>OV656762.1:12400000-13600000 GCA_927399505.1 Luperina testacea
AATTAGGGTACATTAAGTGTAAAATATGTGGCCTTAGGAGACTAACTTAGTATAATAAAATGAAAATGTATAAAAATGAATTATCGTCCTTCAGCCGTCTCCCCGGTAGGTAAATTAGGAAACGCTAAAACCTCGTGGAGGTGATAAATCTCTGTCGAATTCGTCAGCCAACAGTTTTATTTCTTTTTCCCTTTTCCACTGGTTTTCTTTTCAACAAAGTTACTCAGCCACTGGATGGACGAACGCTTATGGGTACTTATACATGTATCTACTGCGAACAAACATTATTAACAATTGTTGGTCTTAACTTATATCGTTTGTCCTAGGTATCTAAATCGATAAGAGTTTAATAATTACGATATTCGTTGCTCACGTAAGAATATGGGAAGCTAATTATATAGCTCTAGATATCAATGAAATAGATTTCCTCGGCTAGTGTTGTTAGGATGATAAGTACATACATAGGTACTTCTACTTACATAAGTATTTTATTGATTTTGTACCTATTTTACTCTCTCATCATAACTGCTGATTTACTTCAATTTGATCAATTGATATGTTGCTAATTAACTACCCACATAATTAATAATTTTGTCAGAATTAAAGTTCACACCAACTCTTTTAGACTACGTAAAGTGAATACATAAACGCTGAAAAAGCATAGTAAAGTAAGTATGAATGGAAACATTTATAAACTTACTTATAGAGGTTTAGCAGTTTATATCCTCGCATATGCGATTCATAGCTCACTAGACAGATATTAGTTAGCTGTCACTCGAAGAACGGGAACAGAGGACGTGTAGACAGTCGTCGGTGGTGCGGAAATGGGATGACTTCGAACGCGCGACGGGGCGACATCGAGGCGACTTCGAGCCGGCGACGGAACGCCTGGCGAGATTTCTCGGCGCGCTGCCGCCGCGTCTCCGACGCGATTTGTTCGGGAATTGCATTGTTCCGCCGACACCTGGAATCTGGATTCGGTTAGTAGAACGTTTTCCGGCAAAGAAGATTTGTTGCCACGTATTTTCTTCGCTGGAATTGTTGTTAGCAACGGATCAATTTAACAACCGTTCTGCGAGAAATAGTCTGATGCTAGAATAACTAACTCGGAGCAAGTAACAACTCCCATGTTCAAGGTAATGTTATTCATACAAACTGTGATATAACCTTGCTATGTATTTTCTCAAAATATATTATGTACGTTCATGGAGAAATTTCTCACTGCAGTTACGGGAGGTTGCTGGCATATTAATTATTGTGATGTCTGACTGATTCTTTGTTAAAGTTCTCTGGAATTCTTGTTTATTCATCGCAGTTCTAGGACTTTATTTTTCTGAGAAATTAAAGCTAGTTCGCTTTTGAAAGATTTTTTTTAAAGAATCTATACATCTATACAAATAAATAAAATTGGAGTGTCTGTTTGTAATATTTTAAAATACCCGCTTTTTACTAAATGCATATGTATACACGGTACATATACCAAAATAATATATTTTACAATTTTTATCTGTCTGTCTGTTTGTTCCGGCAAATCTCTGAAACGGCTGGACCGATTTTCACTGGACTTTCACTGGCAGATAGCTGATGTAATAAGAAATAACTTTGGCTACTTTTATTTTAGAAAAAAAAAATGAAAACCAATGAAATTAAATCTATACATCTTCTTTACAAATAAATAAAATTGGAGTGTCTGTTTGTAATAAGAGCACATTCAGCCGATTCAGAATTTAGCAAAATTCTTCTTGATGTTGGAGAGGGAAAGTATCCAGAAGTGAATAGTACAAATGATACAGAACTACCTACCGTTCTTTGTCAGGTTGTGGCGGACACTGAAATTTTAATATATAGTATTTATGATGATATTCACAATCTCAATATCAAAGAAGATTCGTGGTAGTGTGAAAGATCAATTTTATCACCTATGAACGACCAGGTTACTGTGCTTAATCAGCGCATTTTAGATAAGCTATCTGATGGTGAATCACAAACATACCTTTCCATCAATACAGTTTGCAATCCGGATGAAGTGGTTAATTACCCAACAGAATTTTTAAACAGTATAATTGTGCCTGGTCTATCCCCTCACAAACTAGAACTGAAGATTGGCATGCCAAACATAGGTACTACTCCGTAATTTAAACCCACCGCAACTTTGCAATGGTACTAGGTTGCGAGTAGTGTCGTTGCAAAGAAACTATAAAGAAGGTCGTATAATATCCGGATGCGGAAAAGGTGAGATAGCATTGATACCACGGATTCCTAAAATATCGTCGAATTTTCCATTTAAATTCAAAAGATTGCAATTCTCTATCAATGTCAGTTTTGCTATAACAATCAACAAGTTACAAGGGCAAACGTTAAGCAAAGCTCGCATAGATTTAACTCAGGGTTGCTTTATCCATGGGCAACTATACGTGGCATGTTCACGTGCAAGGAATGCCAGTAGTGTTGTTGTTTTAGTCCAAGAAAATCGTACACCAAATATTGTATATAAAGATTTTTTTCAATAAAGCTAATATGAAAAAATTATTAATTACTAAAAATGCAAAAACGAACTAACTAACTCATCATCATCTGCCTAGCCATTTCTCAACTATGTTGGGGTCGGCTTCCAGTCTAACCGGATGCAGCTGAATACCAGTATTTTACATGGAGCGACTGCCTATCTGACCTCCACAACCCAGTTACTGGGTAATACGATACCCCTTTGTAAGACTGGTTGTCAGACTTTCGGGCTTCTGACTACCCGTAACGACTGTCAAAGATCCACGAATGACAGCCGGGACCAACGGCTTAACGTGCTTTTCGAGGCACGGAGGTGTCACGGTATATGTATAAAGTTGGTCACCCATCAACAGACCAACCGCGGCAAGAGTAGCTTAACCAGATCGATCGACCAAAAATAACTAAATGGGGAAATATTTACAAAAACAAAACATCGATTCATAAAATAGAAGAATTTCATTAAAATTTTATTAGCATAGGTATTTCTTTACGCGGGATACATAATTAATAAGTTATCGTAAACTCTGCGCACTGAACAATATAATAACTTTTTGTTAAATTCCACGCGGACGAAGTCGCGAGTAACAGCTAGTTTTCAATAAAGTTGAACTATTTTTAAAGAATTTGCACATTTCGCTACATCTTAGGCAAGTTGTATAAAATGTAGAGCGACACTGACGGGGATTAGGGGTGGAAGACTCAGAACTTCGACAATTTTGTGAACTTTCTATGGCTTATCTATTCTCAAAGGTTATTCAGCTTTTCTCGATTTAAAACAAAGCAGTTATTAATTTAATTTGAGATGCAGACTTACTGTGTCATTATCATCTGCCTCGCCTTTTCCCAACTTGAACTTGGGGTCGGCTTCCAGTCTAACCTGCTAACTCTGCTGACTTAAGGTGTAAGATAATTAAATAATAATTTTGATGTGGTTTCGGAATAAGGATCAACGAAAAGTTTTTCAATTTACTTAATGGAGTGGAAACGTTTTATTAGAGATGCACATGAGGTAGGTACATACATTTTAAATACGAACTGATGTACTGTTTTACTTATCTTGGCGTATTTCACGGAAGTTACGGTTTTGTGTTTGACTTTATTCTTGTATGGGCATGTATTTTACTGACAGAAAATGTAGGTAAGTGAGGGACCTATTGTGTATGTTACTCCTTGTTTGTGTTTAAAAATGTATAGGTTTACATACTACGTAATAGAAGCTATTAGTATTTCTAATAACCTACAAAAGTCATAATGTTATAATAATACGCTTTTTGTAATGTTTGTATCTGTAGATAAGCTTTCACTCAATGTAGGTATAAAGCTTAAGAAATGTCCTATCAGGGTTAGAGTAGCAGGAATAGGATAAAATACAAAAATCTGCAGTGTACATCAGTGGCAAAGGGTGAATTTATGACAGAGGTAAGCCGGAGCAAAATAAAAAATGCCAGAAAAATTGACAATAAACCGTTTCATTAAATTCCTAATTCGATCTACTTTTGATAAATGACAGTACCAAATTCATGTAATGCTAAACAACTCCATATAACAAAATGAATTCTTCAGATTATTAATATCTGTAAAACCCCCTTTATTTAATAAAATAGGTAGGTACTAGAATCTGAGAAAAGTAAACACGGCATGGTCTAACTCAATTCCGTATTTCTTATTTTCAAAACTTAATCTTGAAAAGCATGTTTCCTCACAAAGCAAATACTCTGTCAAACAACAATCTACTGCCAATAATGCCATCCTAATTATTACTTTTCAAATCTAATCTAAATAAGTAATTTCAACTTAATTAACTATCTACTTACCGCAAATATCTACCTAATTACAACGTACTTTCACTACACACACAACACAAAACAAACTATAATTCTAATACTAAATACTAATCACTGTTTTATTACAAACAGTTTCCAACTGTTATAGGTACTAATAAATTCAATGAATACAACGAACAAAATGCAAATTAACTACACAAGTGTAAAGAAAAATTACGTCAAAATAATGTTCTACACAAAACACAATAATACACATGAATTGTCCGATGTCCGAACTCCGTCCCGATTGTATTACGAAATTCCACGAAACCGACCGAATGGCGATATTGCTCCATCTCGTTCACGCGCACGCATTTTCACTCATAATAAGCCGATCTTCTTCGGCTTACAACCCGCTTAAAAAGTAGCAAGCCACGTGACCTGAAGTGACGTCATGAGATGACGAGTTTTCTAGAGAGAAATTTGAACTGTGTTGCAAGCCGCGCGCGCATATTAGAGCAAAATTTTTTATTGTTGGGCAAGAAAGATAAAAAATTTAATGTAGTTGTTTTGCAATGTTTTAATTTTATGGTGTACTAGCTTCCGCCTGCGGCTTTGCCAGCGAGGTATGTCGATAAAAAACTGTTCTATGTCCTTCCCCAGGATGCAATCCATCTCTCTTCCAAATTTTATCGAAATCCGTTCAGTGGTTTAGGCGTGAAAAGGTAACATACAGACAGACAGAGTTACTTTCGAATTAATAATATTAGTATGGAAGTATGGATTAAATACCTACATTATGATATGATTATATTTCAATAATTAATTGACTATAGAGTGGTTGTGTTCTGAATTTTCGAAGGGAAGCCGGCGGGAATCGGTTGTATCGTACCTTTTGCCACTGGTGTACATAAGAAGGTGCTGTAGCCTGTAGCACAATCAACGTTTACGTGGAAATAATATGCCAGAACTGCCATTTTAAATTCACTGTAAGTTACTAAGGAAGTCATTTATCAATTATTTATGAAATCAATGAAGAAAATGGATGAAACTTTTATGTCGCCACGGAAACGCATGAGTCGTTTCAGGCTAATGTTTAAAATTGCGAGTAGTTGTTTTCTTTGACGAATACATTTTTCATAACATAATCGGCCTAGCCTTATCCCAACTATGTTGGCGTCGGTTTCCAGTGTTCCGATGCAGCTGAAAGAGTATTTTACATGGAGCAACTGTCTATCTGGCCTCTCCAACCCAGTTATTGGATAACACGGATACATCTTGGTAAGACTGGTTGTCAGACTTTCCGGCTTCTGACCGTGACTACCCGTAACCACTGCAAAAGATCTACAGATGACAGCCGCGATTTTGCGAGGCACAGAAGGTCTCGGTATGTAATGGATGGTCACCCATCCATGGACCATTCGGTTGTAATCATTTAGCTATGAGTACATCTAATTTTTAATAACGTGATACACAAAATGTCATATCCTCATGGAAATCGTGAAAAATTCAGAGCAACGAGCGGAAAACATAAGAAAACATAAGAATTTCCTTTTAGCTACACTGTTTTATTAATCGAATAATTGAAATTGAATCTTTTGTATACAAATATAGGTGAAATGAGAAATTGCTGTTTCATCATATAAAGTTGTACCAATCTGCGGAATTGGAGTGAGACATTTATTTAGTAACGTGGGGGAGGGGAAGGTGCGGTAAGGTGTGCGGGGGGATGGCTAACGAGTTTCTGTCTGATGTTTGTGAAGTTCGCTCCGGGTCGCGACGCGACGCTACGTCCGCCGGCTACACACCGCGCCGCCAGCTAATGAAATATCCGTCTGGACTCAACAACCATACAATACCATTTTATCCAGGAAATGGGTCAAATCGCAAGTATCGAATGATTGCTTGATCAGCGTTTACTTGTCAGACAGGAGAATTTATTTTATCCTCAAATACTAGTTGAACAAGTTCTTAAACTATGCTGTTTCTTACCTTAACCACTTGCACGTCGGCGTTCGCGAGCCGTGATGTGGGACTTACGTCGCAACGCAACCGATTGCCAGCGCGTCAAAAATGCCGCGGATCTTCCCCGATAAAAACGTTTGCCAAAATAAAAATATTACAGCAATTTCAAAAAAAAAAATGCCATTGATTACGTTAGCTTAAAGAAAATAAACTTAAATAAAAATATATGCTGCAAACATACATATCCATACTTAAAAAAAATGTTAAAGTTAAAAAAGTAAATATTTTTTTCCGATTTCCCGGCAATTTTATTTTTCGTGATTAAAATATGCTATCTGTAACACTTATAAAAATTATAAATAAAGTAGACTATATGTCCTTCAAAATGATTGCAAAAGATTTGTATTTCATTCATGGGAAGTAGATTAAATAAATTGTTCAAAACAAGACTCCTCGGCCGGACCGGGCCGGAACGCTGCGTATCATATTATTAATTTCGTTGAATCTGTTAAAAATATAAACGTTATTGATTTGTTATATATAACTAATTATTATAAATAGTTTATTTTATGAAAATATGGTATAATTTCTCTATTTCTCTTACAAATAATTTCTACAGTCCGTAAACAAACCAGAAACCGAACGTAAACAAACACAAACATAATTCGACAACTTCTTTTGCTAAATTTATCAACTTTCGAGAGTTATAGAGTATGATAATTATACACCATTATAACGTGTATATTGTCTAGAAAAATTTAATATATTACATTATTAGAAATATGCAATAAAACACGACATAATTACGTTAACACTTTTCACATACTCACACACGAAAGTTCACGAAACACGCCTGACTTCAAGTCGTTGTTACAACCACAGGATATTGAAAAATGCACTGCATTTGGTTTCAGAGCCATCTATATTTGTTTCTGTGTATTAAAAACTACAGATAATGTATGAAGGAGCCGTAGTTCAACCGTAAGTTCATGTTTCCGAACGTTCCTCATAATGGCACTGTAGTACCACTGACGTAAGTCCGTAAAAACTTTTGTGGTACTACAGTACCCAGCGACGTGCAAGTGGTTAAGCGACTTCAGTATAGACACGATGAATTCCCTCGACACTCATAATTCAAAAGAGCTTGCCGCTGCGCGAGTATAAAAGACGATCTTCTACCGACTCATTATTTAGAAGAAGCCTCTTTCACTGAGCACAATTATCGAGATTTACCTACAAACCATTGAGATGTTTGAACATTTTGTGTAACTCGTAACAGTCAGAATTTCAGGAAAATTATGTGAATTAAACGTCAGTGGTTTAACAAGCTTATCTATTATGTAAAGTGTAGACGAGCAATTAGTTTGTGGGATGGCAGTTGAAATATCTAATTATTTGTAGTCACAAAAGTTGGTCGTCTGTGTCCCACATTGGTAATTTCACGTTAATATTTATGACGTATTGCGATGGACGTCACGGGAGAGAGAGAGCAATTTTTATGTCAATAATATGGGGAGCAGAATGATGTTGTATTTTTCATTGTATTGCTAATTTTATGGTTCTTATGATGTAAAAGAACATTTCACTCTGTTTTGTTAAATGTCTGCGTTCTTCATCACGTTAAGACTCCTGCAAACAGGCGCGACGCGCGACGCGAATCGCGCGCGACACAAAGGCACCGCTCGTTGCGCGACTTGCGGTGCCTTTGTGTCGCGTGTCGCGTCGACATCAACATAAAGAAATACGAATACTCACGCGAAAGTTTGTGAGTGTGTGTGTGTGTGTGTTTATATGTTTGTTACTACTTCACGCTCAAAGGGCTGGAACAATTTTGATAAAATTTTGTATGGAAGTAGCTGACATCCTGGATTAACATATAGGCTACTTTTTATCCCGATATTCCTACGGGATCGACATTCACGCGGGTGAAACCGCGGGGCGCAGCTAGTACCTAATATAATCCACTAGCTTCTGCCCGCGACTTCGTCCGCATGAAATTCAGCCTCCCCCCTCCCGCCTCTTGGGGGTGGAATTTCGAAAAACCCTTTCTTAGTGGATAACCTTTTCCTACTCTTCACGAACGCACCCTCCAAATTTCATGTCACTAGGATCAGCAGTTTAGGCTGTGCATTGATGTATCAGTCAGTCAGGATTTTGAATTTTATATATATAGATTTTCAGAGGTGTTGAATCACCTTTGTAACCATTTATGTATATATTTCTTTATGTACTTGTGAAGAAACAAAGCAACTATTGGCTTCGAATAAGTTGTTTTCGAATGTTGAACATAGAATCACGTTTCGGAAGACCGGGTTAGTTCTCTTGACTTGGCTTTGTACGTTTGTCGTGTATTCAACTGGGCAAAGCAATGTATGCGCCGCGTAGACAATGTGGTGCGCTATTCCCATATGTACTTGTTCTTGTTGGTGTTACCAAATAGGTACTAGTAAAACTAATCGTTTTATAGTTCACAACAGATGTTTCAATTCAGTCGCAGGAAATTCTTCTTCATTCCCGTCAGTAACAGCCGCACAAGTCGATAGATCAGGTTAAGTCTGTGTCTGTGGATGGTCTGTGGATGGGTGACCATCTTTACATACCGTAACCCCTCCGTGCCTCGGAAAGCACGTTAAGCCGTTGGTCCCGGCTGTCATTCGTGGATCTTTGATAGTCGAAGCCCGAAAGGCTGACAACCAGTCTTACCAAGGGGTATCGTATTACCCAGTAACTGGGTTGTGGAGGTCAGATAGGCAGTCGCACCATGTAAAATACTGGTATTCAGCTGCATTCGGTTAGACTGGAAGCCGGCCCCAAATTAGTTGGGAAAAGGCTAGGCAGATGATGATGATGAAACTTTTCTAAAGCTGTACCGAGAAGTGTGAAAATAACTAAACTAATGCCTAAATCAAAGAGCGCTCTTGGATTTATAACTTTTGGCGCTGAACCGAGAGTTCAAAATGCAACAGCGTGATTTTATTTAGGCTTTTTTTTTTTTTTTCAGAATGGGAAATCATCAAATGACTCCTCCCGCTCTGGGTGGAGCGGAAGGGAGTGTCAGACTCTTACTGACTAAAACCCACCCGTGTTCCTTCCTTCGCCCTTTATGTTCCGGGCCAGCGGTAACCCTTTCGGACAATCCCGCTGATATTTTATTTAGGCTAGGTTACTTAGGCTAGGTTTCGCTTGATAGTGAAAACGGGCTTGAATTCATAATGGTTCCAGTGTGAAAAGTAGATAGCTAGGTACTATTCGTCCTGTATATCTCCATCTTTTTCTCGCACCTACTGAATGATGACTGTAATTAGCACTACACCCTACACGAGCAACGTTGTCTTATTACTCCAAGTCGGGACGAGACTATCAACGTTATAGTAAAATTGATATCCATCGCCCATAGTTTTTATAAATATCAATGGTCGACAAATATTCGTGGGGTTGTTGCTAGATAATAATAAATTTAATGATGATGAATGGTTACACAGGAGTGTTATGGCGTCGTTTATTGCAACATGAGGCCATATTATATGAACACGTTAACACTTTATTATAAAAGGGTGTATTCTCTTACGATGTTCCACTTGATTATGGGTAAAAAAGTGAAAGTTTATCTGAGCTTTGGTCAGAATATGAACGTTAGCAAGGGGTCAATCTCATTGTAACCACCACTAGTTCAGTCGAATACCTACTCCTTATTGAATTCTAACTCTAACCACAACGTAACTTACATATTTTTTCATCGTCGTTTCCTTAACTTTTTGGCACTTCTCTTTATGAAATACTGAAAAGAATGTTTAAGAATGAACAACCAAAATTTACTTATGACGAATTGGTTTTCAACGGACACAATTATCTACTACTAATTACTAAAGCCAATTTAAGCTTAATTATTTTGTTATTAACATAAACTTTTATTTCTGTTCACAAACTTATTACTGTGTGCACACCCCGTACATAATTTGTAGAATATAACTGCCAAACTGTACAGCCAAAACAGCTTCTGAAGCGAAATTAAAACTGTTCCAGAGTTTTGTCTGTTTCCCAATGATAAACAATATTTCGATTGCAACGTTCCGCGTCAGAATAACGTCAAATAATCACAATATTTTGTACTTCGGCGCCATATTTCTATTAGCAGCACCATGTAAAAATACTTTTCAACAGGCTCAACGCTTTGCGATGAAATGTTTTGTTCATTATCGGAATTTCTCTACAGTACATACCTACCGATTCAGCAAATGTTTTAAAAACCCCTAAAGCCTTGTGAATCGCTTTTTTAATCTGATGCCGAATTTGTAAGTAATAAAAGCCAACATTAATGTAAATGGTTCAGATTTTACTGTACCAACGGCGACCTGCTAAGCGTCACAGAATAAAAACGAAAATAAATACCTACATTGCACAAATCGCTGTGAAAACCGTGAAGCATGTTCCAGTCGAAGAAAGTATTGAGGAAATTCGTTGGAGTTTTATTTTATTTCGACTAAGGATTTTCCGCTAGAGAGGTTCCAGGTTCGTCGGTCAGATAAAGTGCGCTCAAATATAAAGTTTCAATTTCCCCGCCGTCCGCGAGACGTGCGTTGCCTCCCGAAATGAATGCCCTTTCTGATCTGTCTCTCTGGCACTCCATTGTACACAGTGATCAGTTCATTAATGCGTATTCAATATTAAATTTACAGAAGTGACACACTTTTTTCCGAGTGAAATATTCCGTATGGGCGTGTTCAACACCAGACAGCGCATATTTCCATTTCAGAGTTTTGACTTGACTCGCCTAGTTCTTTTTTGCAACCGCAGTTGATTTTCACAAAGAAAAATTAATGTTTTTGTAATGAAAAGCTTACAAAATATAAACGTGTAGCACAGATGTGTGCTTTTTATTTGCTCCATCTTATCGCAGTGTTGTTTCCGCTTGATACAGTCATTAGGTATAACGAATGTAAAACGATAGTCTCGCGGTTTACAACTACATATATTTTATGTGTAACAACATTGCCGTGAAAAATCATAACAATCGCAACCTATCTGTCATGAATAATTCTTAAGCATGATAACCCGAAAATTCAATCTCCGAACAATGGGATCGTATTAGCATACAAAAGGTTTCACATATTTTACGCAAATCCGTTATATTTTGAGTTATCTTCTCCCAAAAAGGCAATGTTTTTCCCCTGACCTGTGAAATAAATTTTATTCGAGACACAGGTTGTAAGCGAGTATGGGTTGGATTGTTTGAATTATTAATTTGTAATTGAACGAAAATAATTATATTTTAAGGTAAGATCTAATTAATTTTAATATAGGAGTCGATAATTAGGCAGGTAGGCACTCTTTGTTGTTGTGGTGTATCAAGTTAATTATTTGCCTAGTACCTACGCCAAACGTTGGTGACTGACATGAGTAATATAGCCGTCAGTTTGGGGTCTAGTATGCAAAATCAGGTGTTTATTCTGAGGCATAGAGTGGTTCCGCATAGCTCTAGCAATCACGTTTGTCTGCAGCTGGGCCTCGCCTAGCCGCGTCTCGTTCTGTCTCACTGTCAAATTGTCCATGTTTTACACGTTGTTTGTATGTTACTACGTCCAAACGCGGTTTGAATATATAATTTTACCACTGTAAGCGCGCACGATGAGGTCAAACACATCCGTATGGTTACGCATTCACTGATTCAAAACTGTTGCGTATTCGATTTTTTCATTCGTCATTCATTCATCTTTAAAGGTACTGTTATATTTTGGCGCAAAATATACATAGAGAGTATTTACATTGATTCAAACCATTGCATGTGCACTTTGCATATGTGTTTTTTCACCACGTTATACGAATTTATTTAAAAAACGCAGATGAAATCTGTTTTAAATAAAAAAGATAAGCTCCAAATACGAGACATGTTCGGTAAATGTTTTCAGCAGTTATTTAATTTCACGTTTGGCAGAGTCTCAATCAGCTTCGCATTCGGACCAATCATTCAATCAACATGTCCATAATTGATGGTTATCGCATTACGCGACTCGTTAGCGATTGCCGTTGATTTTTGTTATCATTCGACCTTTTTATGTGGATAATGACGATCCGATGGGAGTTTAAACAGATTTCACAACATACCAATTTGCGGGAGTAGCAAGAATCCGCAATTTGCCGATGGACAGAAATAAAGTGCCTACCTACTGTTTGTGCAGGGGTATTGATGTATCGAGTTCAATAAATTTAAGTTAATGCAGGTAAATTCTCACAGGTAGAAGGCGGTTCACGTAAGTGTGACACGAGGAAGGTTCACCTCCAAGAGAGTTGGTAACTTAATTCATTATAGTGCGCCGTGTTTGAGTTCCGTAAGCACTCTCCGGTTTCGGCCTTGTTTTGGCAAACGAATTCCTCCACCACCCCCCGCGCCCTGTACACGATCCGTTTCACCCTCACCTCCGAATAAACAACGACCTGATTGACACCTATACCATGCAAATTACTTGCGAGAACTTTTAAGGGTAGCATAACATCGTCCTGGGTGCTGCAAACATATAGTTCAGCAAGTGTATTATCTCTACTACAATGCTAACATTGTTCGTAGCTATTTGAATATTTCGGGGAACTCAGTCTAAAAGATGTCGTTTTATTTTTAATAAACCCAACAAGGAGCAACATATTTATCCTTAATTGTTGTTTTATTTTAAGCAATATAGTAAAAGAATTCTGAAAAGAATTTATTATTGCATATATTCTAATGATAACTGGATATCACGAACTATGTACTCGTTTATATTTCGTTTTCGACGTAAAATAGTCTCAACTAATTTAATTTCTGTTGTCTATTTACTTATTTACCAAATACACGTAGACTTAAATACCCCATCGAAAGGTCTGGGTTCAAAGTTGTTCAAAAGCTATTTCGTAAACTCGATTACTTAAAGAAAATGAAGAAGGATTAAGAGGCAACTTAGCGTTTAATTAAATTAGCCTGTTAAGTTATTTATAAAAAAATAATAAAGCTACAGAGTGAACAGAATCATGTCGGGCTTAGTTAAACTGTCACCAACAACGACTGTAAACAAATCTCAACTTAGATTGCATCTCAAATCAACGAACTCACTCACAGATGGTTAATTTTGTTATTATGAAGTAGACTTCGTTATGTTCGATAGAAAGTCACAATAGTGTGAAGAATGAACGCTCAGCATCATTAGGACATGCACCAATAAATACCAGACACGGCTTTTACTTTTGTGAAATACGTCCTTTTTTCCCCGTGGCGATTTTTTTTCGCGCACTGGATTTTCAACGCAACGCTTAGTGCTGAGAGTTTATAATCCAACAGCGTATTTTTTTGATGCGCTGTGTTACGCTATGTTGGATTCTTAAAGCTCGGCGCAATACTGAGAGTTGAAAATCCAGCGCGCGATAAAATCCTGCCGCGATATTATTACAGTGCGTGCCACGTAAGAAGAGACTTGACCCCGCCTCCCCCGCCTCTTTCCGCCGCTCCTATGACGTCCGGTCCCGTCCCGCACTCAGACCTCATACCGCTAAAGATACCTAAAATCGTGTTCTGCGCATGGCAGACCACGTGGTATGTCAAGTCTCTTCTTACGTGGCACGCACTGTACGTCCTTGTGAACGTGGGCTTACACGGAAAATCTTAGTATTTTTGTTATTAAAGCTTGTTATTGAAACTTAAATTGTTCACGTATTACTTACTAACGATCCTCGCAGAACGTAGTTCGTTAGTAGTATCACAAAAGCAGGATTAGCTGACAATCCGAATGGCACAACAAAACAGTATCAATAAAACGATCGCGTTGTGAAATGAGCACAGACTCATTGCTCACATAATGGAAAACGGATGTGGCATGCTTATATCTTCGCTGTTATTTACATTAGCTAATTGGCCCCGAGGCTTTTAGGCTTCGTGTTTAACTATTTTGTCTTGAGCTATATAAATTACCTTTGTAATAATCTGAAGGGTGTTGAATGTTTTGATCATTTACGAAGAGATAATTAACAACGTGGCAATGCTGCCTGCCTTTTGGGCACGTTTCCCGCTGACAGCGATGCGGACGAATTTGTTGATGCCCTGTGATGTTTTACCTGTGTTTTGTTTTATATACATTTGTACAAGTAGGTATATTGGCTTTTGTAGGTAATTATACGAGTAAGTACCTATCTATGTGATAAAAAATGTGAGCTTCATAAAGTACGTTGCTTATCTTTTATTGAAAAAACAATAAGCAAACTAAGTGCATTATTGGTACACAATAGGATCAGGTTACCTTAAGGGGCTTACATGACCTAAAGCGCGGTCACTGTCGGACTGCATAGGAAAGAAAGAGAAGCACGATGACACAACGCTGGTAATTTATTGCAAAATATGAAGCAATTATTTAATTACAAAAAATCTATAGTTTGGACGAAAAAATTAAAACACTAGAATTTTAGTATGTTGTTTGTAGAATAATCTGACAGAAAATTAGAATGATTGTATGTATATTAGTATGGTTTGTATTGTAAAAAGAAAGTTTTTAGAGGTATATTCATGATTTTATTCTATCGTATCAAATTAGTTGTATTATGTTTTCAACACACTATCTACCCAGCATATATCCTGAAGAATATCATAATTATATTTTTCTGATTTTGTTTACTGTAGTCGATCATATACTTTTATTGTTTCTATAACTTGCGTTTTTTGTTTAGGTCCTGTAAGCCCCTTAAACTTCACTTGATTCCACATCGGTGCAGTTCTGCGCTACTCTTGTAGTTTGCTAATGATTAAAAGTTCGTCGCCAGGGAACGGAAACCACAGCTTTATCCCATCACGTTTATAACTATAAAGATAATATTTCTTCAAACATATAAGTACTTAGCTAATGGCTAGGATTTCGCAAGCAACGTATACTTGCTAAACTTTTAATGGTCTAATAATGAGAACGTGGATCTAGTGAGTAGTGATACACCGCAATAACTTTTGTTATGCGAATGCAAAATGGTTCAGAACGAATCGTATAAATGGCGTTAAAATGCTACGAAAAGCATTTTCTTTGACATCTAATTTGGCAGAAAAGTTGAAAAATTCAGTTATGAAGTGCCAAATATTTCCGCCGGCGCATCACTTGACCTTGAGTGAATAAGTTGTTCTTAAACGTATGTTATTCAAAATATTTTCAGTGTCATGAGATAAGAGTGTACCCTCACGGGAAATTACTGCCGAAATCTCGGCGCCCGCCTATAGACAGTTCGCTCGCCTCCTTTGTGCCTTGAATCAATTCCCGTAACTTATCTGCATATTTTATAATGCGAGACGAAGTGACGCTGCAGCATTCTGTAGGTATCCCCTTTAGGGATTCTATCGTGTTTTGGAACGCGGAGTGGGGAATTACTAATAAAAGATATCGGAAGAAAACTAATTTCTGATAAGCGAAGTTAAAAGGATGGGCGCGACATTTCTTTAGGCGGAGTTTCACGCTTCTTTAAACCGAAAACCGTTATTTTTTATAGCTAAATCTCGGTTAGGTAAATTACGTACCTACATGATAACGTGTCAAAGGAAGTGATAGTAGAAATTTGTGAATAGTGTTTATTTATTTATTTATTTTTTTTTTAAATAAAGGCGTATTTTTCGGAATAAAACTAACCCGTCACATAAGTAGGTACCACATGTGTAAAAATACAGCTCCCGCAGCCAGTCTCAATCTCCCGAGGCGTTAGCAGCGTTTTGTTGGTAACGCGCACCCAACTTTTAGGAGCAACTGGCGCGAGTCCGCACCGCAAATAGGATTACCGACAGACCTAGAAAGCCTGCGCGTGTCGGTTAATTCAATTTTATTGTCAATATAAAACGAAATAAACTTTTTTGTTCAACTTTGCTTTCAGTTTAAAAACTGTTATATTCTGTTAAAATTTCAGCGACGGATCGCTTTAGACGGGCCCAATATTGCCGAAATTGCTTCATTTTAGATACAATGAAACACGAAAGAATGGAGCTCTCTTGAATGTCCAATTTTAACCGTAGCTCGAACGAGCCTTTGAAGTCGGTGCGGTGTGGCGGTGCTAGTCGATTTATTCCCGTTCTGACGGAAGCCAATCAAAGCTTTTGCAGATTTAGATCGCCGTCGGTCGAAAAGTGAAACAACGGAGGCAATGAATGGTTCGATCCGAGCACACTGTCGTCTGTGGCCGCCGACGTGACGTCCCAAACAAGCTCAGTGAATGCTCCCAGCCTACGAGTACGTACCAGCCAACGTACGCCAGATGAGAACAAAAAATGATCATGCATGAATTTATTCCATGCGGTTGCTTTGTTATAAATTTTGTCGCTTTTTTGTTCGATTCTGTATGGATTTGAACATTTTATGATACACGGTATTAGTATCATATCATAGGTGTATATAATGCTCAAACTTAGTAAGTATACTTAATATTATTTCAGTTCCCTACAAACTTCCTACTGGAGTTTCAAAGAAAACACTTAATTCGGGCTTTATAAACGAAGGCTTTGTTTAAATACTTTGTTTCTCCAGGTATTCATACATCAAGTTACAACTTCTATTTAGGCAAGATGATGGTCTAAGACGATGATTAGAATTAAGCGTTCCCCGGTGATTTTAAACAGTTAATTTCTTTAAGAACTGTTACAATAATTAGATATCCTACTAATATACGTACTGTGGTTTTTTTTCTTTCAAAATTGCTGAATTTTGGGCCAAACAAATAAAGAAAAACATATTTTGTGTTATTTTTGCCATCGATACAAAAGAAGAACAACGGGTAAATTTTAACGAATGCTGCGAATCATTAAGAGCGTTTACGCTACACGGCATTTCATACCAACTTTCAAGCCCTTGTTTTTCGAAATGAATGAACCGATTTAAATGAAACTTCATACGCATAAGCAGGATACAAAGGTCTAAGAAGTTACTTAAGAACATTTTCGCCCTGTTAGTGGAGTAGGAAAGAGAAATGGGAAGACAGGACCAAATGGTCCCACGGCCAATAACAACCAAACATAAATTAGATCGGCATTTTAATTATAGAGCAGTACCTACTATGACGGTTCATTTCAATTCGCTGTTTGAAAAAAGTTATGGCCATGTTCCGTAGGACATATCTGGACGGTAGATAACGGAGTACTTGAATGGTAAATCATTTCTAGTGGTCTTAGTTTGAATATTCGCAAATGCACAATGCAAATGCACATCGGAATGCATACAGCATTCTGGCGATACTGTACTGTAATTTTGTGATTTGCCGAAAAAAAAAGCAAACATTTTTTTACCAGTGCTTTGACTTTTCTTAACTTTCGTCGGCAAATTTTCAAAAGGAAATACCCACTGTGCCGACTGGCTTTTTCTTTCGGGTTCAAAGCAGTACACCCAGATTTCGTCACCTGTCGCGGTATTATAGACAACCAATGACTGTCCTCCGTTAAACGTTTTTATCATTGTACGGCACCACTGGACTCGCAGTCGTTTCTGGTCCTTCGTTAAGTCATGCGGTATCCATCGAGTGCAAATCTTCCGAACCTTCAGATACACATGTAAAACGTTTTGCACTTAGCTCATTCCAATGCCTAACAAAACACGAATTTGCTGGCAAGTATTTTTTTTTGTCAGTTTCAATAAGTTGTCGTACAGTGTCAATATTAGAGTCTGTAACCGCAGTCGCCGGCCGACCTTCACGTACCTCGTCATGGAGGTGATCACGTCCACGTCTAATTTCTCCAAACCACGAATACACAGAGCTGCGATATGGTGCTTCATTACCAAATGCCAATTGAAGTCTCGGGCAACTCTCTTGTTGACTTAAGCCACAACGAAAATCATAAAAAATCATTGAACGAAAAAGTTCACTGTTAAATTCATTTTGATAGGGACACACAATTTTCGAAAGGACGTCACAGTAAAAAAACAAATGAGTCTCGCAAATTAAAAAGTAACATGTTCCCAAAGAGTTCCATTTTCGAATTCCATAATTTTATTTTTAAAGTTTTTTTTATTGTTTTTTCATTCTTTTATTGTAAGTGGCCAGAACCAGAAACTGAAAGTTTCTGGGTCTCCATGCCCCATGTAAGATATGTAGGTAGATCTTGATATTCTCAACTTTAGAAGCTGCACACAGTGCACACACATCTATCTTTGATCATAGGTACTCTTCTTTTTAGATTTTCTTAGAAAAGCAATACTTAAATTATAATTATTGAAAGCTTGTGTTATCCCACTGCAGGGCAAAGGGCTCCCTACTCTCTTTTCACCACTCTCTGTTTGTAGCTGCTAAGTAAGTACCAGTTCTTGTTGAAGGAGTCCAGCTCATCGCGCCATCTCCACTGGGCCTGCCGAGATGTCGCTTGCCATTAGGAGGGACCCATTGGGTCGTAAGTTTGGCCCATTGGTCGTCTGACATGCGCCAGATGTGTCAATACCAACGGCTAAATAAATACGGCAATACCTAAATACTTCGACGTTATTTCAACGACGTAAAGACCGAACATGATTATAGGTGAAAATAATTAATAGGTGTTTTAACGATTTCCGTGATTTTAATATTGAATCACGGTCAAACGTTACGATTCAAATTTAACTTTTGTTTTAAGGTTGTTTTAACGACTTCGAGATGGTTGATAAAACTCCACCGCATTGTCTTATCGTAATACTGCAGTTAGACTTCTGAAAATATTACAATATTGGCATTTATTGGTCATTATTTCAGCTGCTTTCGCAAGCTTTCAATGTAAAACGGTTTTATTTAGATCCCGAAGAGATAAAAGATAAAACGTTAAAGTAGAATTTTCATCGTCGCTTGAACATAATTCTATCGGGTGACTGGCCTCGCCTGGGAATAGATCGTCAGTCGTCACTATCCACGGGCATCTTAACAAACGATTAAAAATATAACGAAGGGAGAGGCAGCATTGTTTTTTTTTCTACAATTGAGTTTTCTACTTTGCCTTTTCCCAACTAAGTTGGGGTCGGCTTTCAGTATTACCAGATGCAGCAATACCAGTATTTTAGATGGACTGACTACCTATCTGACTTCCACAAACCAGTGACTGTTTACCATGCAATATGCTGCCTTAGAATTATACAAAAAGATTGCCTCTAGACCACTATTTCTGTGGTTTATGTGCTAGAAATACATATGTAGTAGTGGAAGTTTAAGGTCCGATTTGATGTAGGCTTTTAGTAAATAGTGTAAACTACACGTGTAACAGCAAAAAGCCATAAAGTGCGAGCTTCTATCTGTCCCTTAAGGTTAAGGCCAGGCCATTTCTAAGATTGACACTTGTTTCAAGAACAAACTTGTTGACATTGGAATCTTACTTCAAAGTGGCGATTCAGAGCCCCGAATCGTTGAAGTGGGAAAATGGGCTGGACACATATGTCCACTTACATGTGTGACTTAAATAGTAAGGGTGGAGTGGGCCACAAGGACTAAAGACTCAACCCTCCATTGCTGGCTATCCATTCTTATATGCAACCTACAAGGTATAGTCAGGACACATAACCCACCGAAAATTCTTTCATGGCTTTCTTTCATGCCCATTTTACCAGAACACATACTTTTTAATCTAGAAAGCCTGTTACGGAGAATGCCGTCATTTATAGGGCGCCCTGTACCAAACGAAAAAAGTCAAACCTAGTGTATTTGGAGGAAAATGTAATGCCCTTCCTGTATTGCTAACTATTCTTTATATGGATTCCCGCAATTTGTATTTTTTTTTAAACGCTTAAAATTACGATGCAACGCGTGACATAAAGATTTTTTGACACACACTAAAATATATCTAATATTATAAGTAAATAGTAAATCGCTGTCGGAAGGTACTTAAAAATTATCTTCATCATTTAAATGTTTGTTGGCAGGTACGTTGGCATATTTTTTACGTAGTAGCAACATTCGGAAATGAAGTGCAATGACAGTGACATAAGAGAAAATACGTACAAAAGCAAATAAAAATACTTTTATTTTTGTGTCCGAAATCCGGGAATCGTTTTCAAAACAAAAACGTAAATCTAATTTAAAAAATAGGAGTAATTTTATGAACTACATTTGGTTGTGACACGCTCCCTCGCAAGTTGGTACTGTCCCACGGCATTTTCCTTTATAAGAATGGTACAGTCGTGGAAACCTTTGACGGTTTTCTTTGAGATGGACGAAGAAACGAGTGCAGGTTTTATTCAATAGGTTCTTTAGAACATACTCTTAAAAACCTGATTCTTACCAGACTGAAATATTTAAAATCATGATAAAGAAATGCTCTATACATTTATCTATGAGTGTTTTGAAGGAGTCAGAGAGAAACGCCCGCCGTCGGCCTTTCTAATCAGGGGATTATCTCGTTGAGTCCCGTTAGTCGGCAGTCATTCGGTGATCCCGGCCGGCTATACTGCTGTGTCACTCCGACATTTTTTGCTCACACACACTAACGCAGATTTGTAGCTTTTAAGGATTATAATGTCTATGTTTTGAATAAATGTCGGTTCGTTTCTTTGTAGACCCTTGTAACTTTATAGTGATATAAAAAACATTAGATATGACAATCTAGAAATTGTATACCTTCGTTAGTTTGGAATTCACAATGGTTTTTGCGGCAAAATAAGCAAGCATAACAGATAACTTAGTTGGAAAATACATGATACAGATTACATTTCTGATTTATCAAAGGTTTTCAGCAATTCAATGAGAGCTGTTGGAAAAATAAAAATGGAAGCAGAGTTCTATGTTTAGTATCTTCTCAAAAATACAATGTGGAAGTGACATACAGAACTTAAAGAGCAAAGTTAGGGAACTATTTCAACTAAAATTTAGAACACTGCCGGCCGTATTCATCTTATGCTCTGAATTGGACCGTTTTGTGTTTTAAATAGATTTTATGTTTGTATGAAAATCCATAAAACTTCTCGAAACTGAAGTATTTATATGGCTCGTAAATATTTACCTGTAGGATTTTAATAGTCTGACTTATATTTTCCCCATGGAACTCTTCATACAGCGTTATACATGCCTATCTCCGTCGTAAATACTTCACATGAAGTGGATGTGTATGTACAAAAGTAGGTATTCCCTAAAGGGTAGTTCGTAAATAACAGTTATTTGTCGAATATAAAGTTTCGCCAGAACAGTTGTCGGTTACATACGTGATAGACAAACTTAATGCCTTCCCGCTCGCGAGTACTTGAACATAATAAAGTGACAAGTGGGGAGCGGCTCCAAATCTCGGCAAACTATATCGCCAAATGTTTGTGTTCACTCGGAGTTTGCAAGTAATCCATTTAAAAGTGTCAGATTAGAGGGGGTCGGGTGAATTTGCTTAGGCGGGTCCGGTCAGCAATTTATGTCCGCGTGCCGCCGCAGATGTGGTCGGTGGCCTAGCGCCTCGCCGGCTTGTGGCACTGTTTATAACAACAATGGCGGAGTAATTAAACACTTAGACACGACACCGGGACCCTCCCGGATAATACCACGCTTTACACAAGTGTCTGGGGAACTTTTGCGTGCCTGCTTCGATAATAATTTGCCCCAGCACAGTGTAGTTTAAGTTTTAGTATTTTAAGATCGGGCGCCTTGGTAACTATTAATTTTTAATTAGCTCTGAGCATCTCAAAGAATCTCTTACTTGTCTTTCTCATTTTCTCTCAGAGATGGGGCAATGCTGCGGCAAACTCTTGTGTATTTTGCATTTACTGGTACCCAATTGGAGGTTTTCTTTGGCTTTGTGAATTGTAAATTGTTCTTTGTGAAAAAGTAGAATAAAATAATAAGAACAAGATTGAAACGCAAGTAATAAGTTCTATGAAGACACTAGTTTTAGTTTGAAAACATGTTTTGTAGCGAAGGTGGAACAAGTCCAATAATAAGGCTCATCGTTATCCCGCACTCACGGCACGTGATCCTATTCTACACACACACTACTTACACTACCGCTCAAAAGTATTTGGCCACCTAGTAAAATACATTTTGTAAAAGTCTAATTGAGTGAAACTACTTCATAACTATTTTAACATGTTTATTAGCCATTTTTAGACATAGAAGAGCTATGTCTAAAAATGGCTAATAAACATGTTAAAATAGTTATGAAGTAGTTTCACTCAATTAGACTTTTACAAAATGTATTTTACTAGGTGGCCAAATACTTTTGAGCGGTAGTGTACGTGTGTAATGCTCTGCACCTACAGTACCGGGGCCGCCCTGTGTGTCGGCACTGATTGAATCATGAGTTCTATTTGGTAAGTTAGATGCACGATACAGTTTCAGCCATGAACCTAAATATGTTCCACAAATATAAGATTATTTTACTGTGTTTTTGAATAACCACTAGTGTCTAGTAGAAAAATCTAAAATCGCAAGACAAAAATATAATTCTCCACACGGAAAAAAAAAATTACATCCTGAAAATTTTGCATTTTATTACAAAATTGAAGATCCATATTTCATAATCAAAGCATTTCACTACGCCTACTAGTATAATTTCGTTTCCTTGGTAACGAATAGCCAGTTAAGAATCTAATATAAGCCAGGTTAGATTTATATGGGAATTACGTAATTTTCCACTACGGTTATCCTTGTTGGTGCCACTTATTATTTTACTTCCGCGTAGTATTTTTTTGCCTCTTTTTTGCTTTTATTTAATAAAGAGGACTAATTATTGTCTAAATGGAGTGATACTTAATCCATTTCTAACATTCACTTCTGAAGGAACGTACCACTATTTGTAAATATGTGAGCACCGATCCGTATCTATCAATATAATTGGTTTATCTGTAATTGTTTATTTTTTATACTTTGTACCTATTGTAGTACTTATAGTAATTTTATTCTAAGTACATCATCATCACATATAATTATAATGAATGTATATATTTAAAATATTGTAAAACATTTTAAAAGCGTAACTTTGTAGTTTCTTTCCCATTCTTCTCCGTACGAAACTACGTTTTA
This sequence comes from Luperina testacea, assembly GCA_927399505.1. Taxonomy (NCBI): domain Eukaryota; kingdom Metazoa; phylum Arthropoda; class Insecta; order Lepidoptera; family Noctuidae; genus Luperina; species Luperina testacea. Next base: position 12,423,154 of record OV656762.1, read on the forward strand.
GAAGGGGCACCTAGAATCAATTCTATTTTCGAGTAAATTTTGTTGTTCAAAAACGCCTCGTTTAGAAACGTTTTTGTTGATTTTTAACTCAACTTTTGCAACTGATTAGTTTCACAACAGATAAATTGATGACGGTTAGTTTACTGATCAAAATCTTGATCGGGCTCTCAGTATTCCGAGAAATGTCGGTTTTAACGATGCTATTAATTAATTAGCAGTTTCTTGGAATAGTACCGCAGTCCTTATCTGCACTAGCCGGTATAGGGGGTGTATGTTGTTAATAATATGAGTGTCTTTGGCTGAGCGAATGTCCAGTGTAGGGTTTAAGCAGCGTAGGCATCACGTGTGCACTGCGTCAACGTGTCATATCCTGATGCGTATATTCAGATATATTCACCTACAGTATGGGACACTTACCAACTGAATTTCTTGACTTTCACAAAACTAACTAATCAGATAGTATCCTTCATTAACTTTTAAATGCCTCTACCTACTGACCTAATATATTCACTGTTCATTACTTTTCTGTTATACAATAGTTCTTGTAGTAACGAAACGGTGAAGCCACATATTTTGACTAAGGTGTAGAGTTTGTGAAGTTAGGGTTTGTAGAGTTAGGGCGTGTAGAGTTAGAAACTTGGCGCTACATGAGATCTGATAACTTTTTGACAGTGCGAGTCATATGTGTCTTGGCAACATTTTACATGAAAATGTTTTTGGTGGGATGTATTTTACTTGTGTGCACAGGGCAAAACAGTTCGATTTATATCCCACACACGGATAGCTGTATCGGTATAAATAGTTACGCACACAAACGTTAAATAAAACGACCGCAAGCGCGCGAGCTAGCTCTGTTTTTTATTAGTGTGCGTATTGCGCACCAATAGGCAATAACTATAATACCTATGTATAATCATTCATTTATTCATCATACATTTATGTAATTGAATGAGTTATACTCGTAATATTTCACACTTGATCATTGTAACAGGTTTGGCACAATCGCTAACGTCTTTGATTAGTGAACAAGTCTCAAGTTCAAATCTCGGGTGCAAAACATCATTTTCGTATTGTAATCATAGTTTTCCTAAAACATCATTACCTAGTTGAATATCTAACGATTCAATCCTGTTCATAGATGAGTAATTTACAACCTTTGAGACATGAGCACAGAATTCTCAGGTAATTTATTTTGACCGCTTATATAACCACCCACTATTTTTGTATATATTTTTTTACCTTTCACCTTAATTTATAAAAAATGAGCATTCTTAGTTGTCAATCTACGGGTATAATTTGTACTCCTAAGTATATTGATGACTACTCAATTCCTGCGGTTTCTTTGTTCCTGATCCCAATTGTGCTTGAACTTGATCCAACCATGCAACATTTAACAATCTTTAAAAAGGCGGAAATCATTGTTTTGCATGCGCAAACCGTTTCTATTAGTGAAATTGCTTGGATCCGTTTAAATTTCAAATAAATTGTGTTTATCCACGAAACTCATAAGAGCTTCGACAAATACTCTTTGAGTTCCCCGCAAAGTACAAAATATGTTTTGTAAATAATATGGTTATGTCGGCTTATAGGTAATACTTTCATAGCCTTTGTTCCTCGGTCGGTTTTATAATCTCTCTGTTTCATGTCAAATACTAATCATATTATAAGTAAAAAGAGGTAGGTAGGTTACTTACTCAACATTTGATCTTCACGGAAACGGCACAATGTCACATTATTAGAAGACACGCGGAAGTGGGACGGTATGTTGTAATTATCGGAAGCGAAAAAGAGACAAGACAACGAAAACTTGACTGATTAGCCAATTTTAGACGTGTCACTTGCGAAGCGCGAATAAACTATCCACCACTTTTTAATTTCTTTTTTTGTGTGAATGATTACTATACATTGGTATTATAGCTATTGCCTATTGGTGCGATATACGCACACTAATAAAAACAGAGCTCGCTCGCGCGCTCGCGCTCGTTTTATATAACGTGTGTGCATTCATACCAACACAGCTATACGTGTGTGGGATTTAAATCGAACTACTTTGCCCTGTGCATCCAAAGAAAAATACATCCCATCAAAAACATTTTCATGTAAAATGTTGCCAAAAAGTTATCGGATCTCATGTAGAGTCAAGCTCCTAACTCTACACGCCCTAACTCTACAAGCCCTAACTTCACAAACTCTACACCATAGTCAAAATATGAGGCTTCGCCGTTTCGTTACTACAAGAACTATTGTATAACAGAAAAGTAATCAACAGTTCACCTTACGCCCATGTGATGTTAGCGAAACGGTCAAGCTATATCCTTATTTGCGTTGCAAATCATAATTGTAGTTTATGAGTGACGCGACTTTTCTCAGCACAGTTCAGAAATCGAATGGACTTGCGCAAATGTGCACCTTCAATTGGAGCTTCGTTCGTCTATCATTAGAAATCTTCATTCACGTAACATAATAGCGTAATCAGCCTATACTGTTCCCACTGCTGGGACACAGGGGTCCTCTCTGTGAGAGGGAGTGGGCTATAATCCAACACGCGGGCCCAGTGCGGGTTGGCGGAGGTCACATGTCTTTGAATTTTTGGTTCTCGGTTTCCACATGGTGTTTTCCTCACGCTGTTTTCTTTCACCCTTTTGAGAGGAGTGGTGATGAAATAATTTACACCAAGTAAGATGCCTGAAGGACGGCGCCGCCGAAGCCGGTCCAGAAAAAGATGGCGAGATGACCTGGACGCGTACCGCGAGCGTAATAAATTAAAAGGTATCTGCTTGGGTTCGAACCCATGACCTCCAACTTCTAAGTCACGGCCACTACCACACTGGGCCACCACGTTCACGTAAATTTTGACAATTAAAACTAATCGTTTCGGGGTTAAACGTCGTATTTTCATAAACACGTACAGAACTCGCACATTCGGATTATAGCATACATATTAATTGTAACACAATTATCCAACGATGCATTCAATTTCCTAATTAATCATACATTATACAATCAATTCTGAACACGTAGCTACAACTCTAATAATGCTGATTGCTTTGAATGCTTGCGGTTACAAATTAGGGTTACTGATTGGTTATGAGCAGGTCAATCATACGGGACCGTGGAAGGTATTTTTTAAATCTTAAAAATAGGTACTATTTCTTACAGTTCTGTTGTGCGAAGTTGTAGTACACAAGAATAAAGTTTTTGTAAGCTTAACGATCAAACAATGACGCGGTAACACGCCAGTGCGAAGACGGCTCTATACAACGCAAAATGGAAGTGGAATCAGTTGCAAAATTCGTATGGATATCGGTGTTCTCGTGTGGCCCAGTTGGATAAAACTTTAATAATGGAAGATCCCGATAGCTAAAGTTTGCTCGGGTAATGACGTTTACCTGCGAACTCGGCCGGTGGCAAAATAAAATCAACTGACTTGACGACCAACTACTATCCGGGTCGAGTTCCCGCCGACACAAAGAACGTCGCGCCGTTCTGTATCAATAATGTTTTTTACCTGATTGTGCAGCTGTTTCCTGGAAGAATTATACACGTAAGTGGTTTTGAAAGGTTTCTCAATGGTTTCAAAGTAGAACAAAAAGGTACTTAGCTGCTGTAGAATTATATTGAAATCTTATCTAGCGCTGAATGTTCAGTCGTTAGCACGTTCAGCCACTTTCATTACGGAAGTAAACATAATTCTGAAGTCTGTTATTAATTATATTAATTTGTATTAAGTTTCTTGACACGCGCAGGGGCATTAACAGCTAGATAGGTCATGAGTTACCTAAAAGACGTCGTTAATTATCGGTACTGGGTAGCTTTTTGTGGAGTAGGTTAGGAAATTGGTAAAGGTATAATTGATACTCAAGAAAAGCCACTGCATGTTAAAGTAATACTCTGGCGAATATTTTTTTTAAAAGGTCTATGGTGTTGCCACTGCTATTAGGTACTATTATTTTTGGGACGTCAATATTATTTTGGGTACCTAATCGACTTCTCTAACATAAACATTTTGGCTATATAATTAGCGGCTACCACATCATGCGGCTACTCTCGCATAACTCGTGCCAACACGAAGAAACATTTTCATCTTCGATGAGAATGGAAAACATTTCTTATCTACTTCCTTACAACCAATTATGGCAGGGTGTTATTGCTATACTTCTCCAGTTTACCCAAACCATACATATACTCGTAAATAGCTTTAAACGTCGTTGAGTGCCTAGGTTTGTGTATACGAATCTTACCTTATATCTTAATTTCCCCACACAAAATGTAATTAATACCGATTTATAATCTCCAAGCGTTTCATTGTTGTTTAGAAATCAATTAGAAAACAGCAGCACACAGTTAAAGAAAACCAATAATTAAAATTTCCACAACGTACGACTTGGAGAATTAAATAGAGCTGAATATAGACTTCGAAGTAATAATTAGGCAAAAAGATCGGGCAGGTAGGTAGGAAATTGTCGATTCGCAACACGCGCAGGGCGCACGGGCGCGCCTGAATCGGCTCGCCGGCCACCAAATAAGATCACTTAAATTCCACACCCGTAGCCTTACACCCAGATAGCACTACCAGTTACTTCTGTTACGTATATGAACCCGGCACACACAGTAATTACACAAAAGAAACGGAACTAAGGAGGGCATTTAAACATTGCCTTCGCTCGCTATTAGATCCTGCAGAGTAAACCCGGAATTACTAAAATATACTCCTTCTGCTCGCTATGTTATTAAGTTTAGTAGCCGTTTGGGCAGCGGGGCAGAGTTGGGTCTCCGAGGAGGAAGTTCGTACGCACCTTCGCTGTTCTTTCTCACACTAGTGATAAGAATAATGGAAACGGAAAAGCTACTGCTAACTTCATGTTTTATTTCCGGAAACTTTAATACAATTTGTACACGATGGCGTCGAACAGTCTACTTTTACTCCTTTATGTAGGTTACAGTATCAGGCGCGAACGATCAGTTAAGACGGGAACTTCGCCCATTGGCTTTTACTGTTGTCAAAGTTTGGCACTAAATCAGACTACGACTAATCTTAACTAATACGTATTTTTGTATTTATCGGCCACTAAGTCTAGCCACTGATTGTATCAGCTACTTCAACTTCTTCAAAATCGAAAAACTGACTGCAGTGGATGCTTGTACTTCGTAATTCTTATTTAAATATTCCCAGAAAAACTGGTAGGGCAAAATAATATAACATTTTTGAGAAACGATTTTAATTATAAGCACTGTTTTATTGTTCATCATCTAATAGGTAAACTTTTCATAAACACATTTATCTTAGGTATAGGTAGTTGATTTGGGCCTGATTATTCGGAAATGAAACAAGTGTATAATAGATACTTATAAGTTTCGAGGTGCGCACAGAGTTTTAGATGGTTTTCCTGAAAAACCTAAACAATACTTCTACATACGCAGAAAAACAATAACATGGAACATATTAAATAAATTTTGACGAACGCAATTATTATGAAATTGCAGTAGTTTTAAATAATGTTTTGAAGAGCGGCGTGCAGAACTGATTCCGACCAAGCTACGGCCAACTTCGTAGGTTTATTGTCTTCGCTTGAATTAAAAAAGTTTCACTCAAGTTCTCACTTAATACTTTAACTACATATTTACTTACCTATGAGCGGAGGTAATAAAACATTCTTTTCTCCGGCCATTGCGCAATCTTACCCGTTAAAATAAAGATAATTTACTCACTATGGTGAGGTAGGTCTATTGATTGGTGATAGGTCAATGTAAGACACTGTTCATCAATAAATAATAATACCTTTGTTTAAATCAGGTAGTACATCAGACCCCACACATTATAGACCTATTTCTGTACTACCTTTAGTAAAATTTTTGAGTAATAAATTTTAGACCAAATACAAAGATTTTTTAATAAAAATAAATTATTACATAGCAAACAGTTCCGTCTTACAAGGGGTCGTTCAACTACTGATGAACCATGAATGAACTTTTAGGACATGTTTATAATGCATGGGAAGATAAATGCGATGCCTTGGGCATCTTTTGTGATTTATCCAAAGCATGCGATTGCGTTCTTCACGAAACGCTAATCAGGAAACTCCGCCACTACGGAATACTGCTTTGGATCTTCTTACTTCATACTTGAGTAAAAGGATTCAGAGCGTTGACGTTAATGGAAAAAGATCACCCGGATCTATATTAACAATGGGAGTCGCACAGGGTCAATTCTTGGTCTTTTCTTGTTTCTTATTTATATTAATGACTTGCTGTACCTCATAAAGGATAATCATGATATAGTGTTGTTTGCAGATGACACTTCACTTTTGTTTAAACTTAAACGTCAGCAGTTGATTAATGACGATGTAAATAGCTCGATCTTGAAAGTAGTCACCTGGGTCAAAGTTTATAATTTACTTCTAAATGAAAAAAAAAAAACAAATGCATTAATTTTACGCTACCCCACGTTAGGCAGTTGAAAACTAATGTGTTGATAAACGGCAAGGAATTAAATCCTGAAGACAACACAGTATTCTTGGGCATAACTTTGGATGCTAAGCTTCAGTGGGGTTCACATATAGATAAATTGTCAAAAAAGCTAAGTTCCGCAGCATACGCTGTTAGAAAAATTCGTAATTTAACTGATATAGAGACTGCCCGTTTAGTGTACTTTAGTTATTTTCATAGTGTAATGTCGTACGGTATTCTATTGTGGGGAAATGCCGCCGATATTCAGACTATCTTTGTTTTGCAGAAGCGAGCTGTTCGATCAATTTATAAATTAAGTCCGAGACACTCTCAGAGACAAATTTAAAGAGATTAATGTAATGACTGTGCCTTCTCAGTATATTTATGAAACTCTTTTATATGCCCATAAAAATATAAAATTGTTTAAAAAATACATTGATAATCACAATTTTGCCAAATATGTCGGGGTCGACTTCCAGTCTAACCGGATGCAGCTGAATACCAGTATTTTACATAGACCGACTGAAAGTTTCTCTAACCTACAAGGCAGCTTCGCACTTTTTTTAAATTACCCCGTTTTTTTGTCTGGTATCTACGGTCAGTGTTTCAAATCTTATTTTTTTAGAGTAAAGTATAGTTTAGCAAAAACTTCGTTATAGGGAAATTGGGTGGGTGGGTGTTATGTCTTTGAATGAAGCGATTAATATAATATCAATCGAACTTCACTTGCCGAAGTTCGTTTGATCATATACTATATATTGCATCGCTTCATTCTTCAGATATAACATTCACAACGTAGATGTTATGTGCCTATTATTCCCGAAACTAGGTTATTTCCCATTGAAAATATCAATGGGGTGATTCAAACGTTATAGCACGTACTCGATCCTCTTTTGGTATTACGAATTATTGAGGAAAGTCATCGCTTTTCTGAAAGAGTTTTTTTTAAACAGGTAGAGAGGTTTTCAAAAAGCACTCGTGTAAGTTGTTTTAGTTTCTGAAAGTGAAACGATAAAGCCTAAATTGCCTTTTGATCAACTTGTTGAAAATTACTTTTACTCTCAGTGTTGAACTAGTGGAATAATCAAATTGGTATCGGATAAATAATAAATTAATTTCGAAGCTTACAAGAATATTCCGTATCGTATTTCTTTGACAGATTCCCTTGTGGCTATCGGTTAGTGGGCTTCTCGGCGACCATATAAGTTACGACTAATGAACGAAAGTAGGTTAATTTCAGCTATCCGGAAGTCCTACTACTACAGGCACACGCACCCATAAATAATTCAATCTAAATTCTAAGGTGTCCTCTGGCATGAAAAGGCATTTCAATCGACTCTCTACTATCTACGCTCTGCGAATTCATGAAATATTCCACCCAATCAATCTGAAATTCCATTAGATCTCCAATTTGTGTAAATGTTTACACATTCAAAAAGGCGTTTTAGTAAATACTTCAAGTTCATACGGAGATTAGATTACTTGTTTCAAAGCTCTCTTTTTATTTAGATTTATTTCCTTAGAAGTATTTTAAAGGTCAGTCGGGGTTAAAAATTCCAGGAAATTCTGTTCACGTGTTGGCCGTGCCTAAAAGAATTTGATACTGCAAGTTCCTAAATTCCAAATTGTGGTGTTTTTCAATCTAAATAACTGTGTGTAGCGAGCCAAGCAGTTACTGGATAATTTAAACCCAAAATACCTACGTGAACGAAAATCTGCCTTTAGTATCGCATTTTTAAAAAGCATGCTCTCTTTTCCAATCGTAATTTGGGATGGTGTATTAAATGGAAAAAGTGCCTAAGCGAGTAAACATCAAATATAAACAAAAAACCTACAGCAGTAACAACTAAAGTATGGTTCCTAAAGTGGTGGATAAAACCTAGTATAAATCAGAAATAAATACTACATCGTATAATCTAAAAGTCTTGCAGGTGACGTCTGTCTGGTACAGTCGGAACAAAAAATAAATGTGACAATAAAGGGTTCTCTACATTAAGTGGCATATGTGGCGAGCGCGTGAGTGTCGCGGCCGACAATGCGACACAGCGACATAACAATGCTTTGTTTTGTCGGCCACAGCAGACCACAATGACCGCTTATTGCAGATTGTTTTAGCAGCCTCCACTCAAATGTCGCTTGTGCCTTTTTAAGCAACGCATGACTGCAATTTTACTCTCTCCGCGGTTAAAGTTTGTAAAAAATGTAATCACAGAGACATTTTTCTGTGACGTCCGTTTTAAAAACAAAATTTTGAAATGGACATGCGTAATTTCACGCGGCGTACGTAATTAAAATTTAAGAGTTTTTTTGCGTGATATTTCAACGTCAGGTTTTAGTTGTAAAGGAATTTTTGAAATTCAAATATTTTATTCTTATTGCAATCAATTTTATAATCTACAAAATAATGTTATGTTCGTTTCAAATTGTGAGCACCTAAATATTTGCTAAACATAATAATGAGTGCATAACCAGCGGACCGAAAGTGTTTAGCAAACAATTAGGTATGTTAAACATAGGTTGTCAACGAAACATTTCAATCTAATTGAGGCCGACTAAACAAGTCCAAAATGGCACACAGTTACAGATAGATATACATGGAACTATACTCGTATGTAGTTCTGTAATGAATCTGCCTTGCCTTTTCCCAACTGTGTTGGGGTCGGCTGTCTGGAAGCCCCAACACAGTTGGGAATAGGTTAACCGGATGAAGCTGAATATCAGTTTCACATGGAGTGACTGCCTATCTGAACTCCACAACCCAGTTACTGGGTAACATGCTACCCTGTGGTAAGACTAGTTGCCAGACTTTTGGGCTTCAGTTATATATATACTACCCGTAACTACTTTCAAAGATCTAAGAATGACTGCCGGGACCAACGGCATAACGTGCTTTCCGAGGCAAGGTCTCGATATGTAATGGATGGTCACCCATCCACCAACCAACCACAGCAAGGGTAGCTTCACCTTCGATCGACCCATGCGCCTGTTATATATAATTTAGCCACGAGCCTTTCTGGTACGTAGTTATTGTAAATACAACAACAAATAGCTGAAAATGTCTCGAAGCCAGAAATTGCAAAACACGTTTGCAGTTCGGACCACTGCAGATCAAGTAAGTTTAGTAAACTCTCTGGTTGCTTTTACAATAGTCTCAAAAGCTAAACCAGCTCCCTGTTTATTTATTAGTTCGGTATTCCTTGGATCGCACGTAGGTACGTATTTTGTTAGAATGCTATGCATAAAGTCTACAGTTTAGTTTTATTTTCTGGAGAATTAAAGAAGCAGTATTTTAGTTTCACATTCAGGTTGTGAAATAGTGATGTTTGTAGTTTATGACTGCTGGGAAAAATATCGCCTTGGTTAAGCAATAGCTTAGCTCAGTTGACATCAACTTAAGTGTGATGTTGAGTATACTTCAAATATTCTCCAAAGATATCGTACAATAATTGATTATCTTAATTTATTTAGAACAAGATTACGATCAGTAAGTGGGAACCACTTGTTGTGTAGCGCCCTTCTAATAAGGACGCGCTCCCTTCTAATAAGGACGCGCGTCCTTTACAGTCAAATATAAATTTAGATTTCCAGCGAAATATATTAGTATGTATTGAAAAAGGCTAGCTGGATTGAAATCAAGGCCGCAGGTAGGGGTTTTAAAATCCCCCGAAATTATAGAATCCAGAGATCATTGTCACGTGATTTATTTCTGATGATCATAACTTTGGTTTCCTCTTAATTCAATTTGTATATCTTAAATTCACTCATTGACGGACACCGCACACACGCGCCCAAATCAGCAGCACTTTTTTTTTTCTTTTCGGGTGTAGAGATATGATGATCTTGACATTTTCCTATCTCATGTTTCTTACTTAATATCTATAAATAATCGGAGCAGATCTTTACGGATCATGCATTAGTCAGGGTTCAAGCGTAGGCTATTATCGGCTTATCAAAATAAATGGGTCAGATCCGATTGCCATTGTTATATTTTTAGGAACAAATAAAGCTGTTTAGATAAAAACATAATCTATCTTTATGAATATGACACTTATCTATACCCACATACATCAACATCATCATCTATATTTATTAAGATTGAACTGGCTGATAATAGATAGTGGGTATTAGCATCATTATCTGCCTAGCTATTTCCCAACCATGTAGGGGTTGGCTTCCAGTCTAACCGGATGCAGCTGAATACCAGTATTTTACATGGGGCGACTGCCTATCTCATCTCCACAACACAGTTACTGGGTAATAAGATACCCCTTGGTAAGATTGGTTGTCAGACCTTCGGGCTTCTGACTACCCGTAACGACTGACAAAGATCCACGAATGACAGCCGGGACCAACGGCTTAACGTGCTCTCCGAGGCACGGAGGGATCTCGGTATGTAAAGCAAGCGTAGCTTAACCTGATCGATCAACCTGTGCGGCTGTTATTATTTAGCCACAGGTATAGTGGGTATTAGCATTCCCAATAAAACATGACCGCGATATAATTTGATGAACATATTGTAACTCGATTTCATACACAACTGTTAGTAAAAGCCAGAGCTTGGAACGCAAACAGGTAATATACCCACCCCGTTTTGAGTAATTTTCGGAAATATCCTTCCATACACTCTAATTGAACCGTAAATTACCATTAGCATCAAGTATTAAAGTGAAGTGGCGTTTACAAGTGAACATCTAAATTGAAAGCTAACCCAGGGCATTGGATAGGAGTTGTAAAGCGCTCCCAATTAAGCAGGCGTGCTAGGAACAGCAGAATAGCTCGGCTCAGCGGAATAGCCCGCCACACCGACAGCCGAGCTTCGGCGCGCGAGCGGCGTGAACAATGTAATAAATTGTGAACATGCTTAGACTTATGGCGATATTTCGCTCCGAATAAAATTCACTGTGAAGCAACTGGTTAATGAGTCTTTAGAAATTTCAACAGAACTGTGCTCAGAAAATTGTTTTGTGGAATAAAGGTGTGGATGGCAAAGTGGGAAGCTATCCGTATAAATTGAGGAGCCATATCTCATATTTAAACGCAGATACAACCAATATATGATAGTAAATCAGCCTTTTGTAGGCTTCATCCTGGAATTTGTGATAAAATCCTTAAAAAGTTATAGGACGTTTAATTAACATTAGCAGATGGATATTTTTGAAAATTTGGTACGATTTAGTAGTGTTTATGTATAATCTGTACATAAAAAATGGGTTTTGTACAGCTGAATGTGAGATCACAAACGTCACGACCACGACGACACGACCATCACGACGATCGTACGAGTGTGTGATGTGTGACAATGCTTTGATTTGACATAAAGATTCATAAATTTCACCACGCTGTTTTTCGAAAAGTAATAAGCTAATTCAAATTTATCTAAAACAGATTTTTAGTGGAGTTTTCTGCAGATTACGCATAAACACTACTAAATAGTCAAAACTGTCCATCGGCTAATTTTCGAGTTACTGATGGCTAACTTCCAAAGGGTTACACAATTACAAAATCGGCTAATTTACTACTAAATATTGGTAATCCATACGGACACAGCTAAGCCTATTGCATCTCACTCCTTGTCATATAGAGTGAGGGCGTATAAAAACATAAAACATCGTAATTGATAAAATCACAATAATATTACGCGACTATTTTATGTAGGTTAAAAGTTAATGGGAAAATGGTGAGTGCTACTTGACACAACACATAAACACATGAGAGTCTTATGTCTATGGTTAGATTGTTTTAGATGATAAGACAGAACTTAGGGGTGATAGGCCTAGTTGCGCAGAGAGGCAGAAAAATGTAAGTAAGATAATAATCTCACTTATTACGGCAATTACACGAACTTCGGAGGGTTTGGATAATAAATGAAGGAACATTAGGGTAAAATCAATTATAATTCCTTTGTTAACGATTTTGGTAGAACAATGTTCAATGAAACAAGGTGGAGTTCCTATTATCGTATTTTTGTAATTATTTTAAGCAGCCCTGCCTCAATGGCGGCCTCGTTGGTTTAGTGGTCGCAACCAGGGCTGTCTTTACCCGGGGATGCAAAGCGTGTGTGGCACCCAGGCGCAAGGTCTTAGGGGGCGCAAGCCGATCAGGTCATCACTAATCACTCATTATAACCGCAACACTCCAGCGTTGTAACCGCACGTCACCGCTTCGAAAAAATCCCTTGGAAAAAATTGGTGGAAACCATCTTAAAAATGGAACACACAAATAAGTTTAATTTCTTTTTGTTGGCAAGGGGCCCGCGCAAGCTGATTTTCGCACCCCGGTGCCCAATATGGTTAAGACGGCCCTGGTCGCAACACTGCTGAGTAAGAGGTCCTGGGTTTGATTATTGGGTCGGGCAGTGTTATTAGATTTTTTCCATCTGGAAATTCTCAGTAGCAGCCCGAAATCTGAAGTTATGCCTGGTTGATGGTACAGTACCCGGCGATAAATATTGCACATCGACCTTTGGAAAGTGGTGTATTTTATACAAAGAATAAAAATAATTATCAAAAGAAGCAAATCATGATTGTTTTAACAGCTCCTAATAGATACCGGACTGTTTGTATTTCGTGCGACAGAGATAACGCTCTACGAAGCCGAAATTAGCCGATTGTCTCTTTCCAAAGGTCGATGTGCAATATTTATCGCCGGGTACTGTAATAGGCTCGCCCCCTGTTACATGGGACTTAAATATAACTGGTGATATTTGAGTGTATTATAGGTGCATCAAACATTTTTGTTTTATTTATTTTTTATTTATCACCCCTGCTCTCAAAACGGCGAAGGAAAACGTAGGGAAACCGGCATGTCCTGGAACCAAAAATTAGAAGACATGTGACATCTACCAACCCGCACTGGGCCCGCGTGGTGGATTACGGTCCACTGACTCTCACAGAGAGAAGGCCTGTGTCCCAGCAGTGGGAACATTATAGGCTGATAATGTACAGACGCCAGCACATCAAGCTACTACAATCTGTCAAATTTCTTTAATAGATTTTCAACTTTGTCGCTAAAGCTCAAATTGATTGGGAAAATTTGACAGTTTCGGGTAGCTTGATGTGGTGGCGTCTGTACGTACCTACGTATGTACAGGCGCATCTCTGCCTAATCCTTCCGGGATATAGGCGTGATGTTATGTGTATGTGTTATGGTTAAACAGTGTTAGGATTTTCTATTAAGTAGCTACTGGTACTTACCTCCCACATGGTGGACCGACGACCTTGTGAAGGCCGCAGGAACCCGTTGGATGCGAGAAGCACAAAACCGGTCGAAGTGGAGGTGCTTGGGGGAGGCCTATGTCCAGCAGTGGACGTCTTTCGGCTGAAATGATGAGGTACTTACCAAATCCAATATAGGTATTCAGTCAGGTAGCGTATTAAAAGTTTAGTTAGCGATTATTTCAGACAATTGAATCCTAACATAATATTAAAATCCGATTAGAGTCAAATAAAGGAACACTTAAATAATCGCTGTATAATCGAAAACCTCGTTTAGGCTTAGTTATGTAACGAAAGATACTTTTGTTTTATTGTTATATTTTAAGGCTCCTTCAAACGGGCGCGACACGCGATAAAATCGCGCGCGACACAAAGGCACCACAAGTCGCGCAACGAGCGGTGTCTTTGTGTCGCGCGCGATTCGCGTCGCGCCTGTTTGCAGGGGCCTTTATCGTATCGTAATAAAAAATATTATAGGTAGATAAAAATAGTATTGCTAGTATAATATATAGCTAATGAGAGCACAAAGTTTTAAGACGAAGCGCAGGGTGGGGAAGAAAAAAAAGTAGGGACGTCTAAGCATATAATTACATCGAGGACTCTTACGTTAAGTCTGTTTTAGGATTACATAAAATAACATCACGTCTTTCCCCAAAGGGTTGAGCAGAGATGTACAGCCGCCAGCACATCAAGCTACTACAATCTGTCAAATTTCTTTAATAGAATTTCAACTTTATCGCTAGAGCATAAGGTTCAAAATTGATTGGGAAAATTTGACAGTTTCGGGTAGCTTGATGTGCTGGCGTCTGTACCTTTAGCACAATCACATTTCGCCAGTTATGGTTAAGTGCCATGTAATAGGAGTTGAGCGTATTACCATCAACCAGGTTTAAACCCAGACTTCGGGCTGCTACTGAGAAATTCCAGATGGATAAACCAAATAACACTTTACTCAATCTGGGTATCGGACCCAGAACCTCGAGGCGGCTATGTATTGGGAATAGTGATACCTCCTTCTTAAGGTGAATGGGTAGTTGAGACCGCGAAATTCAAATTTTCTTACGTTTTTTGCAATTTGCAGGTCAGTGTCAGGTTGTATCTTGATCAAAATATGATTCGCGACAATAGCAGGTACATATTTTACAGAAGTACTATAATCATTAGAATCAATAATACATCTTTCTAAGTTAGATTTCTACCACTAACACTTTTCCTTAAGAGATTGGTGGTTGGTGGTATAGAAATCTAACTTAGAAAGATATATTAATGATTCTAATGATTATAATTCTCTAAATATGTACCTGTTATTGTCGCAAATCATATTTTGATCAAGATACAATCTGACACTGACCTGTAGATTGCAAAAAACGTAAGAAAATTTGAATTTCGCGGTCTACCACTATCCATTCACCTTAAAGGATCTCCTTTTAAAAGTACCTATTTCTTAAAGGATTATTCATGCGATTATTAGACGCACTGTGTGCATCTATTTCATATGAATTCCATATCGAGACGGGAGTTATTTATCGCAGTGCGGACAATGCTTTAGATACGGTGTTCCTCCGAGGACTCGTTAGGTTTCGAGAATGCTCCAGAAGTTTATTGTCCAGTCTTCCACAGGAATATCCAGCTTACATTTAAATATTATATTCCATTTACTTTGGAAGCTTTTAAGTACTGCAGCAATTAAAGTCTTATTAAAATTCGTCCATAGCTTTTGAGCGAGGCTTGGACAAAACGATAGCAGGAAAATTGTCAAGGGTTTGAATTTCTGTTTTTATACCAAAATGTTGTTTTTATCGTAATAGTTTTGAAATCAGTTTCCGTCAGAAATTGTAATTTTATTTGGAAGTAATTAATAAGGTAAGATAATTACAACCAGACACGTCACACTTGGTATTCGTACGTACTAGGTACTAATGGTACCGTAGCACTATGTCGTGACAGTAGATACGCGATAAGTAAATTCAGCTCACTTCCACGTGTTAAAGATAATTTCCATCAGTTTGTTAAGAAACTTTTTGACATTTATGAAAAACCTATTTGATATCCTAGCTGGCCAGTCCGCTGGCTGGCAGCATTTGTTTTCTCAAGCCCAGGCTCTCGCCGCCTCTTTCCCTCCTCGAACCAATAATCATTAATTTTCCTAGAGGTCTGTTCCAGACTTCGGATGTTTCCTTGACGAAATTTCATTTCCTCCTTTCGCCATCCGGGTTCCTTTAACTAACCAGTTTATAATAAATTACAACAGGAAAAAATCTCCTGGAGTCTACGTAATCTTTGTAATGAAGAGTATTTTTGGTAACGGTAATTTTGGATAACGAACACAAAAGATTTTCGTGAAACTAATAATTCTCATCGTTGTGTTATTAGTGTTAACAATGTAGCAATTAGTACCTACCTTTACCTTAAGATATTAGGAAAATATTTTATTATATAAAAAACCTTTCTATTATATTATAGATTAGACCGTGGGTGGGCTTGTTATTATATTTTCAGCTTAAGGTAGGTTTTGTATTGTTGGAGTAGTTCACTGTTGACAAAATGATATTTTATTCACTATAAATACCTACTCATACTGCTAAGAAAATAAATATACATATAATTATTTTATATCTTATATTTTATATCTACCTGAATCTTTAACTTTTAATGTATGGATGTTATATGAGTAATTTTTTAATTACCTAATGGTTTTTTGGGTTAAATATTTAAGAAAAATATGGAAGTAAACTAATAAAAAATAAAGTTATACTTAACTTTGAAAAAGAAATCAAGCTGGAAATCTATGTACCTATCTATAATTGAAATCATTATCATAATCACTTTCTGTCGGAAAACAGAAACGCTGAACATAATATTATTATGACTCTTCCGATTATAAAAAGATCGGTCAAAGGGTAAATTGCCATAAAGACAATGCTTGGCAGACGGACCGACAGCGACGAGCATAGTTAGTTGTTATTAGCCGACTTTCATCTCCCTGGCGAAATTCGTCTTTAGCTCTTACAACATCCATGCTTGGAAAAAGAAAAGAATAGAATACTCTTTATTATATACACCTTAAATATTACGGATATAAATGTAGAAATTTTATATAGCGTGTCACAATGGGCGGTCTTATCGCTAAAATTGATCGTTTAAAGACAACTTTTGGATGGACTAAGGGAGAAAGGAAAGACTGCTGTTGGTAGTATGTGGTGTACTATTTACATATATTATAAAATAAATACAAACTTTATAAAAAATGGATATCAAGGAAAAAGGGACGTCAACTCTTCGAGAAAGAATCATTAGAATAATACAAAACGTTTAAACTATGCATTCACATTTCAGGGCAGTTTACATCATAATAGTAACTCACGGTAACTGCCACACTATTATATTAAGCGGAGAAATGTAAGTTTATGCTCATGCGCTATTTTAAAGCTACGGATTCAAAAGAATTTAAATTGTTACGGTTCCGTATTCAGTGACCGATATTCGTCGCCCGTTGATGGAATATTAATTACTATGGATGGATCGTGATGAAGAATATCTAACGAAGTGTTGTGTAGCCTACAGCCTCTACGCTGTAGGCTATCATACCTAAATCAATCATAGACTCTCCATCAAGTTCATGAAGCCCAACGCAAAAAGGGAAACATTTTTCCCCATTTCACGAGGGTTCGTTAGCAAAGTCCGGGGGCAAGCAAAGTAATTATTAAGTAACATTTAGAGCAACATTTCAGGTCTCACTAACTATGTACAAGTCCACATTTAGTATGCTGACACGCAGAATTTGTGCGCAAGTCTCATTATTAATTTGTTAATAACATTCTTGTTTGGAGTTGGCTGCGAGTGCATTTCCGTCTGCAGTTTTAGCTTTCAGCATTAAGTTTTGCTTTAGTTTCCGAGACGAGGAAATCTCGCTCGCGTGCTTACTTATTCCATTTACTATCGGAAAGACGTGTTAGCGTGTGGTCGAGTTTCTCGAGACAATATTGCTGTATAACAACATTTAGAGATCGATAGTGACTGCACGGATGCATGGGGCTGCACTGAAAACCATCATGAAAAGCATTTATCGATTCGCGTAATAGGATTTCATAAATTCTAAATTGAACGTTTGTGTTTTGAAAGCTTTAACAAATTGTGTCCAGTATAATTCGAGCGAAACAGTCGTAAAACCTAAACATTGGGCAATTCGTTGTGATTTAAACGGCTGTGTGGTTGTTCTTATTAAGTCGGTAATGATAACTTTTGGACTGAGTAATGTTAGAACATTATTCGTCTGAATTGTTAATGGCGCAATAAACAATACTTAACATTATTTTGAATCAAGAATCAAGCACACATCTTTTTATATATTTGAGTCACAAACACACATATTTTTGTAAAAGTACAAGATTAAACTTTATTCGTATCAGGAAATGAAAAGTTACCTTACATTATGGTGTTAGGTATATGTAACCTTAATTGGTGACTCACCAGTCACTGTGTGGCTTAGCTAAGATTATGTGAGTAATTTCGTCTCTGTCTTCATCCTTAGGTGCCGTAAGATGCGATTACAGGGATAATTTTAAGTTTGCAGTTAGCCTGCACACGAATGATGATGGCATACCTACCAATTTTTAAGCTGAATTAAAACTATGTTTGGGTCGGCTTCCAGTCTAACCGAATGCAGCTGAATATCAGTGTTTTACATAGAGCAACTGCCTATCTGACCTCCACCGGTTACATCAAATATGAAATAAATATTTGTACATTTGACGAACGTTTTTTGTACATGGTTAATACTACAAGAAACCAAAGAAATATAATAACTATAAATTATAACAATAAATCACTCATCTGAGGCTAAATGGCGCGTGAACTTTCATTGATTGACAGTTACCAAAGACATTTTAAATGATGAGCCACTGTATTCGTCTTTATTTGCACGTAATAAGAAACCATAATATTTACGACATCGTCCTCAAATCAGCGACAAAGCAACATCCGCCAATTAGGTATTACGTTTGTTTCTGTTGTAGCGACAATAATCAATAGCACGTGCTTGAAATCATAGCGGCCCGGAGCGGCTCAGCCGGGCTGCCGGGCCGGCCGCAATCGCATTACGTTAATCACGGCATTGCCCCGCCGAGGGCAGTTTGTATGCTGCCTTAATGGACCTGCACCATGTAGCCACGCCCTTCACATGCTCTACCTTTGCGTGATTGAAAGTTTTATGTGCGATCTTGCTCAGGCATAAAATATGGATTAAATGGGGACCGTTATGGATCACCAGAGATAGAGGTTGTTACAATATTATAAACCCGTATCAAACAGCTTTATTCTTGCTGTAAAAGAATGAAAAGAGAGAGACATGCAGAGAAAGTTAAAAAAAAGTCGGTTCAATGTTAAGCTGATGCCGATGCTTTCTATCTGTGCACTCCTGGAACACATAAATCCAATACCTCATTGCTGTATGCATCGTTGAAATGCTGACGTATCTAGAGCTCGTGGAATGTGGAAATCTGCTTTCTTACCTACTCCGGTTTTCTTTGGATTAAATTCGTAGCGAATATCAAACTCAGTTTAGCGTTTTTGAGGTACGCCATTGCTAGGTATCTTTGAGCAAGTCCTAAAGTCCTACAAATCTAATTCAAAAGATATTTTATGCAAGACGAATTTAAAACACGTTAAATCAAAAAACAGACGCATTTCTATTAAAGTGCATGTTTGAACATTGAAGATGTTTACGAACAAATAATTTCAGAGTGGATAGGGCTGCAGAACAAAAGAATGGAATCATTTTAATTGGAGTTCACTGTTGCCATGTGATGAGAAAAAGTAGGACTGTTGAGACAAAAAGACAGTTGTTATTGTGTACCTACCTATTGTATTGTTTACATACATTGTTAGAGTCAAATCAGTCGTAGATATCTCCGTTTTAGAATCGATTCCATTTTTACTTGTTTTGTTGTCAAAGTTGTAGGCTTGTGGCTAAATAATATAAGCCACACGGGTCAATCTCTTGCCGAGGTTGGTGCGTGGATGGGTGACCATTGGTGAGACTCCTCCGAATGCGAGTTAAGCCGTCTCGGCTGTCACTCGTAGATCTTTGACAGGGTCGTCGAAAGTCTGACAACCAGTCTTGCCAAGGAGTAGGTATCGTGTTACCCAGAAACTCAGTTGTGGAGGTCAGTTAGGCAGTCTCTCCATGTAAAATAGTGGTTCAGTTGCAGCCGATAAGAGTGGAAGCTGACTCCAATATAGTTGGGATAAGGTTATGCAGATTGATTGTTCTTTTGTACTTTATTTTACACACCTCTGTAATCGCTATAGGTACTTAGACCTTTTTCTTCAATAATTAATGGTCATCAAATGCTTTATTTCTAATTCTTTTTAATTCTTTACTACTAGGTAGGAACTAATAATAATATAATATAGTATTTCTACTTCCGTTCGTTCAAACATAAAAATGTCATAAGACCGTTTTTAGGGTTCCGTAGTCAACTAGGAACCCTTATAGTTTCGCCATGTCTGTCTGTCCGTCTGTCCGTCCTCGCTTAATCTCTGTGACCGTTAACACTAGAAAGCTGAAATTCGGTACCAATATGTATATCAATCACGCCGACAAAGTGGTAAAATAAAAATTGGAAAAAAATTTTTTATTAGGGTAGCCCCCCTATATGTAAAGTGGGAAGTGATTTTTTTTTTAATTTCAACCCTAACGTGTGATATATTTTTGGAAAGGTATTTAAAAATGAATAGGGGTTTACTAAAATCATTTTTTGATAATGTCAATAATTACGGGAATAATCGCTCCAAAAGTAAAAAACAATGTGTCCCCCCCCCTCTAACTTTTGAACCATAAGTTTAGAAAATATGAAAAAAATCTGAAAAGTAGAACTTTATAAGGACTTTCTAGGAAAATTATTTTGAACTTGTTCAAACTAAGTTTTCAGAATTCAGCTGAACATATTCCGTAGCTCGTATTACAAAGGCAAAACTAAGAATGCGGTTTACATGGGTAACTTAAACTGACGTAGTTGCAAAAGTTATAATGTAAGAGTAATCAGTTTATTCCGCGAGCAACAGGAAGAACATAATGCTCCCTGTTTTTAGTGAAAATAAGATGAAAAAATGCATTCTTTATGATTGTCATAAAGAATGCATTTTTTCATCTTATTTAATACGAATAATTAATTATATACGAATTGTTTTGTGTTTTAAAACTAGGACAACGTTAACTCTAATTAAAGAGAGGGTGAAAGTTATGAAGAGAAAGAGTCGGTAATTTAATCGAGAAAACTGGAATCGTTTTGTTCAATGAAAACAGTGTTTGTTCATTGTTGTTATGCAATACGATCAGACTAAATAATATAACTTGAAACGTTACTGGAATAATGGGTTTTGCTCCGGCGCCAACATTACATGCACAATTAGTAAGTTAATTCTTGTTTAATGAAGAGAGCTTTAAATTTGAGAATGAACGTGAAGTTGAAATATACTTACCACGTTTAATGTAGTAAGTCTTTTATCGCGTTGTAGATGACTGTTTTTGTATTGTTGTATTGGAAAGAGTAATGATCTATGTAAGCATATACAAAGATAGATATTGCTTGCTCAAATGACCTTGTTACTTGTGTCATTATGAAATTTACTTAAAACGAAGTTCCAGCGACAATAATTGCGTTTAATAATTCATAAGTTGAGATAGAAGCTCCAAGTGACGTCAAATTTATTCACTGTTTTGAATAAAATTTGAATCGTTTGATAAGGCATTTGTAATAGCAATTGAGGTCCGTCTGCAATTAGCAGGAAATTTCTTAAAGCTCTTGCGGCAACTTTGTTCCGGCTGGCGTCCAAACTGATCAAGTCGGCGGTAGCACGTCGCGAGTTCCTAACACTCATTAATTTCTTTGAAGTCTCGCCGCCAGCCAACAACTTCCTCGGCTCTTTCTCACCAACAATTATTAAGAAATTACTTCTGCTTCATTATTGTAGGAGTACGCACGCGTTCCACGCTCGTTAGCCGAGCCCTTCCGAATGAACACATCGCAGCGCGCCCTGATTGAATGTTTTTGTTTTGTTATGCCTACGTGCGGCTGTGTTCATGACTGCAACATCCAACCTGATTATGGGATAAATATAGCAGCTTTATTATGCATAGTTCCGATTCCAAACAGTTGTAGCCGTAGTTAACAGTTTTGATATTCTATAACCAACGCAGAACTAGTTGGTACTTGATAAGAATGTTAACGGCTCCCATTACTGAGTAATTGATATAAGGTCAAACTGTAAGTCCAAGTTCCAGCGAAACCGCGGCGTTGCAGCTGCTGGGAACGTTGTTAGCTACGTTATTCAATAAACTTTTAATCGCATCAACTCGACTTTCCAATCAGGCTAAACATGCCCCGGAATAAGTTGAGCTGAAAGTTATAGTAACAACATAACTTACGCATAGATAATTTGTTGATTTTGTTAGCTTCATGTAAAATTAAAATACCTACATGTTGACGAAAAATTGTCGGAAAATCCTATGTCCCAATGCTGGGCAAAGGCCACATATTCTTCCACTTTTCTTTGTGCTGTGCCTTCTCCGTCCAATCGGTTAGAAACGAGTCCAAATCGTCAGTTCTGCTACTGTCATTGACAAACCAACAGCTTCAGAGATGCTCAGTTCGAATATTATGGCTGACTCTTGGTAACTCTATCAGTGATTAATAATAAAACATTCAACATTTGTTTTTGTAAAATAATATATGCTTTATTTGTTATCTCAAAAGCGACCTGAAATAGTTTTGGGCGTTCACAAAAAGAAATGTTTGTTCTTATTATTTTCCGTTGTTTCCGTTGTCGTCTTTCGCCATAGTTTCACGGAAGCAGCACTAATCCTAATATATTTGTCGGAACCGTTCTAATTGAACAATGTTTAGATTACAGAAGAACAAAATTGCGTTGTGTCGAGCTGCGGAATTACAGCCATTGGGGAAACCAAATTAATTACACAAACAGACTCGTACGTAACACATACACTTCGTGACAAGTTAGAGCTTATGCTCATGACGGAATCTAAGCAATGAAGTTAAAGATAATTGAGACGTCGCAATGCCCCGCGGGCGCACATCCCGGTAACGAGTCTCGCACCTCGCATACGAAACACCGCGCGCCTTGTCTCACCGCCGCCAACCTCCACCGCCACAGTGTTTACACAACAACAAATTTGTGTTATCCAACATGGCCTGTCCTACATTAAGCTATTCCATGAACACACAAACACACACTACTGTTTAAAGATGATGTTCCGCGACTCTCATTACGGCTCTCTGTAACGCGTGTTGTCATTAGCAAGATGATTCTTATTACTCCATTTGACAAATTTATCACTGCAGCAGACGCGTTTGGTGGCGAATAAAGAGATTTATAGGAGATGTCAACGTCAAATGGCAGAAAGCGATTGAAATAGTTAAATGGTAGAAGTAGAATAGATGTGAAAAGCTGGGAAAATTGACTACCTGAGGTACAATAACTTAAATAATAAAATAATCACAGTGAGTACAGTGTAACTGTGTAATGTACTGTTCTCCAACCACATAAATCATCGTAATTAAGCGTTGGTTTTGAAATAATTGTGCTACCAAAATAAACTAACCGCGAACATTGAGCACTTAACTCAGTTAGTGGGCTCACAAGGGTTACATATCACATATCTTAACGCTACATTAATTAGAAATGAAAGTGGGAAATCGTATATATCATGCACTACTGCGTAAAATCGTCCATGTTGATCGTAGTTAGATTGCAAGTGGGAGGCTGTGGACGTGCGCCAATATGTGCTGTTTGCTCCCATTCGTCCCTATGAGATTATAACTCGAGCGACCGATCTCACCAACGCGCAACGCCGCATTTCAACCCATTAGACTGGGGTCAATATTATATTTCACTGTAGAGTTTCAGTTTCTTGTTGGGGTGCCATACTTCACGTGGGGAAAAACTGAACCTTTATTTACATGTGTGAATAAATCGTCCAGATGATTGATGAATTTTTGTGTTCAAACGGTTGTCATTTTCTAAATAAAAGGTTGCCGCTAAAATAGCCACCGGAGTTCGGCGTCAAGCAGCCTGCTGTGTTTCGTCGATGCGTGGGAGTTCCATAGACTAATTCTTATTTATTATAAGACTTTTCTTGTATTCTCATGTAAATGGCCCTTTTGTATTTTTGAGAATAAAGTATTTAAACCTAAATCAAATTCGAGCCTTATGCAAGAGATCTATTTTATGAACACATAAAATAGATCTTTTGCACAATATGTTCATGAAAAAGAATTAATGTTTCGCATATTTTAATTAATGTAGATTTTACAAATTAATAAGGTCATTATTGCTACTTTTATGAAGCAATTTTGTATTTTTTGTTTGATTTTACCCATTTTCTGTAAAAAAACAGCATTTTATAAATTAAACTAGGATTCCTTATGGATGGTTTGCTTTTCCGTTAGTCAAAATCAAACGTCGTCTGTCACGTTCGAGTAAAAGAATATAGGTATGTTACAATTCAGGGATGTCTCGCACTCACAACAATGACTGGCACTTGATTCCGTAGATTTGTTTATCCTGGAGGCTGGAAGAACACCGCAATATTATTTATTTATTCAATTTTACTGTAAGTTTTGACGTTCAAAAGTGTCTTTATTGTGCCTATTTGAAATAAATGATTTGACTTTGACTTTATTATTAACGTTTTATTATTTGGAACGATTCTACATTTTGATATGACAAATCGTTTAATCATTCCCTTTAATAAAACGTTGATGTCACTTTGCGTCTCACTGACTAGGTAAACAATAATTTTAAATTATGTTTTACTAGCTGCGCCCCGCGGTTTCCCCCCGTCAATGTCGATCCCGTGGGAATATCGGGATAAAAAGTAGCCTATATGTTAATCCAGGGTGTCAGCTACCTCCATATAAAATTTTATTAAAATTGGTCCAGCCGTTTGAGCGTGAAGATGTAACAAACATATAAACACACACACACACTCACAAACTTTCGCCTTTATAATTTAGTGTGATACTTAGTGCCACCCTTTCCAGGAATGGAACCAGGAAATAAGGTTACTAAAAGGCTATAACAAAGAGGACACTAATCTAAAATCCGCATTAATGAAGCGCTTTCTGTTGAATTCCTTCTTAAGCCTTGCCTTGTCTTCAGAACTACAAATTTGATTGAAAACTATAATTATCAGGTTTATTATTTTACATTCTCTTTGTTGTTTTATGTTTTCACCAGGCACTGTAAAGTACGTTTGTTTACCTAAAGCCCTTACACATATAATATAAAATATATGTGTATATGATACGTATTGTACCAACCTAATACACTGGGCCGCAAAGAAAGCGGGTCGGTTATAAAAAAACCGGCCAAGTGCGAGTCGGACTCGCGCACCGAGGGTTCCGTACAAACCTGCAAGGTTTACAAAGTTCGTTCATTACGACAATCGAGTCATAACTATGCGGTATCAATGGTTGTACTTTTGCGTTTTGCGTTTTTGCGTTGACTTAGAATTTTTTTTTTCACGGGTTAAAGGCAATTAGATCTAAGTATTTGATATGAATTTCAACTTGATAGCTCTACGCGTTCATGAGGAAAAAAGTAATAAGTTTATATTTATTAAAAAATAAATATATATTTTGTAATGTAACTAAAAATTTAAGGTTTTCGGAATTTTTCCTTTATGTGTGCTATAAAACGTTGCTTCATGCCAAATTTCAAGATTCTAGGTCGACTGGAAGTACCCTTTAGGTTTTGATTCCCTTGCGAGTACTTGCGAGTTTCAAAATATGCAGCTTAAATTGCTGTTTCTTTTGATTGCGTTGACATAGAAGTTTGATTTTGTTACAGCTTAAAGGTATTATAGGCCTGAGTATTTGGTATGAATTTCAATTTAATACCTCTACGCGTTTATGAGGAAATGGGTAGTAAGTTTAAAATTATTAAAAAAAAAAATATTATGTGATGTAACTAAAAATTTATGGTTTTCGTAATTTTTCCTTTATCTATGCTATAAGACGTTGCTTCGTACCAAATTTCAAGATTCTGAGTTCACGGGAAGCACCCTGTAGGTTTTGATTCCCTTGCAAGTGTCGAAAATTTGCGGCATAAACGGCTGTATCTTTTGATTGCGTTGGCTTAGAAGTTTGATTTTTTCACAGCTTCAAGGGACAGTAGACCTGAGTAATTGATATAAATTTCAGCTTTATACCTCCACGCGTTCCTGAGAAAAAGGGTCTTGACAGACGGACGGACAGACGGACAACAAAGTGATCCTATAAGGGTTCCGTTTTTTCCTTTTGAGGTACGGAACCCTAAAAATGGGATAACTTTTAAAATATTTGAGCAATCCTTTTAAAATAAAAACGAAATTAAAGATTATTTCATTACAAATACATATAAGAAGAAGTAAAACCTATTTATTTCTTTTTGTTGATTGTATTAAAAACCATAAAAAAGACGATTTTTTTTTATTGAAACAACTTTGTAACCATTTGTTTTACTTTTCTTTCTGATTATAAATATGGCATTTATTGTGCAGAAATTAATTATTCAGATCAAATTCAATTAAAAATATGCCACTAACCTTTATAATGCGCACAGCAAAAGAGTGGAACTCTCTACCTGCGTTTGTGTTTCCGAGTGCATACAACCCGAATCTCTTCAAAGTAAGAGTGAACAGGCTTCTTCTGGGTGAGCTCATTTCATCGTAGACTTTGTCTCTGTCATCTCTGACCTAGACTAAAGTCAAGAGCAAAGCCATTTCAAATAAAAAAAAAAAACCACTGAAGAGTGTACCAGAATTCTGACAATGCTTGAAGACGGGCGCAGACAGCGATACACAGCGAAGATGAAGAAGAAGAGATTGGATCTAATAATCGCAGTCCAGGAACAGGTCGAACAAGATACACGACAGGGCGGGAGGATCGACATATGGTCTCATCGACATGGGCATGGTCATGGTCTCAACAATGATGGAAATCGATTTCAAACGGCTGTTGAAATAAAAAATCACGTTGTACGTGCTGGAGGGAGCAATCCGAGCACGTATACAGTGAGGCGGCGTATTGCTGAAGCAAACTTGAAGCCATTTAGGCCTGCAAATGGTCCAAAACTCGAAAGTCAGCATCGAAATTCAAGGCTGAGTTACGCTAGAGAACATGAATTGTACTCTGGATGACTGGTCAAGAGTAATGTTCTACGAGTTGAAGGTCATGCTATACACGCACGATGGGAGGCAAAGAGTCTCAGAAGACCAGGAGAGCGCTTTAACCAAGCTTGCATTAAGGAGAAAGTGCCGTACGGCAGAGGCTTCATACACGTGTGGGCTGAAATATCTTCCGAAAGCTACACCGTGCTAGTGGTAATAAAAAATGGCACTTTAACTGCAGAAAGATACATAAATGAAATCTTAAATAAGTATGTTGGCCCATTTTTAGTAAACATGGGCGAGAACGTCATCTTTATACAAGACTAGCAGCGCCCCGCGGTTTTACCCACGTAAGTTTCGATCCCGCGGGAATATTGGGATAAAAAGTATCCTATGTGTTAATTCAGGAAATGATCTATCTATGTGCCAACTTTCATTAAAATCTGTTCAACGGTTTATGCCTGATTGAGTAACAAACATCCAAACATCTTCACAAACTTTCGCATTTATTTTATACATGTAGGAAGTAGGATAACGGTCGTCCCCATACAGCTTGGATAGTGTTTGTCTACCTTGAAGATGTCGCTATCACACGCAGCATGTAGCCTAGACTTGACCCCATCGAGCATACTTGGGACGAACTGGAACGACGTGTACGCCAGCGAAATTCTCCTCCAATCACGCTTCGTGAACTGAAAGAAGCACTGATAGAGGAATGGTAGAATATTCCTCAGCATCGGCTTAGAAATCTTGTTGAAAGCATGCCAAACAGTATAACAGCTGTATAAATTAATAGCTCGTGGTGGCAATACAAAATACAAAAATGTGTAAAAATTGCATATTTGATACCGTAGCACATTTTTCGAAATCTAGTGAAAATTGTCATTTTTACTACATACCGGTGAAAGTATTTCCACTGCCTAAGTACCTGTAACAAATACATACTTAATTCTAGTATTATTCAAAATAAACTTCATAATCTTGAACTTTTAAGACATTGATTTACGCACTTCAAAATTGTACACAATTGTATACAGTCTTTATTTCATAAAGCTAGCTCCAATATTTTAGAAATTATTGAGGATTTTGCTACCGTCCCGCCTTCTTTCCGGCCCAGTGTATAAGGTACATCTTCAAGTTATATTAAACAAACATACACATGTTTTAATAGATAATATACATTCACAACGTATGATAAAGTAGAAGTAGAAATATAAATGTTAAACAGCGGAGTTTACTGCTCAGAATTATTTCGCGGAAAGTTTCGCGAGGATCGTATCTCGAGTCCTTAGCTGATTACCTACAGCCAGTTTTGTTGTACAACTTAGCATTTGCTTCCAAACATATTTACTTGGATTCAATCTATAATCTCCAATTCTCCATGTTATCCTTCGAACTTTAAAGCAGAATCGCAAAACACTGATTGGAAAGTTCGAATGTTCAATTATAATTATTAAAGAGAAATGTCTCCCATATAAATGATCCCTCCCATATAAATGATACCAAACTTTTAAATTAATCTGTCTACATAATATGTACATCAAATCAAATTTCATGGCTTCACTCTGGATAAACTTCGCGCTCCGTTAAATTAATACATCGTAACGCCAACGACCTTGTCTGAGGATTTTACCCAAACATTCAAATTAATATTAGAATCATCCGCCACTGTTGGATTTAATCCACTAGAACAATAACATTGTTAACATTTCATCGTCGTCGGTTAGCTGTGCGTCTACAATATTTAGTACTGCTTAATTAATTAAATTAAGCCGCCCGTTGAGGAGTAGGTGCCATTATTATGATTAATAATGTACACACGGTGTGAGGGCCGGGCTCGACACTCGACACTCGAGCCTTCGAGGCGCGGCGTCGAGCGGCTGTTTGTCGACGCGCTCGCCATGTCGCGCGCTCGTTGACACCTCGCTTACTTTAACTGCAATCAGCTATTGATTACCAATATTAAACAGGTAAGTGGTAATTACGTACGCGTGGACGGTAACAGCCTGTCGAGCTCATTTAGTGGGTCAGAATAGACACAAGCTACATGTTACGTAGTGACAGCACTACAAAGCCTCATCGTGCGATACATATATAGAATGATACAAACGCGAAACTTTGTCGTTTTTTATCCGCCTTTGTTCTCGATCTACTGTTTGATTTGTGTTTTGTATTCTTTTACAAGTTATGAATGAGTATATTATTCGTCCGTGAACTGAATTTGAAAAGAATACAAAAGATTGATGCGCCTTGAAAGTTTGTTATTGAACTGTTCTTATGTTCTTTGCCATTATCTGATAAATAAAACATGCGAAAACCTTAGACTAAAGGCTAATGGCGAAGTTGATCTATTAAAGTAAGGTATGTAATAGTAAACTCACAAAACATAAGCACACTTAGTGTAATTGGCAAAGTTAACTGGAATATTAGTAATGGGCATCATATGACAATGATAATGTTCAGCTATGTCATTACATGCAATCTTTTATAAGTTGTACTTATAACTTTAATGTTAGCACATTCTATAATGTATTTTAGTTTGGGATTGTGTTTGAATGCTTTCACAAGTATTTACGTAAGCACGTCACACGGGAGTCTCGATTTTATCTGTGTTTTCATTTGCCCGAAGCCCTCGCCCGCTACGATGCTACGCCGCTACGATGCTACGACATCGTTGTAGCCGTTTGTAGCAAACGTTCCTAGGGTTGAAAGCTTTGACACTGAACTCACTAAAAGGTATTATCTACCCACAAGGACTTTACGTGGACATTCAATCTTCTTCTCATGCAAATCCTGTTCAAATTTTAAAGCCTGTGGCAATGAACGCGTAAACTAAAGAAGAAAGTTTCGAAGCATTTAATATTCATGTTTTAATTAAGGTAAGTTAAATATATAATCCTCTTACCTTTACTCTATTTTATTTTACTGTTTAGTGATAACATAATTATATAAAATACCTATGAATTAAAGATACTGAGAAAAAGTACCTTCACGTTTGAAAATTAATCCTGTTTTATGCAGTATTTTCTGTTTATCTCATTTTAAAATATTTATATTTCAGCGTATTTGCTGCGGTTTGCACACTGTTATTTTTTTTTTTTTTTTTAAAAACGTTTCCCCACACTAGGAATTACTCCTGTATCGTGGGTGCGTTTACAAACATTTAAATTCACATACACAAACAGCCAGACCCGGAACAACTACCTGTAGGCAATACAAATATTTGTTCCGTGCGGGAATCGAACCCACGACACGCAGCGCAGCAGTCGATCGCTCAGCCACTGCGCCAACCGTGTCGTCTAAAACTGTGTATTGTTATTTCGTAGAAAATTAATGAATTGTGGACAGCCCTGTGAATTCAATTTAAGAATGCGACTCGATAATGATAGTTTTAGTCGATGTTAGTACTATCAATTGGAGCTAGATTTATTGTTGGAACCGTTTACTGTTTTACATAACAACGAGATTTATTTTGATACTATAAATGTATTGTTTCATACTACCCGTGGGAAATAGAATAGTAATGCAAACAATTCGATTTGACTTAACTTTATTATGCGGTAAATTTTTTAACAGGGTCAATTTAAATTAGCTAGCGAAACTCCGCAGACGTGATAGGTATTGATATGTAAATATGATAAATTTTGTATCAATTAAAATATATATAAATTATATAAATAAATTCAAAAGAAAATAATTTGATGTAAAAAACATCAAATTAATTTCTTTTGAATTTATTTATATAATTTATATATATTTATTGAAATTAATTTGATGTTTTTTTTGTGCGGTCATCGACTGACGTATTCACTTAGAATATCAGTTTTTTTTTTTACACTTCACAGATGTGATGGATATCTATGTCCCATTACGATAAAACATATTTTCTCACCTCATACTTCAGGTAAAAAAAAATAACCAGCTGTTGTTGACCCCTAAAATCACATCAAATATTTTTTATTTTGATTTTATCGTGTTTAGATATCGACACCCAACACGTCTGCAGAGTTTCGCTAGCTAATTTAATTTGACCTTGTATAGGTACAGACGCCAGCACATCAAGCTACCCGAAACTGTCAATTTTTCGCAATCAACTTTGAACCTTATGCTTTAGCGATAAAGTTGAAAATCTATTAAAGAAATTTGACAGATTGTAGTAACTTGATGTACTGGCGTCTGTACATAACAAGGTGGAAGGAAAAATATTTTAAGAAGATAAAAAAAAAAACTGGTGTATGAAAGGAACGTAGCAGGTGGCGTTCTGTAGTCTCAGCCTACCCCCATAAAAGAAGGCGTGAGTATGACAAAAAGAGAGCTTGATCTAAGCTATTAAACAAAAACAATGACTGTTTAAGGGTTCCGTACATTAGAAGGAAAATACGGCAACTTTATGAGATAAGTTTTGTATCAGTCTGTCCCAGACATTATTCACGGGGCGACGAGGCGCTGGAATTTGTTTGGGTTGAGGTAAGGTGTTCGTGAAATACAAACGGGTTTAAAAAAAATTGTAGGTACATTTATTAGAATTCCGATCCGCTCACTATTAAAGGCATTTCTATTATAGATACTGTTATCTACTACTAAGTGGGTGTAATACTATTTTATGCTGGAGTTTCATACTAGCGTAGAGGTAAATATAATGTCAGGGGTGTGACGATACTTAATGCGAAAGCGTCAGGATAGCTCGCGAAATTAAAATTTGCATACGGTTTTTGCAATTTGTAGGTCTGTATGACCATACTCGTACCTATATGATGTATGTTCATCTAAATATGATTCGCGGCCGTCACAAATATTTAATAGATAGAAGTTAGTTAGTTCTTATAGAATTATAGTAATCATAAAAATTATCAATGCACCTCTTGAATAACTATTTCATGAAATCATGATATTTGAGGCCAAGTCTAACTCAAGGAGTCGTATTTCTAGTGATTATAATTCTGTAAAGTCGTATTTATTACGGTCGTGAATCATATTCTAATCAACATGCAACCTGACACTGACCTGCAAATTGCAAAAAAACGTAAGATAATTTTAATTTATCTGGCTATCTTAGCGCATCTTCCTTAATCCTCTGGAAAGTAAGCTCCGTTACCACCATAAATAAATTGATAAAAAAAAAATAAAAAAAAAACCATAAATAAAAAAAAAAAAATTAAAAAAAAACCATAAATAAAAAAAATAAATAAATAAATAAAAAAAACCCATGCCATAAATTTGTAACATTGCATGAGCAGGTATTTATTTTTTAAAAATCGCAGATTTAAGGCTCCTTCAAACAGGCGCAACACGCGATAAAATCGCGCGCGACACAAAGGCACCGCAAGTCGCGCAACGAGCGGTGCCTTTGAAAATCGCGTCGCGTGTCGCGCCTGTTTGCAGGAGCCTTTATGCTGAGATAGGAGTCTTTTTGGCCTCGCTCAGGTATTTTTTTTTTTGTATTGTTAATTTTGTTAGTTTTAAATGCTCCTTTTGTTAATTTGTATTTTCTGTACGTGGTTCAATTAAAATACTTTTCTTTCTATTCTTATTATATTACGAGAAAATAATGAAAGTATGTATATCGCCTGTATCTTTTGCCTTTCGGTTCCGGAATTGACTAACTAACAAACAGTCACGTCCAACGTAAAACCACAGAAAATAGTAACAAGTAAATAGAAGACAAATCATGTTCCTTAGAGACTGGGAGGTGCGCTAAGAAAGGATTTTTCTAAACTTCAACACTCTGCGAGTCAGCGGGGGGTTGAAGTTCGTACGAACTCGCGTGTAACAGCTTGTTAAAGTATATAAGACCAAGCTAGTCTTACGATCATTTATTAAAAGAACCTCGTTGACTTTCCCAAGGTGCTTACCCTAAAATACTGCGCAGGACGACCCATTCAATATTTATCGTTTAAACACTAACCGATATAGAACAATAAATATTTGGTTAACAATTCGTGAGTCGGATCTAACACTGGTGAGAAATGGGGTGACGTCAAATAAACAAGTGCCTACACAAAGGAATAGGTGGGTACCTCTTGCTAGACAACGGAACAACCGGTAAGCGCTTCTCCACCATTCGACGAGGTAAACTGCTAAAGGTAGGTCGCTTTGTTTCTTGACTTGGATAAACTGTAATGTGGATCAGCAGTAGGGGTTTTTGATGACAACCAACCTCAAGGAAATTAACGAAAACTGCCTCACACTGAGAATTTTTCCTGTAAAGTGAGTTGCGAGACAGATATTTGTTTCGTGCGGAAGTTAATAGTACAACATGCAGTTATAGAAGGCGTGCGCTAAATTTTATCAGATTCTGAAAACATTAGGGATTACGTTTATTTATAAGTGAGCTTAAAGTAGTCAATCCAGGGATTGATAGACAATAACGCAAAATCCAAAAATTAAACTAAAACAACACCGCTATGCTTTTATCACCACCAAACACTAAATTTATTAGCTAAAATATAACTCGAAGGAGAAAACAATGCAACACGAACAAAGTTATTATATGAACCATACATGCATTATGTAATGTAAGTACATAATGTATTAGTTTACTCGGCCGGCAAGTGTGGCGAGGGAACACAGATGGAGAGCAAACACGGGCTTAACTGCACTAGACGAGTAGATTCCCTTTTAATTAAACGAGTTCTAGACGTGCTCACCGAGGCCAACTACTGAACACAAACAAATTGATATAAAACAAACCGACCGAGCTCATATGACAATCATACTTACATTTACAGATAGTTCGATGTTTTACCAAAAGTCTTTTTAAAAAACATTAATATTTCCAACAAAGACAAAAACATCGCACGTACAACGTGCTCCGTGAAGCTGTGTTTTGTAAACGAACACTTCTTGCCCTCATTAGACTCTTCCAGCTTCTAAAACTAATAAGATTTTCTTAGAAGTCAAACTCAAAGTCAAATCATTTATTTCAAATAGGCACATGAAAGGCACCGTAACGTCAACGTTTTGTATGGAGAAGAATGGACAAGAAACTCCATTATTCTTTTATTTAAAAATGTTTTACAATATTTTGTATACATTAATTATATAATTATATGTGAAGACGATGCACTTAGAATAAAATTGGTATACCACAATAGGTTAAAATAATTAAAAATAAAGCAATAACAGGTAAATTGTTTATGTGATAGATAAATGCAGTGGTCACATATTACGAAAACGTAACTCTCTTATCTCAAAATAACTTGGACTATCATTAAAATCCATTAACAAGATAACGTGACTTTTCCGTCATGTTATTTATTACAAGATGCCTAAATAAGAGCCCATCTGATCTACTACCTCACAGCACAAACATTCAAAATAAAACACACGGACACTTTCAATGTGAAAAGGGTCGAGCGGGTAATTGGAAAACATAAAACACAAAAACTCAATTTATATTCGTGCAACGCGTGTAAATAATATAAATTGATTTGAATCAATTTTAGGAGAATAATCACCGAGTTTTATTGGCAGTGCCTCGATCACAAGTGTTTTGTGAGTCCATGAGAGCCGCTATAAATTGTATGATAAAACGGTCGTTTTTGTTTTAGTGTCCCACGTGTCGGCCGCGCGGGCGTCGCTGCCTCATAAAGTGTGTATCGCATGTGCTGTAGGATGGATCATCTACAGGTGTTGCTCGATGTGATTTCCAATTACACTCGTACACTTTATTACTGCAGTTAGTTACTTGATTTATTGATTTTACCTGAGTTTTGTGTTGTTGTTGTTATCTGGTATTTTATTTATTTATTTAACCATTTAAGTATTACACATATGGTTTTCATATGTGTACATACTTAAATGGTTAAATAGACATGAATAAAGGAACAGAAAAATATGCACAAAGGTAATAATAATAAATAAATGTTTTATTCAAGGTGATGCTTATTTATAAAGAAATCTCTTCCAGCATACCTGCGATAAGAGAAATTGCAGCAGTTTTAGTAGGTGACTGGGTTCAATTTATTATGTATCTAAATGGGTAGGTTGTACCTTATCAAAATCCGTGACAGGTTTTCAGCACAAAATATCATTAGACATCATGGGCTTAAAGGACCTGTTTGCAATACGTATTACCCGAAGCATTGAACTGAACAAGGCAATTCGAACTAATCTACAAGCAAACGGAGATCGCGTCTAGCTACACGCTGTACATAGCAGTGGCTCGGAGTGGGGTAATAGCTGCCGAGGCTGCCCGACCAGCTAACTTAAGCTGAACAGCAAACTTAATGTAACTTCGTCCAGAGCCAAGACTAGGCCTAATAATAGCGTCATTATATCACTCGCTTTAATATTCTCATAATGGTGACTGATTGCCATTATTATTAATTTCGCTAAACGTTGAATCGTGCTCGGCGGGATAATAGCTAAATAACTATCAGTAGCAATGAGTTTCATTTTGAAGTTCAACAACATTCATTGCGTTATTTACGTTGTTGAGCATACACATTTTTCAAAAATGTGAAGCAATGGATTAGCAATATCCTTCAAAATGATTCAGATTGAGATTGTTTGTGTGTTACGCAATTAGGGAGCGGGAATCTAATGATAAGGACAGTTTTAGTGTAATAGTGATAGGTATTCGGGTATATTTATTTATTTAATACTTCAAGCACATAAATGTACAGAGGCGGACTTAATGCCATAGGCATTTTCTACCAGTCAACCTTTGGGTGATGCAGAGACAAACAGTGGTAGGTGCATCATGAACATTGAGGAATAAATATATTAAATATAAAGATACGCATAAACCTATTAAAACTGAATATAATATATCCCTAATTACATATAAATATAAGTACAAATAAATATACATAAATAATTTAATAAAAAGAAATAAGACATACAATGAGAAAATATTACCGTTGTAATGATACCGCCAGCTTCTTGCGAATGTGCTCGCGAACCTTAACTTTAAAGGATAATCGGTTGGTTGCCATCCTGATTTCCGGTATAAAGCTCACTTGTCAGTTATTCTGGTATAAAGCTCACTTGTCAGATATCTTTTGGATTAGCGGGGAAATAGAAATAGCAACGAGCTACTATTGATTGCAATTAAGTAAGTCTTTACCCGACGAGCATCGATAAGATGCTCACTCGGAGTTTTTAATTATCTACGAGGTGTTAATTAGAAGGAATTAATTAGTGAATTGCGTCGTGGACGTTTAAGTCCCATCCAGTAATAATAGGAAGTACATATTATAAACCTTATTATTTTAATAATAATTAACATGATTACCTACTAAAAACCAAAGTTAAAAAATCAAAATCAAAAGTCATTTATTAATATTACGCTGAAGAAATCTGCACTTTTCGGACGTCAAAAGTAATTTGTCCATTAGATGAGTAATTATTGTCCTAATATTTTCTGGGAAGCCTTAATTTTCATTATTATTTATCAGAACTAGTAAAATTGTTCCTAATTTAGAACACTGTTTTTAAAGTAGGTACCTAATTATAGTAGTCTGTTTTCTGCCACACTTGTATCCTACTGTAGAGCTTTACAAACACTTCAAAGTCTTGTCAGTGAGGCAACTTTTTGTTTTATATACTGTTCTCAAGAAGCATTCCTCCTTAACATTTGATCCCTCCTTTACTTTAGGAAAACGCCGAAAATACTCTGTCTGCATTACGACTAAGACTAGGTCTAAGAACAAGTTTCTCTCAAAGGTTTTATACTTTCTTAGGTTCTCACTTCTATAATAAATTAAATCGTCTTACAACGATTTATCATCTAACAACAAAGGCGTGTAAGATTACTCTGGTTGATTGGCTCCTTAATTTAGATTATAAAGCAACTGAGAATTTACTAACTCATCCAAAATAGTCCAACCCCGTACTTTGCCTACACATTTGATCACCTTTTTTCGACGTACTTCTCTTTTTGTTTTATTGTTTTTAATCTGTGTGTTTTCTCATTGAGTTTATGTTATGCCCTGTATCCCTTCACATTTACTAAATAAGTAATTATGTTCTCATACCGTGTGGTGGGACCCTGGTGATCTGTTATACAGGTATTCCTAGTGCAGACACCAGCAGTCTCTCACAAACTAGTTTCTAAGCTTGTCTAAATTTTTATGATAGCATTAAATTGTTTGTGAAGAGAAAATAAAACTATTTGAATTTGTATTATATTGTATTGTATTATAAGGAAATATTGACCTTGTCATATTTTAGTTACTGTGCATTTCAGTTACGATTTCCTGGATAAACAGTTATATATATTTATATATAAAGTCATCATCATCATCTGCCTAGCCTATTCCCAACTATGTTGGGGTCGGCTCTCAGTCTAACCGGATGCAGCTGAATTATTATATTATTACCATTATTTTACATGCAGCGACTGCTTATAATCTGAACGACTGCCAAAGATCTACGAAAGACAGCCGAATGATATATCGAATGTATAAGTTTCATTTCAGGAAAATTCGAGCATTTTGGTGCTGTTGTAAATGCTTAACTATTCAAACAAGACTTTAGGGTAGGTGCGTAATACCTATCATCGTTATTCGTTTCCTATTAAGGATAGTTATGTATAAAGTTTTTAACTAAGCTGCTGATCGTAAACAACGTAAGTATCTTCAACTTAAACTGTTCTCTAATGAACAATGTACCTAACCTATCCCGTTTATAATTACACAAAAGATTACCAAATAACAATTTTTTCAACACACTTGCTCGTAAAGTGGCTCTTATTGAACCGCTTTTAGGTCCATAATGCAGTGTAATAAAAACACGTGCTTTTTCTTTATGTTATTGCACTAGTGCGATAACACCACATATAACTTATTTACTAATCGGAGATGCGCGCTTTTTTAATCTCATCAAAGAGACTTCATGCCAAAAGAAATCCGAGGGCCATATTTCACTTTTTTTTAAATAGTCTGTATTGTCCTTGGTCCCAAGGTGAATGCGCAGTAGTAGACCGCGCAATTCAAATTTTCTTAGGTTTTTGCAATTTTCAGGTCAGTGTCAGATTGTATCTTCATCAAAATATGATTTGGGACTATAACGGGTACGTCTTTACAGAATTATAATCATTAGAATCATTAATACATCTTTCTAAGTTATATTTGTTCCATAAGAACAAATCTCTTACGGAAAAGTTCTTAGGGAACAAATCTAACTTAAAGATTCTATTCTAATGACTATAATTCTGTAAATACATATATACTCGTATTATAGTCGCGAATCATATTTTGATCAAGATATAACCTGATATTGACCTGCAAATTACAAACGTAACAAAATTTTAATTTCGCAGTCTACTACTGTGCATTTACCTTAAATTGACCGTGGTCCCTTCCGAAACCAAACGGAAAAGACCCTGACTGGCGTTCTATTATTGCGGATTCTCACTGAACTATTGTATATATTTCTCTATGCCAATAGTACTTTCTAATTCCATACTAACTAAACTACAATTTGACATACGACAACACTACGATCAGTCTAAATATTATTTTGTGTTTATTACCTATATTTTTTCTATAGGCTGTTTAGCGGTTTTGTTAGTGCTTTTATTTACACCTGCGCGCGTATCACTAGTGCTGGCTAGCGCAGCGCGCGGAAAAACAAAACCAGCGCGCCATTTTTCATACAAGTTAATATTTAACAATGCGAGTCTGTTTTTTTCCTCGCAAGTGTGTTAAAAAACGTCGTATGAAACGCGTGTGCATTGATCATTATACGCTCGGCTTACTTATCGCGCTCGCTCATGTATCATAATGTACTATTACCCAACGACGGATTTCCATAAGTAGTGGAATTAAAAACCCCAGCTAAAGTTAAATAAGCACTTTCTTATAGATTAACGAAAATGCCTGATTTAGAAATGTAACTAATACTACAGAAATTAATTATTTATTCTCTTGATGAAGATAAATTAGGTACGCAGTGGGTGTACAAACGGTTACCTAATTGTAGTGTCGGTGCACGCGCGGGGGCGCTCGGTGCAACGTAGGCGCGGCGAGCGGCGTGCGCGGCCTGTCTGACGTCACAGCGGACATGTTGCAGTGCTCGCGGCTCGATCACTAACATACTAATGTACTGCTTTATTCTATAACATCCATAAAAATATAATATAAACACATATAAATAGATCACATACTCTCAGGCAACAAATGCCTTTTTGATTAATTATTCAACAATTTATGAAACCTTTTATGATGCCTACGGTTAATAAAAGTAACTAATAAAAAAATCTGATATTTAATAAACACGAGACGGAAAAGTCGTGTAACTGACAAACACTGTTCAAAGGACGGAATTATTGATTTGATTTCATTATAACGGCGGGTTAATTAAATTGTATTACCTACTAAGATTCGATTTCTATAAAAAAAGTTTCAGGCAGTTTAGTTATAAAAGCTTAAATGAGATATAAAAGGAACAAAAGTAATAAAAGCAAATTAGAGCAACCATTCCTGTGTCTAATAACTACAACTAATCAACCCAATATATCGTATGTGACCCATGTTTCGGCACAGAATAAGGGAATCCGAAAACAAAAAGCGTTCGGACGAGGCGTGGGATCTGCGGGCCGCAGCTGCAATTACCTAATGATGCGCAGCGGTTACCCAATTACAGCGACTACCGCTGCATTTACGTTTTTAGTTCCGCTGATTCAGCCGCTTTGCTCGACAATTTACTGAGCAGGAGTGCTGGAAATTCGCGGATTGACATGACAAATAAAAACTTGAATTACGTGTGGCGTGTATGCATTATGAAATATACTCGAATGTAGGTAGATATACATATTATGTTAAGCAAAAAAGTTTATTAGACAGAGACGCTGAAAATTATATCGATGCCTGGAAGTCCATAGTATTGATGGCCCTTTGAGTTTCCATAACTATAATATGCAGCGACACGTAGAGGCTAGTGCGAGCTTTTTATCATCGCAAATTAGGTTCCGTCGGTGTAGCCTTCGCAAACAAAGTGAGAGAGATGTTAATTTAATGTACGTCGGTGTCACTCGAAGCGGACCCGCAGCTCCGACTTTCAAAGGACTAGGGCAGCCACGGATGCTCTATTATGTAAATTTTCGCGTAATTTTCTCGGTGTGGGAGTGCGCCGGCCAGACTTTGTAGCACGAGTGGCCTCTCATTAATACTTACCTGAGCTCTTCAATTTTTGAAGGACAACGTAAATTTACAAATGCTGAATCAGTTAAAACGCTCCTAAATTATAAAGCGAATCAACCTTCGCTGGAAACTTAACCTGAAACCCTTGTAAACGACGAGTCGTTAATTGTAGTCTGAAACAATTAATATCTCTTTAAACAAGTCCGAAGTACTAGTGTTGAATAATACAGAAACAATAACGATACTTAAATGATAGCCGTCTGAATGTTTCCGAGAGCTCCATTTGTAATGTAGGGCACATAATACGAAAACCTAACGGGTACTAATCCGTAGATGAGCCGTCGGTTTCGTAGGAACATCTGCGGCCGCGACAACAACGACGCGGAGCGAAACAAAAACGAAATGAGAAAGGTTTGGAAAGTCGTATTGTGGCAAGTTGCGATGAAGCAGGAGCTTGCAGCCCACATGTATTGTATGCGCCCCCGGCCTACTCGCCCGCCCTCCCATGTGCAGCCAGCACGTCTACAACTTCAGCTGACCTCGCCTTTTTGCCAAAATACTTCTTCACATGATTCTCAACTGACATTACAACTAATGGCTATGATAAAAGTTACTTTCCTTACATTTTCTAGTAAAGCATTGTTTTAATTTACACTATTTTAACAAAATAATGGTACTTACACGAATTGAAATTAAATCTTACGTCTTTCTTAGTTGTGAAAACGTGTTAAATTTAAAAATTAATTAGCCTGTGAAGTATCTCTACGAACGAGATAAACCTACTTACGTGTCAGTTTGTGTTCTGAATGGGGTATTAAACAGAGTCTTTAATTTTAGTAACTCGTATTTTATGTAAGCGAATAAACGTTTTACGAGCAGCACTAGACGTGAGTTGCTTAAATATCAATACGGTCCGTTCATTAACTATTTCTTGCGAAAACTAAGATTATCGTCTCCCACGAACACGAATTACTGGATAACATACAAATAAAAGAGCACTATCAGCAGCAAACAATACATAATTATACCTAATATTTAATAGATCCCTCAGTTTATGGGTAATTGTGTTTCTAGATTAATTTTCCGATCGTTTATCAACATTCGATCGGTTCAGTTCGAACAAAATTCGATATAAATAAGATTTTATTTTGTTCCAAAGTTTTCAATATAATAACAGAATGAATACTAAATTTTTTTATTCAACGAAACACGCTAAGAAGTTTCACTTTTTACACCATTTACTTCGGCCAGTGATAAAAATGTTGAAGAGTTTTCTCGCTTT
The DNA here is from genome assembly GCA_927399505.1 of Luperina testacea. Lineage (NCBI taxonomy): Eukaryota > Metazoa > Arthropoda > Insecta > Lepidoptera > Noctuidae > Luperina > Luperina testacea. The sequence goes on from OV656762.1 coordinate 12,464,356, forward strand.
TCGTCCTGTATCTGTAGCACCTCCGTGACAGTTAACATCTCTGGTATGGGTGATAATACTTTGATTATCTACCTCGGGAGGCACATTACCATGATGCGGCGGCTGCGAATAGCGATCTGTGAACGAGCCGCCGCACCGTGACCGGACTGAATACAATTACTGGAATAGTGTAATTAAATTGCAAAGTTAGAGCTTCATAGCTGCATATAAAGAGGATAAAAAGCATCGCGTTATGAAGTTTTAATGATATTACTTTTGTGTACATGGTTTGACCGGTTTGAGTGTTTATTTAAATTCTAAATCCAAATTGTAAAAGCCCGTCGCCTTTAATTATCAAAAGTTGTTTTCAACTTCAAATTATTACGAACGCAAAGTTTTAAAAGCCATTTATCATTGTCAATCATGCACCTGTCTATCTCTCAGATGTAACGTTCGTTCTCATAAATTATTGGAGGAGTCTCTGGAGAGCTTTTACATTTATTAGATCATCAAACAATTTATCCGTGACAACTGTGCAGAAGTTGTGGACGCGGAAAGCTGCCTACTGCCATAAATAACCTACAATAGCGAGTAATCAAAGAGCCGATGTTTGTTCTACACATGTATATGTAATATCAGTTTAGTTAGAGCGTCAGCAAAGCATAAACAAAGGCCGAGTAAGTACCTACCTATCGTTGGTTGTTTTATGTATGTGCGAAAGACGGTAACGCGAAATAGGGATATTGAATTCTAAGCGCGTCTCCGACGAGCGAGCGTACGTGCCGCGCGACCAACTGTTCCACAGCCTCAACAAAAAGTCCAAATAGATGTGTCCCGCAAAGAGGGTAAGAAAGGGGCTATTGTGCCCGATGCACTAGCGAGCTCCTGCAAATCTCAAAACATCTCCAAAGGACATAACGAGAAAAGTTGTGTGCGTTCGCACCGTCGTCGTCGCCGCCACCCGGTCCGACTCTCAGATTCTATTATTATTTATTGCTCAATAACCATCCAACAATTTTTATTGCTTGTAAACATCTGTCTCTCAGCAGGAATATCCTTTGCTGCCATTTCTTTGCATTTTATTATGAAGTGGTTCAAGTTGGAGCAATAAATCTGATTGTTAGCACAACTAAGTTATATTCGTAGTCCCAGGAATAAGAAATATGTTAAAGATGTGTTCTTTGAGTTCAGTTACATTTATAATGTATGAAAGTATTTATAGGGATGCTATATGTGGTATTTCCATCACAAAATCATTGTAATACATTTCAGAAGAGGGTAAACAGGATACCTGTAGAGAGAAAGGCAAATAATATAGTAGGAAAACTAGAGGGTTCTCGGGCTGCGCTGTTTGCTTGCACGCGGTCGGCGGCCTCGCCCGGCTGCCTCCACACACTCCACATTGTGTACTGCACTCCCTCCTGCCATCCAACGCATGGCATGTGGCTACATTGCCACAAATTAATTTGTTAAACACATTATTGAATGATTTTATTTGAAGTGTTGCACTATTGATGGAAGCTAGGAATACTAGTAGGTACAGTTATCCCGAAAAGATGTATACACGAACAAGGAACCATTTTATTGCTAACAACCTTTGTTCCATAATACCTATTGTATCCACCGTATATGTACACAACATAGTATACAATTTATTTTACCAATAAAACATTTTGTTCCATAACATCTATACAGGGTGTATAGATGTTATAGCAACAATGAAACTGTTTTCCTAGGGATCACGCTCGACTCAAGGCTACAATGGGGTCCTCATTTAACATCTCTTGCAGGACGGCTAAGTTCAGCAGCTTATGCTGTCAGAAAAATCCGTCAATTTACTGATGTAGATACCGCGAGACTAGTCTACTTTAGTTACTTTCATAGTATCATGTCTTACGGTATTTTACTTTGGGGACGGGCTGCAGACATCGATTCTATTTTTATTCTGCAGAAAAGAGCTATCAGAGCCATTTATATTCTCCGCAGGCGCGATTCTCTAAGGGAACTGTTTAAGGAAATTAACATCATGACGGTGCCTTGTCAATATATCTACGAAAATATCATGTATGTAAGAAAAAACTTACATCTTTTTGGTAAAAGAGGTGAAAGACATAATTATAGTACCTACTAGAAATAGGGACCTATTAGTTCAACCAGGTTTCAGACTGGCTAAAGTAGACTCATCTTTTATGGGGTACTGTTTAAAATGTTATAATAAAATACCTCCCCACATTCTTGAAATGAATGAGACGAAATTCAAGTCTTGTATAAAACGCACACTATGCAGTCAGGCATATTATAAGTTAGGGGATTACATCGCTGATAAAAATGCCTGGCTCAAGGCTGGTCCTGCTCCACAACCACAACTAATTGATTAACACTTGAAGATTCTGTTGGAGCTGCTGAAGATTGTAAGTCTATCTTTGCATTGTATAAACTCAATTTCCTTTGTATTGTATAATTGCATAGCACAGATGTGAGTTCTATGTATATACTATACACTATGTACCATTTACCGGGTAATGTGTCTTTCATTGACTTGAATGTGCCCTGGCGGCTGATAGTATGTCATGCTCACACAAATGTCTCGCTGACGGTGGCGTGTGTGTTGGATCATTTAGCTCCCTTCAAAATGGTTGAGCTGAATGGTGCCGATCTATGCGTCATGTTCGTGAACGGGCGCCGTCAGTTGGGGCTGGTCATATCACTTAGCTGCCTCGGCATATTTTTAATTATTTTAATATTGAATTGTTGTTTTCTTGCCATTTGTTGTACTCTGGACACTTTTAACGCGTACATCTTTTGTACATCGTTCTCACATATAATTATAAATTCACATTATTGATGTAACTAATATATTTGTACAACTATAATTTAAAAGAGTGTCCATGGAGTTTCTTGCCCGTTCTTCTCCATAGGTACCTACGCTTTGGAATGGGCAACTAGCTTCATATTTTCTGACTGACCGACTTTTTGACAATTCAAAAGTGCCTGTAAATGGTTTAATTGAAATAAATGTTTTGAGTTTGAGTTTGAGTTTGAGTTTGAGTTTGAATAATAATGTACCCACGATTTGTAATATCTTGATTGAAAAGAGTGTCCATGGAGTTTCTTGCCCGTTCTTCTCCATAGAGATCTACGTTTTGGAATGGGCAACTAGCTTCAACTTTCTGACTAACTGACGGACTATTTTAATTTTGACAATTCAAAAATGCCTGTACAAGGTTTAATTGAAATAAATGGTTTGAGTTTGAGTTTGATTTCTTTGTAAACATGATTTGTATTTGGCGGCAAATTATTCTTACTGGTAAAAAGTTCTTTGTGTCTTAAAAATTCAATTTTTTGTTCTTCTAACGACACTGACAACCTTTTTCCGCGCTTCATTTTTACTAAATAACTGATATAAATACTCAAATAAGGCACTTACGAAAAACTTAAGGCACTTACGGGACAAAATTTTTAATTCTTGATCATAATAAGGTAATCTATATAAGTATCACAAATATTAGTTCAGTAATCATTCAATAACGATGTAAGCAAATCTAAATGTTCAACTTCAACTTCGAGAGGAAATAAGTATTTAGTTGAAAATGCGATGTTATACACAATTACCATTTATTCTAAACTTTGCTATGTTTGGTAAAATAAATTGTATACTATGTTTTCTACCTATACAGTAGATACATGTTATGGAACAATAGTTGTAGACAGTCAATCGGTTTCTTGGTCGTGTATACATATTTTTGGGGCTGACTGTACCTATGAATTGTCGTAGTAAAAAAAATCTAAACATTAAATTCTCGTTAAAAATCTAAATGCTATCGGTCATAGGGTCCATAGGGTCATAGAGCTTATATCATGACCCAGTAGTTTTTGTTTTTGAACCCGGAAAGAGCAAAACTAATTAACACTGATTACCCCCTAATAAATAAAGTGCAACAGTTATTTTCAAACAATCTCGCAAGGAATATTTAGGATCACGTAAATTGTTACGTTAAAAATTAACATGCGTATCCCACTACCTCTACATTGTAAGCATATATCTTTATATTACAGCACTTAAGCTAATCAAATCATACATTAGATACTCGAGCTATACTCTCAAAGCGGCGCCGAGTAATTAAGATAGTCTGAACGTATAAAATATAGTTTTTATCAGTTGTTAATATTCTATCGACGTTGTACAGTTCTGTGATTGTACTTCATGAAACAGTGCCAGTTACTCGCTACACTAGCAGCATTCATAAATTGAAAAGCGCTTTAATAGTTTTCTATTTCTAAATTGGAGTGAATTTTCTAAATTCCTCAGGGTTAGCAGGAACAAAAGCGGAGGCAATCAATTCCACTTATCTATACAATTATTCAACTACCATCATAATGTGGGTTTCCTTCGAACCTTTGTCTGTAATCGAAACACTAAGCCGAAGTGATTTAAGATTATGGTGTGGGATAATGGCGTTCATTTTCGTTTCTACGTGGCACAGGTGCGATACCAAATTTTTCTTAAAATCGTGAAATTTATGTTTGCTGTAATTTCGTTTAGCGAAATTACTCTTGTATAAGTAGGTACAGCTCTGTTGACCCAGCTACTTTTCATCTATAAGAAGTCAAGTGGGCGCCGTTTTTAGTTAAAGTGTTTATTCAACCCAAGAAATGCCAGGGGTGTTTTAGGGATAATGATAAAGCCACACACAAAAGTTTCTCGTTTACATAGAGGTAATTTCCTGTTGTGTACATCTCAAAATTATTCCATACATACGCAGGAGGTATATTCGTGTTGCCGAGCTCTCAAGAAGCCCCCTGACCCAGTCAAGCAAAACTTTGCGCATTATTGTGGGTATATTCAACAACACAAGTGAGCTCTGTAAAATTTCACACTTTCACATATAATAAAGTTTGCAGGAAATATTGCACGTGATATTTCTATATTTTTGCTGCATGTGAATATGCGTTTGATGTTGTTGGAGTGAAGTTGGTAGTTGTAGGTTTTCATTATAGTTTTGTTGTAGACTGTACTCATCTGTTGGGTACTCTAGAAACATAAGGTTGTCACCCGACCCTTACCGTTATTAAGTTCGGGGTTTCACTACCCTGTATCCCAATGAAATCATCTGAAGGAAAATTTTCATCCTTATGGTTCTACACACCCTAGTTGTAAGTCAAAACTATTGTTCAAACTAACATTAATAGGAGAGTAAGTATTCATACAAAGTTTGATACTATGTTTACTTATATAATATCTATCTAGGACGCTCTCAATCTCATCGAAACTTTAGAATATCAATGTTAAACTTAGGAACAATAGATTTGATAACATAATTACAAAGGATTTGGATCGCCTAAAAATCTTACATCGGATTTCACCATCACATGTTAAAAGCAAACAACCATTCCTATTTAACTTACTTACAAGAAAAGCACGGGCAAGTACGGGCTAAGAAAAAACGTATATCTGAGAGGTAATACGAAATATAAAATAGAGGAAACGGACCACCTGCCCACACATTTCTCATCGGGATTTCTATATCCACGGATTCGAATAAGCCGTGAATGACAAGTGAGTGATCATTGAGGCAGCCCCGCGGGCACAGATTATCGTCATCGCTCGTCCGGCACCGGACGTCGGACGCCGGACGTCATCCGTGAGGGTTCGGCACGCATCATTGCCGCATCGTTGCACCGTCAGTGAACGCTCATGTTAAGGTAAATCTCTTTTATAATGTAGATAATGTTTTTTGTGACAGATAATTAAAATATGTATGATGTTGATATAATTTTTGGATGTCTGCGTATTTTGTTTTACAAGGTTATTTCTTGTGTGGTTTGTGACGTTATCATCTGACTGAAGAGTTAATGATGAAATAAAATAACATTAGAAGATTCCAAAAACACGACAATCCTAGTCATACCGTCAAGATTGAGTTAACAAACATGATGATTATAGGTATTACGATTCATAAATGCCTCGTTATAATTCTTGATAACTAAGTGAACTTTTTAACGTTTTATCAAATACATAACTGCATACTTAGCTTACCCCCTTGAATAAATAGTGTATTTTGCAACAACAACTCCAGGACGCAACAAATTAATTTCGTGGCCCACTGCATATCCGTCCATACGACCTTTTAAACTGATTGTTATTCATTTGCAAGTTGAATAAATAAATCCAATTATATTGGAGTGTTGTGCCAAAAATAAAACGAGACATCCTTTTATACAGTCTCTTTTTAGGGTTCCGTACCAAAATGGTAAAAAGGAACCCTTATACCTAGTGAGACTCAGTCTGTCTGTCTGTCACAGCTGGATATCTCAAGAACTACTAATACTATCAACTTGAAATTTAAAATAATTTTAGATGACGTTTGTCCAACTATTTCCCCCCCTTATCTCCGAAGTTTGCATAGAGAAAAATCTGAAATTATGCTATGTGATAGAAGTTTATGTAAAGATTACAGGAAAAATAAAACCATGTCTCTAAATAGCACAATTTTTCAGAAAACATCAACAAAAGTTACATTAGTTCCACTATCGGTCAAGAGATGGTGTTGACCTAAAACTGCAAGAGAGTCAGAGAACTTTAACACCGCAGCGTGCAGTGTTAAAATTCTCCGACGAACATAGACCTCGCCGATGAAAATTTAAAAACATAATATGATGGTCCGGAACCCTCGGTGCGCGAGTTTGACTCGCTCTTGCCCGGTTTTTTGTTTTATACAAAAACGATGTTTTTAAGCTAATTATCTGCTCGCGAGGACACCGTCGGCGGGGTCTAGGAACTATGGTGCCCACGGGAATTTTAGGCTTTTACTAAATATTACACAAAAACTTTGTAGAGAACTTTGCGCCATTTTTAGAGTCATTGTACGGACTCCCTGTAAATTATATATGTATGCGTCCTTGGCCACTACGATCTTAATTTGGAAACTTTACAAGCTCCTGACTATAAGACCTTATACTATTTGTGATAGGCATCTTCCTAAACTAGTTTCATATAATTAACAAAATAGGAAGCATACTATTCAGATTGCCCTCAAGATAAAATTTCTGAAATGTTGGCATTTGTCTTTAGAAGACCACGGACCCAGCAACCCGCGACCCGCCCGGACCCGGACCCGGCGGTGCCTTGGGTAACCTGGAAGTCTTTAAACAGACTCCGGACCCAGGTTGGCCGAAGCAAGGAAAACCTGTTCAGGCGGAGATTCATAGACGACTCCGCATTAGAGAGCCAATGAGGTACTGTTCCACAAAAGATGGGACACTGAATATCATGTCCTGCGTGTCCTATCAGCTACTGGTACAGGAACTGATGGACGCTAGTGATGGCGCCAAAAACGTAGCCGAATTCTGGGCCGAGTTCATTTAGATTGCCATCGACACGCTAAGAAGAAGAAGAATTGGCAAACAAACCAAATTATATATTTAAAGTAGGTACTCAATAACTGTGTAGAACAGACCTTATATTATATTCCAAACATGGTTAATTTTGCAAAATTTGTTAATCTTTAAAGTTTCACGCTTTGACGTGTTGACACGCGTTAATGTGATATGATAATTACCACACAGACAAAGAATTTCGACGAAGTAGATTTTGTTTAGTCTTAAATGGCGTAAACACTCAGTGTAACATTACACTTGAATACCGTGTCAAAATGGGCAGGTTGTGCGAGATTTAAACTGTACGTCCAAAATGTATCGAACAGATACGCGTGGGTTACATTTGTATAGGCGCATGTAAGTGTTGTCGCCGGGCACTATCGGATCGGCACTGAATTGCATGTGCAATATGTTCCTTTGGCGAGCTATCTCTGCGGCTCACTGTACCTTATCGCTTCCTCATTGACGCATGACCAGACGGCCGATGAAACATGAATGATCACTGGTCAACAGATGAACTCGATCACTATGTGTCGCTCCGACGATCTCACACCCAGCTATTACATACGACTATTTATGAGTATGGAGCTGGATTTAAATGCATGCTGCTTACTCCCGCATAAAAGTCAAATGAGTGAGATTGATAGCCTGGTAGTGATGGATCGCTAACGCAATAGTTTTAGGATTACCGCTGCCCCATTTCAAAACCCAGTAAGGGATAAATAAAATAAAAAACATGTTTTCACATTATCTTTACTTACAATAGTACGTCCCATCAAATTGCAAAAATACCTGCTTTAGAATCTTATCAATAACTAAGATTTTAACACCGCCAAAACTGACTTACTTCCTTTTGTATTGGTTTTTAGATAGTAGGTATGACCAATACAAAAGAAAGTAAGTCACTTTGACCATTTTAAAACGTACAATTGCAAGAGTGTTCGGAATAGGTTTTGTAATCGTAAATTTTCTTTCTTCTTAATGTAACGCACATGAACAAGAAAAAAACCTTTACAAAAGCTAGTAAGCTGTTTTTGCGCTGTCCTGGAAAATTTATTTTGAAGCACTTAGGTACTGGGTTTTGATATCGGGCAGCCGATTACAATGTAGTGTTAGCGCATCAGTTGCAATATTTATTCGTTGTTCTGCAGCAACTTCCGTAAACCTTAATTGTGTAATTTGGAGTTTTATCCCATCACGAATAAAAGCATGAGTGACTCTGAATGCCCCCAGTTTCTGAAGACGCGGACTCGGAAAGGTTGTGAAGTAATGTGAAGGGATGTGAATAAAATATTAAAATACGTCATGTAAGACATTTTTATCGTGTAATTAAGACGCTGACGTGGACGGCGAGCGAGAAGAGAATTATTTGTTTTTTGAGAGAAAAGTTAGCTCTCGTTAGGAAACAGAATACAGGGTGGCGGGGGGTCGACGTGCAAACTGAAGCCGTGAATTCAGCATATGATTCTAGACGTCGAACTTTTTTGTAGGTTATAAAAAAAACATTTGCTGCTTCATAGAAAAGTTCAATACCTACGTGGTCAGAACATAGATGTCCGGGGTGCAGAATCATGTGTTGAATCTATGGTAACAGCCGGTCGAATCTGTAAAAATCTCACCGTGAAAACTTAGGTGAAGTCAGTTTGTTTTTGCTAGATATTGACACTATTGACAGCTCACTCCACGTTCACTTCACCTAAGTTTTCACGGTGAGATGGTTACAGAATTGCACTGCAGGTTACGCGTCAATGTCCCTGCCACCTTTTTTTTTTTTTTTGAGTATGGGAAATCATCAAATGACTCCTCCCGCTCTGGGTGGAGCGGAAGGGAGTGTCAGACTCTTACTAACTAAAACCCACCCGTGTTCCTTCCTTAGCCCTTTATGTTCCGGGCCAGGCCTGTGTCTTACAAATGGAGCATTAACCAATAAAATATACCAACACCCTTACATTTTGATCGTTTTAATCCTTAAAAGGGGTCATTATACTCATCATTATGAACAACTTTTACTATGGGACCAATCCTGAAATCGTGAAAAAATCAATGTTGCTCCACACATTCTGTCGAGTTATGCGAACATAAATGTATGGATCAGCTGTTTTTTTTTTCACGATATCTGTGTTGGTCCCATAGTAAAAGTTGTTCATAATGATGACTACAATGACCCCCTTTAAGGATTAAAACTATCAAAATGTAAGGGTGTTTACGTAAGTAAAGAACCAACTCAATATAATTTACTAAAGATTCTCTTAGTTATGAATTGTGACATCAGTCTTCTTTCTACCTAAAGTTAATTAAAATCCTACCAAAGTTTGTGCTAATCTCTGTTCTTCTTCAATAAAGCACCCTAGTTTGGCTTTCGTGGAAAGTTCAGAAGACCTCTTTTGGACTTTGCCTACATCTAAAATTCATGAAGTTATCTATTTTCCTAGTGAAAATATAATAAAAGATGGAAGTAATAAAGCATAAAAGATATTGTGGCGTAATTTTTATTGTCCCCAAAATTGGCGTGGTGTGTAGTCGAGTTCATGCGTTTATGTGGCCATGAATAATACGGTATAATACATAAGGAGGTGTAATATAAAGCATATTATATGATGGCACTTTCGGTGCAGCAGTCAGAAGCTGTAAAGTATATTATATATCTATATTAGTGCTCCGTTTATGAAAGAGACAAAGGAAATAACTTTCATAGCTATAACAAAATACGTAACGAATAAATTATTCATTCATTTAGCTACGTTTTATTACATTGATATTATACATGAAAGGTGCTCGTAATTTTTTTATGATTATGTTTTGTAATTAATTAACTAGAATTCTTTGAGCACATCAACAAACTTTGATTCTTTTTACCGTAATGTTTTGTCCATTTCTATGAACTAAGTATGTGTACTCGCTTCGTTTGAACAAATGACATCAATATAGCTTCATCGTGTACAATTTTTCATTTATTTCTTGGAATATGGTAAAGCAATAGATTTGAAATGTCAATGTGTCTAAGTATACATTTTTTGTATGTTATAAATGGTAGTAGGTATCTACCTAATGTAGGTACTGCCTATTTTGGTATAGTAATTTTCTTCTAGGTCTTCCCATATAATTATATTTTTAAATAAAGCATTTTAAAACAGTAACGGTGGAGTTTCTTGCCCATTCTTCTCCATACGAGAACTACTTTTTGAATCAATTCTATTTTAATGTAAATTTTGACGTTCAAAAGTGCCTTTTATGTGCCTATTTGAAATAAATGCTTTGGCTTTGACTTAGAAGTATCAAGTAGGTATACCTTGTTGATAATTTACAAACATTTATGAATGAGAGTGGCTGAGGATTGAAATTGCTTTGGCGTGCAGTATGAGTGGTCATGGCATAAATGAGTGAACGGATCGATCTGAAGGGTCCAACGATCGATGTCTTTCGATTGCGATCAAGTTGCAACGTTACACCTTGCACAATCAGCCTAATGTTTCTACTGCAAGCCTCCTACAGATAGTGCCATGCACGAAGACGCTCCCCACTCTTTTTCCTAATGCTTACAGCACAAGTGTGCAACATTCCGCTAGTGTTTTAGTTTTGTCGATTCACACTAATTATTAGATGGGTAATTAGTGTGTATCGTAAAAACTAAAACACTAGCGGAATAAACTAGCGATAACCACTAACGATTAGGAAGAAGAGTGGGGCGCATCTTCATGGATGGCTCTATCTGTACCTGCGAGAGAGAGTTGGCCGCAATGCACCACGCAGCCCTAGTGCGGTATAGTAGATGTCGCATGTCTTCGAATTTTTGATTCTAGGACATGATCTACCTTGGCTTGGCAAAATTAGGTCAGTACTAATTATCATCTAACTTACCTCTGTTTCGACTAATAACAATATAACTGCATCTGTACTAATTAGAGGTTGAGGCACACTTGGCTACAACGTGTCACGTTAGAGCGCCGGGTTATCATGTATGAGCGTCGACGTAGTTAAACTAATTAAATCAGTTGCCTCGGCTACCTCCAATTCTAAGCACACGCCTGGTGGGAGGAGAATAGAGATTTGTAGGTGAAAAGATCCTAGAAGAAATGGAGGTAGTAGACGAATAATAGCATGTGTGGTTATATGCAAATCTGTCTGTCTAGTTTGTAGGTAGATAAGAATATGATACATTTTCATGAATACAGGTTGACTTTTTTACTGTCTGGACAAAAACCGTATATAACAGGTGAACGAAGTAGAAGCCTATGGCACAGAAATCACCTTTTTTCACAAAAAAATAAATAATAAATTGGTTTTTATTATATACCCCGTTTTTGTCCAGACTCGAGACGGTAAGAAAAGTCAGGCGGTATGTGTATGGCTTTTGTACAAGAGAAATACTTACATTCATTTGTGTAGTGGATTATTTCCCTATAGGTATTGTAAGTTTGATTTACGAAATGTATGATATATTACAATTATGACTTATGGGATGTTGAAGTCGCGCTTTTTATTTTAGCATTTTCTTCAGTAAAAAGAGGTTGTTAAGTATGTTTTCCCATATATTATTCCAATAGTACCTAACCCGATTCAAAATATTTGTCCACTCGGAATGATATCTTCAGAAACGTGACTAATCACATTATCGCTAAATTATTCACGTATTTCGATAAGATTTTTTCTACAGATAATTATTATAATAATTATAATTAATTATTATTCTGGTGAAAGGCAGATTAGTTCATTCCCCTATGCATAGGTATACATTAATTATACAATGGTATACGAAACTGTTTTCTTTTTCATTTCTTTCCAATTATATCATAATATCGACTGACTCCTTATTTCTGTTATTCGGAACTAAAGTTTACTTACATTTCCTTATAATTAAATGAGAATGTTTACATTATTTAACAAGGTAGGCAAACTTTCCGGAACATCGTAATCATTTGTCTGATGAACTTCTCTCCTATAATGAGATACTCACTTACAAGTACGTATTTACGTTAACTTACTTTCTGTAAGTAAATTAAATATTCATTTTGGGTGATTAAAAGTAAGTTAAAGTACTCGGAAATGACGCTTGTTCACTCTTCGCACGTCGAGTGTACACCATGTGTACCGATAACAATAAAATTTCTATTGTATCTGCTAATTAGACGCGCGACGGCAGATGATAGGGAGAAAACGATCAAGAATGTGGGTTTGGATAGTAATGTATAAAATGTACCTATTCTTCCTTGGGCTGATTTCATCAAAGTCAGATATCTTTTATCCGTGGCATAACACTGACGCCTGACAGTTCTAGCATAGAAAAACTGTCAACATTTCTAAATGTATTCTCAGGATAAGACTTATTCTATGTCTAAAATTTTGGTGGAATTCGCCCTTAGAAACAAATGAATGTCTTACATAAACACTTTGTAAATATCTTGGTCCATCACCAAATTCAGGGATTTTGTTCTACTTATAGTTTTCTTCTCAATATCTTTTTTCCATTTCGCCTTATCCTGAACATCTTCAGTCCCATAGTTAACAGCTTAAAGAATCAATCGAAACTAATATCTTACCTGCATTTCTACACGTCTCGGCCAACGCCGTAAGGAAAGGAATAAGGAAACACCGACAAACGTGTAGAGCCATTGTGGTGTTGTGTTGTGGTATTGTGGTGGCCACCGGAGTTGGTAGGATAAATAAAAAATATTAAGGTACATAAAAGTTTTGTAATACATGAGGGACCTAGAAAGTATGCATTATTAATTACATGGTGTAGATAAAACGAATTGTTGGATGAATCGGTGCTCTCCTAGCTAGACCACTGAGTAATCTGTATTTAGGAGAGACAGTTTTATTTGAGTATCACAATAATCATTGTATAATACTTATGGAGCCAAATAGTAAAAAAGTTTTTTTTATAAAAAACAAAACACAGCTAAAATCTTAAAATTAAAATTCAATAAAACAAATTAGAATGAGAAGTGGTGTGGTGTGTCGAGTGAGTGCGGGTGTGTGTATTATGAGTGTGTGTGCATTTGAATATAGGACATAGGATTACCTTTATGTAAGTGTCAATAAGTACTTTTTAGTCTCGTCGTAGGTTTTATTCAGGAGGAATGCATGAAGGTCCATTTTGCATTTGCTGTGTGGTAAATTATAGATGTCTAAGGATGCGTTAATTTTATTGTACAAACAAGGGCCAAGATAGGAGAAAAATCTCTTATGTAGTCTCGTTTGCGACGGCCTGGCAATGTGTTATGATGGTCGGTACTTTGTGCATATATGGTAGAGAAAGACTTATATAGCCGTTAAACCTACAGTTGAAACAGGTACCTACCTGTTCCAGCTGTAAGTTTAACGGTTTATTTTGTTAAAATAATATTCTAATAAATCACTCTTGCCCAGCAGTGGGACAAAATAGGTTAACATAAAAAACAATATAATCACAATAATATTATAAAGGCGAAAGTCTGTGAGTGTGTGTGTTTATATGTTTGTTAGTTCTTCACGCTCAAACGGCTGGATCAATTTTGATAAAATTTTGTATAGAGGTAGCTGACACCCTGGATTAACATATAGGCTACTTTTTTTCCGATATTCCCACGGGAACGACATTTACGCGGGTGAAAGCGCGGGCGCAGCTGGTAATAAATAAATAGATTGTTCTGTGAATATCAACAAACCAGATTTTCCGAATAAAAGTAAATGGTGACTTTACTCATTTTGACAAAACTAAATGTTTATCAGCCATCGATTCGACTGACCTGTTTCTAGTTTTGACGTAACGCGCCTATGTAAACTAATATAAAACAAGACGTAGGTATCGCACGGTTGAAAAGTCAACGCAATCTTGGCAAAGGGTCCCGTGTGACTCTCACCAAAGAAATTACCCGAGATTTGCATAAAGGAGACTCAAGGGATCGTCTTTGAAACTCGCCCTAAGTTTGTGGACATCCCAACATGCTTTATATTAAGTTACGCTTTGCTTTGTTCTAAGTAGTGTACTTTGGCACTAAATAACGGGGATACGTGTGAAGATAACAGGTTGTATCTATATCTTGCGCCTCCTTGTCGGGAGACATCCGCCCTTAGTCGCAAACCATAAGGAATACGAGGGAGACGTGAGACTCGTGAGAGCTCATCTAGTTAATAATTATAACGCGCGAGTGTTCGCCAGCCCCTCCGCACTTAATTCCGGTCGCGGTAATTTGTTATCAATCAAGATTGACACTCCGGTAATTGTAATAAGTTACATTATGCTCTAATTAATGACGTACCTATTCGTAAATGTCATTTAGCGTTCACGCACGGTATCGGCAGGCTGTTATTTAACGGAAATATTTCAGTACAGTGCACATTTGGGCGTGACGCAACAATTGAGTGTGCGGATAGTAATTTAAGATTATCTCTCGGGCTAATGGCGGCAGTTAGACTGACTATCTGGCACACATTGGACAGCACATTTGTCCACGCGACAGGTACAATTACCGGGAACCGGTCTCATTCGTTCAAATACCTAACCGATTTACCTTTATCTGGTCCTCGCACACAGTTATCGTTTTGTATTGCGCCACATGTTACACGGTCATAACAGAGTCCAGCGACTCTTGTGAATACTTTTACAGATAGTTGACCATACTAATGAAATTTTTGATCATCAAAACTCTAAACAAAGACGTCCTAAAAGTTTGGCGAGTACATACGCACAAAGCTCGTAATTTCCCCGGAGATGTCGAAGGCCCCTAGTTAAATTAGCCTGGCTAAACATTCCTTAATGAGCTATATTTTTCAACTGAAGACGCTTCTTTACTGTTTTCGTCTCCATATTTTTTTCGTCTATAGACTTTATTTCGCGGGATGTTTATTTATTCAGTTATTAAAATTATTTAAATAATATAGGCTATTCACATTGTAACTTCTGAAAAGTAGCTATTTAGTATGGTATACAGAATTCATAAAAGGGAAAAGCTTGCAGCATCGTACAGCTTTACGCATTGGACTTTTTTTTTGGTTTTATTTCATATAGCTGACCCGACAGACGTCCTGTTTTTTATTCAAAAGATACGTGGCGCCATCTATTATCTTAATAAACTTATTGTTGTTTTCTTCGGGAACAGTACTTTTTTTCGGGATGAAATACCTTTCATCCCGAAAAGAAGTACTGGGTAACTGGTACTGGGTAAAAAGAAGTATAGGGTACCCCCTATGTCCGTTTCTGTACACCTGATAACGTATATGCAAAATTGCAGGATGATCGATTCAGTGGTTTAGGCGTGAAAAGGTAACAAACAAACTTACTTTCGCAAATAAAGAACTGAGGATTTTGTGTAAATGAAATGCAAATACTGAATAAATCTTGAGTTCTGAAAGCCAGATCATGTTCAGAAAACGATTCACAAATCTGTGGTTGTTTTGATATTTGAGTTACATAACCATTGTACGTATATGTGACGAGTTGACTAAAACAACAACCACCAATAATATCCAATTAGTTGACATGAGTATTGACAACATATTATTACATCGAATAAGCTTCCCGAATACCGAGAAGTATCATACGCCGAACCTTTGACAGTATCATCGACTTTCATTTAAGCATTCATAATTAACCTTCCAATATTAGCAGCAAATAATACTCGCGTATACAAACATGAGAGTGTAACGTGCAAATGGCGTATGTGGGGCATGTTAACCGTATTAGGGTGATGTGATGTGGGCACATTAACGTGCCCAGCGATCGAATACGCGGGGCGTGTCACTGTTGGCAGCGACATGGATGCACGAACGTAATTTCTTCAAAGATGAGGGTCGCGATAACAAGAAACCTGACAGATGTCCAACGTCGCATCGACGAAGCAGATTGACATGTGTCGCGGACCAGCTATTATCTCACGTAGCTTTTAGCTGATTGTAAAGCCATTTTTGTAACTCTCAAATAGGATTTTTCAATTGTTTTCCTTCTGTTATTGATAAATGAATCGATATAAAACAGTTTAACCCCAATGAACAAATATAATTCGGATTTAAAAATAAGACTCATGTTGCTGAATCGAAGCAATTAATTTCGCAGTAATTTAGACTTTTAAGTATTTAATTGAAATCAGATTTATGCATCAGTGTTACTAATACCAATTCAATGTAATCGTATTAAGCTCCTCTAATACATAATACGTATATAACATTTAGGTTAGATTTTACTTAGGCTTATAAAAGAACTAAGAATAATTTATTCGAAAAGCCGAATGCTCCAATAAGAACTTATCACAGCGACAAAGAAACTGTGGCAACATGAAATCTCACAAAGAAGTAGTGGTAGCACGTTTCATATATCAACAAATATGATTTTCTTTATGTATTATCATAGAAATGTGTAATAAGATGACAATAAGTAAAAATATTCCAAATAATAAGAAAAATAACTTGGTGCTAGAGCTGTGCCACACATCACATCGGTGCTAGAGGGAAATAAAGCGAGTCTGTATATTTCTTTGTGAATACTTTTCCTCAAAAACTTTTTACCTACTATTTCAACTTTTGTATTCAACATCTGTCAAAATGTCTATGGAGTGCGCACACTATTTTGTGTCACAATAGGGTTTTCCCGGAGCGTAGGGCCGCACTTGTGGAATTAAGTTAGTAACTTAAGGAATTTACTTGTACGATCTCTCCGAGGTGAAGTAGTGTTGTAAAATATTATTATAAGGCTTGTATTTTCAGGGATGTTTGAAGACGAATCTTTTGTTATTTGTCTAATAGAAAGATATTTATTAAGTTAAAATATTGTCTATACCTACTAATAATAAAGCTGTAGAAATTGTTTGAACGCGCTTCTGTGGATTTTAAAAATTATGGCCATAGACTACTTAACATCACGCTAGGACCCTTAGGAGCCGAGCAAAAATAAAAAAAGTCAAAAAGAACGGTACCTAAGCGACAACGAAGTAATAGCGTGGGCAGGCGATGCGATGCGACGGGGTAGGGCGAAAGAACAAGAAATTTCACGCGGACGAAGTCGCGGGCAGAAGCTAGTATTGTACATTTTGCCATCTAACGTGGCAATGCTGCCATGCCAGCATTTTGGGCACTTATTCCCATTGAAAGCGATGGGGATTCATTTTTGGATGTCTAATGATCTCTTCCCTTTATAGGGTTCCGTAACCAAAGGGTAAAAACGGGACCCTATTACTAAGACTCCACTGTCCATCTGTCTGTCTGTCACCAGGTTGTATCTCATGAACCGTTATAGCTAGACAGTTGAAATTTTCCCAGATGATGTATTTCTGTTGCCGCTATGACAACAAATACTAAAAACAGAATAAAATAAATATTTAAGGGGGCTCCCATACAACAAACGTGTTTTTTTTCGGCGTTTGTGCCTTGTGGTACGGCACCCTTCGTGTGCGACCGACTCGCACTTGGCGAGTTTTTTATGAAGAAGAGTGGGCGCGTCTTCGTAGACAGCGCTATCTATACTCGATCTCCAAGCAATTCTTTCGTCCAGAGGAAAATCTAATTTTATTTAAGTACTTACCTACCTGTCCATTTTAGATTTTTACCGCTTACATAAATCTCTCGTCATTGACATTTAAATATTATGTGCTAATGAATCATCGTGCTGAATATTATCGGATACGGTGCCTGTAATAATTTAAGTCGATCATTTATTCCCCGCAGTATATAATTATAAAGTACCTAAATGTACAAAATACTTGGAGCTTATCAGAAAGGCCTCATCTACATTTCATCGTTGGTCGCTCGCGAGATAAATGAATGAAGGATGGTGGTTTGATTACTATACATAAAGTGGCGAGTTGTGCGCAAACAAAATTGTTACGTCGCCTAATACCGGCACGGCACGGCACGGCACGACGCGGCACGGCGCGGCGCTCCGGGTCCCGACCCCGGCTCCATGCTGGCCGACTGTTGCTGCAAATCAAAAGGGCACAACACCAAACTTATTTTCCGGTTCCACGGTCTCATATTTACATAACAGATTTCGACGCCTCGCTAAAATGAAGCGCGGCTTTTTAAGTACAAATTCTGGAAAATGTTCCAATCCGCCACGTTCCTTGTACATTATTACAGATTTTTATGAACGCGGCGGCTGATTTTAATAATCTACATTAAACGGTCTGATTAGGCAGATGTCTTGAAGTTGCCGACGGTATTAAATTACCCAATCCTTTTGTGAAAACTTGTGCCGAAGTTTTAGTACTAACTCTCATTATCTTATTTTAAAGGTTATCAGTCTATCTCGTTAAATCAATATCCATTAGCTTATGCCAATGGACTGTAGGATTTTTTTATCTTGGTATTGGGTGTCAAGTTCTCACTTAAGTGTTATTCTGCAGTCAATATCCAACTTGTTTGTGCCTTGCGCTGCTAATATAATTAAGGATAGCATTGCTCATTTGCAGTTGCGTTGAATTAGCGCTTCAAAGAGCCTAGAGCACCTGTATGCACCTCGTTATGCAAATTGCTATGTGATTTCTCTGAGTTCCTTGGGTGTCAGTTGCTACACAAATTTTCGAGAGTGTGACACGGCTTAGTGCAAAGTTCAGGCAAGTCGGCGTATTCTGCTCATTACCTACACCCATTTCTGGCAATTAACTCGACACAAACATTGGAACTATTTTTCCCCTACATTGGTTCCGTGCTTGACTTTAGCTTTGAACACAACTCTTGGCTTCAAATCGTATCAAACGGAGTTCAGCAGCAACGAGCTTCCGACCGACCACGACACGACACAACACACACACACGACACAACACACACACACACACACACACACACACACACACACACACACACACACCCGACACGACACGACACGACACGACACGACACGACACGACACAACACACACACACGACACGACTGAATCAGTATCGTTAGGATCTTGTATTCGTATGATATGGATAACTGCGAAATTCATAATGGTCTGTTATTACTTATGTTAGGTATTGAAATAACGTTTTCTAGTTCCTTGTCGTAAATCGACATGCTGTGTGTTCCAAATTCCATCTAAATCTCTTAAGCCCTCGTGGTGTTTAAATTATTATTCATAAATACAAATAAATGTTCGCATAAAAAATTGCAATTATTTTAAACTATGATTTTATATATGACTAGCTTCTGCCCGCGACTTCGTCCGCGTGAAATTTCTTGTTACTCCGACCCACCCCGTCGCATCGCATCGCCTGCCCGCGCTATTACTTCGTTTTTGCTTAGCGTTCTTTCTGACTTTTTTTCTTTTTGCTCGGTTCCTAAAGGTGATAGCGTGATGTTAGCCTATAGCCTTCCTCAAGAATTGGGCTATCAAATACAAAAAGAATTTTTCAAATCCGACTGGTAGTTCCAGTGATTAGCGCGTTCAACCAAACAAACTCTTCAGCTTTATAATATTAGTAAAAGTAAATAGATAAGGCGGGCCAAAAGTAATGTCATAATTAATGTGAATTGGCTGCCATTTTGAAGGAAATGAAAAAAGTTGGGCTCTGTTTTCACGTAAAGTTTTATTTAAAGGCGTAAAATTGATGACATTAGCTAAGTCGAAAAAATGAACACCCCCTGAAATGATGCACATATTTTGTGCTCGTTTCACGGCATTTAAAATTGTTCCGGCAAAATATTTATTTATGTATACTTTATAGCAAGTACACCACAAAAATATGTAACAAAACAATAATAAATATTAGGTAAATATCTGGCTCCAAATTGGTGATGTCGACTTCAATATTGGCTTTCAAGACTTTCATGGTTTGTTCTTTGTTGTAGTAAATGCGAGATTTCAAAGCGCCCCAAAAGAGGAAGTCTAGTGCTGCAGATCTTGCGATCTGGCCGGCCATTTCAAATCGCCAGAACAGGAGATCACGCGGTCTGAGAATTAGTTTTTCAAAATCTCCTTCGTTGCCTGAGCTGTGTGCATCGCTCCATTGCATTGTCAACTAATTATCTATCTGTCTACAACATAAGTTTAAAATTACAATGACATTCTGACGCCATTTGCAAAAATTATTGCACAATCACATTATGACATTACTTTTGCCCCACCACACCACATATAAGTATCATCAAACGTAACAAGGTGTAAAATAAGTGAATGTATTACTTATTGTTGTCGAGAAAATATTCAGGGTCAACAACTTCATACGCTGTAGATATGTTAGGGCAATGCACCGATGTGTTGTGTGCTACGTGCCAATTCTTGAACACACCTCCATCTGTTGAGTTGTTGATATTAAAATAGGCAACAGTTTTGACAACCCACTTATTCGAAATGTGTTCAAAGTTTTGCATGACAGGTGCAATTACTCTTATTACTTGAGAGTTACTACGGTATGTGTATCGTAATGTTCTTATCAACTGACGTATAAGCACTTTTGCATTAAGTCTACTTTCATTTAACTCTATAAATAAGGAAGTCTGGAGAACCTGCTTAATAAGTACGACTTCGTTATTTTCCTTTAATAAGCTGTGGTAATATATTCCGAACACGTATTTAATAATTTAACAAGGACTCGAGAAAAGATTTATATATTGCAGTATTACTTTAACCTAATTGTTGGAGAGTGTTCGAAATGTTCAATTTGTAGTACCTACTTATAATACTTTACTTGATAGGTACTTGTGTCGATATTTTCAAAGTTAATAATACGAATAATGTTTTCGTAACCTTTACCCACTCTGCCTTTATCCTACTTGTTAACACAGATAAAAAGAAATCATATTTAAATACCGAAATCCAGAAAATCCACCTTTTCTTAAGGAACGATTTACTTATACATCAATTTAGCCTTACTACGGGCTTTATATTTCTCAATGATGTATTGATTTGAAAGTATAATCCAAAGCGTAAGTTTTTAACATAAACAACGAAACTGGCAATCTGGCAATGAAAGAAAAACAAAGTTCATCAGGTGCCCCTGATCCCACGCAAATTGTAATTCAACGAGGGGAATGGGATGTAATGGCACCCGCGAGCAGAAAGCCAGCTATCTTAATAGATTGTGTACATTATGGAGCGATGAATGTCAAGGATTCATAATTATGTGTGTGCAGATGCCATATTTTCTGATAAATATTCAACTGCCTAGCCTTTGCTGACAAAACCTTCATCTGCATCTTTCCTTTTCCAACATTCTTGGCTCCCAGTTTAACTGAATGTAAGAATTTTATACAAACCGACTGCTTTCTGACTTTTGCTATCCCCTGAGATTACCGATACCGTAAGCTTAACCCTTGTCCCTGGGGGTTTGTACCCTTGTTTGAAAAAAATATTTTAAATGTCTACTGATCGTTCGAAAGACTTCTCTCGTGAGTAGACACGAGCGCCAAACCACACGAGAATAGCTCAGGCCATGTTGTGCTCATGTCATGATTAAGTAGTCTAATGCAATAATAGTAGTGAGGCTGACTGTTCAAGGTGTCAGACGTACCTGCCTATTTTTTAGGGTCTTCTATCTTTAGAAATAATTAATATCTACCCCCCATAACACGAAGACGGAGAAGAAATAGTAAAATAGTAAGAAACAAAGTTGGTTTTTGTGTCTGCCTGTGTGACCGCTTTGCTCTTCTAAACTACACAAGGGATTAATTAGGTTTTAACCATCATTTAGAGATTGAAAATATTAAATTTAAATACAGTAAAGATTATCTTGATGTTTTGTCAAGTCGTAAATAATGTAAGCAACGGAGGGATGCCAATACTCGGATAAATAAAACGCCTGTTTATAATATATCATAATTATTGGGATATTTAAACTTGTTCACATATATACATTTATATCATCACATACGCTTGTCTGCTAAACTGACCCCTACCGTTTTTGCTTCTATTCTAAATTCGTATTAGTGCTTATCTTATAATTTTATGGCATTATTATATAAGACCGAAACCCGAAACCGAACCAAGAGTAAACCGGCATGACTTAGAACCAAAAGTCATGTGACATCTACCAACCAGCACGGGCCCGCGCGGTGGATTACGGTCCACTACCTCTCACCGAAAGGAGGCTTGAGAGAGGCAGCAGTGGGAACATTATTGGCTGATTATAATTCGATGATTATTAAAAAAGGTAGGTAGTATGCCACAAACTATGCATGATAACACTATCTCTACAATACCGTGCGAAACAGCGGTGTTATTCTGTAAAAATCTCACCGTGAAAACTTAGGTGAAGTGAGCGTGAAGTGAGCTGTCAATAGTGTCAATTCCTAGCAAAAACAAACTCACTTCACCTAAGTTTTCACGGTGAGATTTTTACAGAATCGACTGGCAGGGAAGGCTCGCTAGTATAACATAACATTACAGAGAGTTTTTAATGTTTTTCACTCCCATAAACATTCGATGTCTGAGTTTTGAGTCTGGATTTTGGCCCGATTGATGGCAATAGGCCTGTCTTCTATTAAATGGGATTAAAACATAACCAGCTTAATGTTGGTGCACTATACATACACACCTCTACCCACCGCTTCGAGAAATACAAGCGTGATGTCACGTTTTAAACATACATCATGAAAGACTGCGACTCCTGCAGAAAAAGCTAAGGTACATTACATTTAGCAATCATTTGCTTTTATAGTTAACGTAGAAAGTTAAGCCGATCTTTTAGAGTGCATCTCTGAAGCTGAGTAAACATTTTAGAATATCAAAGGTTAGCTGAAGCTGACAGTGAAGATAAAATACATGATATACTTCCTCTTATACGAGTTGAATATGTACTTAAAAGACTAATGTGAGTTCAGACTATTTAGTGAAATAATAATTATTTATGCCTTTGTACTAAATCTTAATTGATTTAGATACAGTTTTGGCTTTTCTGTTTGCATGTCCCTGAAATCTACATTCTGTATGCATCTTTTTGAAGTTAGTATCTTGAAGGAAAGCTGGTGTACAGTAATAATCTCTTGATCATTAACTTAACTAACTGATTTGGCCTATTTGAAATTTAAAAACCGCTTGTAGAACGTTCAGTTTTAGTAGTTTTTCACACTATTGCTGTAAGGTACAGTACATTGTGATAAAATTGCAAACACCTAGTAATTCTACAAAAGGACCATTTTTGTAATTATCAAATAACTAATACAGATGCTACGGTCTGTTACAATTCCCCAATCTTCTTAACGGCTGCTACGAGGAAAACGGAGACACCACGTGCCGTGTGCTACGCCGTAGCACTACTACGGCGTAGACCACATGACATGAGCAATGATTAATTACTTGCATCTGTTACAAAGAAGAGCAATGTACTATACTTTGTTTGCTCCTAAAATAAACTAAAGCAACTTCAATAGCATACAGTATTTGTAACCTGAGCATTAGAAGTACGAAACTGTGATCAAATCAGCTTAACTAGTGTTTGTACCCCTGCTGGAACTGAAGTTATTCTAGCTAACAGACAAGATACTAACTTACTTCTTCCTACGAGATTTGTGGAAGGGCAACTTTGACTTACAATAGACGACAAAGTACTTGATTTGATCCAAAGTCTTGAACTAAAAATATTGGTTTTAAATTGTAGTTTGATTCTTGTTTTAGTTGAGTTAATGAATTTGATTCGCTTTTATTAATATTACTTCAACATGATATTTTATTTTTGCAGTAAGCAGAAACAACAGAAGGCCACCTACTGAGATCCTTAAATACTTCGCCTCATGTACGTTCATACATCTGGTTAATGAAACATGCAGTACAAAAATCTACGCAAACATATTTATGTTCAACATGTATCTTGTAAATATTCACAATAGGTATATTTATAAGGCGAGTGAACACGCGCGAAAATTGATAGCTTTTCTTTCTATTCATAGTAAAGGAATTGTGTGAGTGGCGCATCGGGCGCGATAACGAGGTTTCCACACAAATAGCAACACGTGTGTAGTGGCTAATGGAGCGACCGCCGTGCCTGTCGGTCCTAGTCGACCGACGCCGACAGACGCCGACCTACGCCCGACCGGTGTCCGACGCCCGACATTACCCACCACCGCATGTCGGCTCATAACAAATATTTCGAACAATTCACCTGATATTTGATTTATAATTTGATAAATTGTTGTGGCATTAGCGGGAACAGGAATTGGTTTTGTGTATTACAGAATATTGCGTCTACTGTGTTGTTAGAATTGAACTACAGCGCGGCGGCGCATACAAATGTCGGCGCCTGACTATAGGGTTATTTCTAAATAATAATATGTTAACTCTAGAAGAAAGATCTTCAAGACCCGTCAAGTTCGAAAAATAGCTAATATACCTGAAAACGATGCAAGAGCAACAGCTACTTCTCATCGTTACCAAGTTATAAAATTCGCACGTAAACCGAGTCATTGCGGTGATTGCAAACGATCGTTCAAAAATTATATTTTTCATTTATCCATAAAATGTTCACCAAATTAATAGCCGTTCTCATTTCGTCGTCATTTTATGATTATGGAAAACCGTTAGGCGGACGATTGATCGAAACGGGATAAAAATCTGTTCAATATGTTTTACAGACAAGTTAATGCGATGTGGGGATCATGGCTCGTTGTCTGTACCAAACGGGAAGGTGCTACCTTCCCCTCAGCCCCCACTCTTTCCGTTTTGAGAAAAGCCTAATTTCCTGTGGTTGCTCATTATGCTTCCTACTATACTTTTAACAGTTATTTATGTATAGGTATCATGTTTTCTCATAGGTTGATATGAATTCTAAGCTTTTCGAATGGGTGTTTAATAATATTTATGTGCATTAGTTGTAATATAAACGATGTATGTTAAGTCGAAGTTTTATTGTTACATTTTGTTTTTATCTACGCTTACTGGCAGATAACACTGTTCTAAACCTATTTATGTTTTCTCTATAAGTGAACTGTAATTCTTTTGAGAAGATAAATATCTTTAACTGTAATATAACGACTTTAAAATTCTATTAGGGTTGTCAAATAAGAGTACTAACTGTTACTCCGATTTGATATTTAGAACATTTTCTGTATAAAACTAAGCGAGTGAATAAATCTGGGAAAAACGTTCCTAATACACTCACAGTAGGTAAGTGTAGGTGATGGAATAAACTTGTCATAAACTTTTTTTATTTTGACACTTATTACGAATTACGAGCCCTTAAAGTGGTTCGTAATGTTCCCCCTTCCCCCATGTAATTTTCCATCCAGAAAACTGAAAATAAAAGTGTAGGAAATAATTTAGTTTGACGTAAATCACGAGCTCTTGAAGTTGTTCAACTTTAAGCCCTAATGAGCTTCTTCAAAAATATGTTATATTTTCTGACTAGAGATTTGTTACAGTCAGGCAAAAAGGTACACTGTAATATAATGAGGCTTGAAAGACGTATGTAAGTAACAGTAACACTCGTTCAGTGTCCGTTCATGTTCGCGGTCAATTATAAATGCAGACCAAAACAATTTGGCACTGAGCGTACTGTTGAAATACGTAGCAAGTACTCGTACGTGGTACGTAGATGTTTGCGTGTGTTGTATGATGCTGTAGTGTGCGGGAACAGGACGCGTGCAACCGCACGACAGCCGCAAACATGTCGCATGTCGCGTGTCGCGGTCCTGTCCTGCCCTGTCGACCACTTAGCATACCCGACCCCTTTTACGTAAAATATCGTATATCAAAAACTGTTACAGGACGGGCTTAACCTTTGAACATTGAACTGTTGAGCTCTCTCTTCATTTACGTGTTAAAACTCCATTTATATTTCATGTCTAAGTTTGTTTGTTATCGCGTCGTTCTGAATATTAATAAAGATTTAAGGAGATACTTAATGAGTTTATTGTCTTGGTATTTTATGATAAACTACAGGTTTTCTAGCATTTTGTTGAAATGTTATGAAATTTCAACAAAATGCTAGAAAATCTGTCAGATCAAAGGGATCATTTAAAGAGTTCATTTTATATCTACGTTCTGATTATAATAAATGTCATTACGTAGTTCTACAGCTACTTGAACTACCGACCAAAATTCACACGTCATGTTTGTCAGACTTTGACAAAGGCGCAGTAACCTGATATTTTTACCATGGCCACTCGTTGCGAATATACATAGGTAAATAGCGTTCGTATTGTCATACAAATTCAAACCATAGCTTTGTCCTCATGTTTTTTGGAATAAAAGCCAGTGTATGTACGTATTAAGCCGGTCATGAACTATGTCTATTGTCTTTATCAGATTTCATACAAGTTATGAAGCCATTTGGATACGACAAACAATCCAGCTTTATTTTGATAGTATTTGTGGTTTAACAATATATTTTATTCATGGATTTATGGTTTAACGCACACTACTACTTACAGTTTCAATACCTTTATCCATCCGGTAATCTTTATGTTATCACCCTGTAGGTAATTACACGGGGTGTTCGGTAACGTTTACGTTAGCGTATATTACATGCAAACATTCACAGTTCGACCTGGATCTCAGTAATTGTGCTAGGATTTATGTAGGTTTGACGACGCGTGGCGCCCGCGGCGAGCTGCCGACCACCGCAGCATCGCCGGCGCCGCCACGACGCCTTTGATTAACGGAGCCATTGGACATACTCCGCCGCCAATAAACATTACTATAATACGTCTGCACGATCGCTACTACCGTTTGTATAGCCGTTGGGACCCAAGTAACAGCTACACCGCTACTCCCGCCAACCGACCGGCAAAGGACAATAAATTTGTCTTAATAGCCAGGGTGTGGCTTTTAGCGCCCGACAGCCCGGAACGATCACTACACGGTACCTTCGTACCGATGCAATTCAACAACTCATCAAAACGATACAGATGAATGATGTTTATTTGAAACATGAGGACAATAATAGACGGTTTCATACACATCTATTCAGCTTTTGATACTTTAGAATTTGAGAGCCCAGAAAACAAATACGACACAAATAAATCATTTGTAAAAGAAGTTCAAAGTGAGGATCCGATAATAAAATAAATTATGCGTAGTCCCGGTTCGATTTTGTTAGGTTCCAGTAAGAACTACGAAGGCTAATTAAATTGGAAGCGAATAGTTGAGAACAAAGTGACTCGTTAATGTGATAGTGTCACTGATGCCGTAACTGACCCAAAACTTTGTCTTACACCTCAAAGGAAACACTCGCCGAACCCACATTATGAGAATTGTTTTAAGAGTTTTTTTACATTTAGTAAATTCCTTCTCTAAACAGAATGCTAATTACTTACAGTTATTCTTGACGTAGCTTAGAACTTTTATTAGATCTTGTTTTTTAAGCACTTTATGTTCATGTAGGAAAGAAGGTTGCCAGGCTCAAGTGAGATTGGGCGGGTCACATCAACCGCATGCAGGAAGATCGCTGGGCGAAAGTCTCCACACAATGGGTGCCTGAAGGTAGGCGGCGCTACCGACGCCGGCCCAGAAAGAGTTTGCGTGATGACCTGGACGCGTACCCCGAGGGTTAGTTCGAGGTGGCGTGGGAATGAGTTCCTGGAAGGATTTGGGGGAGGCCTTTGCGCAGCAGTGGAACAGTATATAGGCTAACAATAAAAAAAAGTTTTAGCTGGAATACGTCAGAGATTTATACTTTTATTGTATCATATGAATATACTTTTATTATATCACGTGGGCATTGATAAAATTGAATTATAATTTGTATAGTTTTAATATGAGTTATTGACATTAATCGTCGTCGTAATACAGTTGTAAGTGTATCAATAATTATAATAGACTAGCAGCGCCCCGCGGTTTCACCCGCATAATTTTCGGTCCCGTGGGAATATCGGGATACAAATTATCCTTTATGTTAATCCAGGAAATGGTCTATATATTTGCCAATTTTCATCCAAATCTGTACGACGGTTTACGCGTGATTGATTAACAAACATCCAAACATATTCACAAACTTTCACATTTATAATATTAGCAGGTTGGCTGTTGATAGACAAATTTTTATTACGATAAATGATAAAACAATTCACATTTGTATTTTTTTTTTTACCTAATATTTACAAATAAAAAAAAATTAAAATTCAATTTGAAAGCACTGGGATTGAAACAAAGTGTATTGAAAAAATACCCCTACGGGCACTGTCAGTATAAACGCTGTTTGGCCTGGGGAAGTATTAACAGGAACACATCCCCTTACTTCCGCCGCACAAAATACATCCACTACTAATTACTACACATTAACATAATGAGAGTTTATTATAAATCTGTTAGTAGTACCTATTCCATAATTTTCGTTTCCATGTTTTACTTTTTAATCGGATGATCTTGTGTAATAAGTTTCGTAATTCGCATTATTTATTATTATTTCAGCATTAAAGATACTTTATTTTCCTTGCCACTAATCAATTCTACTTTAATTTTCGTTTTTGGGGGCCCATTATTGAGTGTGCAAGTCACCCTCTGTCATTTTATCTTCGAATAGTTTATTATCATTGGTCAGGCAGGGAACATAGTCCTTCTATAGTTCAAGGTAACCGATCCACTATAGCCACCCAAACTCATAGCCCAATATTTATTTTGTTTCCATGTTCTGCAATAGTCCTGCACCAACCGGGGGTTGTCCTTGGTTGCACTTGCATAGTGCATACAGGGATAATCGTCGGTTGGTGCCTCAGGTTCGGGATATATGTATATAGGGGTGTATATACATTTAAAATAATACTAGCAGCGCTCCGCGGTTTCACCCGCATAAGTGTCGATCCCGTAGGAATATCGAGATTAAAATTATCTTATATCCTTTCCCGGGACTCAAACTATCTCTATATCAAATTTCATCTAAATCGGTTCAGCGGTTTAAGCGTGAAGAGGTAACAGACCATCTACAGATTGTCAGTAGTTGAAAGGCCTTGACGAAATCCAGCGTATTCGGGAGGTTGGTGGAGGTCTAATGTGCCTGATATACGGTTTTTAATCATTTTGACAAAAACTTTGCAAAGATGTGAAACCAAGCTGATAGGGCGATAATTCCCAATATCAGATTTATCTCCCTTCTTGTGCAGTGAGATTATATTGCAATGGCAGAATTTACTCGGGAACATGGCTGTTTTAAGAATTGAGTTGAAAATGTTGCATATGTGAGGTTGTAAGGTAGGTTTTCCAACTCGAAGTGATTCGGTAGTGATACCATCTTCACCAGGACTTCTACTTCTTCTTCATATTTCATGCTGCTAAGTGCTTGGTAGACTTCGTAGCCGGTTACTATCGGGATATCGTCTGGGCATGCGTAAGCTTCAGCTGTGTGCTGAGAGTTTTGGTGTCGGAATACAAGGATTTATAGTACTGTGTACATATTTCAATTATTGTGGCCCTATCTCATTCTCTCACACCGTTGCTGTCCTTTATGTGAGTGATTGTAGATCTGCCTACTTCCATATCGCGCATGATCTGAGGGAGCCTAGCGGTTGTTGTTAGAGCAGACTGCACAAGTTCTGTGTTGTTTTTCGGATGTCCCTTCGTATGCTTCTCTTAACTTTGCAGTTGAGCTCTCTATAATCTAAACATTGATAAGGCATTGTTTGTCGTTTCTCGATTAGACGAATTTTATTGTGTGTGAGCTTCTTTTATTTTTTGTTGTAGTTCTTGATCTTTTGACTAACATTTTTTATAGCATGATGTATGAATTATTATATTGAATTTGTACATCTTCTGAATCTCTAGTATTTAATAAGCTAGGCAGTCGCTCCATGTAAAATACTGGTATTCAGCTGCATCCGGTTAGACTGGAAGCCGACATTAACATAGTTGGGATAAGGCTAGGCAGATGATGAGTTTGTATGTTTGGATATCTGGATGTTTATTACTCAATCACACACGGTAAAACGGATTTGAATGTGGCACACAGATAGTGTACCTGGATGAACACATAGAATACTTTTGTCCCGGTGGTACGAACCCGTAGGCTAACTTCCGACCTCCACGCGGGCGAAGCCGCTGTCAAAAACTGGTAAGCTATAAACTGGTTGCCACGTGGTGACCGTTCTAGATAAACCCACTAACAGTCAATTGATTATTAAAATAAGCTTAACTCAAAATCCGCTTTGCAATATTCTACATAGTACTTATTGAGCGTAGCACTTATTGAGCGTAGCACTTATTGAGCGTAGCACTTATTGAGCGTAGCACTTATTGCGCGTAGCACTTATGGCTCGTAGCATATATTGGGCGTAGCACTTATTGCGCTTAGCACATTTTGCATGTATCATTTCTTGCTTTAATAGACTTTTCTAAAATTAGAATCAAATTATCACCATCATTAGGTGTATAAAATTCTCTTTTTACGAATTGTTTTCACAATTCTTGTACCTGAAACAATCCAATAATACTTAATGTTGGTAATATCTTCAATATCAGCCAATATCCGTAGAATTTTCAATTATTTTCTTATTAGCTAATGGGTTTGCACAGTCAGGATCGCGTTGTGGCGTAAGAGTGCACTAATAGAAAATACTAGCTTTTGCTTCTACGGATTACTTTCTATTAAAACATTGAACCGTACTTTATAATGCATGTAGCTTCTTTTCTGATGCATTTTGTGATTAATATAAAACGTTTTTGTACGACAAATGTTTAAAAATAATAGACTTTATTATGTACACCATAAAAATTACAGATATAAATGTAGAAACATTACATAGGGTGGCACAATGGGCAGTCTTATCGTTAAAAGTAATATTTTACGGACAACTTTTGGATGGATTAAAGGGTGAAAAAGAGACAATATTTATGATGTAGGTATGTCAGCAAACAAAATAACATGCATGTAAACAATATGTAAATAACTGTACAGTATGTATTTACTGGCTTGGTGGAAGCACAAAATAAAATACTTGCAGGTTTGGATGTTGATATATTTTCTTACATTGTTTTCTTAAGTAGTAGTAGAATATACAAGAGCACTGAAAAGTAATGAAGCTTTACACAAAATGTTCCTATATACACCGACTACCCATGTAGTCGGTTTATAATTACAGCATAGGGTACCTAATTATGCTGTAATTATGTTATTCTTTCCAATTAAACACCGACTACCCATGTAGTCGGTTTATAATTACAGCATAGGGTACCTAATTATGCTGTAATTATGTTATTCTTTCCAATTAAACTGTCTATTTCAGTTTTGGTTCCTTTGGTTCCCGACAGGTTTCGACCTGTACGGATCTGTCGAAAACATGACACAAACATAGATGCTAACGACTATAAACTAAGTTACCAATCAAATTAAAGCAAAACAAAATATAAATTAATCAGTCGTATAGTATATAATGTAGGTACATGATTAAAATTGTATTATCTATTAATCAAACTATCTGTTAGTACAATCGAATCGTCATTGTCCCGCACAATGACATATGTACCTACTAAAGACACGTGTATTTTCTATCCATGATCATTTAACGTTGTTTCATAAGATAAATCAAATTTACAACCCTCATGTAAATTTAAGAGAACACAATCTGTAATCAGAAAGTTTATGTTCGAAAACAAAAGTAAATACTTAATAGAGTCGTAATAAATTGCTCGAAGTAACATATTTTGTCCTTTGAAGTAAATCCAAGACGAGACAAAATAAAATACAATAAGGTACCTATGTGATTGAACACCGGGCGACGGTTACCTTCACGAGAAAGTGGCTTTTATGCTTTCCGACTTTGGTAGTGTATTATAGACCAATTTGATTGAGGAAAATAACAATTTTAATAGATTTTAGAACCTTAGAATATCAAAATAAGTTTTCGCCGAAATTCAATCAGTACGTGTTTCTTCCTCCTGTTTATTATTATTTTCAGTCCTTTCAATCTTAGGAATATTTTCAGTAATATAAGTGAATTTATACTAATAAAAAATGATTAAAACATGTTATGACGGAGAAATCTATACTAATAACAAAACTGAAGAGTTTGTTTGTGCGCGCTAATCTCTGGAACTACCAATCGTATGTATTTGTAAAAATGAATATTTTTGCATTTGATAGCGCAATTCTTGAGAAAGTCTATAGGCTATTTACATCACGCTATGCCTCTTAGGAGCCGAGCAAAAAGAAAAAAACTCAGAAGGAACTCTAAGCAAAAACAAAGTACCTAAGTACTTAATACAAAAAAAGAAATAAATGAAAAAAAGAGGAAGAAAAATAATTAAATAGTCGGGGGAACAAGACATTTTACGCCTACGTAGTCGCAGGCAGAAGCTAGCATTAATAATATTATAACTACTAAATACTCCTTTAGGATAGGCGAAATATAATCTATTGACCCACTGGACCCACTGCACACCACCTCAATAGTGCACAATATAAGCAGCCCGGATAGACTGACACTTGACCTGCACTTAGATATCGCATTCTACATATTACATATCATATTACTGTTTGATGTCTACGAGTAAATGGAAACACAAATAAATGCGCGTGACCCAATTAAGTAAAATTTCCCTTTGTTCGTCTGAGCTCGAACAAAAAAATAACAATATTAAATTAGTTCAAAAACCTGTGCGAGTATTGCTGTTGCAGTGACCATTCCATTGCATCCCATGGGAGCGAAATGCCGCTCTTTTTTTATTTTTATACTTGCAATCCAACGCAGACTGTATGAGTCGACTAGGGAAAACGGGAAAACAGGTCATTTCAGTATTCGTGTGGACCAATAATAAACACCCTGTAACCTCTATAGTCTTTGTGTTTTATCTGTATTACAATTTTCCAACTATCTGACACGTATTTTAATCTTACACACCTGAACATGATGGAAGTATGCTGTATAAAGTTTAGTGTATTGTAAAAACCGGCTTAGTGCGAGTCGGAATCGCACATGAATGATATCGTACCACAACGCAAAAAGCTCCGAAAAAAACACTTTTCTTGTATGGAGACTCCCTTTAATTTTTAACTTTATTTTATTTTTATTATTTTTTGTTACAGCGGCAATAGAAATACACACTCTGTGATTTTCAACTGTCTACTTATTGCGGTTTATGAGATACAGCCCGCAGACAGTCAGACGGACGGACGGACGTACGGACTTTGGGTACGGTACCCTAAAAAGCAGATATGACGAAAGCTAAGTAGGCGTCCATCCAATCTAGAAATCCATACAAGTATTTAGACTTTTTTATTCATACAGTAATCAATATTTAAATTGTAATTTGATACCTAAAAGTTCATAATATCCGTGAAATGGGAGCTACGTTTTTCAATAAATCTAAAAATACATTTCCAGTAGTAATTACCTACCCAACACGTAAAGTTCAGAGAAACAAGGAATTGTTTTTGAGGAAATGTTTTTTTAATAAGAATAACAATATGTTTCAAGTCGTTTTCTCAGGAACAGCCGGCTGTTCAACTTTCTATACAGAACACGCTAATACCTGTATAACTTCTTACACGATATTGTTTTTATTTATTCTCATTATGACCTTGACGATATTAGTACCTATGTAAAGAATTTAGTTTGGCCAGAATTATATATAGACACTCGATTTTTGGTGATAAAGAAGTATTTACTAAAATAACCAATTATAATGAAATCAAAATATTTTATTTCACCTTAACCTACATGGGCACTTATGAAACGTCAGAAGCTAGGCACGGTTGGTCGTTTCCTATGGAAAAAGCCAGCAAGAAACTACACGGTTACTCTTTTAATAATAATTGGCTTTTACAATGTTTTCAAATTACAGTGTTAATGGGAGGACCGTGTAGGCCTGTCAACAAGTAACAGGTACTTAATAAATTAGTTTTACAAGGTTGCTTAATCGACAAGTTTCTTTACTGTTATTCAACGGAACATTATACCTAGTTTCAGTAAAGGAACAGAGAGTGCACCTGTGTTTGCCAACACACTTGTGCACTATAACATCTACTGCGTACTTGGCTAATCTCCGTTGAGGTTGTCACCGTAACCGAAATCGGTCGGGAGAATATTATACCTAGTTTCTTCTTTTTCGTTTATTACCTACGTGTAAAACCGCTAATCAACAAAGCGGCAGCGGTTGCTAACTGTTCAGATAAAACTGATCGTAAATTCAAGTATCGCTAGTCGTGGAGGCTATTTCAACGCATGTATATTAGGCACATCACATATGTATATGTATTGTGTGATTAAAATAAAAATGGGATCGACCGTGTCACATGACTACTACTACTGCGCGACTGTGGGTTTTCTATTAGGTATTTCTTAGTAACGCTCGGAGTTTGGAAGTTGGCGGTGTGATACCCCTGTGCCTCGGAAAGCACGTTACGCCGTTGGTCCTGCGCCTGATCTCACTCCGGTAGTGTCGGATTACCGTCCCATCGGACTATGAGACTGAGTGCACCCGTGTCTGCGCACGCACTTATGCACTTTAAAATCTCCACGCCGAAGGCTGGTCTCCGCTGATGTTAGTCGCCATAGCCCGAATTCGGTCTGGAGGACTTTTATTGCCACATAAAAAAAACTCTTCATAGTGTATAGCTCAATTTAGAACAAAGTCATTTAAACGAACAACATATCGTTATCAACAGCAGCAGCAGTTGCAGTTACAAACTTATTCTGCTATTTAAGCCTAAACTACTCTTATAGCCCCTCTACAGTATCTTAAATATCTTTGTTTTGGAATAAAAACACATCATCAAACATAAAAGTACGCCTTTTTTCAATCAAAGTAGGCATAAACTAGAAAATGCGTGCTACGAAACTTAAAAAACTTCTTTTTCTTCGTCCACGATACATTTGGCCAC
Organism: Luperina testacea; assembly: GCA_927399505.1. Lineage (NCBI taxonomy): Eukaryota > Metazoa > Arthropoda > Insecta > Lepidoptera > Noctuidae > Luperina > Luperina testacea. The sequence goes on from OV656762.1 coordinate 12,499,344, forward strand.
AAAAGTAAATACTACGCGATATTGAGAAGTAAATATTAAAGTTAATAAAGTAGCGTAAAGTAAATGTCTTCCGGCAGCCATCTGGAGTCAGGCGGGCGGCACTGCCTCAGCGGTTGTGGACCCGCAGTCCCGCACCCAACTCTTAATTCTTATTGCCCACAATCTGATCCGTGCTCTTCATTTTTATTGTTTCTATCATTAACTTCTTTGTCATCGAAACTTTGTATTGGTTTTTGGAAAGTAAAATAAATCTCAAAATGAAGTGAAATTGTTCAATAGGTAAGCAAATAGAGGTTTTGTAACCCAATCGTAACCTTTATTATATTATTCCCTTCAGAAAAAGAGCGAAACAAACTTTCTAATCAAGGTTTTTAAAGTTCTGACATTTCTGAAATGGGCAAAGGGACGAAAATATCATTGATCGATGGCCTGCAAGTAAAATTACCAGTACCCGACACGAATTTAATATTGAAATGAAAGAACTGTAAAACATTTACTAAAACAATATGAGCGTTAACGAAAGAAAAAAGTTGAATTGAAATTAAGTTAATAGTCAGCAGCAGCAGGCGGAAGCAGAAACCGCAGCAGTGTAGGGATTGGCTATGAAATAAGCGAACACCCGGAACACCTGGATCAAGCAGGTTTTAGCTCAGGATTTAACTGCCGGACATAGACACAGAACATATGGGACCACCACAAACTACTCGCCGTTATAATATATTTTGTGCAATAATTATTCGAGTTGTACCGGGTTTGGCTTTTTAGTAACCTTTGGAATGACTTCGTTTGACAAATAACAGTCTCTAGTCAGCGTGTGTAGTATTCGATTTATTATTGTTTTAAAACTTCACATGGGTAATTAAATAAGAGGTACTTAACTAATCAAATTAACTTCTAAGTGGATTGAAGTTTTGTTAATCAAAATGTATTGTTTTTTTGGTTTAATAGCTGCGTCCCGCGGTTTCACCCGCATAAGTGTCGATCCCGTAAGAATATCGGGATAAAAAGTAGCCTGTAATCCAGGGTGTCAGCTACCACCATACAAAATTTTATCAAAATTAGTCCAGCCGTTTGAGCGTGAAGAAGTAACAAATATATAAAGACACATACACACACTCTCAAACTTTCGCCTTTATATTATTAGTGTGATGTGATTTACGCAACAGTTATTTTTGAAATAAAACTCCTGTTCTATTAAATTAACCTTACCTTGTTATTACCTTTTTTTCCTGTTCATCGCATAATTATTGACGTGCGAATATAACTCTCTCATTTACGCCTTTACGATTTGCGTGAGAAGTTTCCTTGGCACAATATTTTTTGTTTGTTTAGGAATTTCACAGCTCACACATTGACTGAATTTACTGGTTGAGTGCAAGGAAATTCAATTTTTATGTTCAGTGAGCTAAGAATATTATCGAATATACAAGAGCTGCGTTAATCCTAACGCTGCCGATCTGATGATCACGTTTGCGGCTCTCCGAACTGTCGAAAGCCAATTCCCTTTGTCAGTTATTTGGTAAAAAGTGATTTATAGCGGAATTCATCAATACGTAGGTATTATTCAAAAGAAAAACATTATTGTACTGAGAAGATGTAAGAGAGAGAGGTTTACTAGGGCTTGTCTGAAAAATATAGATATTAAACTACACAAAAACCATCCTTTACTTATACAAACGCAAGACTTACAAAAAACGTACCTCCCATTCCCTGAAATTGATTCAGCCACTCACAGAAAAATCGTAACCAATAAACCTAAACAGCTTCATCTCGCGACATATCCCTTGAATTGTGAATAAAACCAAAGAACCCAATTCATTCTCACAATTTCTTGGACCCCGTCCCGCCTATTTCATGGCTCATAACAAAGAATTAAATGTAGCGTCGGTCGGATCCGGGATCGCTGAGTTAGTGCCCGTCGGTGGCCGGAAACAGGTGCTGCCGCCCCACCCGCTCTTACAACTCACTAATTTTATATAAATGTACGTACATATGTACGGACCGACGCGTATGTGGTCGAGTGATTTGTCATGGAAATTTTAAACACCTGAAAATGAGCCATTTTCCAATCGATATTCGATGCATTTGCAGCTGGAATTTCAGATAGTGTTCGGAGGGATTCATGACTCATATTGTTTGGTATACAAACGTAAACTTTAAATTTAAAACGCTCCATTAACATCGCTCTACTTACATGAATAATTGAGTATCGTAATATGTTCACGTAAGACATCAGTCACAAACAAGTACAATCATCATCATCATCATCATTTCAGCCGGAAGACGTCCACTGCTGGACATAGGTCAAAGTGGAGGTGCTTGGGGGAGCAAGCACCTCCACTTCAACCGGTTCTGTGCTTCTCGCATCCAACGGGTTCCTGCGGCCTTCACAAGGGACGAAAAGTATGATATGGTCGTCACAAACTAAGAAAATATTAACACATGTTCATGTTATGCTCTTAATTAAATTACACGGAATTTTTGTAAACAAAAGCTTTCAAGACGCTCTTTGGCCTCGCACACATATAACGGTACATACATAAATTATCACCTGTCACCGCTCAAGGCATTATTCGCAAGTGCTGACGCGACAGGCGCAGCGACCTCGTTTGATTTGTGTCCTGTCTGCTGACCCGTTTGATGAATACAAGACACACAATACCAACCCACAGAGAAGTCACACCCAGACACAATTGAAACAAATTAACCCTTGAAAGAAAACAATTAATCACAATAAAGTAGAGAGGAGCGGCTCTCCTTATTTTATTGTGCACCTCACTCAGCCAAAAACGCAGTAAAACCAACGAGTTTTGCAGCTGAAACACATTTCCAAATTGAATTTGACTTGTTACGTGCTCGTACGACTATACCTACACATGTAATCGCACCAATCGAACCGAAATTCTAAAAGATGCAAATACATATAAAATGGCTGGATCGAAACAATCTCTGCAGCCATCAACAGACAATGCAGCGTATTTCGGTGCTAAATCGTATATATTTCAAGCGTGACAGATTTTATATTTACAGAACTATTTTCTACCATATGTTCACACATTAATAAGGATTATTTAAAATTTTGACACATATACAAGTAAAATTATTGATATTATGAATTTAAAACGCGTTATATTAATATATTTAGCGTGGTGTATACAACAAACGCGTGCACTGGTGGATATTGATTTTTTATTTGTTTGAAGCTGTGGATAATGGACGCTTTTATGCAAATGCAGCATCCGCACTGCATCATATACCGAGCGAGGTGAGCAAGAAAAACAAACATGATGAGCCCGTTGTCCATTATACTCTCATACCTACATACAGTGATGTGGCATAGCGATCACTAACTTTATTATGTGCAAAGGGGAATGAGGTAACGTTTAGTACAAACAAGATAACGGTAATTTATTAGTGGATACGTTTCAGCAGGTTCTTTAATAATAAAACTGAACAAAATCAACGAGCCGTATTGTGTGGATGTGTAGTGTTTGATTCTCGCTTTGTACACATATTTTATGAGCTACAGATATTTGTTTCGAGTCTGTTTGTGCGTGTGATTTGTGAATGCAATAGATGCCATGATATAGGGAATGCAGTGCAATGGCGGGTTGAATGTGTAGCTTTTATTTATTAAATTAAACATTCAGTTTATGTACTGTCACGAGCATAAATATGTATATTATATTATATAAAGCTCGATTACCACTCACTGACATAATTGTTCTCCCAGATGGTGAAGGGGGAGGTGGGTATATTTTTACAGATTCGTATAGAAGTAACTCTCACGAGTATGGGAAAAATCCCAAACCTCCCCTTTTCCACCCCACTCTCCCCCCTCCCTATCGTATCTCGGAAACTAAGAGTCCCGTGTTTTGTTGTTTTACGGATTCGTATAGAGGAGGCTCGGAAAAGTAAAATCCATTTTTAAAAGTTGCCCCTCTTGCCCCCCTTCTCCCCCCCCTCTAGGTAGATCTCGGAAGTTAAGAGACTTGGAACATTTTTTTTTTCAGATTCATATCATGGGGCCCAGAGTTGGTCAAAATCATTTTTCAAAACTCCCCCCTCTCCCCCCCTTCACCCCTCCCCCCATCGTATCTCGGAAATTAAGAAACCTGGGTTTTGTTTTTTTACGGATTCGTATAGAGGAGGCTCGGAAAAGTAAAATCCATTTTTCAAAGTTGCCCCCCTTGCCCCCCTTCTCCCCCCCTCTAGGTAGATCTCGGAAGTTGAGAGACTTGGAACATTTTTTTTTTCAGTTTCATATCAAGGGGCCCAGAGTTGGTCAAAATCATTTTTCAAAACTCCCCCCTCTCCCCCCCTTCACCCCTCCCCCCATCGTAAGAAATACTCCTCAAAAACACGACCCCGCGAGCTGCTTGCAGCTCGCGCAACGCCCAAATACTTTTTACAAGGGTAAGAAATACTCCTCAAAAACACGACCCCGCGAGCTGCTTGCAGCTCGCGCAACGCCCAAATACTAGTTACTATATACAGCTCGGCAATAATATCTGACTTCGTGACCCATCCATCAATATCTGTCGTCAAGATGACGGAAATATACAGGGTCAAATTAAATTACCTAGCGAAACTTTGCAGACGTGATCAATATCGAGCAATATCGATATCTAATCACGACAAAACAAAAAAATAAAGAAAAAAAGCAAAGCAATAAAGTGATAGGTGCTAATATGCGCGAGACATTTTCCAGTGCTTAATTAATATTAGTGAAAAAACATCGTGCGTCCAATTGTCGCGTTCATATTTCGTTTATACAAAATTGGACCCAAAGAATATCGCCACAACAAGCACAGCTAATGTACAGACGCACATCAAGCTGTCAATTTCCTTTAATAGATTTTTAACTTTATCGCTAAAGCATAAGGCTCAAAGTTGATTGGGAAAATTTGACAGTTTCGGGTAGCTTGATGTGCTGGCGTCTGTACAATACTTTCCTGTTATATCAATATCAACAGAGAGAGAGACATATTATATTCATCAGATCTCTCTTCCCCGTCTGCTACTAAAATAATGCCGTAAGAAGCTCCGTATTGAACGCGAACTGCGAAAGGCGGCCACAACACGTCTGGAAAAATACTTCCGAGGTCGTACCATTGAGGAGCTTGATTATGAAGACGTCGCCTTTAGCCACGAACAGTTGCGAAACTCTTACGAGCAATATCAGGCCGTAGAAATGGAGCTTTTATGCAGTATGACGAGCCTAACTCCGATGAGATTGATGACCAATTCACACAGCTTTGAATTCAGATTGAAAGAATCAAGAAACAATTACTCAAACCTACGCAGGAGTCACACTCTCAGAGTTCATCTGATAATTACACAACTACGCATTTACCGAGCATCGATATCCAAACGTTCGATGGAAAGGATATTGCTTGTTACAAGCCATTCATGGACCTCTTCACGGCGATAATACACAGATATTTCATTTGAAGAATATTAAAGGAGAACCACTTACACTGGTAGACAATTTGCCGCTCATGAATAAATCCTACGAGTCTGCTGCCAAGATCTTAAAGACAAGTTACAACAATCCGATGCTGCTTGTCAACAATCACATAATAATACTAAATTTGCCAGCAATTCATCGAGGTATGGCACAACAGTTACGATACTTGGTGGCCTAGGTCCGGCAGCAGATCTCTGCCCTTCGCTAGTTGACTACTGGGATTCAATCTTAGTTTGTATAATATCCCGCAAGCTTGATCCATTGACTCAGAATATTTCACTCAGACAGGGATATGAGAAGTATGTCTACGATTAATGAATTACTAATATTTTCAGATAAGAAGGCAATATCCCTGGAGCCAATCATTTGTAAATAGTAAGAGCAAGGCTGTTAATTTCTCTAAGATTTCAGAAACGTCATTTAAATGTAAACTGTGTGGTCGATCTCAAATTATTCAAATGCCTTAAATTCATTTTAATTTCTATAAACTAATGAGATCCTTGTCTAATCTCGCCTTCTAGGGCTTTTGAAAAGGTCGGAGTTGACTACAATGGACCATTTGACGTCAAGCAATCTTCAACTATACGCCGAGGTATTAGGTATGTGGCCGTGTTTGTTTGCTTTTTCACCAAGGCTGTCCACATCAAAGTAGGTAGTCATTGCACTGACATTACCACTGAAACCTTTCTGGCGGTTTTAAAGCGGTCTAAAGCTCACCATGGACTTCCATTAGATATTATATACCTACTGTGATAATGCCACTAATTTTAAAGGCGCTAAAAATACATTGAACGAGCTTTAAAGCTACATAATAGTAAAACCTTTCAAGATGTGATTCATAGTAAGTTATGCCTCCGTAAAAGGTATTCAATTTTATTCCCGCTTAAAGTCCAAATCATGGTGGCCTATGGGAAGCGGCAGTCAAATCTGCAAAGTATCATTTAAAAAGAATAGTTGGCTCAAAAATATTTACATATGAGCAATTCAATATAATAATGGCAGAGATAGAGAGTATATTGAATTCTCGACCCCTTACCCCCTCTTTCGCAAGATCATAATTATTTTTCATTTCTGACTCCAGGTCATTTCATAATTGGTAGTTCCCTGACATCTTGTTCTCACCCAGATATCATAGAGATCCCTTCCAATCGACTTCGATTTAGGCGATCTTGTGAACAAGCACGCCAGTATTTTTGGAAGGCGTGGTCAAATGACTATTTATCGTTATTGAATAATAGAAATAAGTGGCAAAAAGAGCTACAAAATCTTCAGGAAAATATGGTAAAAACCCAAACACTCCACCTCTTCACTAACCTTTGGGCAGAATAACTAAAATATTTCTAGCTTCCGATAACAAGGTTCGAGCTGTTGAAATTGAACAATACATATTGCTTGTAGATACGTCATAATAATTTACTTTTGTCACTAATTGACAGATTTTCTTTATTTTTCCTGCCTGGCTAGGTGCCAGAGGTAGAAAGAAGAGAAGGTATAAAACTCTTTTTATATTTTATTTTTATTGTTCTTAATTTAAAATATTTTACATCTTCTTTTGATTTTTTTCTATAAGTGACATCTCATGTATGCACAAAAGTTAATAATTATCTCTATTATCTCTCTCAATAGCAAAACAGCTGTCATTCCCGCAGATAGCCACATAAGCTATCTGAAAGGTGCTCCCAATCTCTAAGCTCTGCAAGCGGATTGTGATGACGGTAAGCTGCTATTAGAACACGGTTAATAGATATTGCCATTCGGATTTACCTTTAGACGCTAAGGTACCTTTGCTGTGACAGTGTGCATTCGGAATCAAAATCAAACAACAACCCGCCGTAATCAATGAATAATAGTTATTAATTAGTTATCACAATCTAAAGATCCAACAATAAAACAGTCTTCCCGAAGTCTGGAGAAAACTAAAAGAAATTCTTCTAAGCACACTTCTAAAATTTCAACCGCCACCAAACGTTTGCAGGGTGAAATCAATTTAAAGGTACTGAGCGATTACAACAGCTTCAAAGTTACATAATTATAACATTTGGATTGATACAAGAGATGTTTGTAAATATTCGCCATACAATCACCTCTTTGATCTCGACTCAGCGACGTCGACGTGACTTCAAATAAATAGCGGCTTATGTTGATCATTATATAAATACGGCACGCAATAATAAATACTGAAAAAATATATAACAGCGTCTAAGATTTTTTTTTTCTTTTTTCCTTTCCATTATATTATGAGAGATTTACCTACACAAAGGAGAGAAGGACAAACCTAAATAAGGTTACGTAGGAGCATTCGTTATTTCGAGCTAAATAGCTCTTTAGAAAAACATATTTAAGATATATTATCTGCAATGAATACAGCTTCATCAATATTGGGGGCTTAGTAAATTACAGAACTGAGTCCATTTGGCAAATAAAACAAAATACGATACATTGACTCGATAAACGCACCGTAACGAATTTGTTGTATAGTTGTAAACAGCACAAAAAATCTACGTGAAAGTATCCATTAGATACAAAGGGGCTATTTTGGGGTCGTTTAAACTTGATATAAAGAAAACTGAGTACATTTATTTGATCTTTTAGTAGATACATTAGAGCACACGTATGTAAACATATATAATATATATATCGGTTGGCCATAGATTACGTATAACGAACTACATATAGGTAATTATTTTGAGTGGCCATGCTCACTATGATTTGAAATGGTGATTGCAGTACGCTCGGATGGGTTAGGAACAAAAGTGATCACGAATTAAACCATCAGGGGGCCTAAAAAAGCCAATTTGGCAGAATCATAAAAGGATAACATTGAATCATAATATGGCGAAGACAGTCCGTGTTTTTCTTTTTTTTCGCAGCACTGCGTAGGCATAATCAAAGAGATTGAGATTGGATGTGGATTTTATTGATTGGTATTTTAGCACAGACAAAAAAAAAATAACTGAAAAATCCTTCAACAATGGGATTTGATACGATTAACTTAACAGTTAACTGTCCATTATGATTCATAACGTTATCCTTTTATGATTCTGCCAAAGTGGAAGAAAAAAGAGAGTGGAACTCTACCTGCGTTTGTGTTTCCGAGTGCATACAACCCGAATCTCTTCAAAGTAAGAGTGAACAGGCTTCTTCTGGATGAGCTCACTCCATCGTAGACTTTGTCTCTGTCATCTCTGACCTAGACTAGAGTCAAGAGCAAACCCATTTCAAATAAAAAAATTAAAAAAGTGGCTTTTTTAGGCCCCCTGACCTCGAGTAATTAAATTAGACTCATTTTAAACAGAATTTACGGGTTCAGCGACTGAGCAATAAACACAGTCGTCGAGTAGAATGATAAGCTTCGTTCAGTTAGTATTTTTACGTTGTTTCAGCATTAAAATGTTACCTTATTTACAGTCACAATCTTTAAAGCTAATTGTTTTCTCAATTCCATTAACCTGGGCGATTCTCGTCATTTTAAGGACGTTCACAGTCTGACCTCAGTTTGAATCTGTCAAAAATACCTCTAATTTCCCAACATTTTTGACAAGTTTTTGACATTGATTGTCGTTGAGATGAGATTGCGATTAAATTTTCAACGTTTTTAATTACGGGAATTGGCCTTCAGATATCGTATCGATTTGTCGACAGTGATAAATTATTTATTTTGTAAAACTTGAAACCCTTTAGGTAGCCTAGCCACTCAAAACTATGATAGCTATCCGAATGTATAGCTGTATATCTTGAGCGTGCCCTTCGTGCGTCTAATTAGCAGACACAATCGAAATTGTATTGTTATCGGTACACATGGTGTACACTCGTCGTTCGAAGAGTTGAGCAAGAATATCCATGATATTGGCACATGTAGCTAGGTACAAAGAAAACTTGAAATAGCAAGGCCACCTGTAACCTCAGAAAAGACAACAGACGCACAATCAACCGACAAGCAATCATCGCACATTGTGGAGCTCACTAAACTACCTTACTAACTCTACAAAGAAAACGAAAATGTTTTCTATTCCACTGATGTTTTATTACATTATACTTGTTTAAGCTTGACTTATTGTCAGCACCAGGTACATTAAATAGTTTCCAGTAAATAGGCACCTACTCTTTGAAAGTAGAATAAATTAGGTTACAACTGGACCGACATGGCTTAAATGAACAAAGAGTAAAAATATGTACGTATTTGTGATGTCGGAAAATATCCCACGGGCATATATACTACTGGAATTAAAAGTGCCACAAGTGGTCCTGGTTAAAAACCATCTGTGTGCCAAATTTCATCTAAATCCGCTCAGCCGTTTTTGCGCCAAACTGGAACATATAATATCCAGACAAACGGACAAAAACTCTATATTTTCGGTATCAGACTCGTTCCCACACCTTGTAGCAATGACTTTTTACAAAATAAAAATCGATGTACAGCTTCGACTTCGTTACTATTTTATTACCTGTATAGATTTTATTTTTATAAATAGTTTCTTTGGAAGTTCACGACCGAAATGTAAGTGGGTGTTATGATTTGATTTGATCTTTTATGGTTTTGGTGTTTTTCCTCTTACACAGTTACGAATACCGAGTATTAATTATTTCGTATCGGCTTACCTCACGGACTTATTTGAAAGGGAGTCTATTAAAACACACAAGCTCTCCGAGGACGAAGCAGGAATACATTTTCAATATTTTACACGTTATTGCCTATGAAAAGCCTTTGTATGAGCCACTAGCGGCTAATAGCTTTTTCCGTTAAACTTGTCTATCGAATATAATCGCTAGACTATGCCAAAGCAAGGTATTCTCACACGATAGCGCGAGCTAGCTAACGTAATTTCAGTTCACTTTAGAATCAAAGCCAAAGCGATACATCCTGATAACGACGAACCCAAACAGGTAACGACTATCGATTTGTGGAATACCGTTTCTAGAATTGGGTAAGAACAATTTATTTATACAACATTTAGGCGGCCGCAAGCAGGTACGACGCCCAAGCAGATCAACTGCCAAAACCAGAGTCAGGCCCGCGGATATTACGCGAGACATTTAATTTTCTACGTGAAAGGATAAGGCAAGTAGAATTTCCTGGAGCATCCTGGGCCGCTCAAACTGTGTTACGAATTTACGACCGCCTTAAACAGGCGCGGGCCATAGGGTAAGCATGACAAGCATTTCTTGTACTCACTTGTATTCGATTCAATTTGGACCGTTCCATAGAAAGAACATCTATAAAAGTACAAGTATCGATTTCGAGTTCCGATTGTTGTGCGGATAATAAATGTTGGTGTATTCTTCCACGTGTAAATCCTTAATAATGTTATAAATTTGAAAGTAACTCTGTCTGTCTGTCTGTATGTTACCTTTTCACGCCTAAACCACTGAACGGATTTTGATAAAATTTGGCAGAGAGATAGATTGCATCTTGGGGAAGGACATAGCATGGTGTCATCGACATACCTTGCGGGCGCAGCCGCGGGCGGAAGCTAGCTTATGTATAAATAGGTGACGTAAAAGAATGTGCAATAAATAATCTTAAAATCCGAGATATTAATTAGAGATAGTCACAAGAACAAACAGTGCTCAACTGCTCACAGCGCATGTACATAGTACCGCCCAAGATACTAGGACAGCGGCCTATGAAGGCAGTTTCAGGTACGCGGCATCCAAAATCTGAAACAAAATTCACAAATGTTTTTAAAACACTCTTCAGAAATACATGCAGAAAGCACGATCGATCAGTGTACTGTACAGACGCCAGCACATCAAGCTACCCAAAACTGTCAAATTTTCCCAATCAACTTTGAACCTTATACTTTAGCAATAAAGTTGAAAATCTATTAAAGAAAGACAGATTGTAGTAGCTTGATGTGCTGGCGTCTGTACATAACACACTCTCATAATCAGCCTATAACGTTCCCACTGCTGGGACAAAGGCCTTCTCTCTGCGAGAGGGAGTGGGCTGTAATCCACCACGCGGGCCCAGTGTGGGTTGATAGATCTGATGTCTTCAATATTGTTGTGTCTAGGACATGCCGTGTCAGTGTTATAATTACCAAATAGGTGACTACACGTGCCGTATGATTCACAAAACACTTTCTTCTTTAAAAAAACTCTGTAAACGTAACAATAATTTAAGTTATACTACACTGGCCTGTAAAACTGAGTATCACACTTTTAAAATTTTATTAACTTTTTAAGTACACAAGATATACTTTCGAAATAAAAAGGACTCTAAAAAGAGTTTAATTTTGTATATAAAAACTTCATAGTTGAGAACCTTCTTTTAAGAAATGGCTGAAAAGAGCTTTAAAAACAAAATAATCCTTTTCGAATTAGAATTTTACCATTCATTTTTTTGTTTTCAAGTTTTTTCTTGATCGATGAGTCTTGTTACTAAAGCTAAGTTAGGCAACAGCAAATAAATTTTATTTATGATGCCCCTTTACCCGAAGAATGAGCCAGGATCATGACTTTTCTGGAACTAGGCATCAGCATGCGTCGTACTACAAGAATGGTGGGTGTGACGTTACGAACGGTCCAGAAGGTGAAGTGATGGTACAAAGAGACTGGAAACCATCTGAGGCGACCTTGTAATGTCAGACCCAGATGTACTAGTGCCCGAGAAGACCGTTATATTGTTTCCACCGTGTTGAGAAATCGCCTCCTTAATGCAGTTGAAGTCCAGCAACAGCTTCTTCAGACCCGAAGGGACTATATTAGTGACAGTACAGTGAGAAAAAGACTTGCTGAAGCAAATCTGAAACCCCGAAGACCAGCGAGTGGCCCCAAACTCGAGAGAGAGCATCGAGTAGCGGGACTGCGATACGCCCGTGAACACATACAGTGGGATGAAGAAGAGTGGTCAAGAATTTTGTTCACAAATGACTCTCGATTGTCACTTTACACTTCTGATAGAAGGCGAAGTGTCTACAGGCGGCCTGGTGAGCGATAACTTCAAGACTGCTTCTCAGAAAGAGTCCAGTATGGTGGAGGCATTGTACATGTATGGGCTGGCATATCTTTAGAAGGTCGCACAGGGTTAATAGCCATAGAAAATGGCACTCTGACTGGGGAAAGATATGTCCAAGAGATTCTCAACGAGTATGCTGGGCTGTATTTAGTAAATATGGGTGATGAATTGATGTTGATACATGATAATGCCCGGCCTTACACGGCTCAGGTCAGTCGTGCAAGAGTATATTCAGGAGGTTGGTATCAGCGTGATGGCTTGGCCATCAACAAGTCCTGATCTCAACCCGATTGAGCACGCCTGGGATCAGCTAGGGAGGCTAGTCAGAAGCCGCAGACCTCCATCTACCGGGCACTAAAACAAGCCCTGATTGAAAAATGGGAGAATATTCCCCAACATCGGCTCCGGAACCGTTCAGTATGCCAATCCGGCTCGAAGCTTTAGTCAGAGCCCGAGGAGGCAATACCAGTTATTAAAAATTAAATAACATGTAAAACATACTTATAAATTAATATTAATTGAGTTTTTTGACACTAAGCTAAAAATGGCAATTTTTTATTGTTTTATCTTTTTTTTTTAAGTTAAAAATGTTACTTATGTATGGTTTACTAGTTTCAAAGAAAGCTGATAAAATTTGCTATAAAACCTTTTTTATTTGAAATCTCAACTTCTATAGTTTAGAAAAAAATTAAATTATAAAAGCGTAGTACTTAGTTTTGCACGCCAGTGTATAAATCATTTATTTATGAATAAATAATTCAAAACAAATAGGTACTTAAATATGAATTTATTAGAGTAGATATTAACTTTAATTCAGTAGATAATTGGCCAACACTCTATTAGTAAATAGAGTGTTGGCAAAACCTATTATAATTGAAAATGCATAGGTAATACGTAGGGACTTACGCATTTTCAACTATAAGAAGAGACACCTAACCTACATCAAGTTAATAACATAACACTATTTCTATCAATTTTTCGCATGGTCTGTATGTAACAACAGGGATCCATCAGAGTACCAGCGTCAGTAATATTATCTGGAACCATCACATGCTCGAGGCACACTTCATGAGACTTGCTTGCCGTAAGAGTAAACTGGTAGAAATCTTCATGTAATGAAAAAGTGTTATGCCCCCGACTTGACTCGACATGCTCTATTATATGTATATAATAGAAAGAGATAGTTTTCATAATTTTCGAGGTTGCTGAAGCCGATGGTGAGGTCAAAATGAAAATCAATCCGAGGTGGCGGCTGGAAAAATTTTCGAATTTATCATCATGGGTGTCGTTTTCACGGTTTTTGAGGTTGCTAAATCCAAGATGGCGGCCACTTTATGAGAGCTTCTAAGAACTGGTACTCGGCTCTGTATTAAAAACGCGTACTATTTTAAATTCACACCTTCTCTTTCTCTCTCTTTCTATTATATATAATTGTGTGGGTGTGCGATTATTGCGGAAGAAACTTTGTTCCTGAGCGTCCCCCGACCGCACACTTATTTTTTGTGTGTTGACATGGCACTGCAACGAATCGTAATTTTTTTCTTTAAAATGTTTTGTTACATTTTTGTATTTTCTCACATTGAGATCTATCCATGGAATTAGTTTGTACAGACGCCAGCACATCAAGCTACTACAATCTGTCAAATTTCTTTAATAGATTTTCTACTTTATCGCTAAAGCATAAGGTTCAAGGTTGATTGGGAAAATTTTACATTTTAGGGTAGCTTGATGTGCTGGCGTCTGTACTATTTAGCTATCTGAAATAGCTTCTATAAAAAAAACCTGCGATTAGTATTGAATGGATAATTAGTCCTTTTTATATCCTCATAGGAATGGATTTAGTAATACATGGTAATTCCCGTGTAAGTATGAGCAAGCTTAACTTGCGTTTCGGTTCTGAATCCGGATGCGAGTCGAGCAAGGCGTGCCGGAATACACCCACCACATTTCCGTATTTAAATTGCGTGGATCTTCGCAAACATGTTTTAGTTAAGTGAGAAAGCCTGCGTGATTTCTGACTTCACCTTCAACATTATAAACACTAAGCAAATTATTTATGTGCAAATGACATCAAACTAGACGTTCCTGAAACAATTTTTTATTTTTATTTCAATAAGTAATGAGCTTTCGTTGGAAAGGTTATGACAGTAAAAAAAGACCAGCGAAAGGCAATTCGACCCGCTATTTTTCTTTCAGAATTCCAACCGGTAACCTTTCCAAATGGACTCTTATCGTCTTAAAGTTGAAAGTATAACCAACCACTTATCAGGTTTTCAGTAACCGCTGAAGAGGTACAATAAAATTCAATATCGCGGTTTAACTTTTGACTCAACGGAACTTGAAAAAAAAAAACGTTAAAAGCCATTTCGCTGCAGTTTTTCGCCGAAACGGTTGATAATTCTATTTCACCGCTATCCGAGAGTGCTGTGAGGTGAAATTATAAAGTACTATCTTTTGATAAAACGTGAGTACTTGATGTTGTTTGTCAGTTCGCTTTCGAGGCCACATTCTGAGGACGAAAAAATACATGAACATGCTCGGAACGTAGGAACTTCTCATACTTAATGTGTGCAGGTTGTTAGACAGATGATGTGAAACAAACGAAAAACCTCATTTAAAGTGAAGGCCAATTACCGTAATTAAAAACGTTTAAAATCTCAAATTCAATCAAAATTTAATCGCAATCTCATCTCAGTGACAATCAATGTCAAAAACTTGTCAAAAATGTAGGAAAATCAGAGGTATTTTTGACAGAGTGAGACTAAGATCAGACTGAAAGTTCTTAAAATAAGAGAGTTGCCCCTCTATTCGTAGTATTTATTTTTCAAATTCAAAAACCTGGCACATAATGTCAATAAATATTGTCGTCAAACGCATAAATAACAGACCAAAAGAAATCAAAATTGGTAACTATAGTCTGACCGCTTGTGCGGGAAGGGTGATAGCTGTTGTCACAAGTTGACAAATCACTGAGCTCTCGCATCACATCACCACACCCCTCCCGCACAGCGCTGGTACCTCAGGAAACGTCTCAGTTAAGCGGTCGGCCTTTAGCTAAGCGTGGATTTTTTTGCATGCATACATTAACAAAATATTGGTTTGCTTGCTTGCCTCAGAGAGACTGGATGGATTAACCCATCTAAATGAATACAAGAATAATTATTACGTACCAGTTACCACACATATCCTATGTACTACCTGACTATGTAGTACCTAATACAAGTTTGCAAAAATGGTTTTGTTTTGCCTTTGCTTTGCCCTTTACGGCACAATCACTTGTTTGTTGTTGCCCCTTGTGGGCGTTTGAGACTTTCAGGTGGGCAATAGAAGACTCAGAGATAATTATATCCTATCTTACGACTACATAATACTACACGTTTAAATATAATCGTGGCAATACCTATTTCAGATTCGCGATCGATGGTAAGTAAAAAAAAATTGTGAGGCTCTAGAAAAAAATATATCCTCAATGTGGGCGATGGGCAAAATAAGGTTGAGAACATAATGGTATATGTAGATGTTTCGTTTTAACTTAAAATCAAAATAACTAATAAGTAAGTAATCTACAAAGACAAGCACACGAAATTAGAGAACCAAATGGTTTTAGTCCGGGACAGACGACAAACTCACTCTAGTTCACATCTCTGACATGCGACGTACCTGAGCCACCTCGCTCTTCAAACTATGTCAGTTAGTTACACAGCACTAGTTTTCGGGATACTTTATTCTCTGTGTATCCACGTCCTAAGGATTGCTTTTGTCCAACGTGTCAAGAGCACTCTCTACCTACAACATTCGTTACACTTTATTATTCAATGAAATGGAGTTTTCCTTATGTCAACCTTCAGTCGGAGAGAATAAAGAGCTAATTTGTAATTGAAATACTCGCCGGTGCTCGTGAATTAGATGCTTAATTGTTAGAAAAATACAGACATAGTTCAGTCAGCTACAGATTTAAATAACCTCGTATACGTCGAAGAAACTCTGTGAAAAAAGAATAATTATGTAACGTATTTACAGAAAAAAAAACCTTAAACCTTCGTTCGGTAAAAGAGACTTTGCTGGTGTATAATAGCGTAGGTAGAGATTTCAATGGACATACCCACATAATGTATTTGTATGTTGTGAAGTGCCGTCAATTCAGTCTAAAAAAGGTCAATAGCTACTTGAGTACATACTCCAGTTCGAGAGCTGAACCGTTTCCGTTTATCGATTAAATTTTACACAAACCCTTTAAAAGTCGCTCATTTTATATGGAGCGAGATGTTGTAAATAGGTTCGTTTATAACTTGTAATGAAAGCGATTGTGTAATGCAATATATATATATATATTTATATAGGAAAAATAATATCTGGAATGACTGCATATTAAAACGACACATAAGTAGGTTATATTATTTCACGTGATTAATTTCTGATTCCTAACGTTGCGTCAAGTGACGATGAATTTTGTATAAAATAACATCCCCTTTTGGATTACCGGCACGAGTTTGTAAATCCATTTACTGCTTTTAACACTTAGTATGTAGAATCATATTGTTTTTCTGACCCGGCTAATCAGACCGATCTTAATACTTCGTCGAGCGCCTCAGCAAAGCCAAACCCAAATAATTATTTGACGACAATTAGCTTTTAACCGGCCATTTACCTGCTAGTAACTGGTTACCTTAGTTCACCTTTGTTGTGTTGTAGTTAACATGCTTAGCTCTCCTGTTGCGTAAACACAAACAACCAACGTTATTTCATACACGCCGGTATCAATTTCTGGAATTGAACGAGCTTAATCAAATGGATTAGCTACTGCGTGTGTATGGAAAGGTACTCATACATATTTTAATTTGTTTTAAAATGCTATTTTTATTTTAAGAAAAGACAATATTATAGGATGAACAAATTACGACATTCATGAGCAAGACTAGCGATCAAGCCACTGTCCCTGAAGAAAAAAAATCTTTGTGTCGGTGCACATTTTACAGGAAGTATTTATTAATGTGTATTAAAAAAAAAACACGCCCATGTTACTAAAGAGGAGGGCAAAGTTCGACATTACACAACATAACGTAAAATACCTTCAAGCCTGTTTTCCTCGAAAGGTTTGGCAGAGGTGTACTTATACCCGTATTTCGCTTGTTACTCTTAGGCGAGGTTTTCCGAGTCTATAGGCCTTTGAAACGTTACCTCTGCCTCACCTAAATACAACGCGACGTATTTATGATGTGCCTTGCAGTTGATCAACTGAATCAGTTTTATTAGGTTCGTGTTTTTTTTTCAAAATACACTAATGTGACCACATGTGTGTTGTGTGTGTGTGTGTGTGTGTGTGTGTAAAATTGATTCTAAAACAGGCAAATTCGTATAACCTCCCGTTAAAGTCCCATGTAATAGGGTTTGAATCTATTGTCATCAACCGGGCACAAATCCCGGTCCCGGTCTGCTATTACTGAGAAATACATAATAGAGAAACCCAATATCAATTAATTATACGACCATTATTAATCATTCGACATTACGTCAATGTTAAAAGATACCTATCACATAAAAGTAAAACCCATTTAATTTTCCTAAAGTGGGCGTCGAGTCCAAAACCTTTTACTACACTGATAAGGCGCTCTCTAATGATAATTTTCCTTTATATTTACCTAGAACTCGTAAAACATTTAATGCATAACTAAAATTTACTGAAAGCACAATTCCGCTCTTTCCTCGTTTAGCACGTCAATCACAATTTGCAATAGAAATAAAGCATTGTATTCCTATGTGTCGCCATTTATTTAGAATGTAAGCAAACACGAAGCAAATGTTTTGAATCCTGTATGTCTAGCCTGCAGCGAAAAGGTAGCTGGTGTAGTTTTTACTTGTACAGACAACATCCTCGTAACGACGAGGTGGAACGCACAATGTTCTTTTGTGTTGACGCTACCTGCATTTTGTATGTTTGCATCTGTTATTTCATTCGTTATAACGTTGCACGGAGGTACCTTTGCGTTTTAAATTGACGTCACCTTTACTGTCAGTAGGTAAATATTTTTTGGTGCACTGATGTATACTTCTTTAAGCCTTAGTGCTAGATTTGTCTTAATAAAAAATCCAAGCTTATTGTCAAGCTCGAGAAAAAACATAAATACAATTTCAACGTCTGCCCTGACTGGGATACAATTTATTTGTTTAATAAGTTTTTCCTCAATTACCTGCAATGAGCCGGGAGGGCAGTCAAATACCACGATAGATGAAAACTTTATTTACAAACAAACACCTGTAGTGATATTCTGTAAAATCTCACCGTGAAAACTTAGGTGAAGTGAGCTTAAAGTAAGCTGCCAATAGTGTCAATCCTTAGCATCAGGTGGAACGACAGCTCACTTTAAGCTCACTTCATTTAAGTTATCACGGTGATCTTTTTACAGAATAGCACCGCTGAATACTGACATTTTGGCATATTAAGGGACTTACATGACCTAAAGCGCGGTTACTGTCGGACTGCATACTCGTAGAAAAGAAAGAGAAGCGCGATGACACAACCCTGGTAATTTATAGCAAAATATGAAGCAATTATTTGATTACAAAAAATCTAGTGTTTGGACTAAAAAATTAAAACACTAGAATAATCTGACAAAAAATCAGAATGATTGTATGTATATTGGTATTTATTTGTTGTAAAAAGGAAGTTTTTAGAGGTAAGTTATATCTTCATGATGATTTTTCTATCGTATCCAATAAGTTGTATTATGTTTTTAAAACACTATCTACTATATTTTTCTGATTTTGTATACTGTAGTCGTCGAGGATCATAATATACTTTTATTGTTTCTAAAACTGGCGTTTTTTGCGTTTAGGTCCTGTAATCCCCTTAAGCAAAGTGCAGTGAAATGTATGACAGCATTTCACAGCGTTCTCCATTATTCATATGAATTTCAGCTTTTAGCTTTGATTATTATTTTCGATAGGATCATATTAATTAGGCACTGGTCAGCTTTTTCGTAGAACTCTGTTTAATATCGTTCCATTGATTTACTGCCTCGTGATTGAGAAAGGAATAAACGCAATTATGTCATCGTCTGTTGACCAACAGACGATGACATAATTGAGTTTATTGCAAGTTTGTCAAATATCTTCATAATTTGAAGTAAAATTACCTAAGTTACTATTAGTTAAATTGTTATTAGGTACTTATTATTAAATATTAAGTTATCGCACTGAACAACTTAACCTACAATATTCTATTATTGCTTATATTATTTACTAATAATACCTAAACGGATTACCCCTAGAAGCTGTGCAGAGATAAGTGGAAATAGGGTGGGTGGGTTTTTACTCTGAAATGGCGGACTACCTACCTACAGGTTAAAGAAAATTATACCCTTATGCAATCAAATTAGGTCACACTTGATAAATTAATTAATAATACTCTACGGACTTCCTCGTTAATGAAGCTGAAGATAAGTAATAATATGTCAAATTCACGACTTTAAGAAAACTAAAGTTTTTTTTTATAATGTTCTTTTGTACAATGTTCTAGTACGCTAATTGATAGTGCAGTGATTTCCTATAATTGAGATACATGAGAGATCTATGCATATTATGACAAAGACTTTGGGTAAATTCTGTGTATGTGTTTAGTTGGTCAGCCTTTATATAAATAAATAAAAAACCTCATAGGAACGGTAAACAAGTAAACTTGAACAGTAGTTAGGCCCTAGATTTACGTCTTGAATTATTTACAACATACTGAATATTCATGAGAGCAAAATTTAAAGTGGCCACCGTACAAAGCGATGCCATGAAAAATTTAACAACATGTAACTTAGATATTATCTTCATTTTAGTATAATGGGTTTCGGTTGTCAACGAAATGTTGGTATATAAGCTTATGTGGACTGATTTTAGAGTACAGTTGTTAGCGACTATGGCTTCAGTGCACATTAAACTGTTTCTAGCGCTGGTGTTAATTGTGGGGGTGGGTTTCTGTCAGACGGACACCAACACCACTGCGGCAACACCGACCCCTACTACCCCGTCACCGTCGGCGACCTCACCTTCTAAACCAACCGTTACAAATTCTGTAAGTTACAAACTGACCTTATGATTTATTTCTCTGGAGCTGCTAACCTAACGAATTTTTTTTAAATGATTTTTATTATTTAAGTTACTTAAAAAATACACTTGTATTTTTTTTAATTAAAACTAGATGAGGTCCGTGGAGAAGAAACACCGAAAAAAAAACTCAGAGGCAGAAATTGGTGTTTATCGCTCTAACCGTGATTAATGTACATTTTTATCATTTCTTTTGTGGGAACATCGTGGTAACCGACGTATAAGTTCTGATTAGAATTGACCGATAGGTTTATAAAAAATCTCTTTCATTGTGAATTTATGAGTAGATAGTAGCTATTACATCTAACCGGAGTTGAAGAAAGAGACTTAAGGCTCCTTCAAACAGGTGCGACAAGCGATAAAATCGCGCGCGACACAAAGGCACCGCATGTCACGCAACCGTTTTTTCGCGCGCGATTATTTCGCGTGTTGCGCCTGTTTGTAGGAGCCTTTATGCTAATGGAAATAATTAAAAGCATTTTAATGAAATATTTCATTTTCCGATAGTTAACGAAGTTATTTTAAGGAATAATTTTAATTGACTAGCTTACTGGCTCCTTGATCTACAACAATGAATGAACATTAAGCTTTGTTTCCCTGAAGGGTTGGGCAGAGGTGTACCTATACAGAGTTATTGGTAAAACATTAACAACCTCTTAAGAGGTCATTGTACTCATCATTATGAACAACTTTTACTATGGGACCAAACCTGAAATCGCGAAAAAGAATCAGCTGTTCCCTATATTTTGACGAGTTATACGAACATAAATGTAGGGAACAGGTGAATTTCTTTTTTGCGATTTCAGCTTTGGTCCCATAGTAAAAGTTGTTCATAATGATGAGTACAATGACCTATTAAGAGGTTGCTAACGTTTTACCAATAACCCTGTATAGTATACGCACGTTTCACCAGTTGTGTTTAAGTCTTATGTAATTGGAGTCGAGTCTATTGTCACCAATCGGGCACAAATTCTGACTTCGGGCTGCTATTACTGAGAAATACATTATGGAGAAATCCAATATGCCATTGTAATACAGCTATTGTTGATTCCGGATAGAAAAGCCAATAACACAAGGACCTCATGCTCAGCAGTAGCGCTTGCAACCACTAGACTACCGTGGCAGTCCAGCACCCTAATTGTGTAACACGATCAGAATCATTTTAAAGAATATTGCTAATCCATCCCTTCATATGTTTGAAAAAATATTCTTTCCAACTACTAAAATAACGCAATGAATGTTGTTGAACTGTCAAAATCAAAACCATTGCTACTGTTAGTGTGTATTAAGGCTCCTTCAAACAGGCGCGACACGACACGCGACACAAAGGCACCGCAAGTCGCGCAACGAGCGGTGCCTTTGTGTCGCGCGCGATTCGCGTCGCGCGTCGCGCCTGTTTGCAGGAGCCTTTACGCAATTAACCCGCAGACAAATAATTATGTAAAGAACATATATGTTCTTTCCTTTAAATCAATTCTTATATTTAATCATCTTTTTTCAGCTATTCAACATGGCAGCAGCAGTTCCTATGGGATTCATACAAGCCTGTAAATTTGTGAGTATAACGTATTATTGTTTTTATAAAATAATATCTTCCTAACCTAATTTCAATCTCAACGGAGACTAGCTTAATACGCAGGAGATAGAGCATCAGTGTGTTCCCCCGACCCTTGCTCGATGTAGTGCCAGCCCGCGCCGCAGCTGAGCCTGTAGATTTAAATTTCCGACTGTGACCTCTGCGTTTGTTTCGGCCTTTCTTCTCAGAGTAGTCAGATAGGAAAAGCCGATCTCATCATACTTAAATAATAAAAATCTGAACCAGTCTGTCCCAACTTGCTGCCCTCTCCCCAGCGACGCCCTAAGCCGAGGTTCGTACCCCACAGGGGGTGCCCTTAGCATGTAGCCGCTTAGTATACTAGTTAATAGCCCCTGGCTGGAGGCTTTGAGTTTACTCAAGGCAACCACAGGATAGTCCGGTTAAGTAGTCACGACCTCTCAAGGTCAACTACGAGATGCCGTTAAAAAAAAAGCACCAGTGCGTGCTCAGACACAGGAGCACTCACAGTTCCTCTCTTGTAGTCCGATGGGAAGGCATTAAGAAACTACTTACAAAAATAAAATAAAAACATTTACACTCATGTGATCCTCCGGTTAAAATAGTCCTATGGTCAATCACGTCATTAACCTTCTAGTCTCACAGGCACATAATATATTGGTATACCATCAGGTACCAAACAACACTACGGAAAAAGTCCCTTCAGCATGATTTACTGGGTGACAGGGATATCGACGCCCAGCCTGTAACCATGGATTCAGTAGATACTTGATTCTGAACCTAGAGTAGACATCGTTCGACGGTTGTCAAAAAAATATTTGCTGTTTCAAAGAAAAGTGCAATACCTACGTGGTCAGAATGTACTGAACAACTCCATCATTTTCTGCCTAGCCTTTTCCCAACTATATTGGGAAAACTGTCTAACCGGATGCAAATGAATACCAGTATTTACATGGAGCGAATGCCTATCTGACCAACTATTTAATGAACTACTGTATTATCTATTAGTGAATGTACTGAACAACCATTTTTGTTTAATAACCGACGAGAAATTTCAACGCAGGATTCAGAATCATTGACTGAATCTATGAGTAACAGGATGTGCGTCGATGTCCCTGTCACCCTGTATATGTATCTAATACTCCCCATCATCCAGTTTACGCTAGAAATTCAAAAGCCAGACTATTTCTAAATATCCATGCTTTATCCCATTTTTATTATCCTCATCATTAATTATATCTTATGTTCTTACAGGGTCTGACGGCATTTAGCAGTTTCATCCAACAAATAGCCGATCATAAGAAATTTTAATAAAGTGTGACATTATGAAAAAAAAAACTGTTTTATTTTAGTAACGCTTATACTTAATGATTGATAAACCGCATGAATCCTTATGAAATCGTACAACAAGGAACTGACTAACATGTGTTTATTTATTTATATATTGTACACCACAAAAATACATAACGAAAAATAAATCAAACACTACAAAATATACAAT
Source organism: Luperina testacea (assembly GCA_927399505.1). NCBI lineage: Eukaryota > Metazoa > Arthropoda > Insecta > Lepidoptera > Noctuidae > Luperina > Luperina testacea. The sequence goes on from OV656762.1 coordinate 12,522,919, forward strand.
GGGCGGCCTTATCGAAAAGATATTTCTACAAAGTAAGATTCAAAGTCGAAGTCATTTGCAGTAAATGCGATACAAAAGATGGAAGGTATATAAATTGTACAATGACATAATTCGCTATGGATTGGCATAAACATATTAAAATAACAAGGTGCGATCACTGTGTTTAAAAAATGGTAATTTTTGAGGTACTTAACAGTATCTAACTCTGAGAAATAGCCAAAAGAGCCATGCGGTTGATTTTGGAAAAATTAAAACAGAATTTTTAGCTTTGAGAAGAATCACTTGGTGTTAGCTAGAAATCGAACTCGTTGCCGTTCCATTTCGTTCAGAAATCGCACCCCGTATTATTCGACTAACCTCCATTTTCTTAGCTTTTTCTTGAAAACAATCATTACTTGACGCATTTCTTATTCAAACGAAATCGGCTATTGTGAGGTTGCGGACGTTTTCCAAAAACAGCTGATACCTATAGAAAAACAGCAACACATATAGAATCGGTGATAAGAATCAGTGTTTTTTTGTACATAAATAACAAAAAAATGGCATCTTTAATCTTATCTTTGCTTACTTTTGCTGAAACCGTTTCATTTACAACAGAAATAAAACTAACTACTCTTGTTATTTACCTTGTTACAAACCTACTAGGCAAAATTTAATTAAACATAAAATATAACAATTCATGCTCGCACTAACAACACATTCCCCTGAAACGACACTCATTTACAACAAAATTAAAAAGGACGTAACTCCAATTAAAAAATATGTAAATTTTGGTGTGAAAACAAGTTATGTGACGCGTGATGTAGCGCAGCTTGGGCTCTAACCCGTAGTGACAAAATAAGATGTAATGAGTACTTACATAGAGTTAGGATCCATTAAAAATGTACTATGGCTACGTACGCACTGACAGTTGGAAGCAGGCGGGACCCATTTGAATTTGAAAATATAATAAAAATGGTACGGAGCCTGCTTCCAACTTTTATTTAATTTAAAATGGGATTGTTTTTAGCTTTTCAGTTTTTTTTTTACTTAAGTTTTTTACCGCAGTCGGGTGTTTTATTTTTTTTTATTACCTACTTTTTTTATTTCCAGTTTTTTAGTTTACAAATGTGAAAGAATTCGCAGACGATTTAGTTCTTGGTACTTACTTGTTTTTTTACGATTTGTCACTTCGAATTACTTTTAACCATATAGGTTGTATATATGTGTCGTCTAATTTCAAATGCCGTCACATCCATATAAGTCAATTTTACAGTAGAGTTAAAATATGTGTCAGTAAGGCCACCTTAATAAAATTAATGCCATAAAATTAGATGACTTTTTAAAATTAAATAAAACAATAATATAATTCATATTTATATAATTCAATAGCAAAATAAGCATATTTTCGTCCTGAAAAATAGGAAATAGCGGATTTTGATATTCAATTCGAGATCTGGCGGCTTTTGATAATAAAGTGCTGGATCTAGCTGCCTTTGATACTAACTTTAAACTGTAGTACCATGTACACAGGATGTTCTAAAATGAGTGGTAGAAGAAAGAAGTTTGTTACCATATTATTCTTAGCCTTTATTTTTATAACGTGGGTAGGCAGCTAGGTAAGGAAAAGAAATTGTAGGAAGAATTAAGATTTAAGACAAATATTTATTGGATAAAACATAAAAAAAATAGATAGAACGTTTCGTTAATCTTATGAACTACACAAAATTTTCAGATTCTTCCAAAGGAACACAGGGATAAATTCGATATTCCGAGATAAATCGGTCATTATTTATAGGAGAAAACAATAAAAAATCACAACACGAAAACACCAAACAATTAATTAAGACGCCATTAATCGCCATGACAGTTTTGCAATAATTCTCTGCTCTGATTGGTCGGTATGGATATGGTGGCGTTTGAAAAAGGCCCGTCATGGATGTGGCGGGTTTTGAATTAAATTACTGTTTTAATTTGCTATTTTAGTAGGGATCTGGCGTAGTTTGCTTGTAAAAAGTATAGTAGACACATACAGGTCAAGATTGACTATACCATAGAGTAAAAATATTTATTTTTCTTAAAACTGGATCTAGCGGTGTTTGAAATTAGACGACACATATTTTTGTAGTCATCTTTTAAAACCCTTTTTTTGATACCCCAATCGATAGGTTTTGAGAAAAGACATATGAAGACAAATATGGCGCCAAAAATCGCCAATTTTAATTTCTTTTTAAATTTTGATATACCCAGTGTCACTCTCACTAAAATCGATCAACCCATTTAGGCTACAGAACGTGCCAAAGAAATATACATACATACATACACTCGAAAAACATAATCCTCCTTCTGGCGCAAATAGAGCCTATAGCGAGTAACCTTGCGAGTAGCGAAGTGAAACGAACGCTCTAGAATTTTCGCAACCGGTTCACTGCGCGCTTGGCGTGTACGAAGGATGTTCAGACACTAAGCTCGAAGCGCTAAGCAAGCTACCTGTCAGTGCGTACGTAGGCTAATTGACGGTATGCGTATTGAAAATACAACACGATCGATCATATAAATCTCAATAGTTAATGTGCATGCCCGTGACTTTGTTAAACCTGCCTTTGTTTGTGTTGTGCTGAACCTTCGGTTAAGTTTAGTACAAGGATAGTTAAGTATATTTCTGCCTAAACATCGCTTTAATATTGTCGCCATGTGACTTTCAGTAGTCTAGGCTGTGCGCTGTCCGTCATTCACTTGGTCTCGTAACTGTGTGATAGGTATGACATGTACGGTCAGCATCAAAAGTCGATTAACACTTCAGTTTTTTTAATCTCAGTTATTGAGCAAAATATTTGTTCGAAATTGCAGCAGAAGTATAATGCGATTTTGAACAAATATTTGCTCAATAACTGAGATTTAAAAAACTGAAGGGTTAATATTTTGCTCAATAACCGAGATTAAAAAAACTTAAGTGTTAATCGACTTTTGATGCTGACTGTACCTACGTACCTATGTATGATAGGTGTCCAGTGATGGACATTTAGGCAACACAGCCAAACGACGACGCTTGGCAGGCGAAGTAATTGGTGCAATCCCTTAGACACTTAATGCGGCAATGGTGTTATTTGTGATAGATAGACCAAAGCAAATGTTAATATACTCTTAAGAATAACCTTAAAATAATAGTTTTAATAATTGTTATCAATAAAAAAAATTAAGAGTAGCCCAGGAAAACTTTCCAGGTAACTCCGTTTTTGTGCACGAAATGAATAGCCTTGTCGTACTAAGTATTAGTACAATCAGCAACATAAGTCGATTAACACTTTAGTTATGAGCAAAATATTTGTTCAAAATTGCAGCAGAAGAACAATGCAATTTTGAACAGAGATTTAAAAAAACTGAAATGTTAATCGACTTTTGTTGCTGACCGTACTTGCTTTTCTTCTTATTTTGATCGTATAGCAAAGTGCATTAGTATGCCGTTTTAGCTACTATATTCATCACCTATACGGCAAAAAGCAGTGCTACGAGTACACAAGCCATTGTTTGTTTACTCGGATTAACTTTTAGTTTAGTTAGAACATCGCCGATGTGGAGTACTAACTTTATACAGAATGTTCGGATTGAAATTGCATCGATTTTCAGCTTAGAGCACTTTATTGTGTGTAAGTGCGTAGAGGGTCAGTGGTGTTTGTTTATCCGATACCGAGAGATACGAAGTTAAGTTTTATTTAGTTAAGGAACTGAATTAATTTGGGTGTTTGTGTGTATGCTGTGCATGTCTCTGACCTCTCCTCATATTAAAGAACGGTCAGATAGATGGTATACTCGTATTACAGCCCACTCTGTCTCGAAGATAGGAGGCTTGTGTCCCGGCAGCGGGGACATTATAGGCTGTACTAACGGCTAAACTATTCTTTGAAATCACAATTTCTCAAAGTCAGAAATCTTGTACAGACGCCAGCACATCAAGCTACTACAATCTGTCAAATTTATTTAATAGATTTTCAACTTTATCGCTAAAGCATAAGGTTCAAAGTTGATTGGGAAAATTTGTCAGTTTCGGGTAGCTTGATGTGCTGGCGTCTGTACATGCACAAATCTACTTCATACCACTCCATAATACCGATGACCATCACCATATATGTATGACGTATAGTGGCTCCAGATAACTGCGATGTACCTGCACGCAACTAAACGTGACATATCCTCTATCAGCAGTGGTGTCAGTCATTGTCTAAAATCTGAATAGGTGAACATAATCAGGGCCACTTAGTTCGCGTCTCAAAGCACGGTACCCCGTTCACACTATTCAGAAGGTTCTTGGAAATTTAATATAGATGCTGAAATGTTTAGACACCCGAGACGTTTCCAAATGCTTTTGTCATGTGTCCATGTCTCACATGTCTGTGTACAATTATTATGTCCCTGTGCTAATAACATTCAACGTAGTTCTTGCTTAAACATAAACAATACATATGACCTTTAATGCTTAACACATATTAACATCTCATTTGCTTTTGTTTCTCTTTGGATACCTACTACGTATGCGCGTTCGTGAAACACGTCAATGTGTAAATAACGTAGATAACAATAAGTTAGTTAAATACATATGAGTGTAGTGTTAAATAGGCGTGATAAGCGTGAATTGGAAAGGATTAGCTCTAGCTTTGACGTTTAAGTTTGCTTCACACACAGAGCGCGGTGAGGTGCGGTACTACGAGTATACAGTGTGGTGCGGTTCGGTGCGATCCTGTTTGCTTTTGTTTTGTTTTCATTCTTTAGTGAAGCGACACACCAGCCCTAGCGTCTATAAGCGGTCAATGATGGACGAAAATTTGAGAGAGTTTTGAAAAATCCTGCGGCATTATCAACTCTTAATGCGTTGAGCTTTTAGTAATTTGTTATAATACTTACTGGTTATATAGGGTCACTGAAACACTGACAGTACATAAAGTTCCAGATGCCAAGCAGTGCGTTGACAATTCTGCGCGCGAATAAAAATCGTCGTGTTCAAAAATCGCCCGTGCCAACGAGCTTATAGTGAAACTGACGTCGGTAATTTTGGCAGGACACGCCTGACAAAATTGTCAGTTCGGCGTGCTTACAAAACATTACAAAATTTTGAAATTACGTAGCGTTTTGACGTAAGCGTAGAAATCGAGTCCTAGCGGTCGATTGATGCAAAATCGAGAGTGCATTGGAAAATCCTGCCGCATTGCTAGAGGCTTATTTAATGCTTAGCGACTTTTTAACCATAGATTTCTGACGTTTAAACATGTCTCTTAACTTCAAGCAACGTTTATAAATAAAGGGGATGTGTTGAGCTCTAAATAATTTGTTATAATAGGTACTTACCGGTTGTATGGGGTCACTGAGTGACTATTGGTACATCAACCTTCAGCAGATGCCGTATTGGTTGTTGTACCTATATGTGAGAGATGAGACATGATGCCACCTGGTGTGAGTAATTTGTAAAATGTATGCGAAGCGATGAATTGGCAATAAGCAAGTGTGAAATCGATGCCTCCGCTACGGAAAAAATGTTTTTTTTTTTAACAAAAAGAAAAGGCTGGTTGTAATAAGGTTCGTTACACATACAAGACGACTAAAATGAATCATGTTTTAAATTGTCATGACTTCACTTAATGCTTTGTTTTTTTTTTTTTTTGACTTAGGTGGGAAAAATATATTATTTATTTTATGAAAGAACGTTATTCAACAGAATTATCTCTTTTTTATCTGAAAGCCTTTTGAAATCTATTTTCAGGGCTTAGTGTTCAGTTAAAAGGGTTCGTTATTCTAAGAGCCGTAAATTCTAATATTAGTACCTACTTACCCTACTTAGCGACTATTCTGGACCCAAATTTTTCTGGGTCTAACTCTATTTTTATTATATTTACTTACGTATTAGTGAATTACTTTATGTATGGATATTTGCTTTTACTACTTTCCAAGCAATTGTTTCTACGTGCCACAATTAAGGAGATACCGAAAAAGTATAACTGAAGCTATTTTCCTGTTTTGATTTCTAATAGCGGGCAAGTCACCAACCGATACATTGAACACACACGACATTTTCCTTAATTTCCGGCACACTGTAGAAAAATCAGGATATACTATAGAAATAGACTATAAGATTGCTTTTATGGAGTAGGTACTGTAGAGAATGGAAAAATATATTCTAAAAATACTCATAGATATTCTACTCGCTGTGGGCGGCTTGTAGGTACGGCGGCGGGTATGCTACTCGAATTTTTCATTATATCCGGTGAATGAATATAACTTTTTTACACGAACTATTCAATATTTTTTCACTCACTATACACAAAAGTCTGGAATGAAAAAACAAAAATATCTATTTTCACCTTCATTTTGATCAATTACCGGTTTTTCAGGAATATTCATAGAGACAAAAAATAGTTTAGCTATCCGATTTCCTAACAAAAAAAAAGATCTTACGGGTGTAGATAGCATAGGTTTAATTATGTTTATGTTGAAAATTATACGTTGAAAAATAGGTACTCAAACTGAAATAACATACCTGCATCGCAAAATCTGCCCCGATCCTTCTCAGACTGCATACAGCGTCCGTACAATATGGCACGTAGCATTGTGTGCTCACAATTAAGGTGAATATTATTCAAGTTCCTCTCTCTATAAAATTTTCATACATATTCTTCCAGGCATGATTATTTCTGTAGGGATTTGAGAACTCTCTGCATTGTTATGCCGAACAGCTGAGAAAGAACAAAGCTGGGATAACGATCACCACGATGACTGATACTGTTCTGGACTATAATCATCATCAAGCCGAAAGACGTCCACTGCTAGACATAGTCCTCCCCCAAGCACCGCCACTTCGAAAGGTTCTGTGCTTCCCGCAATCCAGCGGATTCCTGCGATCTTCACAAGGTCATCGGTCCATCTTGTTGGGAGGCCTTCCAACGCTACGCTTCTAATACGCGGCTGTTCTGGACTATAATAATAACAATAATATCAATTTGAGTATTTTACTTTTATTTATAGCGACTCCCTATCTGACCTCCACAACCCAGTTACTTCGCAACAGGATCCCCCTTGGTAAGGCTGCAGTTGCCAGAATTTTGACCTTCTGACTACTCGTAACGACTGTCAAAGATATACGAATGACAGCCGGGACCAACGGCTTAACGTGCTTTCCGAGGCACGGAGGTAATACGGAGGTAAGTCTCGATATGTAATGGATGGACACCCATCCACGCACTGACCGCGGCAAGCGTAGCTTAACGTTCGATCGACCCGTGCGGCTGTTATTATTTAGCCACGGACCCCTCGTATATAAATAATAATAACGACAATGGGTCCCCAATTTCGTATATACGGCCTACGGGTATCTACGGTACCCTTCTAAAGTTTCCAAAACCAATACATAATAATTATGATATCCACTTCTGTGTAAACCTCGCTATAGTAGGTATATGCTAGCCTAATTAGGCATTAGGTATCTACGTAGGTAAAATAATTGCTGCTGGTACATGTAAGCAGTTCTTGGTAAACATAACAGCCATTATGTTTTCAGTTTCAGAAACATCGTCACCGTAAGCCACTGAAGATTCGCTTCCAAGGTAAGGTCAGCGACGAAAATAGATTAACGCTGCTACTTTTCCACATAATCTATCTAAATTGGTACTACATTATACATTGTATTTCAGCATTTCATAATAACTAAGAGTTACATAATTATCTACTCTTTTATTTTATTTGTTTTCTTCAATAGTTACGAAAAATGTGTTAATCGACTTTTGTCACTGAATGTACCTCTGTCCAGGGGCCGTATTACGAAGTATTAACGCCATCATGATTCCAGTCCGAAAAAGAGATGGTGCTATCGGTCATGTATAGCTCCGTCTCTCTCTTACACTGGAATCGTGATGGCATTAAACGTCATAATACGTCACCAGGAACATGGTAATAGTAATATTAGTCCATTCAGACCGTGCCATTGCGGCGGCCAATCTCAACGGACACTTCGGCGCGGGAGATATTTTAGTGCCCAAGTGTATGCGCAGACACAGGTGCACTCTCTCTTCCCTCACTCTCATAGTCCTGTGGCGTTGTAGATACCGCTACATACGGGCAGTTGCCCGCCAGACACAACACCCGTCTGGTCGGAGGATCCTCCCTTTTCTATGGAGGATGAGTGAACTTTACACCCTGTTCCTCATACCTCTATAATGGTGACCCCGAACATGAACGTCAGCGCAGCCTTCGTGCAAATACTTCAGCGTGACGTCATCATCATCACTCCCGCAAGCTTTAGCGGCGAGTCACCCAGCCAGCCAGCACCCACCGCTTCAACGGGTATCCACCAGCATGCAGCGACTGCGCATACCTGGTCATCACCCTCAGCCTCATCAGCAACCTTAGCACAGCACATTGCACTTTCGGCCGGTCAACAAGAAGAGCTCAATTCCTCTCCTGGTCGACGCAGCAGCCAGCCTCAACCCGGCGCTGTACGACATCCGACGCACTGGAGCATAACGCAGCGCCCCCCGACTCACTGGGGTCTATGCGGCAACCGGTTCCGACTCACTGGAACCTCAGTTGGCCTGGCAAACATCGCAAGATACAAGACTCAGCCCACTATCGACCTCCGGTCTCCGGGGGGGAGTGATGTAGCGGTATCTACAACGCCACAAGCAAACAACGCGTCATACTGACGTCACGTAAAATCCTGCATCGCGCAAGCAGAGTTAACCGCGCAACTAGCATAGATACAACGGCCCGACATGAATCATCGGGCAGTTGCCCGCCAGACACAACACCCGTCTGGTCGGAGGATCCTCCCTTTTCTATAGAGTATGAGTGAACTTTACACCCTGTTCCTCATACCTCTATAGTCCGATGGGACGGCAATCCGACAACCGGAGAGATCAGGCGCAGGACTAACGGCTTAACGTGCTTTTCGAGGCACGGGGTATTCGAAACTCCGGGCTGTTCCCTCCCCTAATGGAATAACCAATTAACACTTTGCCCGACCAACGGGGCAGTCAATACGGTAATACAGCTAACACAACACATGACATAAGTCTGAAGTACCGATAGTTTTATGGAAACTTGCGTCGATACTTATGCCTACTCCGAGATTATATCACGAGGCAGTAGCGTCATTCTTTTATGGAAAGTCCTGCGCTATATTATGTAGGTATATAATTTTTGGCGTAAGCATAGTCAGCATAAATACTGTGCTCACAGCTGAGACACAGGCTTCCTCTCAGTGAGAGGGAGTGGGCTCGCGGACCCAGTGCGAGTAGGAAGATGTCACACATGTCTTCGAATTTTTACTTCTAGGACATATTTAGTATAGTTTTCTCACGATGATTTCCTCCACCGTTTTGAGAGCAGTGGTGATAAAATACCTTAAAAAGTATCAATCAATAGCATCATAAAGACGACCATGGACGTTTTCAAGGTTATTTTGTGGAGAAGAAGAAGAAAATAAAAACAGGATAGCAGAAAATTTACAAGAGTAAAAATAAAATGATCTTAATAAAATTATTTTAATATCACATTGATATATTTTCGTTTTTATTTTACTGAGTTCTCTATCATATGGCATCTACATAATTTGTACAACAAAAATATACTTTGATCAAAAACAACAGATTCCTACTTATTTTTTATAAGGTACCTACACATGGTACCTACAAATTGAAAGTCATATGTATTTATATAGCATACAAGAGTTTGTTAGCAATGAGCTTAAAATATAACAGTCAATGTGTATTTGGTAAAAATAGTAAATATATTTAATAAATATATTTTTCAACTTTTTATTCGAAATGTAAGGTTAATTCTATCATAAAAATATATTTTTACCATAATTTTATGAAATATATATGATTTTTCCTCAAAGCTATAAAAACATCGACAATTTTTCAAGTTTATTATTTTGTAACTGTATTTATACACAATAGGCAAAGTACCTACTATGTACTTGCATAAAATGCTTACAATAGGCTACTTACGTATTACTTTAATAGTATTCAATCAAAGATAACTAAAAGATGTGAACTTGAATATCCAGTCAATCAATATTACCGTCACAAAGCATTCTTAATTCACACTGATTTATAAATATAACATTTGGTGGAATTTTCCAATCAATATCACCTACACACACATAAAATAATAAAACAGTAACAAGTGTAAGTGAAAATAAAATACAATAGGAATGTTTTCGGTCGAAATACAAATATTTAAAACATATTCACATTTATTTTACTGGTGGGCTTCGCAGAACGTAAATACTGACTACATTCATATCATACTATCGGATCAAATTATAATGTCCTATAACAAAATACCACATCATAATACATATCATGCGTCCACACTTACACACAGCAAGTGCCCGGTATTGCCAGGTATATACTTTACTAAAATTGTAGATACATGCTACGTAACCAGATACATCTTATATATCCGTACATCAACGACAACTCATGCACCTACTTGTACGCCCCCGGCAACCCGTGACATGGCAAATGTCAAATATTCATCAAGGTGACCATTCCACGTCTACTCGTGAGCCACCTACACCAATCAGTCTACACAAAAAGTAAACGTTTTTGTACATACAATACACCTAGGATACAAACCTATTAACATGAATGAAGACACAACAAATAAGCTCTCTAAATGAAAGAAACAATTGAGATATACAACAATTATTTACGTAAGATAAGGAAAATAAGACTCTCACAAAAAATAAAGTTTAGAAAGAAATAAAATAATTTTCATGAAGAATAGGTACAGAGATCAAAATTAACAGTAATCAAAGAAATTCATGCAGATTATAAGAATAATATACATACATATAAGCAGATACTATGTTAGTAAATGAGATTAGCTTATTTTGTTAGGCGAAATGAAATTATTTGACTAGACCGTTCGGTATGTTAATATACGAATTAATAATATCTTTCGGCTTCTTCTCGATGTCGACGTCTAATGTAATGTACGTGGGGTTGGTGACCGTGTTGAGAGCGTTCTTTTGGTTTGTTGCGAATACATCATCTGTTTCTTCGTCTATTCTGGGGCACATGTTGAGATAAGGCGACTGGTTGCCTTCGTGGTCGGATTCTGAGCCACTCCTAGCTGGTAAGTTGTTCAAAGTAAGCATTGGCGTCAACTCTGAACCGCAGCTACTTGCTTCAGACACCCTTGGATTGAATTTGCGAGCGTCGAAGTCAAACTTGGTGTCCTGAGTTCGTGGACTGAAGACGTTCTGTCTTGACGCCGGACTCATCTGCAGATAGCCTTGATCATCTGAAATTGAGAACCGAGCTAAGTAGATATACCTACAGGTGTTGTAGGCAGAGAGTGAACACCAAACCACACCAAGACGTGCATACTAACTACTAGTAAGTCAACCAGACGAGTTTTAATTGTTTTAGTTTACAGGTGCAGAGATCAGTACCAACACGGTTCATTGTTAGTTACAACAAAGACATGCGTTGAATTACCATTTGTAGTATTTTGTGTAATCAGAATGTAGTGTTATCTGTTCCGTCTGATGAAAGGAAATAAGATTAAAATGTCGAAAAACTAACAGTTATGACTTTTTGATAATAATGTTGGCATATTCTTGGAAAATCGTTCTAAATAACGTGGTTGAGTGCGTTCAGTTTTTCATGGATTAATAGTTATTTGTGCAACAAGAGAGCAAAGTAGTTTTTTGCTGCGAGTGCTAATTTTGAATCCCGAGCAAGCGAAGGATTCAATGATTGAATCACGAGCGTAGCGAGTGATTCTAAAGTTGAATCCTGAGTGTGGCGAGGGATTCAAAGGCACGAGATGCAAAAAAACTTTGCTCTCGTGTAACACACATAACTTTTCACTTCAGCAGCGAGAACACTTTAGGAGATAAAATAATAAACAGGAATAGATTGAAATAACTATTTATTGTGAATCAAAATAATTAACATTGAAGGTAGATACCAATTCTATAAAATCTAAAAAATAAGATAGCAACACCGTCTCCGAAAAACTGCTTGCGCCCTTTGTAAGTCTCCATTCATTGAAGACATGGTATGCTTTCAGATATTTCTCGCGAGACTTCTCAGGTAGGAAACTTAATTCTGCATTAATAACTTGTTGTTTTAACTCTTCCGGTGTTAAAATACTGTTCTCGTCGCTAGTTTAACTCATATTTTACGATTATTTTAATATTTTTTAAATTTTATTCCCGCTCTTTTATTTAAATTAAGGCGTGTTCGGAAATAGCACCTATGATATTTTATTATTCAAAATATATTACGTAAGTAGGTACCTAACATTTATTGAAACTAGAAATAAATATTTATAAGTTAAATATCAGTTTTATTTGCAGTAAATACTTATTTTCGTTTAAATAAAACAATAAGTTAAAAATTCAATAAATTACATTAAAAGACATAATTTTCTTTTTGCAAAATTTCTTTAGTTAGTACGAAATTCCGAACGTGTTTGTCTTTGAGGTCGAATTCAAAATCCGAACTTCGAAAGGGCTGGTCTTTGTCTCTCTCTCTTTCTAATGGCGGGAAAGAGATAGAGTGTGAATGTTTCGAATTGTATGATTAACTCAAAGTAGAATAAAAAAAAAATTAAAAAGTTACTTTGTCTCACTCAGTGAGCAAAATCGCATTTTGCTCACTGATTTCACGCAGCAAAACCTACTTGTTTGAGCTACTGAAGTGAAAATATTTTTACCTTTCTGATTCACTTCGGCAGCTTGAAAAATATAGATAAATGTTATGAAATCGGTACAATTACAAAACATGGGTAACATTACTCCTGGTGCTCTATTTAAAGCTGTTTAAGGGTTGGTGCTTAACGACGTGAGCTGGAGTGTTGAAAGTGAATTATCTGTGTTACCTTTTTGGTGAATTATTCACTTCACATATATTTAAAAAAATGACTTTAACTCATAAGCACCTGTCCATTTTAGAATATAACTACTATAGAATACTAACTACCGACTATTATAGAATTAAGTACTAACAACAATAAGATAGCATGTAAGCACAGTTTATTACTAACCACTAACTACGTATGGACTGCTTAGGTCTGAAATAAAGATATTTTTTTTTTATTATCAATAATTGTATCAATTGTTTACCTATTTGCGTGGGTGTGGTCGGGAAGAAGCTCTTGTCGTTGACGTAGTGGTGGGGGCTGGGCGTCACCAGGTTGTTGTAGTCAGGTGCACAGACCATAGCCAGGTAGTCTTCTCCGCCAGGTTGCACGTTCGTGTCCATGTATGCTGTGTTTAGGTCCACGTAGTGCTGAAAGTCAGAATTAAGAATGTTAGGAAAAAATGGGATGGTGGAACCAAGCATTCTACCATTATGTTCTATTCTATATGGCGTAGTAATTTTTTTCGGTCTTTTAGATTGGTGCACACTAAAACGCCGTTCTACTTTTTGTTGTGAGAGTGAGAAAAGTAATTGGAATGTTTATTTTTTGTTAACTAAACTCCTATAGTAAAACTAGAATAGGCGTTCTGGAAAAACTGTTAGTTCTTAAAAAACAAGCTATCTAATTTTAACAGAGAAGCCCTCTGCCCATAAAGGTGTGCTACGCCATCTGTTACTTGAGACAGAAACTACAAACGGGCGAAGGTAGTTCAAACCGTGACTCATTTGTTTAATTGCGTCACGTCTCTTTCGAACCATAACGTAGGGGGAGACAGTGTACACAGTGTGTGGTGGGGATTTGTCGGTGGGGATTTCTGGAATAAACCTGTTTTTTGTAGCAGAACCAGATGAATGTGATGATTTTGATAAAAACGAAACTCAACGTGCGCACAAAATATAATTAAATAAAAAAGTACCTGAACTAACCTTGTCTTTAACATGGTTTGTATGAAAAAAATTCTCACACAGTAAGCTATTGCTAGTCTAGAAATGAAGCTAGTTCTGTATACACGATGCTAGAGTTACTAGCTTATTAGCTTACTAAGACTAGCTTACTATCCTACAACCTAATTGCGAACACACTATCAATCGGAATCTGAATCATTTTGAAGCAAATTGCTAAATACATTGCTTCATAAGTTCGAAAAATTTGTCTGCTCAACACATAAATAACGCAATGAATGTTGTGGAACTGTCAAAATGAAACGGATCCCGATTAATAATGTGTTAGGCAATTGCCCCGCTGGCTTGAGAAACTAGCCTAACTAGCCTCGTGTGTTTCGGAGTTTTTAGTACGAATTAGTTTTGCTCTCGTCCCATTACGTAGGTAGATAATTTGAATTAACTTACATTCCGCACATTATCCTCTAGGAAGCCGCCGAGTAACTCTTGCAGCTGGCTGAAAGTGGGCCTGCTCGTGGGCTTCTGGTCCCAACACTTCATCATGACGTCATACAGCCGGTCGTCCGCGTACGTCGGCTTGGCTAGACGCTTTCTGTAACATTAACCAAAGCGTCGTTAAAGCAATTTATGGAAGTTTATTATCCCGACGTCTACAATCAAAACGAGATTTCGGCTACGTTTAAAATAAAAACTCTACTCGAGAATCCCAGTCAAAGGCAGTAAGAAGAGAATAGAGATCAATAGAAGACGCAAAGGAAGCATTTTGCTTATGAACTCCATACTAGGTCGAGCCTGTCTCGTGGAGTCCATGGGTGGTATAACCTACCATATATTGAAAATGCGCATTACATTAATACAGGTTTTTTACAGTCGAGAGGCATATGAAATAGCGATAATTTTTAGGGTAATTAAAACATCGTCTAGGTTTAAAAATGAAATTAAAACCGTGTAGGTACTTGAAATAAAACAGTTTAAAAAAAGAAAAATTAAAACAATAAAGTAGGTTAACCAAAGACTATATATTTCTATGAGGTTAACGGATTATTTTGGCTACAATGTGCACTATGTGTAAGTATGTATGTGTGTGTGAGAGAGAGGTTGTGTGTGTGTGTTTGAGAGAGAGAGGGTGTGTGCGTGTGTGAGAGAGGTTGTGTGAGTGTGTGTAGGTATGTTTTAGTATGAAAGAACTTCGGTTCTTGTAGTTTGTCTTTCAAGTCTTTCTGGTCTTCATCATGGCTGGTTAGACCTAGTCAACATAAAACAATAACTTTGTCGCACATACCCTTCAGACAGCCACTGCAGTAGAGCTGCTGGGCTGATGTTCGGGTAAGGAGTCTTGGCGAGAGAGAACAGCTCCCACAGCACAATGCCAAACGACCACACGTCTGACTGCGTTGAGAATATTCTATCCGTCATACACTCGATCGCTAGCCATTTAACTGGTAGAAGACACTGAAAATAAAAGAAAATTATCATTAAAATTATAGTTTGTCAAAGAGTAGAAAGTCGTGATCATGTCGAGTCAGATTGAGAATATCTCACAAAATGACATCTGCGATATGGAGTGTAGAAAGACTGATGACTTGATAACATAACCAAGCCACAGAGCTGATGCAATCAGGAAAATATGATGAAAATACCGGCAAAAGGGATAATGACACGCTTTCCAGGAAACGCCATAAGGTCAGAACTAACAATATATATTGAGATTCAACAATCCCGGAGAGATTTGGATCAAATGGTTGTCCTGCAATTCAATCGGAAACCGTTTCTAACTCCCGGTGGAATATGCAAACGTATTAACGTCCCGGTATACACGTAGGCACAGTTTGCCGCTAACGTCATAAAATCCGAGTCTATGAGGGTAACTAGGGCTCGATCTCAACTTGACCATAAGTTACTGTGATGTTATTTCTTACATGGCCTTAAATCTCTTTTCCCAGTGTGGTGACGACAATCTGGTCAAATTTAATGCTTTGAAAACACAGGCGTGTCCTTTCACTGCGAAAAGGAGTCAGTTCCAGTTATGTCCTACTTTCCGTTGTACAGATGCCAAGCAGATCAAGCTACCCCAAACTGTAAAATTTTCCTAATCAACTTTGAACCTTGTGCTTTGGCGATAAAGTTGAATATCCATTAAATAAATTTGACAGATTGTAGGTAGCTTGATGTGTGTCTGATCTGTACCGGTTACCGACCGCCTACAGCTTTTGAGCATGGATGTGACATCTGATCTCAACTTCGACTCAACCATCAAGTCAAAAGCTCAGACTGCAGTCAAGAAGCTGGGCATCTTAAATAAGGTGAGGCAACACTTCACATCAGGACAGCTTTTAAATTTGTACAAAGCACAGGTCCGTTTCTGTATGGAGTATTGCAGCCACTTGTGGGATGGCTCGGCAAAATACCAGCTTGCTGCACTTGACTCGGTGGAACGCAGAGCTAAAAGGCTTATAGGCGACGAAACGTTGGTAGCTATGGTTCACAGGCTAGCTCATCGGCGTAATGTTGCTTGCCTGTCGGTCTTCTACAGACTGTATTTCGGAGTGAGTGCGCAGGAGCTCCACGACCTGATCCCTCCATCGCCCTTTTACCACCGGACAACCAGACGTACTGCAGCGTACCATCTGCACTTGGTTGATATCCCCACGAGTCGTACTCAGCGCTTCTCCTCCACTTTTATTATGCGCACAGCCAAAGTGTGGAACTCTCTGCCGGCATCTGTGTTCCCTCCCACATTTAACCCGTGTGCCTTCAGAAGCAAGAGTGAACAGGCATCTTCTGGGCATGCTCGTTCCATCATAGACCTCATCTATCGCTTTCCATCAGGCGTGATCAGGGTCAAGAGCGGGCCCATTTAGTAATTTAAAAAAAATGGTGATAGCAGATGGAAGAATATGAATGTTATTTACTTGTGCATTTCTAACAGTGGGTTACATCATAAGGTCAGTATAAAACAGTCGAAGCAAAAACATTGTTTGAAATGATTAGGTATCTCTATTCTATTATTTTGTGCTTTCAAAATATTTACGTCAATATTTTTGAATTATGCTTAAAATAATATTTAATTTGAGCAGTTTCTTCTGTATTTCTTTGAAAGTGTTTACTTTCATAGTGACCTTCATGGACGGTAAGGTTATTGAAGATAAATCTGAATACTCACGTTTTCTTTCTTTTGATATTCATCGTTTTTGTAAATGCTCCTGGCGAGACCGAAGTCGCAAATCTTTACAATGTTGTCTTCGGCTAACAACACGTTTCTTGCTGCTAAATCTCCGTGTAGAACCTGAAATGTTCAAGATTTTTGTTTAGTTTTTCATTTTTCTATTGCTTTTGTGTTCTGTTTGACAATATCTTTACGATTTAGTCTATCTTCGGTTGGTTCAACCATTTACAACAGCCGTTCTCAGTTCAAAATTATTCAGAATATACAACTTTCAAATCTTGTTTTTCGGTCTAAAAGCAACGCTACCCATTTATAACTGGCCGATATAATAAATAACCAAAAGTTGTACATAAGACAAAATTAAAATTAGCACTACCTAATTATCACGAGACTTATTCCCATATCTTGAATCTTGGTTTTCAATAAGTCTTGTTTTATTTTTAGTTATAGGATGTCTACATCTACATCTACATCTTTGAAACTCACTAACCTTCCTACTAGCAAGATACTCCATGCCCCTCGCGATCTGGAAGGCCCACACGAGTAAGTCGCGAGAAGTCAGCGGCCGCGGGTTGCGTCCGTCGAAACTGTAGTCGCTCTCGTAGTTAGTACGCCACTCCGGTTGTACGTAGCCTTCCGATACTGGAAGCAAATCCGTAAAGCAAAGTATTACTTTATTAAAAACTTTATTGCACACCTGAAAAATACTCCTTGACTACACATGGCAACAGGCTATTTACAGAGGGCAACTGATTCTTAAAGTGAAGTATTGCTTCAAAAGAATCTCCTGTTCTCTGAAAGATTTATCAAGGCTGACCAGTAAGTCTGTTAAAAATTTTGAGTGCTCCTAAGCTATCTTGATTGATATTAATAAGAAACAACAACAGCCAATGATGCTTTATACCTTTAGCCGATTATGCTTTCTAGTCTGAGTCTGTAGAATAATTGTACAAAATAAATACATAAATAAAACTGTGCTACGCAACGCCCGTGGTTTTAAAAGCATACTTTTAACGTACCTACATAATTAATTAAAACTTATATGAAAAAGGACGAGCCAACATACGCCAGCAGCGATTCGAATCGGGCTCAGAATAGAAACCAGGACAACCAGTGACACAGATCGGGTTTATCAAAGTATTACCTACACATTATACATACCTATGAATTATACATTTTCATACGGGTACGTCACATGTAGAATTCTAATTAAAGTAAGCGTACATTTGAATGCACGAGTTTATTATCCTGCTAAGTCATTAAGTACAGAGAGGTACCGATTTGTGTTTGCATAACTGCAGTAAGGATTGCAATTGCATAATAATATATACAGGATACATTTTTAACCAGTGCGCAAACTGTAACTATTAATTAATATAGGTACATGATTCTGAACGGGGAGTTCAGAATCATGCACTGAATTAATGGTTACGGTTTGCGCACTGGTTAAAAATTTATCTCGTAGGTATACATGCTGACTTTATACAAGGTGTTTTTTATACTTAGCTATCACTTGCTAAGTAATTCATACTGGACCACTGGTTACTAAAAGTTGTATTTGTCCCTACGAATTTCACGAACTTGATTTATTTACATAAATATAAAAGTAGATGTACATCAACACACGTACAGCTAACATCGTGAACACTATCCTCATAAACCACCGATTATGTACGATATTTGTTTAGTAATCATATACTACGTAAATCTGTTATCATAACGCAAACATTAAATGAAGTGAACGAAATCACAAAGCAGCTTTTAGTCCTACGCAAGTTGGAAGTCAACTTTCACAACTTGCATCTGCTGAGTATCGACCAAGGAAAAGGGTTAATGCACTTACTCTTTAAATAATCAAATACTGTTCCATTCGTAAGTCTAAATATTGGCAACTTGCCATTACAAGGAGCAGCCGGTCGATTCTGTAAAAATCTCACCGTGAAAACTTAGGTGAAGTGATTTTGTTTTTGCTAGGAATTGACACTATTGACAGCTCACTTCACCGTAGTTGAACGAGTGTAAAGGCCTATTCAAACCTGAACGATATTCGCTGTCGCTGTGGGTAGAGGTACATACCGCGCGGGTTTCGCTCAGGTATTTAGTATCAAGTACCGCGGCTAGAGCGACCTGAGCGATATTCGCTGCCGCTGTGGGTAGAGGTACATACCGCGCGGGTTTCGCTCAGGTATTTAGTATCAAGTACCGCGGCGAAACTCGACTACCGCGCGTTATTCTACCCACAAGGATAGCGAAATCCGCTTAGGTCTGAACAGTAATATTACCGCATACCCACTGGGTTTTCTCTGCCGCAGACGGTAGCGAATACCGCTTAGGTCTGAATAGGCCTTATAACCAAACAATGCTGTAGATACCCGAGAGACGTAAGCGGAATTTCATAAAAATTATCTAATGCGTCATTTTGTGCACAAAAATAGACATCAAACAAAGTCACATAAAGGGTACGGTTCACGGCGTGCTGTGTGTTCTGGTGCGCCGGTGATGGGGAGTACTCCCCAGAGGAGGGTCCGGTAACGGACAGCCGCGGCGGGTTCACGGATGAGTGCTAACGTGTGCCCGTGTTCCCGCCGTAAGCGGCAGAGGAGGACACCGTGGAGTTTTAGTGGGTTAGAGTCCCACATAACTGCACTATCTCCCCGTGGTAGTGCAGTATGCATGAGCATTTCACCAAGATAAAAAAAAAAAGGGTACGGTAAATGCAATTACTCACTATCACATTCATAAATCAGACACCGATATAAAACTGTGCATACATAGTAATTACGTCGAAACGACTAAAACTCAGTGCTGGTGCAAAATTAGTGCATCTGCTCCGAAAAGTTACCTTTTACGAATTCCACTTGGTGATTTTGGTTTGGATTGTCTGGCAAAAAAGGATAATACATAGTGAACGGCTATGAAAATATTCGTATTTTAGTAAGTACTAGCTGTGTCCGCGAGTTCGTTCGCGTGCATGTCGGAAAAGAAATTTAATTTCATGGGTTTTATGTTTTTGCGCGAAATCTTAATTCTTTTTTTTAAATAAAAGTAGCCTTAATTACCGCTTAGAACATCAGCTGCCAGAGAAAGTCTCGTCAAAATCGATCCAGCCGTTTCGGAGATTAGCCGGAACAAGCAGACAGACAGACAAACATTTTAAAAATGATTTTTTTTTCTTATGAGTGTCGTAATTCTTTCATAAGCATTTAGTAAAAAGCTGTTATTTAGACATTACAAACAGACACTTCAATTTTATTTATTTGTATAGATGTCATGAGGATTGAACATGGCAGGAATGATAAATATTTAATATCTTCTCCAAATTACTCGAGTAAACCAAAACAACGAAAATACGAAAAATATACAACTGCTGAGTATTTTCTTTCTGCCATTGAAGGATTGAAACAATTATCATGGTAATTATATTACCGAAAGGTATCGATCGTCACCAATAATAGAGAACACAAGAGGAAGGATTTCTCCTCGTTTCAATACCCGACTATTAATTTATTATTGTTAGCTTCTTGGTTAGCTAAGAAGCCAAAATAGTACCAGTTCTATTGCTTCAAATAAATGCTTTTTGCTCCATCTAAATCAAATCAATCAACAGCAACGCACCTACGTGTTTCTCCAGTTTTTATCCCACCATTATTGTATTAAGTAATAAAAAACATGATCAAGCAATTTTTTACCGGTGGTTGTACTATGTTAGCTGTTATCGCATGCCCTTGACATTTGATAAAACAAAATGTCCTTACCTTTTCTTGTGGACCTGTTGGTGTTGGCACTGTTGACAAATGTGTGGTCGGTATCCTGTGTACTGGAGGCGAAATAATCTGAGTGTGCACTGGAAACAGTAATATGTCTAAGTCAGAGTATGTTTTCGTGTCTCGGAGATAAGTAAGTAAATCTAAGATAATCCTGAAAAGTACTTCGGTATAAGGTAGAACTTTGAAAACTTCTCGATCATTAAAATAGTAGATTATTTGCCAATGGAGCAAACAACTATTTTGAAGACGAGAGTGTTTCTTTGAATCCAGAGCGGAGTGAAGGATTCTAGAGTAGAATCTCGAGCGCAGCGAGGGGTTCTAAAGTAGAACCCTCTTTGAAAAAATAAGTAACTGCAACTTATGAATAAGACTAGTATTATTTATTTATTTACATACAATTACATACTTGAGGAAGACATACA
This sequence comes from Luperina testacea, assembly GCA_927399505.1. NCBI lineage: Eukaryota > Metazoa > Arthropoda > Insecta > Lepidoptera > Noctuidae > Luperina > Luperina testacea. The sequence continues at coordinate 12,544,079 of OV656762.1, forward strand.
ATTTTTTTATAAAACTAAGTAAAATCCTAATTTGAGTAAACAATCGAACGAAGAATGCTTTTGGCGCGGAACTTTTTTTTAATTTGGCTCGCGCGTTTTACTTTATTATACAGCTTGTTACTTGTTCATACAATATTCGTGATTGATCTCTTTGGTGATTGGAACTCTTACTAACAATTCCTTATTCCAAATTCAAATCACTTTTAGTCTCTAGGGATTAAAGAGCTATTTTAGTCCTTGTTTACGAAGAATACACTAGTTTTTTTTAATAGTGATAAAAAAATAATTTTATCATTCGACTGTAATCACTTTTGTCAAAAACTTCTCTTACCCAGTACTGCCACTGCTGCAAGAGAATCCTCTGTTAACTCTGCCTAGATTTTTCTCCTTATTATCGGTCAGTTGATCTATGAAGACTTCGCGGTGCCTCTGCATGTAATTGTGTATGTTGCCGAATTTGCAATATTCTACAATCACTATCAACTCGCCTGTAATCACAGACAACATGCAATTAGGAAAATTAGCACACCATTGGTTGCGAATTCATATCGATCGATGATAACAACAGTCTTTTAAAAGCTAAACTGTAAGAAAAATACAATTACCTTGATGGAACAAACAAAAAGTGACTTAGCAAAAGGCATTCAGAAGACCTTTACGTAAGCATGAATAAGATTATATAGATTATTGTTCCTAATGATGTGGTTATAAAATGCCTAGTCTAGTATTAGTTATTTGCAAGATTATAAAAGAACATTTTAATAATCTTGCAAATATACGCGTCGACTTGAGAACCTCCTCTGTTTTTATCGGTTAAAAAGAACATCATTTTTCTTACTCTTCAATTATAAAGATACTGCTGTTTCATCAATTACAATAATTCCATTCAATTTCGAGTTGCAGTTCGTTTACATGTAGTTTAGACAAACGTATAGAGGAGACTACGTTGTAAACAAAGCAGGTTGTCTAAATATCTAGTAATATCATCATCTTACGTTTCCCAACATGTTTCGTGCACGCTCCGAGTAGGTTCACGATGTTTATATGTTTCCCCAAGTGCACCATTATTTTTAGTTCTGAGGCCAACGCTTTGATATACATATTGTCTGCCGTTTTCTTCACCATTTTCACGGCTACCTCGGTTGTTTCTTCGGCGTTTATGATTCCACGTGCATCCGCCTTATATACGACACCAAATGCACCAGCACCTAGCTGTTTACCTACAACATACATTTTTATTCGTTAACTTATATAACATTACAATAAAACAAGTAAAAGTATGACTCTTCCCCATGGAATAAGACATTGTAACATTCGGTTTCCATTTCATGTAAAACAACACAGGTAGATAGAAATCTGATTATGTCCATCTTTTGTCGTGCCTTTTTTCTAGCAGTCTGTTACGAAAATCAAAATGGCTGTAGCAGGATGTATGAGGCTAGTATGATTTACCATAGAATTTAAAAAAATGGAAATGGTTTAGTTCGCAAACCTATGTTATTTCACTAAACTGAAATTTTGCAATGCTGAGAACACATACCTACTTACCTTAATTTGCTAAAGTACTTATAACATTGGAATTTTATTCTGTGTACGTAACCTTACCTACAGGAAAAACGTAATACGTTTAACGGTATAATAATCTTACCTAGAATTAATTTGTCTGCAGGAAATTCGAACTTTTCATCGTATGGTAACAATTCAGCTTGCTCATCGATTCCCAGGTCAGGATTTAAAGACTTAGTAACGCCTTCTTTGAAATACAGGAGGCCAGCTGCCGCAAGTTCTTTTCTGAATCTTTTCTCTTTGCGAACCTTCCATGTCAGGTATAGTACCACGAGGATCAAAATGAAGATAACCACAATGATTCCGATTAAATACATCGTGTATGCTGCTTCTACTGAAAGGCATAGATGTTTTAAAATTGTGCATAATCCCACTAATAAACTCTAACTGAAACAAATGCATCTCGAAGGGATGGGGCGAATTTCTGAAAGGGATATTGATGGATATTTTCGAGAGGTTTGGGATCATTCTATCATAATATTATGTTATAAGGTAAGCACCAGTTATAATATTGATAATTTGCACATTATAGGGTTTTTCAACATCAAAATCGAGGCAACACAGGTGTGTAGTAGATAAAAATGTGGTAATAATAATTATTTTAAATAAAACTTTTACCAATAAACAGTTTGAGTGGAACCAATACCTTTCAGTACAAGTGTATAAACCCGCCTCGCCGTTAATGCATCGCTGCTGGCTGAACATTCATATACTCCCTTGTTTTCGTCCACCATTTGCTTTATTACTATCGTTGAGTTGATAACAGTGCGATTTATAGTTTCCGTATAAATTTCAGCATTTGTGTCATTTCCCATTAAAACTTCATCCTGATTGATAAATAATAATAAACATTTACAAAAACTCACAATTTGTCCAAACGAAAATCTCATTATTTGCAAATCTGTTGAAGACTTAAGAATGGCAAGTGGGAATACTACTAAATCGCGGTGAGCAAATGCCAAAATGTTACATCAAACTTTACCTTGTACCACTCTAGTTTGGGCGGCGGCACTCCCTCAGCTTCACAAGTAAGCTGTACCGGTTGGAAAAGAAGCACCTCTAGGGTCTGGTCCATGATAGGATTGTTTATCACCGGTGCTTGAAGAGCTGAAATCAAATGTAATCATTAGAATACAATCTTATAGCAGGTATTTATGATGCAGTAGTATATAAAGGAATCCACACTTACGAGCAACTGAAATACTGATAGCTTCAGTTTCATAGGAGCCGTTCAGCCTTATCCCCCGACAACTATACGGACCACTTTGGTACAAAGAAATGTTCGGAAATTTCAATTTGGCAACAAGCGAAAACGCATTTTTCGTATATTCCACTGCAGCTGTTGACAATAAGGAAACTCGTTGATACAGTGAATTAAATGTGAACCAAGACATCATTCGTGAGTGGACGTGACGATTTTCTGTTATAAATTATTATTGTATTTCTGGGAACTTACCAGTTCCATTCAAGTCTTCCTCGTCTGATCCCATCCAAGTTACACTATCGAAATCATATTTGGACGCAACACATGTGATAGTCACATCCTGGTTTTGCGAGAACCATGTCTCCTGCGCATTTCTAATGCCGAAACCGTTGTTTATCTCGTAGACAAGAAGTTTCCTCGTTTCGGTACTTTCACCTTCTGTGTTGGATGCCTTACATGAAATGTTACCAGACGCGTGGACTGGTATGTTCATGAACGCCGTCTCTTTATACACTGATTCCACTTTTAAAGATGAGCTTAGCTGAAAGAAACGAGTTTAATAAAGAACACATAGGAACTATTATACCTATATTATTATTATTTATTTTTAGTATATGTTGTCCCACTGCAAGATAGAGACCTCCACCACCAGGATACCTACCTAATATATTTTTTACTCCAGACGCTTATATTCAATGAAATTCATAAAGCGAAGAATCAAGCCAAATATTATAATACTACAATGATTGAATCAAAGTCTACAGAGAAAACGCTATTCTGATCGTCAAAAAAACCCTTTATATAAAGAGCAATTTTATTAAGATTTAATTTACCATAGTTTGTGGTTCCTCGCCATTAGAGAATATCCAAGTGATGTCGGGCAGGGGATATCCTGTCACCACACATCTGAGTGTTACCATTGTATTCTCCATGCATTTCTTATCGTCTTTGGGTCCAAAGTCGATACTAGGTTTTGCTGTGGGACAAAGATAACATATAGATTGTATATTACGTAATTTATTGTAAATATAATGTTTCTATATTATAAGATTATTCAAAATGAGTATTTATTATTTATGGAATAATCCTTTTTAATATAGTCTTAGAAAGGAGACGTGACATTTATTTGCCAGTAGAGTATACAAGGGGACTTGTAATTTGACGTATTCCTTTCAGGACGTGATGGTTTCACTGCCTAGCTGTTTCCCCAAAGGGGTCCAGTCTAACCGGATGCAGCTAAATACCAGTATTTTTCATGGAGAGACTGCCTATCTGACCTCCACAACCCAGTTACTGGGTAATACGATACCCCTTGGTAAGACTGGTTGTCAGGCTTTCGAACGAGTTACGAATTCTGGGAAATTTTCTAACATACTTAAATATTGGGTTCTCTCGGATCCCATGAATTTTTGCCTAGGCTTTATGAGGTGCTCAATTGTTGTAAATAGATCACACTATCATATCCTGGAAGGAATACTCAATCTGTGTATTAGATTAATGGTAGACTACTAGGGAAAAGAATAGTGAAAGATTAATTATAAAACAAATAACGAAACTTATATTATCTCACCTTTGACTCGCAGATCGTACGTATAACTTTTATTCAAGTATCCGTTGGTTGCGACTATCGTATAGTTCCCGGAGTCTGTGACATTTGCGTTGAAAATGGTCAATATTGCGTCACCGGTAAAGGAATGTCGAGATACATTGTATTTAGATTCGTTTTTAGGCAAAGGCAAATTGTTGCGTAAGCTGAAATAGATTTTTTTTGTTAATTATCGATGATCATACATAAACTCGCGCTTTCTTCCCATGGGTGTAGGCAGAAACTACAGAACGCTACCTGCTACGATCCTTACATATTCCTTTTTCCAGTTGCGAGTATATGCACCTGATCTTTCTGAAGATTATCACCATTATGATTAATTTATGCCTTGTAGGGTGTCCCCTCCCGGCGTTTCCACTCACATCTGCCTTGTAAATACCTTTTGTTAGTCGCCTTTCATTTACCTTTCAATATGACCAAACCATCTAAGCATACACTTCCATACATTAGCGTAGGCACAGGTAGGCACCAGCACACCATTTTGAACAGCCAGTCGAGCCTTTCTGAGTATCGACTGGTATACTTATATACTTGTATACCAACCAGTCGATACTCAGAAAGGCCATGACATGATGTGTGACCACACAGTGCCATTTAAAGCACCATTTACTTTATTTCCCGCATTCATCCCCATTTCGCATCCATCCCGCATTCTCTTTTTTTCACATCTTCATCAATCTTTCCATCTCTTGTAAACAGAGTCCCTAAATATACAAACTCATCCACTTGCCACTCTTATCATTTATTTACACATCACACACCGACACATTCTCTTCTCTTTTTAACATTTATATTCATCCTTTTCATCTTAATATGCTTCATCCATCACAGTCACCATGTCTGTATTATCAAATTCTACACATAGGCAAATACTTTTCGCAGATTTTGCAGACAGACATAATATAATTATATTATAATCTACACTTATTGCAATAAATTGAGTCATCACGATAACAAATACAAATCTCACGTGTATGCACTAACAGGCAGAACCGGAAAACTCCCTACGGACCATACAAACATTTGTTCCGAGAGGGAATCGAACCCTCGACACGTATTGCCTCGCCAACCGTGCTGTCATTTTCCATAAATACCTTAATGAGTGGAATGTCACCACAGGTACAGCTACACGTTGTAATTGTAAGTTTATCAGATTTTGATGTGAAAACTTCTTTAGGCACGTTGGTAATGGGAAAAAACCATTGAACTCGCGACACTGTTACCGTAACCGACACCTCTGTTTTTAGATTTGGCCATTATCTTTATAATGGCCAAAATTTAAAACAGTGGTGTCGGTCTTTACATCAACGTGCGCTACATTTTCTTTGGGAAGAAGGATCTTCAAACATATTTATAAAATTACTATGCTTTTTCAAGTTTTCACTTCTGTCGGCACTCCTGGAGTGCTCCTTTTTTTTCAATTCAGTTTGTACTCACAATTTAAATTTAGCAGCTGGGTAATCAGATATTTCGATTGACATCTTCACCGTTTTCATTTTAACCACCAAGGGATTTTTCGTGCCCGTCGCTGATAGAACGAGCCGAGCGTTTTCTAAAAATTAAACAAAAAACTCTAAAGGTAACAAGGTATGGTGAGATATTAACCCATTTCGTCGTGGTGCCCTAGCTTAGTTACTGCGACCATCTCTGATCTCAGCTTGCAATTGGTTGGTCACAGCTCTAACCTAACCTATTTGGTCAAGGTGCCCTAGATTAGTTTCTGCGATCAACTTTGAGAAAAGGCTAGAAAGTTAAAAAGCGTACATCATTATGAAAAGTATGTGATTAATTAATCAATTAATCTCCTCCAATCGCCGGAAACACAGGATTACTTAGTTCAGGCACAAATCATGGATGAACTTGACATAGATTTAAGAATAACTGTATTTAACGTTAGTCCTTACATTTATGAATACATTTTATTATTATTATTATCATTAGAAGCACAAAAAGTTTTTAGAGGATCATGTATTAAAAAAAGCGTACATCATTAGTAGAAGCACAAAAAGTGTTTAGAGACTCACAAAGTGTACATCATTAGACAGTCAATAAGTTTCTATAACATCAACTAAATAGTTCCCTATATAATCTACATATTTCAGGTCAATTCAGCCGAGACTATGTATCAAGGCTGGCACTTCATTTCGCACTTCTATGCCTAAATTTAATAGTAAGTTAGTACAGACTTATGTAATACATAACTCAATTATAAACTTAGTATGTACTCTATCCCCCTTACTAATAAACGTATTATATCAGATGAATAGTTACACACCGATTTCACTCTTTCAGTAATTTGACTTTCGAAAGAAGAAGACAAAGCGTTGTGTAACTATACAGACGCTATACAACCTTTATTAGTTAGTATATAATTATAATGGATCCACGCAAAAAGTAAGCCATCCACCATTTATGTTCTAGAGATAGTTAGATACCTAAATATTCCTTTTTAAAGGTCTGTGCCTTTTGACCACAATTATTACGGGCAATACACGTATAGCTTCCACCATGGGCTTTTGACGCATTTCTCACAGTAAGATTTTTGTATAACATTCCACCAGTCACTTCATATTCGTTCGAGTTTTCTTCTATTGTTCCCTAGAAATAAACAAATTGTTAACATCCCAACCCATTTAAACTTAGGTATTAAATTAAATGTAGCTCGAAAAAAAGAAGATTCAGATGATCTTTAAATTAATTTTTTTTTAAGTAAATTGACCAACATACAAAAAAGTGAATTGAAGGAAGTTTGAGGGGAGTTGAAAGGAAATAATTTGTCTTCGTATCGGCATGGGATGAGGAGAGGTGAAACACATGTAACTCAAAGAGTGTTGAAAATAAATGTTGACGGATGGAGAAGGAGAGATAGACCAAAGAAAAGATGGATATATTGTGTGAGATTTGAAAGAAAGAGAAAGATAGAAGAGGAGAGAATGGAAGAAAAAAACATGTTGCGCCGACCCCAAGTAAGTAACAGGGCAAGACAGGAAGAAGAAGATACAAAAAATGCAAATAGTATCCTTACGTTCGTCACAATCGGAGGATAATTCCAAATTATGTTGACCACAGAATCAGATTGATAATCTACAGTACAATTTATGGAAAACGTTTCTCCTTCCAAGAACTCTTTAGGACCTCCCATTATTTTTGGAAGTGGTGGTACCCTAACGTCTGAAAAAGATACAAAATGTTCATTATTCGGACATTCGATGTACTATAAAATCTTGTCTGTGAGATTAGCCTGCTAAAATAAACGAATTGTTGAATGAAGCATTTTCATTCATTCAGTCATTTCTGTTACATATAATAATTATGTTCAAATTAGTAACTTTGATCGTATTGCAAGATTCTCTCACAGACTACTTAAGTTTATTAAATTATATAACTGTTCTACATAAATAATTAATATTGTATCAAACGGTTTATATACTTTGGATAATAGCTACAATGCTGCTTTAATAAAATAAAATTTAAAAAAAAACTTGAATTAACAGTAACTACTGCAAAATAAATTCAAGCGACTTAAACCTTAACTAGATTAAGTACATTTTTTTAAACTGTTAAATTCATATTTTTATCGTTAATTTAATTAATTCATATCACTATAAATCAAGCATCATCCATTTACTAACGCATAATGATTTTTTATATAAAAAAATAAAGTGCTGATTCCATACGAAAACTATATCTCATGGCAGGCAAATAATGATTCACAGCAAAACAGTGAAAAACGAGAACCCTCCGTGAAAACATTAGAATATAAGTAGGTACCACATAACATCAACTACCTAAATTATAGTAAATTAGAACAAAACAGTGTTAGTAGATTTTATCAAACGTGTAACATGCATAGATACAGGAGTTACGCAGAGCAACACACCAAAGAAGTAGAAATGATAGAAAGAGTAGTAAGCTTCAAGCTAATAACACAAAACATCACGTAATTTTAAAGTCATCTAGTGGAACACTGAGTATTAAAGTTGTTGGTCCAGTGAATGAAACCATCACACCACGCTACCTTGTTAGGTGACATCAAGACTGTAGCACTACTTACTACGTATACGCTTCCATTCGGTTTCGTTTCTGCGTTGTCCTTGGCATTTGTACGCAGACCTACTACACGTTCTCATTAAAAACCCAATCTTTGGAGAATACTTTATTTGTTCTGGTGTCCTGTTACTCTGCGACTATTGTAGTATTGCCAAATAAATTCTGGTTAGTAAGTACGGATATATAGTTATGTTTTTCAATTCAAAATGTATTATGATTTTTTTTTTATATGCATTATATACTAGTTAATTTAATGAAATTGAAAAACACAACAAGCCACATTCAGAAAAAGTAATTAATTTCGACTGTTGTCGTGTCAGTTGAAGTTATTCTCACAATGAGCAAGGCAGCGACACACCCTTTCTCGTGAATGTGGTATAATAGATATAAAATATAATAAAAATGTTAAAACGCACACATCTGCTATTCACCTACGTTGGTAAACAACTGGTTTTTCTATCCGATTGTCTTGTCCCTGAGCAAACTCACAGATGATAGTGCGAAACATCGAAATCGATCCGAGAGGATCGGAGAGCATGTCGCTATCGATGACGAACCCGATTTTGGGACTATATTGCTGATATATTGGGTCTGCAATGTCCTGAATCTGAATATTAAGAATGTTATTACGAAATAAATTTAATTCAATCTATCATGCTTTAGTATCGGCTCTGTCTTTAGCAATAAGCATTAGTTATTTAAGCTTTAAGTGTGAAAACGTTTTGTAAATTTTAATTAACACTAACAGTAAAATTAATTACCTACAACAGTCGATGTTATGTATAAAGTAGCCAAAATAATTAACTTTGCTTTATACGGCCACAATGACAGTATTTTGTGTTATTTAATTTTGTAAATTATTATCATGCAGATGCAATAAGCGGTTGATGTAGCGCTAGCGCAAGTTTTTGATAAACTTATGACAAATTTTAATTGATTAATTAATTAATTCTATTTGCATACCTAAATTATTCAATCTTTTTTAGGTTTTACTGGTATATACGTAATTATGATTTCGTTTACATTCAATTTATATATAATACGTACCGACATCAGGACAACTTCAATATCTGGTGTCGTTGGTCTACATTCAATTACAACCTGACATTGTTTTCTTGGAACAATGACTTCCCTCATGGGTGCAAACAAGCTATCCGAGCCTAAAAGTTTTATTAATCATGAGATACAGACACAGGCGTTGAAAAAATTATTAATGTCAGTACAAAACCAATCTCACCAGCGACGTAAATATAAATAAAAGCTATATGCGCCGTGTTATTTGGTTCATCAGTGAGGTTATTTAGTATGTCGCTACCGTTCACCGTGTCGTCGAAACAAGCGTAATAGCCAATCGCGAACTGGTCAACGTTATACAGCTCGAGGACTGTCTCGAACCAGTACTCGCCGACCAGCCGAGCAGACGTATTTCTCGATTCTATATAGAATGGTCCGATTACTTCTTCGGGTACTTCTTGTTGTTTAATCTGTACTGCTGTGTTTCCTTTGCACTTAAGCGTATAATTTTGCCCCTTCTGCAATATGATTTCGCTTTTACATGGACTAATAATCGGGCCATTTGTTCGTAGATCATCTGAAAGCGACAATGGGAGCAAACTTTTAACGATTACTTCTTATTTATGTATATTATGCTAACAACATTTGATATTTGATTTAAGTATGATCAAAATAATCAACTAAGTATGTATATTTATGCGTTCGCAGTGTGACCAAACAAATAATGCATCAAAAATAATTTTATCCTATACCGCTAAAATCATAAATTCTATTCTTATTTATTTATTAACAAATAAACTTCTGATTAATTTAATAAATTTCTGATAAAGAGTTCTAATAAAATGATAGTCACTTTATCATCGTCAAAGAGGATAAGACTCATCAATTTAGATGCATAAGCAAATATTGATGGCCTTACAAGGGTGAGTTTAGAATTTCAACTTGCTAATCGAAGGGTAATATATCATCAAGTAGGTAACCGAGTGACGGCAGTAGAGCTGTAGGAACTTGACGAGCTTATCATCATACTAATGGCGTTTGTAACGTGAGCCGCAGCGCGGGGCGGCGGCGGCGGGCCGTCCGCCTCCTACTGCACACCTATCGAAAACACTATTAATTAGCAGTGTTCGCGTCCAGGGCGTGACACAGGTGCGGTCAACATTCGGAAAATTAATCCTACCAGTAGGATAGCAAATGAACCACAACGTCATGTCCCTCGCTGATAACAATTGATCGTATTAAACCCTGGAAACAGCGACCAATTAAGTGATTAGGACCCCGCAGCTCTACTTATCAACAAATTAATGGTCATCTCATCACGCTAAGTGCAAGCGGTGACGACTTTTTCAGTTAATATGATATGTCTACTAGCTGTTCGTGGGAAAACTTGCCTAGGTAAGTATGTTGTAGCGTCCCGTTAACTCCCGTGTGGGCGAGGCAGCCAGTAGACTAAAATCAAATTAGTGTTGTATCCATTGAATTCATGCCTACTGATTGTTAGTCCCGGGATACGAAGTTAGACACACTCGTTTTATATTTGCCTGCTACTACCAAATGTTTTCACATTTTTGATAAAAAAACAACCTTAACTGGTCTGGTCAGTTTACCTACTTAGAACTTGAACTTTTCTATTTCAAGTAGCATCAAAATAATATAAAAAGCAACCGAGCACCGAGAATACCTAAGCATGAACCTGAAGTAAGTAAGTAAGAATAAATTTAAAACAAACTAATCATCTTGCGAGTAGGTAGTTCATCCTACACCGACATCATTTTCCTTAGACACTTACGAGATAATAACACCCCTTATAATTTTACAGTCAAGTAACGTACTATTACTCTTAAAAAATACACGCAACACATATAGAGTGCACCACTTAAATGGATTACAATAATATCAACATTATCAGAATTCCGCAGGGTAGTACACTTGGTCCAATTATAAATGTCTTCAACATGAGACTCAACGACGGACTCTACCAAATAAGATATAGGTACATATCTGTATTGTATGCCTCAGTAGAATCCTAACAATATGTTTTTCGTTTATACGTACTATTTGGATTTTAAATAACTGCACTGACCTTAGACTGCATAGGTAGCGTTTACTTTGCATACCTCAGAACCAATGTGTAAGATAATTTGATGTAGGTTATTATAATATCAATTTGATAATAGTGTTGATCGATTTTGTGGTTTATTGATAAAATTTTGCCATCTGATATTATATTGATAAAATAACGTTAGGTCTGAAAACACAACAAAGTGGAGACCCGATTTGGCTAGAACCAATATCCCACTGGCAACAGTTTTATGGATTTTAAATATCAAAACTTTCCTAAATAAATATAGTATTTTTATTATATAGTAAATATATTTATGATCTTGAACACATTTATATACTTTTAAATAGATGCGTAGATATAAATATTTACGTAAAATAATTGTATATCTATATATCGTATTCGATCAAACACCTATTTGGTCGAATACCAAATAGGTGCTGTTTTGATAACATGTTGTTGAGGACAGCGCCATCTGTGCACATCGGGAAGAACTACGAGTGCCTCGCGTCGAAACATTCAAGATCACTGCGCACCGCGAACCGCGGATATATAACTGACGACGAGCTCCATTCGGCCCTTTTTTTCTTCTCTCACCACTGCCGCGACCACAAACCGAACTGAAGTCTATCCTGTGTACCTACTTATTGTAAATCTAAATAAATTCCTTTCACTAGAAGAATAAACCAGTCACTTTGGTCATCATACCCGATTTGCAAAACCCTTTAAAATAAGGAACACACCTTAACACATGTGATAGCATTATATCTTATGTTGCATCATAAACATATAGATAAAAAAAAGAAAGCACGCAAATATAAAACCTGTAACGTATAAAACCCCATGGAAATAATATTGATACCGAGTTGATAGGTAATCGGTATGCGTTTATTAATAAACACAATCAATGGTGACTGCAACGCAGTTCTAATAATGTTTATTTATTAATTAAATATAATAAAATAACAAACTAACAACAGTGGACACATCCGGTAAAACTAACTGTCGGTAAAACAGTAGGTATGTACAGAACTTGCACAGGAAGTCTGCGTTAAGATATGAGAATGTGCATCCTGTCGCTAAAATTATTGTAAAACAAGATACTTCCTTCTGTTCTATAATGAGAAAAGTGTGTGGACCATTGTACGTAAGGAATATAACTACAAATAGTTTAATTAAATGGGTTAACGTAAAAGCATTGATTACCTTTCCCGAATTGGTTCACCCTGTATGTTTATTTACTAATAAGTAAGTTACATCGATACTATCTAGTCACGCGATTTGATTCAGAATTAGGTAAAGCAAATCAGCTCGCAGAGTTACACTGCCTTCCAAAATATCGCTACTATCATGATCACCAATCAAAATGAAAAAGTTATTCAAAGAAAAACCATTATGTATTAGAAATTAGAATGGGACTTACGAATCACGGCTGAAAACTGATAAAAATTAAAATTCTTCTACCATTTAACAAATAGGTAGAGCAAGAAAAAGATTAATTTAAGGGATTAACTTTACTACAAATTAGTGTAATCAGAGCAAAATAGAACGACACATAGCTTTCGAATATCTCAGATTTTTTTGAGATTGTTTGAGATATCTCAGATTTTTGATCTGACTCTGATCGCAGAAACAGGCATGACTGACTGGACAAAAATCGGACATCTTTTCGTAAAACAATTAACTGGAAAAAATATAATACATCTCTTGAAGTCTCATCTGTAAGCAGTTTATGACTTTTTACTACGGACAGACGCTGTTTATCATAAAATAAAATTTTAAGAAGAAGAAAATGATTAATATCAGTGAGGATTGAGGTCGCTATTTCACCACTTAATAGCATAATCAGCATATAATATTCCCACTGCTGGGACCAGGCCTCCTCACTTCAAAAGGGAGTGGGCAGTAATCCACTACCCGGCCCAGTGCGGGTTGTTAGATGTCACATGTCTTCAATTTTTTTGTTCTAGGACATGCCGGTTGCCTCACGATGTTTTCCTTCACCGTTTTGAGAGCAGTGGTAAGTAATAAAATTATTTTACACAAAGTAAAGCGCTTGCCAGGGTTCGAACCCACGACCACGACGACTCGTAAGTCGGAGCCGTTACCACTGGGCCACCACTGCTCTAAGTGAAATAAATAAATTATTCCCGATTTTAAAGTATAATCAGAGGGGCAATTGTTTTAATTTTAAGAACGTTCAGTCTGTTCTCAGTCTCAATCAGTTAAAAAACCTGTAATTTGGGATACTTTTTTGACAAGTTTTTGACATTGATTGTCGCTGAGATGAGATTGTGACTAGATTTTGAACGAAAAGCCTTCAGAACTACTTCAAAATCGGGGATAAAAATTATTGATAAATTATTTCTCTTGAAATGTTATTAACAACTCTACACTAAGTGGTGAAATAGCGATCTGGATGGTATGAATCATTTTCTTATTTTTAAAATTGAAAGGTAGTGCCACCATGATTTTCGGGGTATTCCCAGTCTCCATTCATTTTTATTATCATTTGTCCATTCGGGCATTGGCTGCCTATTTTGACTGCCAATTATGCGAATAGATGCAAAGCCAAATAGACAATGGTCCTAACACACAACAAAGCCATTTATGTAAATATTTTAATTTATGATCAGACCGATCAGACTATCAAATTTTAATGAGCCTATGGCTCCAGCAGGGGCGTGCTAAAGTATTATTATGTTTTATTCAAATAGACCATTACAAACAGTTTTGTATCGAGCATACTAAAATCTTGAGTTGGAAGGATTGCACAACACAACCATAATGTTCTACTAAACTGTGGAGCCAGATTACGCATTCCTCTGCGCGTTAACGATTAAATTCATACACTTTTGTACCACATTTGGACGATGACTGAAGGTTCTTATGTTCTTCTGAGAAAATTCTATTACACGCTAATGAAAAGATAAAATCTAATCGATATATTTTAAACAAATATTTACCTTGATTCTTACTTAGTAAGGCATATCTTAGAACTAGGTACTAGTTTTCAGTATCTGTTGTTCTTACCTAGTGTACCTAGATACTGATACTGGTACGTAGCTTTTTACATTTTTGCTATTATTGCCAAACACAAAAGTGAAAAACTACATATAAAAGTGATATAAAATATACTTGTGTATATTTATTTGAGTCAAAAATTAACAGTCCCTTACAACTTTTATGGTTATACAGCATTAGTGTAGCCCTATTTATCTGTCTATCCCATTGATGGATGGAGGTAATATAATAGATAAATAAATACTTACAATATCTATCTAGATAATTCATGTAAATACCGTACCTAATGTTTTACATGCTAGAGTGGTGACACTACGTCATTCGATATATCACCAGATATCAATGCTACAAATGTAACGATTAAAAGAAAACATGTGTGACACAGATGGGCTAACAGGATAGGTTTTTATAATGATTGTGTTTATAAGTATATTTTACAGTAGAACTGCTCTTAACTGAAACTAAACAATAACACATTACCTACTATTAAAAGTGTTATTTTGCGACATGTTTCCTATATTGTGGTGTATAGTTACAAAGATTATTGTGTCGTAAACTATAATAACATAAATGGATCCATTAGCATTCGTTGATAATATTATGCTTGTTAAATGTCAATTTACGACAGCTGCAGAATATGTCCATTGATTTGTGCAATAAAAGTGTCGACGGTCAATTTTATTAGCCATTAGTGAACGCAATTTTATCCATGGCCTACGGGGGAATGTTTATTTTACCACCCTCAGGTAGTTTTATTAAGATTTTGTACTGAACTGAGTAATGAATCAAAGTTAGTGTCAATGAATCACGATGTTTAACCTTTTTCATAGCTATTCTGTGCCTTTATGCACTGAATAATAAATACGCACTAAATTAGACAGGATACCTACTGTTAAAAGTCTTACATGCCTTAAAATCGTATATTTTAGAGAGATCTTTTATAAAACATAAACGTTTTACAATTGATTAATTAATTTAATTATTAAATTAATTACTTAATTTTTCATGTAGGTACCTGTACAGGGTCCCATTAATTAAAATAGATGGACAAATAACACAGCGCTCAGTAGGTACGTCTAACTAAAGATATCCAAGCAAAAAAAAACACTGATTAAAGTGATTTTATTTTGAACTAAAATAATAACTTGTCGGCTATTCGTGTATTTTCGTTAGCTCATTATTTTTCTTGTAAGTATCCATGCGTTTTTCTTATATAAGTATTTTTTTACCATCGTCCTTATTTTGGTGGTCTGAATGATTTCTAAAAGTTTTTCCATCTATTTTAATGGGACCTTAGATATATATTTTTGTATACCAAATAATTGTTATCACAAACTTACTGTTCACATGAACTCTAGGTATTTTGGATGTCCTCTTTACGTAGAAAATGACAAGCAATTTTTATTATTACTTCAGTACCTAATTAACATCACTACAGTCCGTTCACAATTATTTTACCTCTGACATCAGCAACGTAAACAACCTTATTGTGGCAAGAATAAAGATCACAATAATTTTTACAGACTTTTCAATCGCAGCAACATAACAGAAACCTTATTGGAATGAGAATAAAGATCACTGTGATTTTGACATGGACTTATCCAAACCTATGATTAGATAAAGATGCAATGGTATCAGAAACTAGAAATCCGTGTTTACAAAACTTTTATAATTTTTCCAACAACTGCTAATTGTTGTTAGTAATAACATCAAGTAGTGGCTTCCATCGTCACACATTTACTACGTTATCTACTCCCTACCCACACTGTCATCTAGCACACCATTTTATTATTATAAATTGTTACTCCTACGCTAAGTCTGCAATGACGCAAAGGTTCCCATTAGTCCTGAAATCTAGAAACTGCTCCCTAATTGCGTAACACACTATCAATCTCAATATGAATCATTTTAAAAGATATTGCTAATCCATTGCTTCATATGTTCGAAAAGCTTGTCTGCTCAACATCGTAAGTAACGCAATGTATGTTGTTGAACTGTCAAAATAAAACCCATTGCTACTAATAGCATGTTACGCAATTACCCCTCTGTTCAAGCACTGCGAATATTTCACACGGAATGCATTTACGAGAAAAGGTACACTTCCTGACTTCCAGTAGGTACTCTAATTTGAGTTAACCTTGGCTGAAATTGTGCAGTTAGCTACGTCGTCGTCTAAATTAGGTGATACTTACTTTAAACAATGAAACCGTGCAAAAATAACAGTGAGCGATTTACGACGACGCGCCCCATTTAACTAAGTACTTACTATGTATGTAGAAGAAAATCTATCCTCTTTTGCTTTATTTAATAAATGATGATATGGTTCAACTGCACAAACTCTAATAAGAAGTAAATCAGTCATGTACTTCGACGAACAGATGACCATGTTGTGAAAATGTGCCTTTCCATGGCTAAAAGAAGAGGGGAAGAGGAAGTCCTCAAACCACGTGGATGCCAAAGTTCCAAAATGACATGAGGGAGATGGGACTTATAGAAGATGACGCACAAGACCGAAATAAATGGCGTCGCATGATTGGAAAAGCCGACCCCACGTAACGGGAAAGGGCGAGATGAAAAAAGGAGACTCAACTGGACACTGTTCTTCCTTATTAATAAACTTGGAGTAAAGTTACAACCAGTAGGTCCTTCAGATTATCATAAATTTTTCGAGTTTTAAGTTTGGTATAACTTTACTCGGCTAGCGTCTAAGGAAGAGGCGGGAAAAAGCATTTAATAAAATACCTAATAACTGCAAACCAAACTCAAAGCCTAGTAACTTGCAGTAGACACATTTTTTATGAGTAAAGAATAAAAAGTATCATGGTGGAAGGCAGCACTCATACAGTATAATTGATATTTCCGGCACTGCGCCAGATTTGTAAAATAACAGTAGGTCGGAAGAGGGGGGCCCTTATAAAATTAACAGCCAGTCATACAAAAATAGTAATACCGAAACAGACACCAAACGAAAACGTTGATGAAAAACAAACGTGTTGCTCATAGATATTTATATAAGTTAGATACCAACTCCGTCTTCAACCTCAGCTATTTTATAAAAGTTATAAACCTATGGTCTAAGTTATTAAAATGGTAAGACGGTTTCGTAACCGCAGAAAAGAATTTAGGTGACATTTTTATTACGAGATATAAGCGAATTGGTTAGAATGATGAAGAGAAAAGTATGATGCAGTTGGTACCGCAATCATAAAAATCCTTTCATTTAGTAAGGAATGCTTCCATGTTGAAGAAACTGAAGGAATCGTTAAAATGAATAAAACCAAGGTAGGTAAGTAAACCAAGTCTAAGCAAGCAAGCAAGAGACACAAATGGCAGATGATTCAGGGCTTGCGCCTCATCCATCAATGAATGCGTCACTTTAGTGAAACAAAACAAAATGCTGCTATGTAGCTACATATTCATTTGTTTGTAATGGCGCTAAACAACTCATTAAACAAATAGCAGATAAACTTTACTCAAGAGATGAGACAGTTATGCTTTCGACATCTTCTAAGCGAATGCTTAGTGGATGTGAGTCAGAATTATGCTTGCGAATTATTCGATAGTATAAAAGGATTAGATGAAAAAGCTTTTTAGAAAAGATCCTCCATAAATCCGTAAGTTTCCATTAGCACTTCAGTTTTGTAGCCCTTTAATATATCTACATAATTTAGCAGAATAACCATTATACGACCAATTCAAAAGTCCGCTATGTCAGTTTTCAATTCTTCTAAAATTTGTGATTTTTACTACCTACCTATATTTCATATGTGGTCTTTAGATTCTAAAATTATCATATCTTGGAGATAAGAAGCTGTAAAGTATAGATAGAGAGACATTATAAACTAGCAACCATCTCAAGTAGATGTATGATAAAAAGAACATGCGCTGATAAAACTAAAGATACTGGTTTTATTCGATAGTAGCATAAAGTTAGTATTCCGTAATCCCTAGCTAACAAAATGTACCGCATGTGTCTATTTCAACCGACAAACAAAAAAACAAATAAAAGTTACAGCTTCTATCAGAAAGGTGTGGTCATATCAAGGTTGTGGTGCGGACCATTACTTTCTGATGTACCTGTACCTGTACCTATCGTTATTCTTTTTACAAATGTCTAATAATGAGATCCTTTAACCCTTTCCCAGTCACGAGCCCCACACATACTCGTACATATGGATATATGGGTCATAGTGCTGTTTAACTTTTGTATTTGTTCACGGACAGTAAACCCCTCATGATCTAATCTATCAACGGTAGAGCTTAGTTGGTAAGAATAGGCGCAACATCAAAGCACTACCAAAAGTTTACACTTGTCCATCTTCATCAACATTTCTACTAAAACTGTTTAAGAGACAGACCATGTTTATACGTAATAAGCAATAATGTTCCCTGGAAGCTGTAAATAACGTAATTAACGACCACCCAGAATGTGTCATCAAATTAAAACTATATCACATTCAAGAGATCGTTTGAACGATGCTAGATAAAAAATAGATGTAAACAAATACACGAAATAATAGCGTAGAATCGTAGATAATTAATGTCGAGAGAACTGCAAGTAATAGCTGAATACTTCAAAACACAATAGGAGTTTCTGAGGACAAGTGAATGAAGATATCAGAAAAGGGGACATTGACAAATGATGGCCTACACAACACCTAACATATTACCTACGACCCGACACCTAACAGAAAATCTACTTCTCATTTATCTGCTACCATATATACAAGTTTATATTTTTATGTCTGCCACTGCAACAATAGTACATTCTACAAAAGATTTAGGCACCTACAGGCAAAATGATTAACTAGGTATGTTTTTAATATTCAATGTAATATATATACATATACATATACGCGTAAAACTTTTAAATTTTTTAATACTACATGGATGAGTTATAACGAGTTAGTTCATAGTTGCTTGTACCATCCTTCGCTTATGCAGACTAGATTTTTCTAATGTCAGTTATTAAGTTATTTTATAAACAAAGAAAATATCTGTTTCCAATATTTATAAAATTTAGATTTAGTTTATCTTACCTAGAACTTCGTCAATGTTGTTTCCTTATTTTCTTTTTATCACAACATTTTCCTTGTTGACAGCCTTAAGCCGGTATAAGCAACGAATCCAATTAACATAATAATGTTTGAATAACAAATTAAGTTGCCAAATTCGTCAGCCAAAATAATAAATAATTCGTATCTCGTCAACATGCAAATCATAATTCACGTTTAATATTATGTTTAACCAGCGCAGCGTGCCCAACATAGAGGTGTGTATGATGTATGAGCAATCCCAGACCTCATGGCTAATAAGGTACAATATTTATCGGTAAGCACCTTTTGCCTGTTTGAAATTTCAAGTAGGTATATGCACTAAACAAAACCTCATTAGAGTAGTAGCTAAGGCGAAGTGATAATAACACTTAACGCTTTCTTTAGATAATAATAATATGTATTTAGTCCATAACTGGGCCATGACGTCACAGAACTATCGGCCCTTTGCTGTTACGCAGTAATAAAACTTTAATGATCTTATAAAAATAGTGTAAGAATAGAGTTCATAATTTGTAATAATTAGTACTATGCATCATTAGACTCTGTTTATGCAAGGTAAATATAGTCGAGACGACCTTGATGGATGTTTGAAGTCATACAGAAAAAATTACTGGCGTATTGAAGAAACGTAATTGATTCAATCGTTCTGTCTGTGTTCTTAAGTAGCATTCTTATTACCTATGTCATTTGCATACTAGCGACCCGTCACTGCTTTTTTACGATTTCACAAAACATTAAAGTTTCTTTATCAAATTTAAGTTGAATTTAAATGTATTCTACACATAAACATTATGGAATAATTATATAATATAATTCTTTAATTAATTATAATATATAATTCTCTAAATGATGGCGAAAACTAATATCGAAATCCTCTGCGAGGTTTAGTAGACCAACGGGGTATCACAGACAGACACGAAAAGCGACTTTAAAAATATGAATAGATTCTTCTTATTAGCAGTTGGATTGACTATGCATTAATACATTACGATGAATAAAAAGCAGTTTTTGTCATGTTCTGGTGTGTGTAAACAACGACACTTTGAGGCGAACCGGTTTAGCCAAACTTTGGATGGTCTTTAAGACAGGGCGTCGGCCTGTCCAACAAAGTAGAAAATCAAATATACCTGCATAACAACAATGGTATGTTTCTTAATAGTGTTCGGAATTTGAACAGATGAAATAAAAAAATTAATTAAAAATATTTAAACATTTTTTAATGTCAAATCTGACTTGTTTTTCTTTCTGTGAATGAAAAAAATGCTCATTTAAAGTGTGATTATTTTATAACTTCTTTACTTAAACTAAGATCTGTTTGGACATTATCTTATCGAAGACGATGTGTAGACTGCGATATGTTATCACTGTCATTGAATATGTACATCTTTCAGTGTTTCATAAATAAAATATAAGTATATTACTTATGTCATTTTCTTCAAACAAACGGTAAAATTCCGCATCAATCAACTCAGACTATCGCATATGTAAGTAACGCTGGATTTTGGCCTATCCGAAGAGTAGTGTCATTGTTATTGTTTTTATAAGTAATGTTTAAACTGTTGATAATGTAATTAATTTAAATTAATTAATTATTATTTATCGGGCTTGTTTGTGTGTAGCTGAACGATATCGTATAGATTTCAAATCGAGATCATGTTATAAATATGAGTCGGTCTTGTGGGTAGGTTCTTCAGAAATCTTTATTTGATACCAAGTGACCTCCTTTTTATTTATATATGTACTTAAATTTAAAACTGTTAGTTTTTTTTTAAATTATGTAAATATAATTTTTATTGTAAAACCTCCACCTAATCGGACATCTGTGATAATAAAAATAATAGTCAAGTTATGAACAACTTCCCACGCAGACTCGAGACTAATAATACTATTGTTTGCGAAGCAAAAAACGCTAGCAATGTCCATCTGGTACTTAAATTAATACCACACCTCTAAGTAAAGTCTAGACTACTAGACTAGACTACACATCACACTAATATTATAGAGGCGAAAGTTTGTGAATGTGCGTGTGTGTGTGTTTATATGTTTGTTACTTTTTCACGCTCAAACGACTGGACCAATTTTGATAAAATTTAAAATTTTGTATGGAGGTAGCGGACACCCTGGATTAATATATAGGCTACTTTTTATCACGATATTCCCATGAGATCGACACTTATGCGGGTGAAACCGTGGGGCCCAGCTAGTTATGTATTATTATAAAACCATGTGTGCTGGAAGAGGTTTCTTTACAAATAAGCATCCCCTTTGTACGTATTCTTCTGTTCCTTTCTTCTAGTGTGTTTATATATGTGTACATAAACTGCTACTTAAATAAATAAATATAAAACCATGAATGGTCCTTAATTTTTTCTACATTTTACTACCTAACTTTTTATAAATGTCGTGTCTCTCCATTTTAACGAAATACTGTGCAATCATGAATTATAAAAAAAACTACACAAGATGAAATATCAATGGAATGATTAACATCTGTAGGTACAGACAGAATGACTCACAGCACACGTTTCTTGTAAAATATTGTGAATTCATCCGAGAGTCGAGACTCCATTGATGACTTAGGCAGCTGCTGAGTCATGACCGGAAAGCAAGGTTGCCCCTTATAGGACAAGATAATACAAACAGTACCCGTATCAGGATAACCATACTACTACGATCGGTATGATAATAAAGCGATTGATGAAGTTTTTCCTTCCCGTTATCCAAAACAGCCAGTCGATTCTGTAAAAATTTCACCGTGAAAACTTAGGTGAAGTGAGTTTGTTTTTGCTAGGAATTGACACTATTGACAGCTCACTCCACGCTCACTTCACCTAAGTTTTCACGGTGAGATTTTTACAGAATAGCAACGCAGTTCGCCTCAGTGGAAAAACAGACAATTCATTCAAAAATATTGTAGGTAGGTACTTAAAATTTTTCGACGTGATAAAAATGGTTATAAATATTAAAAAAGTATGTAATACTCAATATTAGAGTTATACAGCTTACATTATATTGTGATACGTATTATAGGGACACAAGGTAGGTCCTACCTAATTCATGGATTACAAAATAATACTTTTTTTTGCCATGGGATGAAGGCGTTATTTTATGTTTATGTTATGTACTTTTAGGAAATAAATCACTTGAATTGTTACATTTATTTACTTCACGATGCAGCATGGTCACAATGACTATTACGACACGACCATATGACCAAGGTTCATGTTGAAAAGTATGAGCTTAACTTGCTAGCAGATTGTAGGGATTAAATTTTTTTATCAATATTGAAAACATCATTTTCTTCAATAGAGAAACTTTTCATAAAATAATTATATTTTCCTGCTTTCCAGAAAATAAGATTTCGTTTACTCTCAATAGAATTAATGAATTTCCTCCTATTTCCTGGGAAATATTGGTAACCCTAGTCTAGCGCCCCTCTCAGACAAATACAAACGGTTATTTGCTGACAAATAAATAATACGGAGCTGTGTCTGAGTCTGACTCAGCCACATTATTTTCTCTGTTTTTCTTATACCTTGACCGTAAGTAAAAGTTAAAATAACAAGTCAACTGTCATGGGTAGGTACGGCTAAAAAGACGAATATGAGAATGCGGCCACACTGAATCACAATTTAATTGAAAAGCCTGAATCAAATCTTCTCAAATTCCCATGTACACATAGAACATGTTTACATAGAACCAAGAGCGCCCAGATAGTGCATGAAAAATAATTATATTTATACAGGATTACATAAACACAAGCTTTCACCATATTTATCTCTCTCTCAATACATAGAATAGAATACAGGTACATAGGTACTTTAATAGGCCACATCTATGCATTTACTAGTAAGTAGTTATCATAATAATAATATACTATGCTCGTCCTACAACTACATATGTACATAATATACCATGTTAAGGGGCTTACATGACCTAAAGCACGGTCACTGTCGAACTGCATAGAAAACAAAGAGAAGCGCGATGACACAGCGCTGGTAATTTATTGCAAAATATGAAGCAATTATTTAATTACATAAAATATATTGTTTTGACGAAAAAATTAAAATACTAGTATTTTAGTATGTTGCTTGAAGAATAATCTGACAAAAAATCACAATGATTGTATGTATATTAGTATGATTTTTATTGTAAAAAGAAAGTTTTAGAGGTATCTTCATGATTTTTTTCTATCGTATCAAATTAGTTGTATTATGTTTTCAACACACTATCTACCCATATATCCTGAAGAATATCATATATTTTTCTGATTTTGTCTAATGTAGTCGATCATATGCTTTTATTGTTTCTAAAACTTGCGTTTTTTGTGTTCAGGTCCTGTAAGCCCCTTAAATTATAGGCGAGGACGCTGGCACCCTAAACAAAAGTTAAATCTTACTTTGGGTGCCAGAGTTTATCGAAATCACTCTATCCCTTTGTTGTAACGCTGCATAACGTTTAGAAAAGTGTTTTTGTATATGTACAACTGAAGTTAATAAAGAAACTTTTTTTTTAATATAGCATTCATAAATTATTCATAAATAGGTACCTACCAAAACCTACTATAAAATAATCACTTCGATACCTATGAAATAAAACTAATATTTTTTTTAAATTTCGTGTCGCGAATTTAGCGGATGTTGATATTATCGGCAACTGATCTGCACTGTATTCCCAAGATTTCTATAATAACCTCCTCAAGGTGCAGATCAATTGGGTTATTTATAACTGAAAGCAAACAGGCAACGATTTCACAAGCCAGATATTCATATGAAAGATACATATAACGCCCGATAATTCAAATATGAATGCAATGCTTAGGTATCAAGATAATTATCATGATTTCGTTCAAAACCCTTTTTTGCTGACAAGTCGAATTTCAAGCAAAAACATTAAAATCCTGAATGATACGAACTGCTTAGGATCTTTGAGTGACAGAATTGATAGTAATGATCTTACCTTCTTAAGCTTTCTGCGTTCTTGTTTTTGGGAAAAAATCTGGCAAAATCTATTTCAAATAGAAAGGGCTACCTAGTAATTTAAAGTTTTAGTATTTCTGCACATAGCCGATATAAAAGGTAGGAGCTTCCATAATATATTTCTTACTAGCAGCGCCCCGCGGTTTACCCGCAGAAGTGTCGATCCCGGGGAATATCGAGATAAAAACTATCCTATGTCCTTCCCCGGAATGCAATCTATCTCTCTGCTAAATTTTATCGAAATTCGTTCAGTGGTTTAGGCGTAAAAAGGTAACATACAGACAGACAGACAGAGTTACTTTCGAATTTATAATATTAGTATGGATAATGTGTTACGTTACGATACACCTCTGCAAAATGGTACAGGAATCACAGGATATTATTTTAAAACAGTTATGATGTAATTACTACAATATTGTTTTAATTAGAGCAGATACAGCTCGATACTTGGCAAAGTACCAAACTGTCTACAATATCAATAGTTGCGTAGGCGCCGGTTACACAAGCCAAATGTATCAATCCATATTCTGCCGTACACTGTCCCAAAGTGAAGTGATAAAAATTTTATTGAACCTTAGCAACAACGTTTTAAGGTTCAAAATATACTCAAAAGTTGTTTCTGTAGGTACTTTATGGTAGTAAAAAGGTTATGACAGGTCACCGCCTCATGTGTTTTCATTCCGTATATATCAACATGAACTTCAACCACTAATGATAAACACTATTATGATGTTGATTCATTCGATTGAACCAAATATTGCGTTTGACAATATTGTACTTTTCGCTGCCCGTGAACTAGTTTATTTTGTGCCGTTATAAAATATTAATCTCGAGTTTGAAACAGTTCAGTTTATATAGCTATTATTGTGTTTAAGAAGTACAAAAATTCTGCGGTCTCTTGTCCCATCGATTTCATTTTGTATGGCGGAATCGATGCTGTCCAACAAACTCAAAGTACGCGTGTTCCTACTTTAGATTATATTAGTGTTAAATGTAAATTTAATATACAAAATTCCTAACTTCAAAGCCATCGACAAAGTAGTGTTTGACAAAAATTACATCGCCCGTCTGACACACCTTGCATTTTAATAAGTAGTAAGGTATATTAATTTATTATGGACATCTTAAATGAGACTTGAATGAATTTCAATATTTCATCGTGGGTGTTCTTTTGAGATTCAACAGTTTTGAATAACAATATAATATATAATGCTGTGAACAAGCCAATTTTTATTATAATTTTTCTTCCTGTTTTTGCTAATTTTATTATTATTAGATAATGTTATGTCTACGCAATCCAAATTAGTCTTTATTAAATCCAGAGCAGTCTAACAAACAGAATTTTAGAAATCAACGCATGTACCTAATGTCTATGTAGTCAAACCGAACATTCTTTTTCGGTCGAAGTTAGTCCTGTATTTTTAGCAAGTTACTAAGTGATTTTAAGCAAAGTAACCTTTTCAATTCTACAGTATTAACGCCTTTGTTAAGCCATTAAAAAAGATCTGATTTATATAGCCTCTGGTGTATGGTTTCAGTATTAGTGACTTGTATAATATTAATAACATCTGGTTTAATAACTGTGCGCGTTTTGTTAGCACTGCGGGTATCCATCTTGCATCCATGAAGCGTCATTACGTTATCCCTTATTTCTATACATACCCTTGCAAAGCTATCTTCTATATACATCCAGCAATCTTCAGTTGGAGCTATTCTAAGTCAGTAGCAAGCTTAAGTTACAAATTAGTGACCATAATTAAACAAATTCAAAATGCCAGTATTAGGTAGGTACGCGGAAAAGTGACAAAGTCAAAAAGATACAATGCTGTTAGAATATTCGTACATTAATTAGCTTTTTATTTAGTACCTGATGTCAGTGGGGTTGGTACCTCGTAGCGCCTACTTCAACTTGTGGTTAACAATAAAATATTATTCCTTTGTTTTTATTTAGTCATCATCATCATCATTTCAGCCGAAAGACGTCGACTGCTGGACAAAGGCCTCCTCCAAGCACCTCCACTTCGACCGATTCTGTGCTTCTCGTATCCAACGGGTTCCTGCGGCCTTCACAAGTTCGTCGGTCCACCTAGTGGGAGGCCTTCCAACGCTACGTCTTCCGGTACGCGGTCGCCACTCCAGAACATTTCGGCCCCATCGGCCATCTGTTCTGCGAGCAATGTGCCCTGCCCACTGCCACTTAAGTTTGGCAATTCTTCGGGCTATGTCGGTTACCTTGGTTCTCCTGCGGATCTCCTCATTTCTGATCGATCACGCAGTGAAAGTCCAAGCATAGCCCTCTCCATTGCCCTTTGGGTGACTTTTAGCCTTCTAATAAGGCCCAGTGTGAGCGACCACGTTTCAGTGCCATATGTCATCACTGGCAACACGCACTGGTCAAAGACTTTCGTCTTGAGACACTACGATATGTGGGACGAGCCGGATTCGACGATTGACCTCTTTCTCGAAGTTGAACCTACGTAACTGGACAGTTTGTCCTAGGTAAATATACTCGTCCAAAACTTCGAGGGTAGCGTCTCCGATCTTTATGAAAGTGGGTGTTAGATGGGCATTTGACATGACCTTCGTTTTTTCCATGTTCGTTTTAAGACCCACTCTTTCAGAGGCTCTACTGAGGTCATCGAGCATTGTACTGAGGTCCTCCATATTCTTAGCCATGACTACGGTATCTTTGACAAACCGAAGGTGAGTCATGTACTCGCCATTGATGTTAATGCCAGCCCCTTTCCAGTCCAGAACCTTGAAGACATCCTCCAATGCAGCGGTGAACCGTTTCGGAGAGATAACGTCTCCCTGTCTCACACCTCGCTGCAGAAGCATAGGTTTCGAGCATAGGATCCTGGAGTCGGACTGACATAGTGGCTTAGTACCGACCTACAATTGCTTGAAATCAATATAGGCTTATTTATTTTAAAAAATAAGAAATCTTATTCAATTGTAAGGAATTTAAACGAAATTTAAAAATATGTGTACCTTCAGTTTTGTAACTTTACTAAACAAGACTTCGAGATAAGAATCACATTAGAAGGTGCTTAGGAGAAGACGGAAGACCACTAACTACTTTGGAATCCACAAGTTGGAGCAGGCACTGATCACTGAGATAAGGAAACAGTGCAAAAGAGTTTTATGTTTGTGAATTAAAACGTATTTCTTCAATCGTAGAATATCATGCGTTACAATCTCCAGTTCGATTAAGTATGAAATGAGTTAACTTCATAAGTTGTAAACGTGACCAGACGGCCTCTGTTAATTGTGCATATTTGACATAGCCTGGAAGTTAATCATTCAACGCCATTAACAGCTGTGTCAGAAAGAAGATCCACTTGGTGCCAAAAGATAAAATGATCTAACCTGGATCTGGACAGTACTCTGCATTCATGTTCGAGATCATGTACATTATGAGCACGGCAGTGTACCGCCGACGACGTCCCCAGCTGTTCGTCATATTGCTCACGATTCAATACACTGTAACTTACAACAAACAGACGCAATCAGTTTCTCCCATAATAGAGAACTTTCTGATTCACAGCAAGGATATTAGAATTGATCTATTTTTATGCTCTCGTATCTGGTTTGAACAGAATTAAGAAGATCGCACATTCCACTGTTTAAGTCTAGAACACTACAGCTGCAAACACTTTAATTTTTTAAATACACTGAGTCATTTAGATTCATAGCATAAGTACGCGTTGTAATTGTGTACGGAATTGGATATATTCCATCTTTATCACATGGTGAAACTTAGTGATCACTGTTGTTATGCAAACTTTCTTCGTAGTCGAGGGCAGTGCATCGGTGGCACGGGTAAGTTAGAACGAAAGTTAACAAACTATTTTACGTGAAACGTTACAAAGTGCGGTGTATGACGCGGCCGTTTCGCGCCATCTACTCCGACGGAATGTCATATAAAATCAGGCGCGTAGCTAGCGCGCTCGCGTGCTCGCTCGACCTCGCGTCGACGAAAAGATAAAATACACCATGAGCGAAGGAGACCCACATAGCCAATGTGTAACGTCTCCGCACTAAACAAGTACACCATCGAATACCAACACAACTGATTAAGAATTCGTAGACTAAAGTTTGAGACGTACATAACAAAACAAACATACCTCAAGTACTTAAAGGCTAGTTTTGTGGAATACTTAATGAAAAGTGACAACGTCATAAGCAATGAAGAATCGATAGCGTTTATATTTTTGTTTGTAAATGATCAACTGGCTCAAACCAAACTGTTTGTAGACGTTAACATGTTTTGTGTACATCCCGACAGTACATACAAAGTGGCTGTTTGTTAAAACGCCCGCCTTCTAGCATGACAATAACACATTTCCTTTAGTAAATTGTAATTGTAACTCAAGCCGACTGAATATAGTCCGCACACACAATATTTTACCTTTTTAGATCAGTATATCGCGTACATTACCATAAATAACTTGCATAGGTACTTACCGACTATGTAAATTAATCGTAGAATTATTTTTAAATATTCAACGCAATCGCTTACCTAACTAGAAATAAATAGGTACTTACATTAAAATTTGTATGTGAAGTAACTTTAACACTGAATGTTGATTAAAAGTAGGTAATTTTAATTAACATTGACAAAACTTTTTTGTTAAAATAATATGTAAAGTGGTTTCGTTCGAAGTACCTACTCGCAATGCAATTTCATGACAATATAACACTTTATTCATAGACACTCAACACAATTTGAAATTTAAATACGCAGGGCCGTAAACTTCCAGGCGATTCACCCCTATAGTTAGTTAGAACTGTGTCGTAACAATATTAATTATTCATAGCCCTTTCATTTAATAGCTGAAGCAATAATAGGCTTGTCAAAAAAGTATGCATAAACAACGCATTGACGAAGTGCTTCCATCGAATCTAGGACGCAGAATATTTTTAAAAAGAATATTAAGATTATGAAAGGCAGTCAGTAAGTGTTTAATTGGGAAAAGACTGACGAAGACTATCCTTATCCTAACTTATCTAAATTATGAAATCAAATAATTACAGGCAAAATAGGCGTTGTTTCGTTTTCTTGTCATCCCAAACCAATACATAACACTACAGTTAAAAATAAACTTTAAAACAGTTCAAAGATTACCTACCTACAAACTAACAACGCGTTGAAAAGCAGGATATTTAACAAAATAACTAAATAATCTACAGCCATGTCTATAAGTAACAACGGGAAAATAGTTTTTAATTTATTAAAGTGTTGTTGCAACCTAATTAATTTACGAGGTCCCGAGAGACTGTTGAAACCCCCGTGGTGTGTGAATTATAGACACAACACAGGTGCTCCGAGTCCGTACGTTCACGTAAATAATATTAAATGCATAAACTGTAAACATGCAGACTGAAAATATTGTCTAGACGAGGTAGACATACTGCACGCTTCCTTTCCTAAAGGAATTGTATTTCCAATTTGATAGAATGCCCTTCCCAAACTACGCACGTGGATGATATTCTCGTACGGTCAATAAATAGCACGCCCATGGTAACGATTTGACTTTTACTGTCTATTGAGTACCAGTAAGAGCGGCTTTTGTAGTTCAAGTGTTGGTACTGCGTTCCGAACGGAAAATTGAATCATTACTTTACAAAGTAACAATAAGAGTCATTGTTATGCCGGCTAGTGGCTATGATGACGGGAGCAACCAATATATTGCTCCTAAGCTTATGGGGCCCTGCCCTCGAACCAGTATTTATAGAAGATATGTATTTGATGAAATATATATCTAATGTTATTTTAAATAAATCCACTAACGATGCGATAAAGAAATATGTTACATTAGTTTTTACGTAAGGTAAGTATTTCAGCGTCCGAAAAATTACAAGAAGGTCTACTCATCTACTGGCGTCTTACAAATTGGGTACTGGGGCCGTATTATGAGTATGAATGCCATCATTATTCCATTGCAAAAAATAGATGGTGCTATTAGCCTTCTATAGCTCCACCTCTCTCTCACACTTGAAAATACAAGATATTTTTTATTTATTTATCCGTACCACAAAATTGCCTTACGTGTGTTTGTTTTTTTTATCAACATTGCCTTATCTTATATATTTAAACAAGCCGAAGTTAAATTGTATATTAATAATTAACATCATTAATGGTATAACTATACATTCATGATGTTAAAAAATAGTCAGATTTAAAACCTTGGTACAGTATTTTGTAGTTGCCATAATCTGCTGATTATTTCTTATTTTAAGTGAAAGTTAGGACAAATGAGTCACAGTTGATCCGGTCTCACTTATAAGTAAATGGAACACTCATGACGTCGGAACTTACGAGAACTGTGACGTAGGAAGTATTTTGTCTTATAAGTTAAAACGATGACATCAAAATCCTTAATTATTTCTCATAAATCCTCCTTGTATGTTTGTTTAGTTTGATATGTTATAGCCAAGATTTATTCCTTGAAAGAAATCCTAGTGAAAAATCGGGATTATCTATGTATACTTAGACATTAAAAATACTTCGTGAAAAGTTCATCTGTATAACAGGTGCGAAAAAAAAGGATTTTCGGTATTTTTTTTTTCAGTTAATAGCAAAAATCTCGAAAAGGATTAGTTTTAAGTTAATTTGCATAATCTAGTTTTCACGATTTTTTTTTGGCAGATTTGCTTTTTATTTAGGCACCTTATTTTCCTATTGTTAATTCGATTTATAAATTGACACGACCTACGGGAAACTGAGTACTTATCTAAGAATAATTTTAAACATTGCCATACTGGCAATGTTTAAAATTATTCTGCATGAGTATTTATGTGTGTAGGTATTAAAAGATGTTTTCCTCTTGTACAGGTTAAAATGTTTTTTTCCAATGAACTAAATAAACTTAGTAGGCAAGTGATTTAAATTCCTGGGATTGTCTGTTTCAAAATGTAATGAGACCACGAGCTCCTAAGCTTGGTGTACACGGGTAGAGTTAACGCTAAGAGTTAACTAGCATAATACTGTACCAATTCCAAGTGCTCTACTAATTTCAGTAGAGTAACTGTCTACACGTAAACTTATATTTTATTAGTAGAGCAACTAGTGTTTCTTAGAACGCCACGTACGTCGCTCAAATATCGTCCGGGGCAAAAGGTAATTAAATAATCTTAATCCAGTAACTCCAAAGTTGTCTTTGCCCTTTTCACGAACAGTATATTCATAGGCCGCAATTATTTTGTTCCTGTCCTTATAATCACGATAGCTCTTATCCCAGATACTCGGCAATTCACTGGTTTCTGATTCAGACCACTTCATTTCATTTATTTAACGAAAAACACAATAACCAGATCAATGAAGCAAGTCCGTCCAAGTTCTAGTTTACTATACGTATACATGGGTCGAGTAGGCCGTAAAGTGTACGGTAGAGTACAGTGGGCACCGTGGTGGGGGAAGGCAAGTGGTAGAATATCTTGCCCACGGGGCTAGTCACTTTACTCTTTCAAATTTTAGTACTCTACTCTGCCAATGCCGTCTACATTGGTATAGTTAGTAGCATAGTTAGTACTCTACCGTGATACTATACCGTTAACTCTATACCCGTATACACCAGGCTGTATTGTTTTCCTCCTATTAGGCCTAAATAACAAAATTGAATAGTAGAATGTAGATAATTCTAATACATACACGTGCTGATCTTGTCTCCCCTAAGACGGCTATATTCTCCCACTTTTCAACGTTTTGTCACACTTCACCTGATAATGTAAATTATGAATACTTAAAACTGCAATAATATCTTGTTTTGATACGGATCGTATAGCTGCACGATTCATTGAATATAATTTATCAATCGTCCTCAATCAACATTTGTTGGAAATGACGTTATCAGTTATTATGTAGTATATATAACTACGTAAGCGAAGTCAAATTGAAGATGCATATATTATAAACATTGTGTTTGGATTTCTTTGCAGGAATAGTTTGTTGTGCTATTCGGAAGAACAAGTCTAGTACCAGGAAAATTATGCCAATAATAAAAGCGTCTACATACTTACCTAATAAGAATAAATAAGCTATCTTACAATAATCAATAAATCTAGTAGCTGTGAATTCACTGAGCGTTAAGGGGCTTACAGGACCTAAACACAAAAAACACAAGTTTTAGAAACAATAAAAGTATATGATCGACTACAGTAAACAAAATCAGAAAAATATCTGATATTTTTCAGGATATATGCTAGGTAGATAGTGTGTTGAAAACATAATACAACTAATTTGATACGATAGAAAAAAACATAAAGATATCTCTAAAACTTTCTTTTTACAATAAAAACCATACTAATATACATACAATCATTATGATTTTTTGTCAGATTATTCTACAAGCAACATACTTAAATACTAGTGTTTTAATTTTTTAGTCCAACCCATAGATTTTTTGTAATTAAATAATTCCTTCATATTTTGCAATAAATTACCATCGTTGTGTCATCGCGCTTCTCTTTCTTTTCTATGCAGTCCGACAGTGCCGCGCTTTAAGTCATGTAAGCCCCTTAAAGAACAAAAGGAAAGGAATACGTAATTATTATAAATAGACCGTATCATCAGGCCGATAACACAAATACTAACAATCAACATGGTCAACAGCTGCTACGCCTTATCAATTATTAATTTAGGAAAACACTTCTCGTATAATCAGTTAGGGATGCCCAATACGATGCGATATATCGAAATATCGATACAGCGCTATACGATATATCGATATTTAATACGATATTTTGGCCATACGATGCGCCTCGATATATCGTATTCCAAAAAAAAAATCGCATTAACGTATCGTATCAAACTATGACTGATTAAAATTTATTTCTTTTTGTTTATATTAAACCTACCTACCTTTAGACATAATATTGTTATTCGTAATAAGCAGAGGTCGGGATTATTTAGAGTTATTTATGTACTACACTAACCTTTCATACATACTATAAATACTTTTCTTTTATAACTTACAATATATTGTAAAAATTAAAAAAGGTATGTCTTTCTTTAATGTTTAAGATATATTTAGGTTTATAATAATATTTTACCTACGAAATAACCTACCCAATCGATATACCAAAGCGATACGGTTACGATTCGATATATCGATACAAAGGGATACGATAATATCGCGTATCGATACAAGCGCATTCGATACGGTTACGATGCGATATATCGATACAACAGTCTTTTTTGGGCATCCCTATAATCAGTATTCTCCAGCTATTATTAATCGAAGACTACCTGCAAGTTTTTTTTCGATGAAATCAATATGGATAAGGTTTTTGTATTCTTCACGAGTACAGGAATACAAATTATTTGCGATCCAATCCAATGTGTGAGATTATTTGTGGTACTCCACCTTAATTTACGACGAAGTGCCCCGGCACGCACAAACACTAGCCATGCCAGTGTCACATAGTAAAACCTGCTTTTAGAGGTCACCAAACTAAAATTGGCTAGAAAACTAATAAAATATCAAGGATAAAGTCTAGTATAGCCTGCATGACACAAATACTTAGACTTATTGCTTGATTGTTTTAGGTCTAAAGCAACATAAGCTTGAGTGTGGTTTTGAATGTTCAATCTAAATCTTGGTGGCATTATAGTTCATTTAATTATGTGTTCGCTATACACTACACGTATAATAAGTTTAATACAATACCGAATTAAATGGCTCTGTCTGAGTAAAACTTCCTTCTTCGGGATCCAAAGCATAATTAGATAATCATCACCATTCACCTACCCTTATCCCAATTTAATTGGGGTCGGTGCAAATTGTCTTTTTCTTCCATACTTCCAAAGCATCTTCCTAAAATGCTAACAAAGTTATATCAGCTACTATCTCCCCGCGCAATTTGTAGAAGGCAATCAGGGAAAATAGGTTACCCCAATGCACGTGTCCGATCAACTAACCAGCTGCCATCGTTTAGGCAAAACGTTTTTGAACCAAATGCAATACAAAAAAAAAATTATACAAAATTGTAGTACCTAAAAGAGCATAATGTAGGTGTAGTTGTTCAGTTATCTTTGTCTGATAGTGCAATCAGAAATAAATATACTTTGTGTAGTCCACATGATATGACATCTCGCAAAACGCTGCTATCTCCTCATTTGTGTTTACGCTACGATAGCGATAAGTGATAAAGTCCTGGGGATTTGTAATTATTCTTTACATGATTATTGCACTCTTCGCTCGTATAGAATAGAACCTACTTTTTACCCGACTGCGCCAGAAGGAGGGTTATGTTTTTCGAGTGTATGTATGTATATTTCTTTGACACACTCTGTAGCCTAAACGGCTTGATCGATTTCAGCTTGAGAGGTGCCGTTAGATTCGTCTTAATTGTGAGAGTGACATTGGGTATTAATATACCCACGGCGACGAATTACAGCTGAATTATTATTACCATTTTTTTTTTCAATTTTAATAAATTGAAAAAAAAATGGTAATAATAATTCAGCTGTAATTTTAAGGTCATCTTACAACTCGTAAGTCAAGTTACCGTTACAACAGGGCCACCACTGCTCCTAAAAAAATGAACTTCTTGACAATTCATTAAAATGTATCGGTCGTCATTATCATCAGTAACAATAACATTTCTGTACACGACATTGCAAACCGCTGAGCTCGATAATGCACCTATCGATATAAAATTAATTGCTATCGGAGACAATGACAATAAATATAATTGATAATTTCACTGAATAGGGCTAATATCAGTGTTTACCCAGATTACTCCTTGTTTGAAAATTGGTTTACAATACAATCTGGGACATCACGCAAACATCATTCACAGCCCGACTTCACACACTGCTGGGCCTCACTTTTCCTGTGTCAATCCGTGGTCAATCCCCACGTTCCTGTGATGATGTGATGGTAACAACGTAGCGCCTAAAAATTGTTTTAAACAATAACAGATATCAGTTTTGTTTTAAGCCTTCAATTACTACAGTATTCAATTAGCAATATTTGCTACGTGTCAAAATATTTAAATACTACGCTGTCCGCCGTGACTCTGGTTCGTAGAACGTTAAATTTTACGTGAAAATATTACTTACGAAACATCACACTAATTAAATCATATATGTACAACGGTGGCACCGTCGTACATTAATTCCACAAATTGATCTAAATGACAATTGCGGTGTGTGGGGACCTCTACGCCGGTCGTCGGTCGTTTGGTCGGGTCGGTCGCGACGGTCGCGGCCGTCGGCCACTGTTAGCTTAGGGGCCTTCGCAGACATGCTACTATTAGCATCAGCGTTTGGCGGTTTTACGATTTCACCAAGTTGTTTCGCGTTTTGGCGACTCGACGAACGATTGTGATAAAAAAAAATGGCGCATTATAGCGATTGCTTCTGCTTCAATGCTGCATCGCGTTTTAGCATTATGTATTTGAATGCAGAATAAAGGCAGATGCCTAAATCGCTGCGATTGGCACGTGAGTGTGTGTAATTTAGCACAATGTATTGCTTCGTAAAAGCGACTAAATTGCCGATCGCTGAGACTATAAAGCATATCTGCTAAAGCCCTTAGCTAAGCCGTAACCTTGACCTGTCGCGTGCTAACTCAAATGCC
The DNA here is from genome assembly GCA_927399505.1 of Luperina testacea. Classification (NCBI taxonomy): domain Eukaryota; kingdom Metazoa; phylum Arthropoda; class Insecta; order Lepidoptera; family Noctuidae; genus Luperina; species Luperina testacea. The sequence goes on from OV656762.1 coordinate 12,580,229, forward strand.
GCCTGGAAACTTGCCGTTAGCGTTTTTCAGTTAAATCCACACGTCACCGAAATGTACAAATATTATAATATTAATTGAACGTAACAGTACACGATGTTAACCTTGTATTTGCAACAAGAACTCTTGAATACATTCAGACGGTCACGTCTGTTTTGCTATATGTTAATATTGCATAACATTATCTTTATCAGAATATATGTGAAATGAGTAAGAACATCCGATCACAGTCTCTTGTGTTTAACCAAACAGTTTGTTCCTTGAAATCTAGCTTATCTATAGTTACACTACCTACTGAGCCAACTTGGTCCATTTTATTAATTAGCTAAATCTATTTTGTTGATCGATGTATAAGTTAATATAGGATATGTTTCCTCACTTTGTATAATTTGTTGTATGTATGTATATAAGTATTTATTAGTATATTTTATTCTTCAAAATTTTCCGTTCTTTTGCACCTACTGTTTTGTCTCTGCATCACCCTAAGGTAGACTGGTAGAAAATGCCCAAGGCATTAAGTCCGCCTTTGTACATTATGTGCATAAAGTTTTAATAAATAAAATAAAATAAATATGTTACAGGCTACATAAGTACACTATAATGTTGTTGTACAAGTAAAGTATTAGAAGGTGTTTGGTTTATTAATTATACACCGCTTGCATAATTATGATGTAAGTAGGTAGTTATTTAATAGCTGTACTTAAACCCACTGCTGACGCAGTAAAATAATTACGATAAATTGGATGGATACTAGATCATAGAGTATTTGCATACACGCGTCGGTAATCATAGGTACAGTTTACAGTGATGTTAATATTCAACAATTACATAACCATGTCGAATTAAATCAGTCATTAGTTGTGTTTATGGAGACTGCTCCATAAAGACAACAAATGACTGACTTAATTCGACGTGGTGGCTGTTATAATGCGTTGTTTACCTACTGAGGTAAACAACGCATTATAACAGTTCATTTAGAAAACCCAATTTGTGTGGTGTAAATGAAATGTCCCGAGATAAGGCAAATATTCTGTAGGTAGTGTGAGTTTCTTATGGCGTGGTAAGAAGTAAATTTTTAGGTAATTGACAATAGCGAATCGCGGCAACAAATAAGTTTCAAAACAACGAACGATGCATTTGATGTTAGTTGAATCAAATGACTACTAAAATAAATAAATTTTGAAGTTTTAAATAAATTAAAAAATAAATGCACGACTCAGTCAAATGTTGTTTAGGTACTTATTTCTAGTTGAATGAATTCTATTTATTCTAATATCATTACATGAAATATGATAGGTTACGCTCAAATGAAAACTGTTATGAGTCTATCATGATACTATTTTATTTTTATAAAAACTTTTTGAATAAATCTTTTCTATGAACATTTGACAATACACTCATTTTTTTCTAGCTGACAAGCCAGGAAAAAATTTTGTGTTTGTATTAAGTATAAAATTTGTGTTTTTGTCGCACAGCTAGGCGTATTGGTCCTAAACTAAAAAAAACTGAGCGTTTTACGGTGTCCTACGTTTGGGAAGCACCTTTAATAGGTGTTTTACCTATACATACGACCTATCAATGGTCATATACAATTAGAGGTCACTAGTTGAAGATCATAACGCAATTACGCTACGCGACAGAGAGCACACACACACACAGATGTGATTTCAATTGCGAGGGCTATAAGTCTGGTCAAAGGGTGAAAATGACAGGCACAAAAATCAAACTACTACAGAATAAATTATCCTAGCAGTGAGTTTATACGTTCACAATTTTTTTTTTAGTTCTATTTGTTATTTATAAGGCAAATATTTGAATCTATAGAGTCTCTTTGCTCTGGGTGTTTCTCCAGCGTAGGCGTTGTCGGATATCAGCTAGAAGTTATGTCGACATTTCGTAGAAATCTCGTACGTCTCGTAGACGTCTCGTAGGCGACTCTTAAGATCTCGTAGGCATCTCGTAGACGTCTCAAAGGCGTGTCGTGTACATAATATGTTGACTTGCATTCAATAAAATATTTGGGCTTTTATTATGACAGCAAAATATAAATGCACGCCTAAGATTTTGCGATAAGCTTGATAGTGTACGGTGTCGAACCTACACATGCTTATCGGGGACAAACATTAATTTGGTTTATTGTGGGGTGGCAGGCAGTAGGGACGCGGAGTGCGGGGCGCGGGCGCGGGGTGCGTTGGTGCTATTACGTCAATCAGCCGGCTGTGTCGCGTGATTGTACCTACTTCATTAGCCCCGCACTTACTGGCTGTCCAACAAACAGTGCATTAGAATTTTCTTCGCTTTCCACTGTGACTAGGAAAATAAAATAGTAGTTTGCGAAATTAATTGAATTAGAGAAAAAAATCATTCCTTAGTACTTTCATTGAAATGATTGAATGTCCATACGTCGCTAAATGCCTATTATAAAGCCTATTATAATGGTGGTCAGTTTTCCATTTTTAACGCTCTTCAAACCTCACCAGGCTAAAAAAAAGGTCTGTATTGGATGCCATGCATTTTGCTCCGACCCTTGCTCGAGCCAGCCCGCGCCGCTGAGCCTGTAGCTTCTAATTCGTCCCTAAACAATTCTGATCCAGCCTGTCCCTTGCTGCCCTCACAGCGTCAATACCCCACAGGATGCCCTTAGCGTATAGTCGCTTAGTTTTTAAGCACTGGCTGGAGGCCTTAATTTATGGAGGCATCCACAGGCAAGTCCGGTTAAGCAGACGACAACTTCCTAGGTTGAACTCCGAAAAGCCACACATAAACAAAAATGCATTCCATTTAGATCTTATGCTTTGTATGTAACGAATTATTGGTATTTTTCCAAACTAGAGGTTCTCTTTAGAGTGGTAGATACTCTCCTATTTAAAGTTACGAGTATTTGTAAGTTACTCAATATTACTACATAATAATATGTACTATCTATGTACGTACGCAATTATTCCTCAACGGGAATAAAGTTTATCAGAATACTGTATTTTCCCTTGCAGCTTAATTAGAGGCGAAATGTCCTACAGACGCCCACTGACTTGCGTTTCCTGTTATTTCCTCAAAGGAAACTTACTTAACGGACCATTTTATTATGTATTCCAATTAAAAATCGAACCACTCACAATTAAGTTACGAGCGTTTCCTGTTTTTTTAAGTTTTGAAATATAGATATGAGCAGTGACCATTGTTTTCTATAAAATGAGGCAAAAAACGTGCTGATTATAAATATAGCTATAGTAGGTAAGTACTATATACCTACTTTTTATCAGCTCGGTTTTTTTTAACCCTAAACCTATAGTACCTACAAAAATTATTGATACAGGCCGACAAAATTTGACGAACACTCTTACCCAGAAACCAGACTATACTTTTCCGAAGGATTTTGACGCGCTGAATTCGAATCTGGAATCAAATATCTTTTTTTTTTGCTGAGAAATTGCATTTTGAAATTTTCCTGTAGACTATGTGTATGAATTTCTCAAACGTAGAACAATCCACGTACACGAAAATTTCAAAATGCGATATCTCAGCGAAAAAAAAAAGATATTTGAGTAAACTAAAAGTCATTTTAAAGAGGAAGACTATTCCTTTGAAATGATATTAATAATTTTTGAAAGAAAATAGGATCGGCAGTGCTACATAACCTCAAAAATGAGAAAACACGGTATTTTTTGCACTTTTAGGTTAGGATATCTCGAAACCCTGATGTGATAGAGCAATTTTGAATTCAGCGCGTCAAAATTTTGACGCGCTGAATTTTTACCCAGAAACCAGACTATACTTTTTCAAAAAGTATAGTCTGGTTTCTGGGTAAAAATTTTGTCGGCCTGTGATAATTATTTGATTAGCCTTTCCTTAGACTACGCCAAAAAAAAATATATATTCCTGAAAAAAAAACGAACCTGTATGAATGCATCTGGTTTAATTGTATATATTTCCGATGGCGTTACGAAATTAAGTTGTTTGGCATTTCCAATAAGTGAATCTGAATCGAATTCCTCGATTTAGTGTATTAGTCATTTCTGACGTTCGTATAGGAAATGCTTGAAGTAAATAGGTATTGTTCATATGCACCTACCTTTGTTTCTATTGTTCCTATATATATGTAACTACGAACTTACCTGCTATGCTACTACACAGTTGTTTTTGTTAAACCATCCATATTTCTTAAGTCAATTATAGTACATTACTTCAGAGGGAAGAAAGTGAGAGTTCCATACCGAGATTATGGCATTTGCGCCACGAGCTTGCGAGGGGCGCAAACCATTTGAGGTATGGAACTGTACTTTATCCTGAGGGATGTATAGTGCTTTTTATTACACCTACGAGGAAAATTATGGACATAAATGCATAGAAATGTTTATATTTAGTTAAAAGTACAATTATTAAAAGTGCAGCTATTATAAGATGTTACATTTTGTCCGGGTATCTTGATATTTTGAGACACGGCAACAGATTATCAACAACTTCTTGGTCGGTTCCGTCTCTAATAGTTCTGGCGGTGTGTTAGGGATAACATCATCACTGTCGCTCGAAGTATCCATATTTTACAAAAAACACAAAGATAAATGTGTTTTTGCGAAAATGCGCGGGCTTTTCCATTTTTTATTCGCCCGTTTCTGGAGTAGGCTAAGATCATAAGGTCATGCAGCCACTTCTTCCGTGATTCCGCGCGTTTTATATACAAAAATAATTTCGTTTTTAATTTTCTGTATGCACCAAGGAGGTTGGTAACTGGTAAAAAAAAAAAACTGTATGTGGCCAGTAACAATTTACTTGAAATTTAATTAGTAGACAGTTAAAGTCTCTTGGCAGTATGACTGCTGACAAATTAAAAAAAAAGAAAAACCGGGTATGTAATGGAATTTCATACATACTTCCCACCCTTGGGTCGGAAGGATTTTCATACAAACTTCCATACCTTGGGATGAAAGGATTTGAAGGGCGGGATAAAGGCGTTTCTTCCCTCTAATTGGTATAATTAGTATGTATTTTCAGAGCAGGTGTGATAAAAAGAAAATTACTAACCGTTTTTTCATTTGTCTGCATTTTCCTAAAATACCTACTAATCTATTAAGGGCTGATTTTTCAATAGAGGTAATTTCCGTGATTTTAAGAAAGTTTGCCTCTAATTTCCCTACATTTTTGACAAGTTTTTGACATTGATTGTCCCGACTAGATTTTGACCGATTTTAATTACGGGAATTGATATTCTGATATCTGATACCTAAGGAGTTTTGCTGTTTTACAACTTTTGTATGGAAAATATGTCAAACTGTCATATTTATTCGTCAGTTAAACATTATCTGATTATTGAAAAATCTGCCCTAAATTGAATACGTAGGTACTTGCCTAATCTACACGCCTATGACACATATAAAATATTACTATAATCCATTGACTCATAATAACAAAGTAGTACAAGACACAACGAAGAGGAAGATAAAAATATCATAAACTTACAATGGACAATAACAACTCGAGACCCCAATAAAACTCGACCACATACAGTGCGTGCCACGTAAGAAGAGACTTGACCCCGCCTCCCCCGCCTCTTTCCGCCGCCCCTATGACGTCCGGTCCCGTCCCGCACTCAGACCTCATACCGCTAAAGATACCTAAAATCGTGTTCTGCGCATGTCAGACCACGTGGTGTGTCAAGTCTCTTCTTACGTGGCACGCACTGTACCTATTCTACATTTCTACTAAACTACATATTTAGGTGACGGAAATAACCAAACCCATTTATTTATTGAACAAACCACTTATACTATTTCTAACACACATCTATGAGTAGGTGAACAGCTAAAATCATTATTTACAGTTCAACTCCTGTTTAAGATTCGTAAGTGTTGAAAATTGTATTACTATTTTCTGAGGTGTTAAAAGGGTGTTGATATAATCAATAGATGTTATTACGTCACCGCTACATTACTTTCTGTGACGTCAGAGGGGTGTTTTGTAAAATTTTCAATTGAAGTCAAGGTAACGAAGAATGAGCTATCTCATAATCTAGCTAAAGTAATGAAGATGTATTGCAGACTGGTACGGGTGATATTAAATTGTAATTGCTTATCTCACTTACCTTTTATTACTTACTCAACTATTGTAATAATAATCTCATTGATCACTATCATATTTTACAGATATAGAATCTAGATTATTACTTTGAATGTTTAGTAATGTTCTGTGTTGTGTTATGTTAAAAGTCATAGTATAGGCATAATATTAGGTCCCCACCTATGAAATCAGCGTTTTGTATGGAGAATTTTAAAAAAGTTGCATTTTTCATACTAACATTTTCTTAATTTATTTAACAACCATGAACACTAATGTTTTAAAACTTTTATGCACTAATGTTTAAAAACTAAGATAACGTATGCCACTTAGATTAAGCGACAAAAATAAGTTTTGGCTAAGTTAAAACAAATACATAGTGGTCATTTCTACTAACAAACTAGAAAGTCCTTATAAAGTTCTACTTTTCAGATTTTTTTCATATTTTATAAACTTATGGTTCAAAAGTTAGAGGGGGGGGGGACACATTGTTTTTTACTTTTGGAGCGATTATTTCCGAAATTATTGACATTATCAAAAAATGGTTTTAGTAAACCCCTATTCATTTTTAAATACCTTTCCAACAATATATCACACGTTAGGGTTGAAATTAAAAAAAAAATCACTTCCCACTTTACATATAGGGGGGCTACCCTAATAAAACATTTTTTTCCAATTTTTATTTTACCACTTTGTCGGCGTGATTGATATACATATTGGTACCAAATTTCAGCTTTCTAGTGCTAATGGTCACAGAGATTAAGCGAGGACGGACAGACGGACAGACAGACATGGCGAAACTATAAGGGTTCCTAGTTGACTACGGAACCCTAAAAAGGAGTCATTTTTAAGGTATTTTTTATGTTTAGAAAACTATATGTACTAAGGTTGTTTTACTATTGGTAGTTGTCTATGATGCTCATAATCCGATAGAATATCAAGCAATTGATGAATATTTTAAATAATAGAAGTGACAGAGGTTCTTTATTTGTGAGAAAAAAACGCCAATTTCATAGGTGGGGGACCCAATATATTGTTATTTTTTCTGTTGTCTATGGTTCAATCAATCAATCAACTTAGCCTATTGCAGTCCACTGCTGGACATAGGCCTCTCCCATGCTACGCTACAGCACCCTGTCCTCAGCCTTCCGCAGCCAGTCTGTCCCAGTCACCCTTTTTGAGGTTACCATAATCAGCCTATAACGTTCCCAATGCTGGGACACAGGCCTCCTCTCTGTGAGAGGAAGTCCACCACGCGGGCCCAGTGTGGGTTGGTAGATGTCGCATATCTTCAAATTTTTTGGTTGCGGTTTCCTCACGATGTTTTTCTTCACCATTTTGAAAGCAGTGCTGATGAAATAAAATACACAAAGTAATGCGCCTGCCTGGTTTCGAACCCACGATCTACAACTCGTAAGTTGAGGTCGCTGCCACTGGGCCACCACTGCTCCTTTTTGAGGTTGTCGATGGTTATTTTTTTTTAATTCGTTTAAAATTCTTATATGTATTGTTTTTTATGATTTTCGTGTATTTTATTTTGATTTATTTTAATTTTTCGTGGTTCTCAAACTTGTTGTAGTACCTACCTAGATAATAAGTGAATGATTTGGTCTCCTATAGTTGGAAGCGCACACTTGTATTTGTCCCGGTTTATGTTAACGTGCATGTAATTGTGTAGCCTCTGTTGGTGATCCGACATCGATCGACACCGACTTTCGAAATTAAAGTTATTTTTCACTTTGTAGTGTTTTTTTGGAAGTCGATTGTTTTTTTTTAAGTTTTTATTTTTCAGTTTTTAGTTGTATCTATCTACCCCAAACAAATTCATATTATAACACTACTTGCTATGTGAATATCAGTGACAGAAAGCTATTGAACACATCTGCCTACCCCTTTAAAGGGTACAGGCGTGATGCTATGTTGTGTAATTGCGTAAAAAATGCATACATATGCTATAGCAGCAATCGCGGTTGATTTGCTGGCATTTATTGAAGAGTTCCGTTATCTGTCTCCGAAGCTCATCATCAGATCTTTACGAAATTTAAATAGGACTATTTCAGAATAAACCACTTTCGAACAAAAAAAAATTGCAAATCCGTCTATATACGAGGGAGTTATATCCGAACATACATAAAAAAATATAAACATCCGAATTGAGAACCTCCTCCTTTTTTGAAGGCGGTTAAAAATATTTGTTTCAATAATTTCAAAACTTACGAGTGCTGACTGTACTTTTAGTTTACTAACAATCGGGGGCGATTTGGGGTATCTAATATTCAAAGGGGCGAGTAGGTACACTGAGGCAATTAGGGGCAAGATCCAAGGGGCGAGCGGAGCCCAACCCAATTCCAAGATGTAAATAAATAGTGTACCTACAAGAAAATAGGCCAATTGTTTGAACCAAGCCCAGTGATTATAGCAATACCTTTAACCATAATAGTTATGAGTATGACCGTTCATTTTAGCAGTCTGGGAAACCCACGTTCTACTGTGAACGTTTACTGGAACGATTTGTTTATGGCCACGTCCAAACATATTAAAATAGGTGCTACATGCAATGTTTGCTTTCTCAGACCTGTATATTTAACGCTGCTCTTTCCAAGACGCGTCAATGAAACAAACAATAGATGTACGTCAATGCACACCGTGATACAGTATGGATTTATGCTCAAATATAACAAAAAACGCTGTTAGAAAAATTACATTTGCTAATAGTATATGCGCATATCATTGACATTTCAAAATACTGTCGAAAGTAACATCCTTCCAAAAGATAAAAACACGCTTTTATCACGCACTAAAAATTATAAAATAATTAAATTGACTTGTAGGTATCAGTTACGATATGAGTATCCATGCACTTATCACTTGTTTTGGAAAAAGTGCGATGCGTGAAGCGTGACTTTTTTAAATGGTTTTAACTACAAAGGACATGTTAGGTTTTTGTATGAAGGCTGGGCTTTTATTCGAAGCTACTGTGAACAGGGAAGAGATCATATTTTTATGAAAGTACATAAATTAAGGAGACTTTGTATATTTTTTTTATTTTTTTTGAAAGCACCGTTTCAGTCAACGAAGTTATGACTTGACCGGTGTACTAGTAGCTACTGAAGTGTTCCACTATCCATCTCCTGGCTCCATCATCAGACCTTAAAACCAACTGCAATCTGTTGTATTCATCAAAACAAATCATATGACTCCAAACTAGAGGGGTTTCCTAGATGCCACTGAAGAATTCCACTATCCACCTCCTAGCTCCATCATCAGCCCCTCGTCACCAAGCCCAATCTATTGGATTCGTCAAAACTTCTTATAAAAAAACAGGACTTGCCTACGCTATCTTTAATTTTTAGATCAAGAGAAAAATAAGAGACAGATTTTGCATCGACACAGACAGATTTTAAAAGCCATTAAACGAAGAGAAGAAGAAGAAGAATCAATTAAATAATAGAAGTATTAAACAACTACCCATTCTGCGGTCAGTGAATATGAGCGGTACGCGTCGACGGCAGAGACAACTGTGGTGACGACGGCTGTAGTTACAATGCGTGCCACGAAAGATGAGAATTGACCCCGCCTCCCCCGCTCTTTCCGCCGCCCCTATGACGTCCGGTCCCGTCCCGCACTCAGACCTCATACCGCTAAAGATACCTAAAATCGTGTAGGTACTGCGCATGTCAAACCACGTGGTGTGTCAAGTCTGATCTTTCGTGGCACGCATTGTACCTTACCTCCGCCGTTGACGCGTGCCGCTCGTGTTTATGCATACTAACGTAGTAGTCACCTAACTGCCCGTCGCATTGATCTCGTGGTCGCAAGCGCAACTGTTGAGCGTGGGGTCCTGGGTCAGGTTGAGCAAAGTTGGAAGGACGTGCGCTCGTGGGATTAGCGACACTTGGCGATAGGGCCCGCCACGGAACAGATGGGCCCGCAAGGCATGGCGGGCTGATACAAGTCGGGGGTGCGGCGAATGTACAAGTATCTCCGGGACCCCACTCATGGTACTAGTTTTAGTCGGTAGGAGTCCGACATCATAACCCTCCGTTCTTCCCAGACGGACCCTCCGCCGGGGAAGAACGGAGGATTAAACTACGAAAAAAAATGTTGAGCTATGTGTTATTGAGTTTTTCCATTAGGAATTTCTCAGTAGCAACCCGGCATTTGGAAGTTGGCGGTGTAATACTCCCGTGACTCGGAAAGCACGTTAAACCGCTGGTCCTGCACCTGATCGCTCTCCGGTCGTGTCGGATTGCCGTCCCATCGGACTACGAGAGTGAGTGCACCTCTGTGTCTGCGCACACTCGTGCACTATAATATCTTCCGCGCAGATGGCTAGTCTCCGTTGACTTTAGCTGCTACAGGTAAAATTGTCCTGCACGGATTTTACCTAGGACAATCCGTATGTGACACCCGTTTAGGCATGATTAGTATAGGATTGTAGCACATGTGTTACAATTTCTGATACGCACAGATAGGAGGTACTTGGGGTTCGCTCCCAACATCGTGTGGGTTTTTTCGAGCCATAGCGATGACGTAAGTAGAATTTATGGTAACTCACCAATTGGACTGCAAAACATAGATTTATATATTATTTTCTGCAAAAATGTAATGAATCTTTCAAAATCTTACTATCCGTGATAGTACCTAAGTCGTTTCTTTAGAATAAGAAATAGGTTATGGATAGGTTTCAATTTTATAGATACCCTACTTTCTGATTGAAACAAATGAATTTTTTAAATGCTCAAATAATTCTTTGTAACATTTGTCCAGTGGTTGTGCGACACAAGGACAAAAAACACTTAGTTGAGGCAGCGCGCAGGGGGCATAAAAAATATGGTTGCTATCAAAAGGTCAAGGAAGGTTGTTTCATGTTTTTTATTGAGTTAATCGTTCTAATTGCGATTCAAAATTTTCAACCTTGAAATGTTGAAGGTCGGACAGATATGACATCGTAGAAAATAAATTAGTGACGTTTAGGTAGTACAGACGCCAGCACATCAAGCTACTACAATCTAACAAAATTCTTTAATAGATTTTCAACTTTATCGCTAAAGCATAAGGTTCAAAGTTGATTGGGAAAATTTGACAGTTTCGGGTAGCTTGATGTGATGGCGCCTGTACAAATATCTTCTAATTTATAAATCAACAACATAACATAACATCAAGCCTGTATTCCCCGAAGGGTAACGCAGAGTTCACCAGTTATGTTTAAGTTCCATGAAATAGGGGGCGGGCCTATTGCCATCAATCGGGCACAAATCCAGACTCTGGGCTGCTACTGAAAAATTCCAGATGGAAAAACCAGTATATATAGGTAATTTAGGTATACACATACCAGTGGCGTGCATTGGTTTTCAGAACAGGTAGGCAGGCACTAGGCCGGGTCTAGTCTAAGCAGACGCGGTCACTAATCAGAAACATACAACAAAAGTATCAACAAGATTTTAATATTGCTTTTATTTTCGGCTCCAGCAACCTCGAAGAAAATGAAAACGCCCATAACGAAATTTTTGAAAATGTTCGAGAAGCCATATCTTGGATTTTCATTTTAGACTCACTATCGGCGACCAGAATATCCATCCCTTTCTTCGCACGGCCAAATTACGAACGAATTACCAATTACGGTTTTAACATTCATAACAACTAAACAGAAGAGAAAAAATAAATTCAGAATAAAGGGCATTTAAATTAAATAAATGACTTTCATTGACTTGAATGTGCCCTGGCGGCTGATAGTATGTCATGCTCACACAAATGTCTCGCTGACGGTGGCGTGTGAGTTGGATCATTTGGCTCCCTTCAAAATGGTTGAACTGAATGGTGCTGATCTATGCGTCATGTTCGTGAACGGGCGCCGTCAGTTGGGGCTGGTCATCACTTAGCTGCTTTTTAATTATTTTATTTTTGGATTGTTATTTTCTTACTATTTGCTGTACTCTGGACGCTTTTAACGCATACGTCTTTTTTACATCGTTCTCACATATAATTATAAATTCAACATTAATGATGTAACTAATATTTTTGTAAAAAAATTATTTAAAAGAGTGTCCATGAAGTTTCTTGCCCGTTCTTCTCCATAGGTACCTACGTTTCGGAATGCGCAACTATGTAGCTTCATATTTTCTTGACAATTCAAAAGTGCCTGTAAATGGTTTAATTGAAATAAATGCTTTGAGTTTGAGTTTGAGTGGGACACAATATAGGATTCCCTACGAAAAAAAAAATAAAAAAATTCGGACCAGAATGCGACTATTTTGACAAAAATGGTTAATTTAGAATAACTTCTAGATTCCATGGAATTGAGATGTGAAAGTGTGTTGAGGAAGTAAAGAGAATAATTTTAGTATTAATAACTATTCCTTATATGATAATTTAGATTTTACGAGAAAAATAAGATCAAGCAAAGATTAAAAAAAAATACTTATAAACCTGGATCTAACAAAGATACGAGGTGTATTTGTGCTCTAAAATATGCAATATAATTATAGGAGACGTTATCGATGCTTCTTACATAATTTTTGCGTATCACGCTTAGGCGACTTTAGCAGCGACTTTTGTCCAGTCAGAATTTCATATTATAAAAGTGCGTCGGGCGCGCGCGTCTGGAGAGGACGCTGAGTGCGTTCAGTCGGCAATGAGCTGGAGTACTATCAAAATCAGGAGGTACGATGTTATCCCGTCGGATTCCAATTTGAAATGAAGTGCGCCACACTGATCTAAAATGCGGCGAAGCAGCCGCGCTTCTTATAATGTGAAGGCATCAGCTTCAGCCTCGCTACTGTCGCGCTGCTAACGTCCTAATGTGAAAGCGGCCTTAATTAAGAGTGTTATTTTATTTTCTACATATCCGGATAAAAAATTTAACTCGACGTGCTAGTTAACTGGGAATACGAAATTATGCATCTAAATGATTAGCTATGTACCTATATCTATCAGATTTTTTATAAAAATGTGATATCCAAAAGATGTGGGATGTTACCACTGGGACGCCACTGTTCTCCTATCTAATACTTAGTTCTAATTATTCTCCACCACAGAATCACAAGTGATTAGTTGTTCTTAGGTGCTGCCCTAATAACTTTTATTATGGTTTGTCTACTAAAAGGAAATTGTTAGCTGGTAAACAAAAACAGTAGAAACCTATGGACGCCCGATGCGTGAGAAGTAGGTATCAAATGAATGCTTCCTGTATTAATTTGCGAGTGTTTCAAGGACGTCCATAACTATGAATAATAAAGTAAGCTTCAAATTTAAAGTTTAGTTTAGTAAGCTAGGCATACAAACGATTCTTTCATAAACTCCTAGAAACCGACTTTGGTTTTTGCTGGTCTTTCCAGCCTTGGCAAGAATACCGAAAAATTTCTGACGGCACGCAATCCGACACGACTGGAGAGAGACCACGCGCAGGATCAACGGCTTAACGTGCTTTCTGAGGTATCTACGGGGGTATCACCCCGCTCACTTCCAAACTTTGGGCTGTTGCTCGATTTGGAATCGAACCCCAGGACCCGACGCTCAGCAGTCGCGCTAGCGACCACGAGACCAACGGGCAACGGGGCAGATAACAAAATCGGGAGAGTTGAAGATAATTCTTAAATTCTCCAATTTTTGTTAGATATATTTTCATTTTGAGCTAGCCAGATAAGTACCTATTTAATTATTTATATTTAGTTACTTAAGGGGCTTACAGGACCTAAACGCAAGTTTTCGAAACAATAAAAGTATATGATAGACTACAGTAAAAAAAATCAGAAAAATATATGATATTCTTCAGGATATATGCTATATAGATAGTGTGGTGAAAACATAATACAACTAATTTGATACGATAGAAAAAAATCCTGAAGATACCTCTAAAAATTTTCTTTTTACAATAACCCTAACGACCAAACGCAATTGATCAATTTTAATTGAAGTGATTTTGTCAATTATGTCGCTTCAATTGCATTTCGTAGACGAACAATCTGGGCATCAATGTGTATCATTCATGTCAAAATTGACAATTGTAATAGATCGTCTCTGTTATCATAATTGTGAATAGCCCAATGCTATAGGTACATAAGCTACATACATTTAGAAAATGTGTACCTACCTAAATAATATTATCATGCCTTATTTGTGGGTTTGGTGGGCGGCCTGTTTTGTGGGTTTTTTCTACAAACAGATAACGTTTGTCAACAGTCTCGTTTTAACATTTTTTGTCCCATTTTTACAGTTGACATGTCACGTTTATCTAAGCGTCATTGTGTCGATGTTGTCTCTATTATTGCTGGGAGCTGCGTGGGCGCATAGTTCGGTTCACTGTCCACTTATCCAGTACTACATTCATAAAGCTTCCGTTTCGAAGCGAGTACGACCGTGGCCACACATCCGCCACGATTACGTGTGAGTCAGATAAAAAAAATAACAACTTTATACACTGTAAATATTTTTGAGCGATAAAGTGTAAATGTGAAAAAAATATCGACATTGTTTTCCGCTTGTTTTGTCAGTTATTCTCAGAAACATTTTAGCAACGATTTTTTCCGATTGCCACTCTTATTTTAATGATGTACTTGCATATCTAGGGGCCCGTGGCTAAATTATAACAGCCGCACAGGTCGATCGCTCAGGTTAAGCTACGCTTGCCGCGGTTGATCTGTGGATGGGTGACCATCTTTACATCCGAGACCCATCCGTGCCTCGAAAAGCACGTTAAGCCGTCATTCGGGGATCTTTGACAGTCGTTACGGTTCGTCAGAAGCCCAAAAATCTGACAACCAGTCTTACCAAGGGGTATCGTATTACCCAGTAACTGGGTTGTGGAGGTCAGATAGGCAGTCGCTCTATGTAAAATACTGCTATTCAGCTGCAACCGGTTAGACTGGAAGCTGGCCCCAACATAGTTGGGAAAAGCAGTCTTAGGGCGGGATGTTTTACGTCCACTTCACGTACACGTATACGTCAAAAATGGCGCTAACTATCGTCAAACAAAGAACAGCGTCGTTTCAAAGTACAAAATTACAAAATTATGCCCTTGACGAAAACGTTAAAGTTATTATTTGACGTACGTATGTTACCTACGTTAACCAACCGTTCGAAACAACCGGCCCTTTAAATACACGGCACGGTTTCTTTACGGTCCGGCTACAAACCGCGCCCGTAGGAAAAACGTCCGTCAACAAGCTTCCGTAGTGATCCATACAACGCTGATAACCGTGCCGCCTACACACGACGAAAAACCGGAGATTTTCACGGCAAGAATTATTATTTATTTCACGGAAAATAGACTAAAGTTTACAGGGCCTTAAAGTGGTGTCCTGTCTATTGTTTCTTAAGTTATTCGTGTAATTCTTGACAGTGAGTGATTTAAACTCTTGTAAACAGGCATATTATTTCAGTCAAGTTGCCTGTCCTACAAACAATCTACTTCGAACAATAGAAATACGTTTCGAGCTCCACACAATTTTTATACATACTGAAATGAGATACGGTGTATGTAATAAAAACTTTATTAATAAAATTTTCATAGTATAACAATATTAGTTCTTAATGTTAATTGTCAAAAAACATTTTACTTATAATCAAATTGCAATAGCGTTATAAACGAGTAAAAATAATTATAAATCAAGAGATATCGTTTTTCTATCATGTACATAGAAGGACGAATCAGAAACATTGTAGGTAAATAAATTAATTAATAGCTTGAGAGTAGAATAAAGCTTTCGTAATGGTAAAATGATCAAAGCGTCTTACATTGGTTAATCATTCAAAAATATTGTAAATTATTTAATAGGTTATGTTGGTAGGATCATCATGACTACAGCTAAATGGGCTTCTGGCTCTAGTTACTTGACGCCAACATCGCGTGACGTCACCACGGTGGCGGTGCGGGTCACTGCAGTGGATTCGTTAGCGGTTCTGGCCGCGGTCCCCACCTTCTTAATAGTAGTTGTGGTCGTTGTCTTAGAAACACCACCATTGGCAAGTTTTTGGATATCAGTGTTAGATCGCACTTCTTCAGTAGCTGCCTGTTTCTTCTCATGAGCAGTAGCATTCTTCACGTTCCTTTCAACATTCTGTTGGAAACCTTCCCTTCTAATCACTTCGTTACTCCTTTCCTCAGTGCAGCTACCTCCTCTTACTCCCTGTTCCGCGGTCCTTATGACTCCATTTTCAACAGGAATGACTTCACTGTTCTGGTAGTGCTCGGAATATCCGTTGCCGTCGGATGTGTCGATAGTGTAAGAACCGCGACGGATCGGCTTCTCAGGAACCCACACGATATCTTGCGTCAAAGTTTCTCGGTGCTGAACTGGTTCGGGCGATACTGTCGCGCTTCTAACCTCGCTGTCGTGTCTCACTTGAGTCAAATGCGCACGAGTGTTATAAATTTCATTAGTCTCGTTTGATTCTACAATATTTTGCTGATGAACATTCCTGTTATCTTCAACTTGGTCCCTATTCTGTTGGATAACAGTCCTTTGGACTTGAGTGAATTCCCTGGTGTTGTCGGTGGATTTTGGGGATGTTCTCTCAGCCGGGCGCTGGGAGTCTAATGGTCTCAACTGTCCCAACATAGGCGAGTGTTTGATACCGAAGGTTATTTGCGGCGTTTTGTTGATCTGCACCTGTAACCACAGTGTTTCATTAATAAATAACTGTTGGTTATTGAAAAGTCCTTGTGTTTAGTTTATAATAAAAAATAATAAAAAACCCGACTGCGGTAAAAAACTTGAAGTTTAAAAAACTGAAAAGCTAAAAACAAGCCCATTTTAAATTAAATAAAAGTTAAAAGCAGGCGGGACCCATTTGTATTCGAAAATATGATAAAAATGGAATGGGTCCCGCCCGCTTCCAACTTTTATTTAATTACCCGAGTGCGCCAGAAGGAGGGTTATGTTTTTCGAGTGTATGTATGTATGTATATTTCTTTGGCAAGCTCTGTAGCCTAAACTACTTGATCGATTTCACCTTGGGAGGTGCCGTTAGATCCGTCTTAATTATGAAATTGACACTGGGTATATTAAAATTTAAAAAAATGCCTGGTTTTTGGCGCCATATTGTCTATTGTTGTATTGTATTGCCATATTGTCAGAAATAAAAAAGAAATAAAAAAAAATAAAAAACCCGACTGCGGTAAAAAAAACTTATGTTAAAAAAGCTGAAAAGCTACAAACAAGCCCTAAGTTAAAAAAAGCTAAAAACAAGCCCATTTTAAATTAAATAAAAGTTGAAAGCAGGCGGGACCCATACCATTTTTATTATATTTTCAAATTCAAATTGCTCTTCAGCTTTTTTAACTTATGTTTTTTACCGCATTCGGGTTTTTTTGTTTTTTTTTATTACTTTTTTTATTTCCATCTTTTTAATTTACAAATGTGAATGATTTCGCAGATGATTTACTTCTTGGTAGGTACGTGTTTTTTACGATTTGTCACATCGAATACTTTTAACCATATAGGTAAGTTGTATATATTTTTGTAATCACCTTTTAAAACCCTTTATTTTGATACCCCACTCGATAGGTTTTGAGAAAAAAAAATTTTTTTAAGACAATATAAGGCCAAAAAGCAGCCGTTTTATTTTTTTAAATTTTGATATACCCAGTGTCACTCTCACAATTAAGATGAATCTAACGGCACCTTCCAAGCTGAAATCGATCAAGCCGTTTAGACTAAAAAGCATGCCAAAGAAATATACATACATACATACTTTACATACACTCGAAAAACATAACCCTCCTTCTGGCGCAGTCTGGTAAAAATATTTGAAATATCTAAACTTTGACTCTCTTGTTGGTCTAGTGGTCGCAAGCGCTACTCCTGAACATGAGGTCCTGGGTTGGAAACCCAGGACGGGCAAAGTGTTATTTGGCTTTTCTAGCTGGAATTTCTGAGTAGCAGCCCGGAGTCCGGATGTGTGCCCAGTTGATGGTAAAAGGCTCGCCCCCCTTTACTCGCCCCATTACATGGGACGGACTTGGGTATAATGGTTAAAAATCAACTCCAAAACATCTACTGAAACTAACAATAGCTTAACAAATGACGACGTGGGTATTTCTGCTTGCAATAGAAGCCAGACTTGTAAAAGCATTTCTCCCAATAATTGATAGTTAATTTACCTTTTCGGGGGAATAGGTGCCAGGCGCGGGCACTCGCGTGCGGTCGTCCACAGGCACCTTGTGACGTCCCGACATTGTGTACACCGGGGTGTCCAACACGGACGGGATGCGGTACGTATTCGGAGCTGAAAATAGTAGCAAAAGCATTAAAATATTGCATTACTAAACATTTGTGTTGCCAGCATTCCAACTCCTCTTGTTATGATTAATCGCTTGACCTATTCTTCTTTTCCTATAGTAAATATGTGTTACACCCACTGTAAAATTTTGTTAATTTTTAGAAGAAATCCAATTAATTATTAGTTCATAATCCGCCATGCTTTGTTACTGTGATTAGTAACACCACTACTGCCTGCGAAACTATAACTCACCAGGGGTTTCAGCGAATTTATTTGTATGTATTTTGATACCAAAAGTATGCTGTGGAGAGTAACTCAACATGAACTTGTAGCCCTTCTCAGGGTTATATGTTCCTGGAGCTGGCACCTTCAACCGCTCGTCTATTGGTTCCTTATGTCTACCCGAAATCGTATACAACGGAGTTTCAACAGGCGTTGGAATATTGTAGGAATTCGGAGCTAGAATATATTTATGGAGAAATATAGTAATCCTGAATTTTGAAACAATGACAGTACCAATGCAAGGAATGTATATTTACCTGGAGTGTCAGCGACTTTTACGCTGTCGGTTTTGATCCTGAACGTGTATTGAGGAGCAGAATGTAGCATCACTTTATCAGCCTTGTCGGGATTGTACACGTTAGGAGCGGGTGTATCGTTTATTTTATCTTCCTTGCCTCTTGGGGAAAAGAAGTGAGAAGGATAGTGGTGATGAGTCACGTTATCGGCTTTTTCAGGGTGATAAGCACTCGGACCTGGCGTATTAAATATCTTAGCAGCATCTATTTTTGATCGGAACGAATAAGATGGTGCATGCTCATGTGTCATTCCATCACCTTTTTCCGGATGGTAAGCGTTACAAGCCGGATAATCGTTGATTTTAACGTCTTTGCCTCTTGGGGCTAAGGAGTGGGCTGGAGAATGGTGATGAGTAACGTCATCCGCTTTTTCAGGATGATAAGCACTCGGACCTGGTGTATTAAATATTTTAGCAGCATCTATTTTTGGTCGGAACGAATAAGATGGTGAATGCTCATGTGTCATTCCATCACCTCTTTCTGGATGGTAAGCGTTACAAGCGGGATAATCGTTGATTTTAACGTCTTTGCCTCTTGGGGCTAAGGAGTGGGCTGGAGAATGGTGATGAGTAACGTCATCCGCTTTTTCAGGATTATAAGCATTCGGACCTGGTGTATTAAATATTTTAGCAGCATCTATTTTCGGTCGGAACGAATAAGATGGCGCATGTTCATGTGTCATTCCGTCGCCTTTTTCTGGACTGTAAGCATTAGGACCGGGATAGTTTGATGGTTTATCAGCTGGACCTTTTGACCCAAAACTGTATTTAGGCGCGCCATCTAACATGTAGTCATATTTGCTGGGATCGTATGAATTAGGGCCGGGTGTATCTTCTGGTTTATGATTTGGATGTTTAATTCTAAATGAATATGCTGGGGAACTCTCCAGCAAAACCTTATCACCTTTCTCTGGGTGGTACGCGTTTGGACCTGGATAGTTATCAATCTTTCCAGGTTGCCCTTTACCAGCCATCGTGTATTGTGGTGTGCCATTTAAAATATGGGGATCGTATTTATTAGGTGCAGGAGTATCAGAAATCTTAGCATCTGGCCCTTTGCCTGATATAGTAAATTTAGGGGTATTGGAAGGCAAATGTGGATCGTAAACATTTGGACCAGGCGTATCAAAAGGTTTGCCATCATGTCCTTTCCCAGAAATCGTATACCTCGGAGAATTATCAGGTAAATGAGGGTCATAGCAATTCGGCCCAGGTGTATCAGATGGCTTCCCATCATGTCCTTTACCGCCTAAAGTGAATTTTGGAGTACTATCAGGCAAGTGAGGGTCGTATGCGTTAGGAGCTGGCACTTCAGACGGTTTCATTGCGGGATGTCTTCCAGATATAGTATATTTGGGTGTTCCATCGATATAATGTGGATCATAAACGCCGGGCCCAGGTGTGTCTGAAGGCTTGGCGTCGTGGCCTCTGCCGTACATACTAAATTTAGGCGTGCCATCTAATAAGTGCGGGTCGTAGTTATTCGGCGCTGGTGTATCACTTGGCTTATCCGTAGCAGTCTTGGGTCTGAAAGTGTACGAGGGTGACGACTCGTGAAGAAGTCTATCAGCCTTATCTAGACTGTACGCATTGGGTGCTGGGACATAATCTGTTTTTGGTGTCTGACCTTTTCCCGCCATGCTAAATTGCGGTGAACTATGATACATTTGCACAGAGTTCTCTGGTGCATACACATTAGGTGCTGGTGTGTAGTCAGTTTTCATAACTTGATCTTTTACTCTGAACGAATAAGCTGGTGACGACTCGTGCATGATTTTATCAGCTTTATCCGGACAATAAGCATTAGGCGCTGGAGTATTATCAATTTTATCACAGTGGCCTTTACCGCTCATAGTATATTTAGGGGTTCCGTCCAACATATGCATGGATTTTTCAGGAGCGTACATATTAGGTGCTGGCGACTCACTCCTCAGAACGGTTTGATCCTTAATCCTGAATGAATAAGCCGGTGAGCTCTCATGAAGGACTTTGTCAGCTTTCTCGGGGCTGTAACTATTTGGAGCTGGAGTTTCTGCTAGCTTAGAACATACTCCTTTACCTAACATAGTATACTTACGTCCACCATTCAACATATGCATAGACTTTTCTGGAGCATAGACGTTCGGAGCAGGTGTTTGTTCAAATTTCTCGACTACTTCTTTTGAACGCATCGTATATGAAGGGGAACTTTCGTGTAATATTTTATCAGCTTTTTGAGGGCTATAGTAGTTTGGACCGGGAGTTACGTCATGCTTTTCAGCTACACCTTTACCAGCCAAAGTATATTTAGGCCCATGTTTAAGCGAATTTAAAGATTTTTCTGGTGAATAAATGTTTGGAGCAGGTGCGTTATATTTTTTAATAATTTCGGTTTTTGTCCCGAATGAGAATGCGGGTGATTTTTCTCTAAGCATTCTATCTGCCTTTTCGGGGCTATAAGCGTTAGGAGCAGGAACTTGTTCAGACTTTTCTAACTTCATTTTTCTTGAAAAGGTGTTTCTTACGGTTTTGTCGCGCACAGTTCTTTTACCCTGAAATTACAGAAATCATTATTAGTCATATTATATTCGGAAACTATTGAACACAATGCAACTGCATGATAAACATCTACATAACTATAAAGTATTAAAATAAACAAGTACCTGGTTAATAGCTGTAGAAGCAGCGACAACATGCAAATAATATGTTAAATATGATCTCTAAACACTGCAATGGCAATAATGCCTATGCGTTTTGCCATCAGACAGCACATGTCATAGTTATTTGAAGTAGGTTATATGAAAGGTTTAGTTTTCTGATAATACATAATTTTATTGTTAAAACGATTTTTAGAAGAATATTTAATAAACAATTTTATATACATCACAAAATAAATAAATAAGTACTGCAACGATGGAAAGTTTCAGCTCCCACAAAGCATGGCGGTGAATGAGGTGGATGAGTAAATCTTGTTGCAGACAGATGTCGGTTAGATGGCGGCAATCTCTTCTGGCGCGGGATGGAGGGTGGCTTGACCCGCGTACTGCGAGTGCCGGATGCCGAACGTGTGCGCCGGTGCCCACGGCAGGTTCACGCACACCTGCACCCACCCCAATGTTAGTACATGTCATGATGTAAGTAGGGACAGACAGTCTCAGAGCATTTAATAGGACTCGGCAGGCACCAGAAAGTATGGTATATAAATGATCCACGAAAACCTTTTTAACGATATTGTCGAGAGATGAACACAGAGTGCCAATCTGTCTCCGATTCAAATGCTCTTAGATAATTATAATAATAATGTATCGCTTGTTAAAAGCATTAGTCAAAGTCGATATTAGTAGGCGGAAGGCTGATGTTGTCTAATTTTATTGTTAGTTGCAAATGCGCGCCCACTAGCAATTCAACCCCTGTGTGCGGGCGACCGGTGAAGTAAACTTCCGCGTGGAGAGAATTTAGGAAGCATTCAATTCTGTCATTCATTTATGCACAAAATTCACGAGCGCGCTGACATCATCCGCCTCGCCTCGACCCGGACTATTTCACAGAGGTACAGACAATGATTAATGTATGCAATAAAATAAAGACGGGACAACATCAAATACCTACTCATTGGTCGAACGGGTTTTTTTCATGATAGAGGTGTCATCCTTTAAAGCAGTTTAATACTAATATCGAAGCATTAATATTATGAGTCCATAGATGATTTATCATCGTCGATTTGTTATTTTACCATGTATTACTAACAATTAAAGTTTTTATTACCTTTTCGGGACAATATACTCCGGGTCCGGGGACGATGGCTGTCGGTGGCTTCGTCTCTCGCCTTGGTGCAATGGTGTACGCAGGAGGCCGTTTGGTGAGCGCTGCGGCAGCTTTGTCGGTGGTGTAGGTGCCAGGTCCCGGCAGCGGGAGCTTGGACTCCAACGTCTTGCCACGTCCCGTGATGCTGAACGCTGGTGCTGCGCGTTTACCACCCTCCTTTGCTTCTCCAAGCACAGGGGGCATGGAATATGTATTCGGCGCTGAAAATTACACGATCAAACGTTTATGGTATGCCCAAGTAAGTGGCCTGATCAATACTATGGGTTTGACACCCGGTTAAACCCACACAATTGATAAATACGCACTAGGTATATAGGCAGTTTAGTTTAGCCCCTCTGTCGTATCAAAATTGTATAAAATGTACTTTACCACATATCGCGTGAATAATGCTAACATTACAAAGCGAAATAATAAATCATAGCGTAACAAAACAATGGCTCACAAAACCACAACGAATGAACAAAAAATAAAAGTGACGTCAGGCATCAAACGATGAAACGATGCAGCTACATTAATGAATCTCGGGAAAGCTAGATGACAAAGACAATAAATATTAAATGTCTTTGCTAGATGACGACCTTGATGACCCAGTCTCTTATCATAATAATGACGTAACAAAAACAAAAGACTGAAAGGTTCAAAACAAAGGACAACAAACTAAACAATTTAAGCGTTGATGCAAGTGACTTGTCTTTAAAATCAGACTACATAGGCCGGGAGATGATGACACATTTTGGTAAGTCATTTCTTACAGTATGGCGCTTTCAGGGGGGTTCATATACGTAATAAGTGAGAGGAAAATGATGTTCTTACCGGTGGTGCGCGGGACGCAATTGCAGAATAATTAATTGAAATTGCTCGAAAATCCGGAGGTGTCAAACAATTTCTTTCACAAAATTTCTTCAATTTATCGGTATTTCAACAAAAAAAACCCGGCGGTCGCTATGTGCCATACTTCTCCGGTGGGTGTTTAGACCCGCCATACTTTTTTGAAAATGTTTTTTTTTTTTAGTTTTTTTTATTTATTTCTTACAGGCTGATTTTTTTTTTAACAATTGTTTTTTATTAATCTTGTACGAAAATCACCATGCCATACCATTCCGACGGTCCAAAATACCCGCCATACCCCCTCAAACATGTCATTTTTTTAAATTCGAGAAACCATTTCTTTCAGTATGGCACTTAAGTCGTGGTCAGTTTATGGTACAGTGAGACAAAATTATATTCGCCATACTTCTAGTGCAGTATAAAAGTGGTGCCATACTTGAAAAATTGTATTTTTTAACCATTTTTAAAACACGCCTATAGAAGCCGTGAAATTATTTTTTACAGTATGGCATAAATGAAATCAGATTGTTCCCATACTATTATGAGTTGAAAAAAATATGCCATACTGTGACCATGGTACGAAAGACCGTCATACGCACGCTGCGGTGTAAAAAAAATTAAAAAAATGAAAGGATTTCTTACAGTATGGCATTTTAATTTTTGGAAAGTTTATAAAAAGTATGATTCAGGAAAATTATCCCATACTCATCATGAAGTCCAAAAGTGATGCCATACCCGGAAAACCGATTTTCAGCGACGTAATGATGAGTGACGCCTGACCAGCACAGCTGCTGTATACCAGCATTAGAATTTGTATTGAAGAAGATAGTTCGGAGACGTTCGAGCGTAGAATATTATACGACATAACACATTATTTAATTAAACAAGATTGTCCCTACATACAACTTTCAAATTTCGTATTTACGTTCCTCACATAACCAACTTTAAAAAAAAAATGGTGCCATACTGTAAGAACTTGTTCAAATGTTGCATAAAATTTTACAATTATTTAATAACATTATACGTATATCACCCACTCTACAGGTATGGCTTATAATGCCATACCTGTAGAGTGGGTGATATACGTTTCTAATCATAAAAACAACTACTAGACCAAATTTTAAGGTGAAAGAAATGGTTTCTCGAATTTAAAAAAATGACATGTTTGAGGGGGTATGGCGGGTATTTTGGACCGTCGGAATGGTATGGCATGGTGATTTTCGTACAAGATTAATAAAAAGCAATTGTTAAAAAAAAAATCAGCCTGTAAGAAATAATTAAAAAAGAATAAAAAAAAAACATTTTCAAAAAAGTATGGCGGGTCTAAACACCCACCGGAGAAGTATGGCACATAGCGACCGCCGGGTTTTTTTTGTTGAAATACCGATAAATTGAAGAAATTTTGTGAAAGAAATTGTTTGACACCTCCGGATTTTCGAGCAATTTCAATTAATTATTCTGCAATTGCGTCCCGCGCACCACCGGTAAGAACATCATTTTCCTCTCACTTATTACGTATATGAACCCCCCTGAAAGCGCCATCCTGTAAGAAATGACTTACCAAAATGTGTCATCATCTCCCGGTCTAACAAAGCATGGAACAAAAAACTAAAAAACTGGCCAAGTGCGAGTCGGACTCGCACACGAAGGTTTCCGTACTACAAGGCAAAAACGCCGAAAAAAACACGTTTGTTGTATAGGAGCCCCCCTCAAATATTTATTTTATTCTGTTTTTAGTATTTTTTGTTATAGCGGCAACAGAAATACATTATCTGTGAAAATTTCACCTGTCACGGTTCATAAGACTGGTGGCAGACGGACAGTGGAGAAGAGAGTGGAGTCTTAGTAATAGGGTCCCGTTTTTACCCTTTGCGTACGGAACCCTAATAGAGCTAAAATAATAAGTAAGCGCTGAAAATAATGTGTAAGACGTGTATTGTAATAAAATAAAATGTTTGAACATACGAGTATATTTCCTACTGTAAGCATACAAAAGATTTGTAAATCATGCTGTTTTGACACCTACAGTTAAGCAGCTCGGCATGATCAGAGCTACATGAAATTGCATCAATATGTCTTTAGCACTTTTTAGTTAAACTACACGATCAAAGGCAGAAAGCACTTACTAATAATATAAGTATGCGTCGAGCAAAAATACTAGAAAATGTATGTACATTATGGTCCGTTCGAAAAGTATCTTATGAAAGTTTAAACAAACTCATTCATCTGTATGATCTGTCTGTATCTAGATGGTTTCAACTTTATATCTAACCACTTTTTTCAACAATTATTGGTTGAATAATACTAATAAATTGTAATTGAAAACTCATCGTCGAAAATTAAGATTACAAAATTAACCTCAATTGTCAAATGAAAAATATCTATATGGTGATTTACACTTAGAATTTAGGGTGTATTAAAATAATCACAACAAAGCACTCAATCTGTAAGTGGCACTGTAAATTGGCATGCACAGGTACGTTTCCTGATCCATTTGTTTACATATTCATCAGATAATTTTGGAACAGACAATGCAGACGATACATTGTATACAGCTGAAAATCTACACATGAGTTGCATGCTATTCTGACC
The DNA here is from genome assembly GCA_927399505.1 of Luperina testacea. Taxonomy (NCBI): domain Eukaryota; kingdom Metazoa; phylum Arthropoda; class Insecta; order Lepidoptera; family Noctuidae; genus Luperina; species Luperina testacea. Next base: position 12,606,297 of record OV656762.1, read on the forward strand.
TACAGCTACATATATACAAGATTCAAAGATTGAATTCAAATTGAACTACATGACCAAAGGCACATGCTACGAGAAGGTCGTGAAGAAACCTGGCGTTTTGCCGCTGGGCTGTGGGGCGTTCACTCGCAGGCCGATGGAGAAAGCCGGAGCATGGTCGTACACGGCCCGGACTGCCTTGATGGGCTCATAGTCGCATGGCGCAGGAGTCGCGGCAACTCGCGGCGGCGGCCAGCGACCGTGAAGAGATGCCGCCGGCGCACCAGACCGGCCTGCTTGTTCGATCAAGCGGGAGATATTGTACGCCCAACCGCATGTTATTGTTAACACTTGGAGTACGAAAACCGCCCTTACGGCTACGAAGTAAGCACTGTCGAATGCTTACCCAAGGGGTCGTGCGGTTGACTGTACATAAGTATTGTTATGAATGTTATGATATAAGATATGTTCAATGTCTGTGAATAAAGATACGTTCAAGGTTGCCTGGAAGAGATCGCAGAATGCTATAAGGGCGCGCATCGTATATTTTTAGTTTTCGATGAAAAAAATTGTTTGTTACCTATGCGTTATTGTGGTGTACAATAAAGTATATATACATATAAATAAATAAGCTCTTGTGTATGTACCTACGTCTTTAAAATTGTCATCTATATTATTTTATTCACATTAAGAGGGGACGGGGCCTGCGAGGAATTTGAAAAATAGGTATTTGAAGAAACTATTGCCGTCGCCTTACCTCAAGTCTGCCCCCGTAGTAGGGACAGCTGCAGCTCAGACCGAAACTATCACAAAAATTTTGACGAGATCGACGTTTCGTATTCCCCTTTTTTCTCCTCGAAAACTGAGCCGATTCAATTATTTTTTACATTAACATTGTAAGAAGGAGTACCTGTTTAGGTTTCTAACATTTTTTTTATGTTAAACGTTAATGTTTTATTTTATTTACAGTTCGTGCGTGACGCGCTCGCGCCTCAGGCTATATAAGGACTTACTAGTCTAGGGAAAAAAATTAAAAAAAAACAACATTGAGATTCTGACTGAGTACCTAGTGAAAACCACTAAAATAAAAATTTCAATAGGATTAGCATAAAATAATATTATTTAAATCTCGATTATGATTTTAAATGTATGCTTGCTTGGTCAATTCCTAGTATCTGGTGGGATGACACTGACAGCACACTCCACGCTCACTTCACCTAAGTTTTCACGGTGAGATGGTAACAGAATCGCACTGCTGTTCCCTCTTAAGACGAAAACTAATGAGTTGAGCATTATTGATCTTTGTCTTTCAGAGGCGCCAGACAGTTGGCAACTTTTCCGCTTACATAAAATTGTTTTCATATTCTTTAGTTATGTACCTACAACCACCCTTGAATATTGATTTGACCTTTCTGTGACCCTATAGGTACGTATAAGAAGTACACATTTATTCCGACGTAGAAAAATCTAGTATTCCTATTTTACACGCAAGTCATGAAATCCCTAAGCAGAATTTAATTAAACAAATACTGTTGCAGTATTTACAGCTTCAGTAAACTAATAAAAACCGCATAATAAGCTCTTCGGGTGCGTTATGCGAACGCAGCACGAAGTAAGTTTGTATTAACCCTGTATTAGAAAATATGCAAGCTGTAACTATTCAGTTGCATGGGTAAGTACTTATATTTATTTATTTCGTGTCATTATTTGCAGGTTAACTTGAACTTAAATTAAAAATCGACACTGCATACTTATTCATTTTCATTGTCAAACCTAAAAGAAAACAACCTTCAAATGTTATTCAATATTCGTATAGGTAGAGATATCGGTACGCACTAAGGTCTAATTTGAACATATTAAACGTTCTTGTAAGATAATAAATCATACTTGCCGTATAGCAAAAGCAACTTACCTACTTCATTGCTCTAAATACCCTTTACCTATTAAACCTAATAGGAAATATTGTACACCTATGGCTCTCAATCGAGTACATAATTATTAAACTATGACAACAAGTACAAGTACTACAATATTAAAAGCAAATATAATAATTTACCAGATAAATCCTCGCTTTAAAGTCGTAACTGAAACACTGCACTCGAGATCCTTCTAGCACTGAAAGCCTAAACACAACTTGTTTGAACAAGCCCTAGGCACGGTGTAGTGGCGAGTGAAGCGAGTTGGATGCGCGACTGAGCCTGTATGGATGCGACACTGTCGGGGTCCGACTGGCTCCTACACGCCTTCTCTGACTCACCAACAGCCGATCACCTTCGCACATACGGACTTATTTGGAGACATCGACCAAATGCAGCAGCCGGAGAAACTTAGCAACTGTTCGATCATCCAATGCCACAGTAATTGTCCAATTAAGAACATAAACATAAACGACTAAGATATATATCTACATATGGCATATTAATTCTTGATTCGATGATTGCTGTTTTTATTTTTAATTATTTAGTTTAGTCGTTTAAAAAAAAAAAGGAATGAAAGAAAGAAAAGAATTTTCGTCAATTTTGATGCCAATTAGGTTTGATGTTAGCGAAATTAACTATTAACAAGTTTATTGGTATCTACTAATTGATGGAAAAAGATTGTGCTCAATACTCGCATGAATAGATAGGAACAGGAATATCAATCTATAGTATTTACTTATTTACCGCCTACACGTCGTGTTTTTTGTCAATGACATTGTAAACAGCAAGTTTAATTCAATGACAATGAATATCATATTATGTCGAATCAGAACGGCATCGACACCTATATGGCTTGGTACCTACCCGAAAAAAAATCTGAACAGCGACAGCTTTTTATTGACATACCTATCTACCTACTATTCATTTTAAAATGCCTGTCACAATAGGTAAATATAAGAAAGGATCTAAGTAGCAGATACCTACACAATGAGGAAAATGAAAATAGTCACGTAAGTACGTAACTACTTTAAATATTTTAAGTGCCTAAGTAAACAAGTACAAAATACCACTGCAGACGACATCGCTTTATGTAAATCATGACTGCAGTCATGACCCACTTACAGATTATATTTGTCGCAGCATGAATCACGATATTATAAATCCTAAAGGTGTCCTGGAAGTAATATTTCTTTCAGTCAATCCGCAAGATAATTTTGTTAAGATAATTTTATAGAGCTTATTTCGTTTTCAGTCCTGCACAATACTCATTTTATGCACCCAACTAACATTATAGTACTTACAAGTGTAACATACAAAACAAGATTGTTAATGATCAAGTTAAGACAAACAGACTAAATACTGCGTATAATTCGTGGGCGGCAGACTGTATAATTGCCTATAGAAAGATAAACGGTTTTGCTCGAGCATAGGCAACTCGAGCAATTATCCAGTAAACGACAATTGCGAACAGCTACCCACGATTCTATTATAAATACAAGCCAAGAACAAGTAAATTCGATTGTTCCATATGCTGCAGTCGTCAGCGGGATGTGCTCTAGTAGCTACATGGTATGTGCCAAGAGTGGGCGAGGCCACAAATGTAAAATCAATATATTCACAAATAAGCGGTCAAACTTTGACCGAGACCTTCGTGTTATGATAGATATAAAACTAACATAATAATGTTATATTAGATGTGCTGATAGTTTCCTTAAGTTATAATAACTATCCCAAACAATATCAGCCAGCTTTAATAGGCTCTAAAAACGACCGCTTTGACGCCCAAATCATGTGACTGTCGTAGGCAGGCGATTTGGGAAGTAGTTTCGGCAAAATGTCCTCTGAACACGAGACACATTATGACTTTGATGCCATCGATTCACTTAAACTGGCACAATTGTGACGACAGATTTCTCTTTTGTGCTTTTGTGGAGAAAAAGCTTGCCTCATGAATAAGGGAAGCGGTGTCACCCGCACGAAAATTTTCACAAGAACCGTGCATTTTTCCGGGGGAAAAAAGTATGTCTGTGTCATTTTCCGGCCCTTAAACTATATCCATGCAAAAAATTCACGTCAATATGTTGTTGTTGTGAGAAAGAAGGACAAGCTAACACATACAAAGTCACATCCTACTAATATTAATTTATAAATGTGAAAGTTTGTGAAGATGTTGGATGTTTGTTACTCAATCACGCGGAAATCGTTGAACAAATTTGGATGAAAATTGGCACATAGATAGAACATTTCCTGAATTAACACATAGGATACGTTTTATACCGATATTCTCATGGGATCGAAACTCACGCGGGTAAAACCGCGGGGTGCTGCTATTTATAATATACATAATTATGTAGGTAACTCACCTTTAGCTGTCATTCCTTCTGTGTTGTATGTAGCGGGTCCAGGGCCAGCCCTAGAGGTGCTGGAGCCAGGTGGATCAAGTTTTTGCCCGAAGGTGAAAGCTGGGGCTCGAGGTCTGCGAGATTCTTGCGGTGGTTTTCCTGTGAAGAACACCAGAATTTTGAAACCACTAAAAATTATAGATTCAACTCGCCTGACATTTTTATGGGCATGATGCCATACAACTTTCTATCTTTAATAAAATAAGTTGAATACATCAACAATAATAACTAACTTCTACGTCAAAGCGTTTCCCCAGTCAAAGCATTTTTATAAGTCTCCACTTGGTAACAGCAGTGAGGTAAGTTGTTCTTCCGGACTAATATAAACCATGACCAAATCTATCACAAGGTTAGCTTGTAGCATTTGGGGCCATACAGCTATCAGACCTTGGCAACTTAGAAAACTGATAAATTATACCTTTAGATAAGTTATCAAAAGCCCAGAGGAGATGAGAAGCGCAGCATTAAGTCCATAGCTATTGAGGATGTTACACCTTCCTTTTAAGTCATAAAATGATTGTTTTTTTTTAAAACAATATTCAAAGATGGCTTCTTCTGCTATAACCTTTTTGGAAGACAGGTTTGGTGTATGCGCAAACGTGTGTATAACTGGTGTTGAGCTTCGCTAATACCTGTTACAACTTACAGGAGATAACATGGGAACATTTCGACTTATTGAAATAAATACTTTCGTCGTTTCTTGACTTTCTGGAGTATCTAGGTATGAACTGTCTTTGTGTCTCTGATAACTTGAATGACATTGATAAAGCGTCTCAAAACTTATAAGTAGGTACACTCTCTCTTATCCATATTTTATTTATCTGCATTATTACTAATAATAATGAACGTTTTAAACTTTGTTTTGTAAACATATATGTAGATAATATCTACATAATATGTTTACAAAACAAAGTTCTATGTTTCTATAAATCTATATATTATATAGATTTATAGAAACATAGACGATTTTGCAGAATTCGTGATGAATAACATAAATTGTATTAGCGAGTCGCTTGGTCAATGTCACACCATTTGTGTAAGCACACGCACTGATGGAGCTCACCTTGGCGGGGTCGATGTTGTCGTCCACAACCCACGCTTCAACCATTCCACTTATTTACTAATATGACGATGAGATTTCATAGAAATGCTTTTAAAACTGTTCCTAAGAAACAATTGCTTAATATACTTAACAATAAATGAATGTCAACACGTATTATTGTTATTATCAAAGTGCGAATAACATGTATGTGCTTTGATTATGAACCATTTTAAAGTACCTACTTACATATATTAAGAATCCAGGTGCTAAACACAATTTCAATTCAACTACACAGTTTAGATACTTAGGTACTAATAAAACTAAAAATAAATGTGCGAAGTTATTTGGCGAATAACATTATAAGTATGATCTCACTTTGTATATCAACAGTGCGGACGAGCAAGGCCAGAGTTGCGGTGCGCAGGCGATAATCTCACAACTCAAAACACAACCTCTATTGGAGTGGGATGGGTGACGTAAGCGCGAGCGCACGAGACGTGAACAATACTGGGTCGAAATAACGCGATGGAAGAAATGACCATACCGACACTGCACTATGTATATGTATACATAGCCCCGCAAACACACCATATTGTAATATGTATTTGAACTAAAATATTATATTATGTTTTTCACGTTACATTTGAAACAATCCCTGCTTTACATAAAAAAAAATACTGGAATTTCCACCGCTTTGTTCTTTTGGATAGATATTTTCTTCGTTGTTGAAGAATAGTTTATGTTTACCTCATTATAATTTCATGTTTGGTTCGTTATATGTCGTATCTTCGATTACTATGAATAAATCTTTGTAACTGCCGTCATTTATTAAAATTAAGAAATTCAAAATAGCAACCATTACAAACTAACTAGTAACTACTAACACTACCACTACCACTACTACTACTGTACATAATAAAGAGTATTCTATTCTATTATATTCTAACTATTTTACAAAACGTGTTTTGCGGAATTACATTACAATTCTACCTAAAACGTGATTTACGTTGAAAGAAAAGGCGTTTCCGTGCAAAAAAACTACGTTATTCAGGTGTACAAGTACAATGCTACGAAACAAGCCATGCGTATCTATTCTTTTACCTATAAGAGTGGGGAGGGATACGACTGCAGGTCCAGGACTAGACGCCTCTGCAGCAATGGGTCCTCGGCGGGTAGTGGGAGTCCACGGGTTCTGCCGAACGCCCATCGGACCCTCGCAAGGATAGATAATCCTCGATACCGATGACGCAGTGCGTGCAGGCCTTGAAGTTCTACTATACCCCTAAAATTTCCTTCATTATTACGACGGGAAAATGAATAACATCACAATGCATAGGGTATAGTTTCATGCCTTGAAGAATATGCTTTTATAATTTTTTTGCTTTCGAATTATTATTGATCACCTTGTTGTTTTATTTCTGTTGGTCGGTCACTATTTTATTAATAGCTCTGACAGCAGCGTTTTCATATAGAAACTTGATCAAGTTTCGGAATTACTGGTGTGTAGGTAATTCTCCTCATACAGAGATGAATCAATAGGAAAACTTTTCAAAAATCTAATTTAGGAATACCTTAAGTCGGTATCATATTAGTTAGATACTTGTAATAGGTGCCCGTACATCCTGAGGCTTATAATTATAATAGTAACATTACATGAACCCTTTGATTATATAATAAAGCATGAACCTTTGGATGCCATGGTCATTAACGTTAAGGTTGACTTAGGGGTTTAAAAAAAGTCCCTCGCCCTATCTGGGAGGGGCAGAGGGTTCTTTTAAACCTGTACTAACTAAAACCACTCGGTGTTCCCCCAACTGCCGATTGTCTTTGGTCTGATGGTGGGAACGAACCTTAGTGCCTCATAGTGAATACATAAATGCTGCTTACTGGAATTACAGAGTTCGGCCGAGGCGTTTGATTTATAATTATTTTACTCATTTCTTAATACTTCACGACAACAAGGGAAAAAATAATTATTGAAAATCTTAAATACGTGTACGAAAGTATGATTTTGATTTATATCATGACATAAATAAACATGTAAAATCTGATTAGGTACTCAATTCCCAATAAAATAATACATTAGAAATTACAAATAGGTAATAGCTATGTCAAAATTTGACACATTCCCTATTATTTCTATTTTTCCGTTTAGGTACACTAATGAGGTTGTATTATATTAACTTAACGAATTAAACTATTTTTATTTTAACAAACGCTTAATTTAGTTGATTTATTAGTAAACACCTAGCCTCACGATACGAAATGGCGTCATGCTTCTAATTTGGTCATTTAGGCAACTATTTTATCAGCAAACTTCACATTATGTGGATTACCACATAAGGTCACTTATAATCTAGACAGGAACAGACGGATATTTAAGTCTTCGAGAGGCTTTGGCGATAGGAGATTATTAATATTTCTGGATATTTCCATGTCTGGACAAATCTAGCGGATGGTAACCCTAATCATAGCATAGGTAAGTACCTACCTATTTTTTAACATATATATAGGGTGTCACAACAAGAGATTTAATTAAAAAAACACATTTCTTTTTGAATTAAGCAAACATTTTTATTTCAACATAAAGAAAAATAGTTCCGATGAAACGTGAAATACAACATCAGGCAAATGGCCACCACGAAACCTCTGGCATAGGGTTATTCTTTTGTTGAAGTTTTGAATAACGTTTTCGCGTGTAGCTGTATTTCGCCAATAACGCGCAGTATTTCCTCTCTAAGGTGTTCAACTGTTTGTGTCGATACATTTGGCGCATTATCGCGACCGAAAACTTGACGTAATTAGCGAACTGTTTTCGCAAAACTTTCATCATTTTTGTAATGTATTTTTACAATAATTAAACGTTGTTGGTTTGAATACTTCTCCATATTCTTAAATCGCGTGGTCTGTACGTGACAACTGTCCAAAAAAAATCATCGTACGGCGCTCTTGTTGGAACACCTTTATAATTTAGGCCTATGTGGGGGGATACTAGTTTCCATTAACATAAATAACATTATACCATAACAGTACGCCTGTTTTCCGCGAAGGGTTAGACATAGGTGTATGTACATACATAGGATAACATAAAGAGTACCTTTGCTTAATTTGGAATCTATTATGCATGGAATACAGTGAGTAGACGTTATTGACATACATACTTAAGAGAAAGGAGAGAAATTGCCATAATCACGAAGATTAGCAAATCAATTGCAGAAACAAACGTCAGCACACACGGCAGTTAACAACAATTAATTATACCTACATGTTTCAAAGTCACATGTCAGAGCAATTAAAGAGTCGTTAAGAATCCTGACGAAAATAATGTTCAATTATCACCACACCAAAATACTGATGACAAACAACACAGGAAGAATTTGAATCATAATCAGCCTATATTGTTTTCCCACTGCTGGGACACAGGCCTCCTCTCTCCGTGAGGGAGTGGGCTATAATCTACCACGCGGGCCTAGTGCGGGTTGGTAGATGTCACATGTTTACGAATGGTTGGTTCTAGGACATGCCGGTTTCCTCACGATGTTTTCCTTCACCGTTTTGAGAGCAGTAGTGATGATATAATGTACACAAAGTAAAGCGCCTGTCTGGGTTCGAACGTACGACCTACAACTCGTAAGTCGCGGCCGTTACCACTGGGCCACCACTGCTCTCAATCTCTCCAATTTGAATGAGAAATTAATATAAATGTAGAAAAAAGTTCGTCCCAAATATTTGTAGCTTTATATGGATGGATTCTGTAGTTTCGCAAAAATCTAGGTATCGTAGAAAGTTGTTACTCCTTTTACAGCTTACGTGACATAAGTTAGAATGCGTGTCGGTCCCACGTCGTGTTGGGCCTACATATTTAACAACCGGATCTTTTACTGTAGGTAGTAATACCTACATATGGCCTTTTGTTAAATTTTCCATTGGGCTCCACATGAACTATTAGGTACTTAGTATGTTATTTGCTACGCGAAAAGTGTTGATTTTTATGATGGTAATTAAACACATAGGTATGTACCTATTAAGCACATGCACCTTGTCTTTATTTTCAATTTCCACGAATTTAAGATCATTGCCAAATCACATCCAAATAGGACATTTGGAACAGAAGAACTAGACCTTAACGTTTACAAAATTAAGATTAATTTGGATTTTTATCACATGGTCGATACTAGATAATGTTACAGATAAGTAAGTTTCTCTGTAATACACAATAGACTTCACTTTATTCGGTAATTACCTGCTCAGCAATGGGGGTGTGCTTAAAAATTAATTAAGACTTAATAAGTCCAAAGAAAGCACAAACCAGAAGGTCAATTCTCGTAATTTAAAACGTTCGAAATCTAGTCGTAGTCTCATCTCGGCGACAAACAAATGTCAAAGTCTTGTCAAAAATATAGGGAAATTAGACGTATTTTTGACAGATTGAGACTGAGATTAGACTGTGACCGTCATTGACTTATATATTACTTTTGAAATCATTGGTGACCGTTCTTAAAATTACGTGAATTGCCCCTCAGATTTTCCCAGATATTATTTTTATTAGATATTATTCTTTATTGTCCACCAACAAATTACGAATAAGGGCCACCCAGTCTACGCCGCGTATTTCCATTCTATACAAGGCCAGAACGCAAGGGTGTGAAACTAGTCGCGTATGGATTGGAAATCACTTTTTTACTAAGGTCTTCCAATCTATACACGAATAGTACGCAATTACTCGCGTATACTTCGTAGTAACCTAACTAACTACCTTACCTATTCCATAATATACAGTGCCAGTACGCATACGGACTAATCGTTTATTATACAGGGTGAATTTTCCAAGTGGGCGTGGATGGCCAAATCCAAAACTATGAGGTATTCCTCATAGTACTATCTTATTCATAAAGCGAAAAGTACTCAAAGGAGTCGCCGGCTCGATTTTGATGAAAACTAAAACCGCATCATTGGATTTTTGAAAAATCAATATTTTTAGCCAGGAATCGCACCCGTTGATTTTGTAAAAAAAAACACACTGTATTATTACACCATTCGATAGTGTCGCTGATAAGGATCGAATTCTGCAAAGTAATGACATAAGTAAAGGAAACTAAAGAAAAGAGCTCATTTTTAACAAAATACTTTTTTTATTTTTCTTATGTTACCTACCTATTAATTGTTCAAAATGATGACCATTGTTTTCAATACATAGCTGGATTCGACGTCTCAAGGATTGTACTGCATTCAAAATTTGAATTTAAAAAATAATGTTGTGAAGGCGATTGCGCTGAGCATCATTTCGATTTTCGAACAAGGTACAGGTAATGTCGGTATGAATACTTTAAAATAAGAAGCAGTTTTTTTTAATCCATCATTTTCCTTAAGTTGGATTAATGTTGGATGTTGGTTGGATAGTGTCCCTAATAAGGATCAAATTCTGGGAATTAGTTCCCAGAATTCACTCAGGGACACTATCGAGTGTTGTAATAATACAGTGTGTGCGTTTTTTTTATCAAGATCAACGGGTTCGATTCCTGGCTAGAAATATTGATTATTCAAAAATCCAATGATGCAGTTTTAGTTTTCATCAAAATCGAGCCCGCGACTCCTTTGTGTACTTTTCGCTATTGCTAGTTTCGGAGTTGGCCCTCCCACTTGAAAAATTCACCCTGTATACGCGAGCAGTTGTATGCTCGCCATTTTGATTTGTTGACCTCCGTATATATTATAACCTTCGTAAAAGATTAGGTCATATCAAACATAGTCTAATTTCTTAGTATTTTTTGCGGTAAAAATAAACGGGACCTATCAATTTATTTCCATCATTTATATAGGTACTTTTTTACATAAAAAATACGACAATCATATCATAAATATTGACTGCACAGCAAATTAACCCCGGGCGTAAGCGAGGGGCCACCCAGGGTATCAAGAACCTAGCTGACACAAAGGAGCGACCGCAGGATAGCGCGAGCCGCCGCTGAAATGGCTAACAAAAAACGAGAGACAATTCAATTGCGAGCGCGAGCGCGACAAGCGGAGCGAGGAGCTAGAACATAACTTATTTATTTATTTATATATACTTTATTGTACACCAGAATATTTATAATATTATTTTATTAAACTACTAACTGCGGCCCGCGGTTTCACCCGCAGTCGATCTCGTGGGAATATAAGGATAAAAAGTAGCCTATATGTTAATCCAGGGTGTCAACTACCTCCATACAAAATTTTATCAAAATTGGTTTAGCCATTTGAGCGTGATGATGTAACAAACATAAAAACACACACAAACTTTCGCCTTTGTAGTATAGTTGTATCGGAATATGTAGAGTTATAGACTATAATTTTGATTTCTTTCCCTAAAATGCATGGAATTAGTATGTACTATACTCTTGCCAAACTGTCAAGAGCATTTCTAGACGAATAAATAACGAATTCCGAATGAATGGTAATTTGTGAGTTGGTTTAAATAAATACATTAACTTATTTTACTTTCACCTAAGATTTAAGTATAGCAGAATTAAACATTGTGTTTGAAATATTTTCTTAATTTTATGTGCTATTTTTATGTATATGGTGTTATAAGTACCTACTACTATAAATACTTCATCTAATTATAGTCGGATAAATTGTGATAAAAATACATTGAATATCTTTTATCGTTTTAAAACAGTTCTGTCAAAATAGATTTACATAAGACTGTCAATATTAAAAGCTATTTGGTCAAAATGTATGGATTGTTAAAAATGGCGGAAATGTTAGAAAACATGTGTGATGTGAGTGAGCCCGCCAATTCTGGTCCTCTTGGATTCAACTGCGTTGTCCTCTAAGTGGTATAATAATATAATAAGTCTAATATTACTTTTGTGTTAAATCGAATTACGGAATATTCATGTTCTGTTTCTTTCCATTGCTGATTTGCTATTGCTTTGAGTTTGAGAAATGGTTGGAATCATTGATGTGATAACAATAATTGTTTATGCAAATTGTTGTTGCAATTGTTTTGATACAATACTTTAAAACAAGCTGCCATGAAGTTTGCTTGTCCTACCTTCTTCATGATGACCAAGTTTTGGGAACGGACAACTAGTTTTCTCATTAACGTATTTAACTGACAAGCCTAATTGAAATAAATGCGTAGTCTTGTCTTTCTGTGCTTTTCTTCATTAAAACCCTTTCCCTACACACCATATTCAAAGGTACTTCATACAGTAAACAACTAGTAACCACCAGACACAGTAAATGACGCCAATCAACCATACTCAAAGCTTGCTAATTAAGCTGATATTGTTAGCTATACATATAGTTTTTATTCAACTTTCAGACACGCGCGTACACGTTACGAATTATAAGTACAGGAGCAGTACGCAAAATTCGTGTACCTATATTGTAATCGCAGATTTAAAAATAGCAATACAAAGCTTACGCGAGCAGTTTCCTATGGCTGCGTTGTGACCTTGTATAGAATGGAAAGACGCGTGTACGCCAACTATCTTCTTGATCTTGCGACAGTGGGTTGTCCTACGCCATAACATTTACCGATTCATCAATGCCACAGGCATTGATGAATCGGTTATTATTCGTAAATACCGTTATCTACTAGTTGACATAATATTTTATTTTTAGTGGATAGCATTTTATTATTATAATATTAAAATTTCTAGAGACACTAAGTACCACTGTATACAATATTAATAATAATGTGCATTAGCTAATGTTATTTATAATTCGCTACAGCGTTGTAATCCATAAACAGCCGGTCAATTCTGTAAAAATCTCACCGAGAGTGCTAAGGTGAAGTGAGCTTGAAGTGCGGAGCTGTCATTCCATCTGCCGAACATTTCTGTAAAAATCTCACCGTGAGAACGTAGGTGAAGTGAGCTATCAATAGTCTTAATCCCTATAACATCAGTTGGAATGACAGCTCACTTCACCTAAGTTGTCACGGTGAGATTTTCACGGAATAAATCGCCTGTAGTGCTATTCTGTAAAAATCTCACCGTGAAATTTTAGGTGAAGTGAGCTGTCACTAGTGCCAATCCCTGGCATTAGGTGAAGTGAGCTTCACTAGAAGCTCACTTCACCTAAGTTTTCACTGTGAGAATTTTACAGAATTCATCGGCTGATGCTGGGGATTGACACTATTGACGTCTCCCTTATATCTCACTTCACCTAAGTTCTCACGGTGAGATTTTTACAGAATACATCGGCAGACGTTTGAAAGTTGTTAAGTAATACTCTGTAAGGTCAAATATATCCTTTAATGTCGCTTTATTGTTTACAGATGACAATTTATACAAATGAGGCAATAAATAATATTGTAGAATGTGTGATCTTCGAAGTTTAATTTAACAAACAATGGGGATCATACTCATGATATCGCTAAATCAATTGCCATCATACAGTATGTACCTATAAGGTAAAACTAGTTGGGTTACTCATTGAAACGCCTCCGATCCTCGCCCACAACCCTAAAGCTTGAGTGACATGTTTGTTAAGTACCTACTTACTGATTTATTTTGTTCCTACGTATCGCAAACTACGAAACACTATCATACACGTGTCCGTAGGTAAGTATATAACCGAGTTGAGTAGGTACCTATACTTCATCATGTACAGATGACAGATGCCAGCACATCAAGCTACTACAATCTGTAAAATTTCTTTAATAGATTTTCAACTTCATCGCTAAAGCATAAGGTTCAAAGTTGATTGGGAAAATTCGACAGTTTCAGGTAGCTTGATGTGCTGGCGTCTGTATATTCATACCTAACCTATTCGAAATTGTTACACTAGCCTTAGATTTTAGTCAAACATTATTTAAAACTAGCAGCGCCCCGCGGTTTCACCCACCTAAGTTTCGATTCCGTGGGAATATCGGGATAAAAAGTACCTATCCTATGTGTTAACCCTGGTTATAAACTATCTGTGTGCCAAACATTGAAATCCGTTCAGTTAACAAATTATACAAACACACTTACAAACTTTCGCCTTTTGTTATTAGTGCGATTTTGTTTTAAAATGGGTAAGTACCTATAGATATATTTTTTATAAGTAGGTTATGTAACTACCTAACCCGTCCCGTCTGTGGTTTGTGGCAATTTTAAATGTTGAAAACGTACCCAGTCATCATTTATACACGATAACATATTCCCACTGCATACATGCAACAATAACAACTATATACTATAGATACCTAAACACATAAGTAAGTATATAGAACTTGTCACGGGCTGAAAGAAAAGCTAATTCAGTGCCAGCTCGTGCGAGTCACTGTCGTCGTGAAAAATGAATAAAATCGTATTTGGGCCATCCGCTGCCTCCTGAAGCCTTCGCGAATAATCAAACTTTTACATGAATGCCGTTTCTTTCATACATAGCTTTACCTTTATATAAGGTGCTTTATTTTTGTGCCATTTTTTCTGCCCTTGCGTGGTAGATAGTTTCTTTTTTTAATAAAAAATAATTGCAGACGCTTCAAGGCTGGCCTTTTACATCAAACCACAATTAGTTATTTACTTTCAGAATAACAATTATTCACGTTATACCTGGCAGATGCTGGATGCGTCAAGCTGAAGACAGGGCGCTAGGGCGCTCATTAGGGGAGGCCTATGTCCAGCAGTGGACTGCTATAGGCTGATGATGATGATGACGTTATACCTATACTTTGTTGTTATTCATATTGCCTATCGGCACTATAAGATAATAACTTTGTAGGTATTAATGTATTTGACATTGAATGTATACTATACCTACGGTTTTCTAGCTTCAGTTGTCCAATAACAGTCTTTTATCAGAACAAGCGTCGTCTCAATTGAGCTCATTTGCCGATAACCTGTCCGGTAGTGGCTGGGGCCGAGCATGCCGTCATCGACCATTTTGTTCGCGACGAGCTCATGCATTTCATTACAACATCATCAGGAAACATTTTGCTGTGAGGTCGAAATGTTGAGGTCGGTATTACAATCAAGCCTATGATGGGTAAACATGACTCCTTTCATACTAGCGATATGAGTATTAGGTCATTTCGCGTGCCAAAGCCGCCAAAAACCACGTCTCTCAGGAATCAATTTATCAATAGACCAATATATTATGTGGCTAGTAATATTTGTGACACACGAAGGGGCTGCTGTCACGTTTCGTTCTCAGATCTCCGATAATACGTGGTAATTGATTGACAAACATATAAATAACAATACTCGAGAACTGATTGACATGGGTATGCAAATTACCTGGAGTGTTCACCAGCGGAACGACGAGTAGCAATCATGTTAATGTGTGTAACATAAGAACTACAAAAGTACCAGTCTTTGCTTACTTATAGGCTGTAATGCTAGAATGTATCACTTTACCGTATCGGTAATCTACGAGTATGGAACTTACGGTAATTCTATCGTCACAGTTCTCGCGTAAAAAGTATAATTTAGCTACTAATGGCTACTATGGTTGTATAAAATGTATATTTAATAAACACAACAAATAACACTATTACATAGTTGCTTTACCAATACTATAAATAAATAAGGAAGGCATTCTCGAACAAAAAATTAGGTTCCTACAAAATCCTTGGTACAATTTTTCCACCAGAAAAATAAGCCTACGCGTGACACACACTATAAATATGTAAATATTACTTCAGCAATTCATTATTAACTAAAAAAGACTCTAAAATGTTTTGCACACCGTACAGCCTTGTATCACAATTGGAAAATTATTCCATTAGAACAAACTGACTGTCAATTGAGTTAAGTGCGTGGAGATTGAGTTAACGTTCATTTTTATAGTAAACATTTTCAGGAAAAAACTGTTGTGTTAAGAATTGACAAAATTTAAAAAAAAAGTTAAATATTATTTTTAAACAGAATACCTATTTGTATGCTCTACTATTATTTTCCACTAACTACTGCCCGCGTGAAATTTCATAAAATATAAGTAGGTACACTCGGGAAAACTGTAGCTTCCTATCAGTGAAAGATTTTTCGGAATCGGGTCAGTAGTTCCGAAGAGTACCTACAAACTCGAAAATTAGTAGACATAAATTTTCTCAAGTAGGTTTATCGCTTTAATCTTCTTTACAGATTATTCACTCTTATTACTTTCACCGTACCTATTTATTTATTAAAGGTACCAGTTTATTCCTGGATGTATCATCAGTAGCAGTAGCGAAGGATCTATTTTAGTAAGATGTAAGCCGGAGTATGATGTTATCTTTAATATGATTATATTATTAATTGTCTATAGAATACTGACTGTGCCATTTTTCAAAGGGAAGCCGGTTGTATGGAACCTTCCCCACTGATCAGTAGTATTCGCAGCTAGTATAGTTAGCATTTTAGATATCGCTGAAGGGTTTTACCAATACATGTACCTATGTATCCAGGCTTTTAGGGTAGACACCTATGTCTACTTAAATATTACTATGTACGTACAATGTCTTCGAGAAGCAATAGGAAGTCCTTAGCTACTACTTCTGCTTGGGTCTTGATTATCGTTAAAAATATCAGTGTGATATTTTTATTTTTATATGAAAAATAAAATACTGGAACTCGACCAAAGGAACTGAAATGTGGGGCACATGTAGATGGTGCTATTCAATGGAATGGCTATCAAACCATTCCATCCCAGACCACATCTAATAATGGCTAAACAGCTGATTGTCGATAAAATGGAAAAGAACAACGGTAGCGTTAGTTTCAAGAAAAGTATCGTAGTAAACAAACGGAGTGATTTTAATTAATAGAATTAAAATCACTCCGTTTGTTTATAAACGAAGGCTCCAAAAATTTCAGTCTTAAATTTAAAATAGGTACCAATATAAGTAGTCTTAATCAACTAGTATAGTTAGTTAATTGAATTGGAGTAATACTTACAATATTATAACTCAATAACTATACCACGGACATACAAGTATTTCATGATTCACACCTATGGCCTCTATGACGAGGTACGCTTACTTACAAAATATTAAATAAATAAAATAGGAGTTGACTGACTCACCTGCTCACTGCTCTGATTTCTACAAGTAGGTACTCGTACAATAAGAATCTAATCAGGCGACACTACTGGGATATGGCTCTAATCTAATCGTTTGTTCGTGGTACCTAAATTCTAAGCTAGTTTATTTATTTACGTTAGACATCTGTTAACAGTTGCGAATTTTCGATCAGCCGGGGCTGTCGTCGTATAGCGCGGCGGTCGCTCGGCGCGGTGCACTGCGGTCGAATGTGGTTGTGGCTGTTTAGTTATCGCCGTAAGTCGTTTGATGAATGTCTCCGCTAGATTAGCTGCCATAGCCACGAGGAGCGTGGGCGCTTCCCGCCAAAACCGGTTGCCATGGTTACGAGACGCCATCATGGCGTCCCGATGCACGCATGCGCATTATCGCCATGAATGCTTGAGGTTATGGAAATGAACCCCAATAAAATAGGCACAGAAATAAAATATTCATAGGTTACCAAAACGTGACCTACTTAGGCGCCCATTTTATTATAGGTTAAAAGGTCTAGGTTGGTAAATAGAAGCAGACCCTTAATAGACTCGGGCCTTGAATGGGTTGTCGTCGATGTTCTTAATAGGTACCTACATCTAATCATCTAATAGACTATTCGAGACCATTGTGGTTCGGTGTGCTTCCTATGCTTAATTCTAGTGTTTATTCCAAACCATCCATCTGTGTTCCTAACATAAGTACCTATATATTATGTAATTTTCCATAGGTAGGTATGTAGGTACTGCCTCGGAAAACTGGAATTCAACCAATGCCGGCTAGGGTTAGGGGGATCTCCTATGACGTATTTAGTCAAGGTCCGTAAAGAGTTTAGGCAGGTATACAAAAAAAATAAGTAGATCAGTCATCGATCTGCGCAATTCCTATAAGTAAGTACCTACCTACTTTCATTTATGGACATGCATATTATATCAAATGGCACGTGAATCAACGGGGCCTCCGCCCCCGTAATCCAAATAGGCTTAGGTAGGTGTATCTACAATTAAATGGCAAACAAATCCTTCTTAGCTTTTGTCGCACGTTCGTAAGTTTATACATAGTAACTAGGTAAGACTGTTTTAGTTAAGTAAATAATACAAAATTTATCTAAATTATGAGCATTATACTTCGTTCCACATGATTCCTGGCAGAGAATGCTCCGAACCTTCCACAACCCTGGAGTTATAAATATGTATATGTATAGGTAACGACAAACTACAATTAGCACAATATAGTCAATTCAAAAACGATTTCAAGTACAACAATTTATTTCGTAGGTTTAAAAACGTTAACAAACAAATCAAATGTCTGTCATCTCTTCCATGCGTATGGAATAGGGCACATCGTGCAAGGAAGTCCAATTGACGGTGTTGGACCGCGCGACCACGTCACCCACGAGCTGGTCACGGAAGTCCAGCCAGCGACGCGCGGAAACATAATCTTGGAATAACTGCTTCTTTGTTGGTATCTAAAACAATAATCGGTGTAAATTAAATATACTGACGCTTTAATGGCGACATTAATTTAACACACGTATACTGTTTTGCGTGTTCGTTTTATGAACATATTTGAATTTCATTAAAATTATTA
The DNA here is from genome assembly GCA_927399505.1 of Luperina testacea. NCBI lineage: Eukaryota > Metazoa > Arthropoda > Insecta > Lepidoptera > Noctuidae > Luperina > Luperina testacea. Next base: position 12,625,200 of record OV656762.1, read on the forward strand.
TTCATTTAATTATTTACAATTTTCTAAAATAGCATCTTGGAGCAGGGATCATTTGCCGGGGTCACGGATCATAACACAGCAAGTTCGCAACAATGGAATTTTAAACGAATAATGTGCAAAGAGAAGGCGAATTGAACGAAAGAGAGAGCGCCGTATGTCGGCGAGCGGCGCAGACGGTCGTTTTCAAATTACGAATAATTTTATGTTGATATAATTTTAATGATTTGTTACTAGTCACTAGCCCTACCCGTGTGTTAAATTAATGTCGCCATTGTAGCGGCACTTTTGTATAATTTTTAAATTCATTCCCTGACAGACAACGCTCTACAAACCAAAACCAGGGTTTAGAAGCATGACATTTGGAAAAAGCGTTCCTGATTTATACAAAGTGACCACTAGGAAAGGATTTTTGAAAATTCATCCCCAAGAGACGTTAACCCTAGATAACTAATAAACATTCGTCCGTTCGACGACCCACCTACTCACGAATCTTGTGCTCGTGCAGTTCTAGGTGGCCCCCCCCTGCGCCACTTTGTCTACCTTCCTAAAACACGTAAACAGTGCACCGTGTGACGCGGAAGTGATTGCACGATAATTAGAACAGGAGATGTGACCATAGCGTCGTCCGCTCGACGAAAGTTTAGTAACAACGAGGTACGTATGTGTTGATCTTTGTATTTTATTTTTCTGAAATATTTGTTCATTTTATTGTTTATTTTTTTCTGGATTGTTTTCATTTAGTTAGTAATTATGAATAATATTTATTTTATAAGTGAAAAGTCCGAATGTGGGTACTTTTTTTATAGAAATGTAATTTTGTACGTTTATGATATCTAAACGTATCATTATATACGTTGTTTATAGTTACGATTTTATTAATTTATTATTTTTATTTTAAGATGGACTTACGAGGAATTGAGGAGCAGATTCATCAATGGAAGTTAGCCGACCAACTTATGGAGCCATGGTTGAGGCAAAGATTTCAAACTGTTACTTTGAGGCGGGACATCAAGGTCATGATTCAAGACATTCTCGGTATAACTCCTCCTGTAGATGCTCCAGTTCCTTCTGCGTCAAATGTGCGTAAAATTTGCTACTTATGTCCATCTAAGGCCCGCAGAATGACCAAACACCGCTGCATCAAATGCAAGCGATACATTTGTGGACCTCATAATATCGATATGTGCTGTGGCTGTGTGGAATAGTTTTATGTTACTGTTTTGATTATTTTTTGTTTAGATATGATCCAAAGAATGTACCCATGTCAGTAGTTCCTATGATTAATAAATACTTTTTCCAAAAAATGCATTTAATTTGGCGTAGTCGGTTCGACGAATGTGTAGTAACCATGTAACAACGAAACTAGTTTAGTTCTCTAGGGTTAAATAGGGAATGAATCGGACAACACGGCTTGTCTATGACTCTATGTAGGTAATAATAATAAATTCTTTATTGTTCTCTCATTATAAAAAATCACAGTACAAAGTCAAGGTGAAACTTAAATAGAGACTGGTGTCTGTTGTAGGTAGAACCTGTATTACAGATCACCAGGCTTACCCTCCATCGGACACCCACTTATTGACCTATAACTGTATGAAATGAACATACAAGTTGTACATAATAAAACATTATTGTAAAAGTTAGGTACCAAGCTGCAGGCAGCGCACCTTAAGGCTCCTTCAAACAGGCGCGACACGCGATAAAATCGCATGCAACACAACGGCACCGCAAGCCAACGCAACGAGCGGTGTCTTTGTGTCGCGTGCGATTCGCGTCGGTCGCGCATCGCACCTGTTTGTCGGAGCCTTTATTCGCCGTTAAATCCTCTAACAGTGTAAATATTATGTGTGAGTCCAATTTTATAGAGCAACCGAAATTGCCATTTACCGAGCACAATCTAAAACACAGGATTTTAACATAATTACAAAACCGTATTTAAGCAATGCTGCTGATTCTGCGTCGGATTCTAATAGAAAACTTATTTTAACTCAATATTCTATACCTTCTTTTCCAGGAAGTGTTGTATACGTGACCATATATTGGCGGTGTTTCGTTGCAGCAGCCACATTTTGGGCATCAGCATGCAGTCGACCGGAGTCAACGCAACAATCCGACGGTCTCGCATATTCTCACCGAAACCAAACGTTGAGCCAGGATTGTATCGAACCACCTATTTAGGTAAACATAAACATTCATAATTATAAGATCTTGCCAATAAACTTATAATATATTTAAGGGGGAAGCGCCAGGGTAGGGTTTTCAAATTTTCTTACGTTTTTTTGCAATTTGCAGGAATGTTGATTAAAATGATTCGCAATTTCACATGAAATAGTCATTTAATAGGATCATAATATGAACTTAGAAGGTTGTATTGATGATTTTGATTATTATAATTCAGAGTGCTTAAATAATAGGTAAGTACCTACTGTACTGATTCTGTTCATAACAAAAAAAAACCGATCAAGAGCAAGTCGGACTCGCGCACCGAGGGTTCCGTATTGTGCAACGTGAAATGTTTATAGATTTCCATCGGCGAGGCCTATATTCGTCAGAGAATTTTATCACTACAGTATAGAATATTCAGTACCGGAAAAAGTGTGCTATTTAGAGACAACGTTTTATTTTTCCTATAATCTTTAAGTACACAAACTTCTATCACATAGAATAGTTTCAGATTTTTCTCTATGCAAACTTCTTTTTACATTTTTCATCAAGTCGAAAACTATGCCGCCTAAAAAAAGAAATAATGCTTGAGAATGTGCAAACAGCGCTCTTTCATAATGATACCCCACATGCTCTAGTAGCCTCACTTCAAATTTTTAAGACCATCTTATAGTCACTGTTGCAAAAATATACATATATATATTTCTTTCTTATTTGCAAAATAGTTGGGCAAACGTCATCTAAGACTATTCTAAATTTCAAATTGAAACATTAGTAGTTCTTGAGATATCCAGCTGTGACAGACGGACAGACAGACAGAGTTTCACTATAAGGGTTCCTTTTTACCATTTTGGTACGGAACCCTAAAAAGGACGAAAACTGTAGACTCAAACTAATCAAGATTTGCTTGAATGAAATGGAATATCAGATGGATAGATGCAACGTGCGACTATCTTCCTTCATTTTGTAAGTTAATAATAAATTCAAAACATGTATTAGAAATGATTAAGAAAATGATAAACCTGCATAAAGTAAGTCCGAAATTCAGGTCGTATTAGTGGTGGCTGCGAGACACTATATCTGTAATAAAAGAAAAAAAATTTACACTAGGTATCGACTACTTTATATTTAAATACTTAGTACCAATAGATATTTATTATACACACACTCATGTCACAAAACAATTATCACACCTCATGGACTCCCTCTGTTCAGTAGGAGGTAACAGCACATGAGATTTCACAGGTTCAATCGACGCCGATGCACCTGATACTTCACCTTCAGAGGCTTCATTTATGGTTTCAGGTACTGACGCGGCCGTGCCTGCAGATGCCGCTGAAGCAATCGCCTCAGAAGCCGTCGCTTCTGGTGCTAATTGAATACTTTCTCGTTTAGTGCTAGAAGTAGATTTGCGTTTAGAGTTTGAATATTTCAATATACTTTCCAAGCGTTTGGAACCGGATCGGCTCGCCGATATTTCAGCGTTATCGAGAGACGACTGTTCGAGTTCTTTAGCTTTATCCTTATAAGCACCAAAATATTTCGTATCGAGATCCTGCTCACTTTCTTCTTTAGGAACCTTAAATAAATTCATTAGTTTAGTAAAATTTACTATTTATTAATAAATAGACAGGTACTTTACACATTTGTTTATCCTAACAAACAAGTACAGACGCCAGCATCAAGCTACCCGAAACTGTAAAATTTTTCCAATCAACTTTGAACCTTATGCTTTAGCGATAAAGTTGAAAATCTATTAAAGAAATTTGACAGATTGTAGTAGCTTGATGTGCTGGCGTCTGCACAACAAGTAAACAAGTAGGGGTCCAAGTACATTTTTAGGGAGAAAATGAAAAAAAACTGCCTCGTTGGTCTATCGCATCGCAAGCGCTACTGCTGAGCACGAGGTCCAAGGTTCGATTTCCGGGTCGACCAAAGTGTTATAGGGTTTTCCCGTCTAGAATTTCTCAGTAGCAGCCTGGAGTCTGGATTTGTGCCCAGCTGATGGCGATAGGGTTGGCCTAATACATGGGTATACCATGGCATGGGCATGCCATGGTATGGCATGGGTGTATGGGTAACTAAACTGGCGAAATTTGTGTGCACTATAGGTACACCACCGCCTAACACTTGGAGGAATACAGGCGTGATGTTATGTTATGGAAAAAAAATCAGTTTTAAATAAACCATACATAAGGATCGTATAACGAGTAAGTAGTATGTCCACAGTGATTTTTGACGCAGACTTGAAGGGTCTCTATCATCTGGCATTGACCTGACAGGATGAAGTAAACGTAATTAGCTATGCCACAACCATCTCCCAAAATTGTGTCATTTGTTTGGTACGATTTCATTTTAGCCACTATACATCCCTCTCGTTGAGCCACCTGTAGAAGAAAGAAAATCTGAATTGTATCTTTAACTTGGTAAATAATAAAATAATTTTGTGAACTTCACTTACCTCGTCGAGTGCATCAAAGTAGGTGAATGCAGACATAGCGCGTCGAACCTCATCCCACTGCTTCTGCACAGATGCTTGAAGAACATTCTTGAAGTCTTCCTTCATCAATGCCAACAATTCGCAGTGACCTGGTGGCAATATGCAATTACTTGGAAGACTTGTCGAACACACAACGCAGACTGAGCTGTGGTAACGTCGAAAACGAAACTTTGTTAGTTACCAAGTTACACTGTTTGTTCGATACCAATAGTAGGGACCCGTTTCCAGGCCCCTTCAAACAAAGGATTTCAAAAATCATTAAGAACGCACAATATTATTTCCTGTAGGTATGACCATCTACTGAAATAGAAAACATATAAAATTTATATAATAATAATAAAAATATTTTTTAAATTTAATATTATTTTGTCCAAGTAAACAGTAAGCATGTTCACAGGTTAACACTAAGTTGAGACGACATGAGTAGGTACCAAGCTTAAAATATTACCTACAGCTAGGTTACAATATATTATATTTACTTAGGTACCTTTATTATTTACCAGTGAGCCCCCAAACTAGACAGTTAGTCTGTATCTTGGAGCTTGGGGTACCTACGAATTCCGTGATTTCAGGTGTGGTAGGTACCTATGATATGGTGTGTAAGTGCGCGTTTGTTCCCATTGTGCTTCGTTTGATTCGGTGTCTTTATTTATTCATTGTTCCGATTCATCATAACTATAGAGTTTGGCATCATTTTCTTTACAATTTTTTTGCAACTGAATGAGGTAGTATTTTTAAGTTCATAGTTTGCAGACTTTAATGTACGCATTCATGAAAGTAGGCCGGGGGGCGTCTAGCTAGCAACGAGGTGCTGTCAGATGAATTCTATAGTTTATTTTGCTTGTGATTGATGTGTAATCGGGTCGGCTTTTAACATTATTGTGCGTTTTAGTACCTACCTACAGGCAGAAAAAATGAAAAGCTGGCGGACTCCGAGGACTCTCGTTTCGCTATAGAGTAAATGAGTAGAGAACTGGTAAGGCTTCTTAAATCTTACATTAAGAAGCGCTCTTTTAACTTCAATCAAGTTGGTCTTTCCAGCACTATCCCACACGCTGATGCAATCAGTGGCGTATTTACCCTAGGGCCAAAAGGGCTATGGCCCGGGGCGGCAGCCTGCGAGGGGCGGTGCAAGCCGCACCTTGCGCTTGTCATCGCTCGTCAAGAAGAAATAAAAAAGAAATTAAAAATTTAAAAGTCGCTCGTCAAGAAGAAATAAAAAAAATTAAAACTCGGTTGTTAATTTGATAGACATGAAGACGCGGGGCTATCGTCTGGCGACGGCGTGTCCGTCGGACTCTGTCGCTACTCTGGGATCGGGACTATAGTCCGCGCGGAACTATTTGGCCGCGCCTTAGGTATGTCAGCGGTGGCACGAAGGGGCGGGGGCGCTTTGTAAAAAAATTACTCAGTACGTGCGTTGCGAACACTAGGCAATCCCGCCGCCCTCACCCCCGTCCCCACCTAAGGCGCGGCCAACTAAGTAGTTCCACGCGAACTATAGTTGGCCGCGCCTGGCGGATTCCAATTCGTGCTTCACTTGTTTCCAGTTGTCTCTAATCAGGCGCATCAAATTATTAGGTTTTGTTTTGGTGAATACTTTAAATACTTGCCTACCTAATCAGTCAGCGTTTACAAATTAGGTACCTATTTTTTTATCATATCAAGCAGTTTGCCGATTATGTTTAAACTCGTAGTTTTGAGTTAGTTTACTGTTACCTACTAGGTACCTACATGGATCCAACTAAAAAAAAACTTGTCGGCAACGCTTACAGAAGAAAAGCTTTAGAAAAAAACACAAGGATAAAAAGCTTGTCAAACAAATAGCTAAAATTGATAGCTTTTTCAATAAAAATAATGACGAAGCGACTTCTAATTCGACTAGGTTCAATGACTTAACAGAGATCACGACGGAGGAGGTTAGTAAAATTTTGTTTTAATTTAGTTTTTGCTTATTTCCGTTAATTTATGGGGCGGCAAACCTTACAAGCCCAGGGCGCTGAATCTTAAAATAGGCCACTGGATGCAATACTGAATTATGGATTGGCATAGAGGTAGTTAAATTTGTTGTAGTGTGTCTGTGGGTAAACAATCTCGTAGCTAGTCTACGCATGGTGTGAATAAGTTTTCTTATTCGGCCAGTAAGGTTGGAAACATGTTGTTTTAATGTTAGGTGATCGTCGATAAGAATACAGAGGTATTTAATGGAAGTAGTAGGTACGTTAAAGAGGACAGTCACAAGGAGAAGTAGAAATGTTAGATGAGCAGTGATACAGTTTGAGTTTTAAATACATTAGTATTAACTATTATTAGGTCGACTAAAGAGTTAAATTAGATTAAGTAAGAAATTTCTAACCTACTGTAGTGCAAGTAGCAGTCCTAGGGATGTTATGCAACAATGACACTTCGCCGAACATGTCGCCAGAGTGCATAACACCGATGTCCACAGAAAGATACTGCTGCAGCAGCTCGTCGAAGATCATCTGGCTGACGATGACGTCACCCGTCACTATGAAGTATAGTGCATGCGCCTCGTGGTGCTGGCGTACTATCACACTATTTGGACAGTAATACTTGAAGTACGTTACCGCTGCCAACTTCTTTTTTACATGCTGAGGAAGAGATTGGGTTTTTTTTTATATTTCTGCACTTTTGAGAACTTTAATCAAAATACATGAGCAGTTTTTCGACGTCTCTTAAAGAGGTTAATTAAGGATAAACAAGTCAATGTTTAAAATCATATTGTTTTAGCTATTTGCATTACTTAGAAGCCATTTTTATCGGACGTTGAGCAGGCATGAGGTACAAAACCCTAGGTATAGTTCTTACATTAGGGTATCTCTTGAAACATTTAAGTCCGCCAATGATACGGAAAATATACTTTTTCTCTTGGTCAGTCCTTTCAGAATTCGGCTTATTCAGCAGCGCTTTATCCTGAAATGAATTAACTTTTGAAGTACCTAATCACGACGTAATTGCAATTCAATCATAAATAGCTACCTACTTATAAAATGCTAAGTTTCCTTTATAAATCTTGTACCTATGTATTGATCGAATCAATGATCATATCTACCTACGAAATGAAAATCGGGAGTCTTAGATTTGTGCCTGATGGAGGGCAATAGGGTCGCCCCCTATTAGGTAGGTACATGGTAGATACATATTCCTAATTGGTGACATGTAGGTGTCGATAAAGTTGAAAATCTATGAAAGAATTTTGACAGATTGTAGTAGCTTGATGTGCTGGCGTCTGTACCTAATGTTATGATAAAATAAGCAAATAAGCTTTCTTAGCAGTGTCAAATATGACGATGATATTGACTGATTATAGCTCAAACTTTATCAATGTATCGTCTAACAGTGATGGTCAGTAGGCGTTTCTTCTTCGCCTTCCCGCGCACAGCCTGAGCGACTCGTCTCTTGACGTCTTCAACCCCCTCGTACTGCTCAGCGGCCTCTATCATCCAGTAAGTGTTGGCCATCACCATGCGACCAAGTGCCCGGAACCGGCATTTGGCGCGGAACTTACGGCGCATTATCTCTTCAGGATCCTAAAATAACAAAGCTTGAGTTTTTTTATATTAAAAATTGGTCACCTCTTGACCTCAATCTCACCTGATGGAAAGCGAAGAATGAGGTCATGATGGAACGAGCAAGCCCAGACGATGCCTATTCATTCTTGCTTTGAAGGCTGACATGATAACATGGGCATGTTTGTGTTACGGCAGCTTCCCACATTGCTTCAAATAGGTACACAAATAGATGTCAACCTCAAGTCAGTAGTACCTACTGTAGTACAGTGCGCTTCACAGTGATAGTTACCCCCTTGGTAAGGACATCGAACCTATTTAAGTTTTTTGGAATGTAACGCAAATGGCGTGTTGGTCTAGTGGTATACACTGCGGCTTAGCAATGTGATGGTCTCGAGTTCAAATCCGCGCATGAGAAGGGTTTTTTTTATTTTATTTATTTACCTTTATTATTTATTTTTAGTTTCTTTAGCAGGTGATTTTTGTTTATTATTATTAAGAAATCAAATGGATGTTTGTAATAAAAGTTAGGCATTTTGCATAAACAATATTCATTTATTTTTCTAATTACATTTCTAGGACGTTATGGAATCCACTTCCTGGTTGAATATACAGATTCCTGTCTATGTTAAATTGGGGTTGTTTACTTAGAATATTAACTAAACACAAAATAGATACCTTATTTTGTCTTAGAACGTTTAACAGATAACGCTTCGTTTATAGATATTTCTAGAAACATAACTACAGTAATATTTATTTATTTAAAGTTGTGAAAACATACATTTTTTATACTCTGTATGATCTTATCGGAAAAAAAGCTTGGTTGAAAATGAAATGTTGTCATTTGTGCCTGTGAATTACAGAGGAAGAACCAACATGCTAAACTATAACAGTATAGCAATATACATCTTTCTCTTTTATCACATTTTCTGATTAGCCTTATTTAACACAATATTAGAAAAATATGTGAGGTCAGATATGAATCGTTAACAGACTACTTGTAAACAAGAGTAACTGGATTGATAATAATAAAGGTTGTTTATTTTTGATTAACTACGAGATAATGATCCCACTGATTATGGAATGATATTGGGAATTATTAACACTTGCTCATATAAATGTTCCAATGCAATTGTATCAAATAAGTTACACAGTCAATCTGCCGAGTTGCCTATTCATAACGGATAGGATGGCCGTCACTGTCTAACACTTCTTGAAGTCAGCATTTGAACGCGTAGTTTTGAAGGGTGCCACTGAGTGAACTTTCACAATACATATTACGTTGTCGCTTCGATTCATTAGTGTAAGCAATCGGGCGAGGGCCTTGGTGATCACATTTCACATCACCCGTCGCTTGATACCTTTGTATCCATCTACGAACTGTTTTTCTCTGTAATGAAAATAATAATATTAGAAATACATTAAAAAAAATCCAACTTGTAAGTAATAATACAACATGATTGCAACAATAAATAGGTATATGTGTAAGAATAACGTAAATCTTACCGTTATGATCATATCTCGTGATATTTACTTTGTTTTGTTCCTTTTCTCACAGAACAACAATTTTAGCCTTCAATAAAGTTGTTAATCGAACCATACCATCGATTAATAAAATCAACTGGTCAAAAACATAATAAATTGGATAATATTACGATGAAGATAATTAGACACAAGCGAATCGGCACGAAAATGAAACCATTTGAAAAGTAAAAATACCCTCAATCACAGTTTAGTAAATAAGGCGAAGAAGTATACTAAATTCAACCTTAACTCGCAGTTCATACGTCAGTTAAGTTTCTGAAGTAAAATGAGGGTAGTGCAACAATCGGAATCAACACATTCTATTCAACCAAACAAGAAATCTATGCTAATTTCAACCTTATGTTTTAGTTAATTGAGGAGTTGCGTATTGCATTTTGTAAAACAAGACTGTAAGGTGCTAGTATTAAAATAATATAACACGGAAGTTGAAATTTAAACCTTAATATCTAGAAGATTAGACCGTTAATAACCTTGTTCGATAAAAGGAGTAATGCTATTCAAATTTTCGTTGAGGTTGATAACTGAGCCAATAGCCTAGTGGTATAAGGCACGGTCTAGTTGATCGGCTGGCGCCTGGTGAAGCAGGTTCGTATCTTAATCGCACGCAGTGTCTTTTTGTAAGTTATTCTTGGTATCTATACAGTTCGGCCAGAAGGAAGCCGATAAAATACCATATAAAATTATTAAATACTTGCAAATATTATTTGAGGCGGATCGGTGGATGCACGCGGGCAGAGATGGGTGCGGCGGCGGGGGAGGGAGCTGCTCAAGGCTCACGTGACACGCGGGCCCGAGCTTGCTCGGGCGATAATCTTTAAGTCTTGGTGGGGTACCTTTTCTCTGCACTTGACTGTACCTAACCCTTGAAAAACGAAAACCGCGCCATACCTACCTACTGCTATAAATATTATAGACGCGCTGTCTATGTCTAATTATTACCATGGGCGTGGTGTTCACCATATTTTTCTTCTTCCTTTAGTCATTTATCCTGTTTTTGCATAATGACCCTAGGTATTACGTTCCCACTGCTGGGGGCACAAGCCTCCTCTCTGTGGAGGGAGCGGGCTGTAATCCACTACGCGGGACTAGTGCGGGTTTATGGATGTCACATGTCTACGAATTTTCGGTTCTAAGACATGCCGGTTTCCTCACAATGTTTTCCTTCGCTGTTTTAAGAGCAGTGGTGATGAAATAAATGACACAAAGTAAAGCGCCTGCTTGGGTTTGAACCATTGATGTTCTTTAGGTGCAGCGCAGAAGACAGACTATCCGTGACGCACTTTTTAGTCTGTGAAAATAGAACCTATGCAATTATATGCAGTAGGTAACGCAAACGACGCGCAAAAAGTCCGGCGCACAAAAAATCCGTGTAATTCGGGCAGACCGCACTGCGCCGGACCGCGCCGCTCCGCACAGTGTGTGAAAAAAATTGAACGTTTGCTTCAACGCGCGCTAACGCAGACGGCGCACACTTTAGTCGGCAATCTGCATTTGCTAGGGGTGGACGTAACGCACGCGATCTATTATCATGGCGCCAGAGGCCGATGTAACGATGTTAATTCAAGAAATAGGTACAAAACAGACCAGCAATTTATGATACTTCTTAGGCAGAATATCATGATAGACATTTAAAAAGAATGTATGTGAATGAATGTGTGTGTGTGTTTATGTGCGTCGTGTGCGTTGAGTCTGTGAAAAATCCGCGACCGACTTTTTGCGCGCCATGCAGACTTTTTGTGCGCCGCAGACTCGCACAAAAAGTGTGCCGTCTGCGCTGCACCTTATTAGTGATCGATGGTTCGAAGCCACGAATTTGTGAGTCGGGGCCGACACCACTGGGTCAGCACTGCTTCTTGTTTTCGCATTGAAACTCAACGTGTTTTAGCATCATTATCAAAATTACAGTGATCTTTATTCTCGTTGCAATAAGATTTCTGCTCGCGTTGCTGTTGATAAAAGTTATACCCACAAAGATGCGATTTACAGCACGAGCATCAAGCATTGGCTGCAAAGTTTGCACTCTGCCATTTGCCGTCTTACGAAGTCTCCGTATAGCTCCAAACAATACGTTTTGTTTGAGACCTTTTTGACCAGTGTCGCGTTAGACTTGAAAACAAAACCATTAAAATAATTACCTACCAGTTCTTTCTTAGACTTTTCTTTTCCCACTCGCCCGGAAGACGCCATGGTTTTTAAGTAGTTATCTAACAAATTTACGAAAACAACAGTAAACAAACTTAGACAATAATAACCAAGTTTTTAGATTATCGTGTAGATTGTACAAAAATGACAATGATTATGTCCGTTGTCAATGTCACAATGGATTTTGAAACCTGACAACTTTCTTTTTTCTAAAAACCGTCACCGTCCAAGTAGGTCCTGGGTTCGATTCCCCGGTCGAGCAGTGTTATTGAGTTTTTCCATCAGGAATTTCTTAGTAACAGCCCGGAGTTTGGGAGGTGGCGGTGTGATACCCCCGTGCCTCGGAAAGCACGTCGTTGATGCTGCGCCTGATCTTTTTCTCCGGTGGTGTCGGATTGCCGGCCCATCGGACTATGAGAGTAAGGGAAGAGACACAGATGCACTCCATCTGTGTCTGCGCGCACACTTGTGCACTACCAGGGCCGTCTTAACCATATTGGGCGCCGGGGTGCGAAAATCAGCTTGCGCCCCCCTTGCCAACAAAAGAAATTAAACTTAATTTTTGTGTTCCATTTTTAAGATGATTTCCACCAATTTTTTCCAGGGGATTTTTTCGAGGCGACGTGCGGTTACAGCGCTGGAACGTTGCGGTTATAATGAGTGATTAGTAACGACCTGATCGGCTTGCGCCCCCTAAGACCTTGCGCCTGGGTGCCGCGCACCCCTTGAACCCCCTGGTGAAGACGGCCCTGTGCACTACAATATCTCCCGCGCCGAAGACTAGTCTCCGTTGAGATTGGCCGCCGTAGCCGAAATACGGTCTGGACTACTTTATTTAAAAAAAAATATATATTATTACAGATAAGTCATCATCAACATTATCATCTCATCATTCCAGACGAAAGACGTTCACGTTATGGGCATAAGCTTCCCCCAAGCACCGCCATTTGCATTCCAGCGGCCTTCATCAGGTCATCAGTCCACCTTCTGGAAGGCCTTCCAACGCTACGTCGTCTTCCGGTACCCGGTAAGCGGTCGCCAGCCCAGGACTTTCGGTCCCATTGGTAAATGAATAAATACCTACTGTTAATTACATTAAAATAAATCATGAAATTTATGAATGTAGCACTAAAGTATAATAATAATAAGATGATGTTTCAGAATAAAATGATTTATTGTTTACACCACTACATTATCAACAATAGGTAGGTATTATTTACATTACAATTTGATATTTTTCAGCTTTAATACCACATACAAGTTGACAAAGCTGGAAAAGTACTAGTGGGTACCTGATAATTATGAACAAATTGATATTACTGAAAAATCCCATTCCATGTAGGGCTTAGTCACCTTTAGTCCTGCACTCAAAGTTCTCATTTCATTTTTTTAGTATAGCTGCTCCAAGCAAAATCCTTAGGTAGGTATCTTTGGCTGGATCATAGTAAATTTGCGGTGAAATCGACATCTCGTCGAATAATAAACACCAGCAAAGACGAACCACCGCCGTTTCCTTCAGGATACAACCAGACCGCGGTCGATCGACGTCAATCGTCGCCTCAAAACATATCACCACAATTCATATATGGGTATGGTTCGTGTCAAAACGTGCCTGGTTGGATTGGACCCTCATCCAGGCGATTATTAAGCCCAGGCTGAATATCAAATTGTTTTCTTATAAGCCTTTTTATAGTCTTGGCGGAAGGTAACGTAAAAACTTTCGAAAGGAGATTATAACATTGTGGACTACATTTGTAAATGGAGTGACACAGTTGTTGTCCATCCAATGTAAATCTTCGCCCCCCACTCCTTTTCTGTGTTTGAGTAAACTGCATGTGAGTGAAAGTTTTAGCAGCAGCTGTCATATTTTGCGTAACTTTTTGCAAGCAATTATGCTTTTTAGCATTGATTAGTCTTGTTTTGACGACTTTGTTTCTCTTGCGTAATCTGATGACTTCAGATTGCAATTGCTTCACCTTTTTTCTTGCAGTTTGTAACTGATTCAAAATACGGGGTGGTATAGGTTGATGATATTTTGATTCTGGAATACATAAAACGGAATTTAATGCGGCAGTTTTTTAAACGAAGACTGGTGAAAAAAAAAGTTTATTTGCAGTAAACATGACGCAGAAAAAGATCCCATACACAAAAAAAAATAACAAATTGGAGGAAAATATGCGTCGTATATCCACGCAAAAGAGCTAACGCTCAGCGTAATGCTACGACGCTATGCGAGACAGAGCTCCAGCGCTGGTTTTCAGCGACAGAACCAACAGACGAATATCAACTACTTGCACTAATACGTATTTTTACAAAAAACATTTTTTCAACAAATCAATCAAACAAAAATCATTTAGCATCTAAAAGTACCTATTGACATGGGTGATACTTATGTCAGTGGCATAAGAACCAAATTGTAATGTTTGAAACAACTATAACAACAAACAAAAATAATGAGTTGTAGTTGGTTAGGATGTAAGTACACGCGACGACATAACAAGTTATACATTTTCTGTTTTAGCTGACCCTGCATTGTATAGGCTTTTCGTACAATGAGAAGTCAGCTTACACTGAAAATGTATAGCTTAAAATGTCGTCGTGCGCACAAATAACATTATAAAACTCACCTCCGGCTTTTGTAATATCTGTTTTGTCTTGGCTACAGTAATTATGTTCTTTTAAAGTATTATTTTTAATCCGATCAGGACACGTAACTGTAAAATGAACGTTACAATCAATTTATATACTTACTTAGGTAATTATTATAGATGTAAATAAAGTAAAACATATTTATGTAAGCACTACTTGTACCTAGCTCTGTTTGTCTTGATGCAGATGGTTCATAACGAATAGATTTATTTTCAGATGTAAGAGAGGTTTTCGCTGAAGTGATGTCCCAAGCTTCTGAAACTAGTAAACATACGAATATGAATATACTGTAGCGGCAAGTACACTCCGGCTCCTAAATCGAGCCACCCTGCACTTTTTGAATAGAAATCTATACCTTTTTAAATGGTCGTAAATTAAAATTCGGAACAGTGACGACACCAAAATTACGGCCAGTATATCAGCGTCAAAAATGCATAAAAACTTTATCTTTAGAATTGCATGGTGGCCTGAGGAGTCCAAGAGTGTATAATAAATAAACTTTGCATAGACTAGTCGACTTCATAATTGCTTTACAACCCTAAGGTTGAATGTCACTTACGACCGGGGGGCCTAAAAAGGTAATTTCGGCAGAATCATAAAAGTATAACATTATGAATCATAATAATATGGCGAAGACAGTCCGTGTTTTTCTTTTTTTCGCTGCACTACGTAGGTATAATCAAAGAGATTGGGATTGGATTTGGATTGGATTGGTATTTTAGCACAGCCAAAAAAAAATAACTGAAAAATCCTTCACCAATGGGATTTGATATGATTAACGTAACAGTTAACTGTCCATTATTTTATCCGATTTATACGATTAACGTAACAGTTAACTGTCCATGATTCATAATAATTATCCTTTTATGATTTTGCCCAAGTGGCCTTTTTAGGCCCCAAAGTCTATTTTTGCTTTCAAGACCACTGCGACAGTTAGATACTTGAACCTTAGTGAAGTTTCAATTTACTAGGATTTTTGTCAAAGAAGTGCAATTACGAGGGCGAGGGCTATGTGTACGGTCAGCAACAAAAGTAGATTAACACTTCAATTTTTGAAATCTCAGTTATTTAGCAAAATATTTGTTCAAAATTGCCAATAACAGATTAAAAAAACCGAAGTGTTTAAATCGACTTTTGTTGCTAACTGTACATACAAAGAATATACAGGGATACCTACCGATAAAGGTGTCCTTTGAAATAGGAGATGGAAAATCCAAAATGGTTTCTGACATAGGCGACACATGTGTTGTGGTTTTGTAGTCCGACAAAGCTAGAAATAGCAAAATAACATTTTGTGATTTAGGTAATAAGTAATACGGGCTGGTGTCAAAATAACATTTTGTGATGTATACAGGGTTATTGGTAAAACATTAACAATCTCTTAAGAGGTCATTGTACTCATCATTATGAACAACTTTTTCTAAGGTACCAAACCTGAAAACGCGAAAAAAAATCAGCTGTTCCCTAGATTTTGACGAGTTATACGAACACAAATGTGGGGAAAAGCTGAATTTTTTTTTCGCGATTTCAGGTTTGGTCCCATAGTAAAAGTTGATCATAATGATGAGTACAATGACCTCTTAAGAGGTTGTTGTTTTACCAATAACCCTAAACCCTGTATAAGTTGAACAATGCCAAAATTAAAATATTTCTGAGAATCGTGTAAATAAAGAAGATGTACTTACCTGTAAGATATTGATTTGATTCAGATGGCAAATCCAAAATAGGTTGTGACTCAACTTGTGTTGAGGTGTCGTGGTCCGACGAACCTAGAAATAGCAAAATAACATTTTGTGGTTTAATATGTTAATCACAGCACATTGACTTCACCTCACCAGCTCATATTCTACAGACTGTCTTCAGGAACAACGGATGTAAATAGTAATAAGCTTAACGAAGCCGACAGTCACTTTAACTTTCCGTCATAGTGGTTTTTTTATGTACCTACTAGATTCTAGTACAAAAGTAGTACTAGGTCATAATTTATTTTTCGTGGAAAAATCCTCCGCGTGCAGATGCCCAGGGCATTGATCCAGCCTGGAGAGTTACAGCCTCGTAGGAGATCGTACAGTAAGTATCCCCTTATCACCCTAACAGCCATCGCTCGCGGCACTAGGCCATACCTGGCAACTTTCAAGTATTTTCGCGTTTTATTACGAAAAACTTTAAATACCCGCAAAATCCTAGCACAGCTGCATGTACCCGAAAGCACAATGTTTTGCGTGCGTTACATTGCGCACTAACGTAAAAGGCGGTTTTTCATGCCAAAAACAAAAGTCATTTCACCGCAATAATTTCTGCTCAATGTTACCTAGTTTGATGTACAGAACATTGTAGACCATCAGTTACATACCGGAAACCCCTCCGTGCCTCGGAAAGCACTTTAAACCATTGGTCCCGGCTGTCATTTGTGGATCTTTGACAGTTGTTACGGGTAGTCAGAACCCCGAAAGTCTGACAACCAATCTTATCAAGGGGTATCGTTTAACCTAATTATTAGGTCATAGGGATGACTAGGCATCAGTCCCATGTAAAATACTGATCTTAAAACTCATCAGGCTGGACTGGAAGTCAACCTCCACATAGCTGGGAAAAGTCAGGCAGTTGATGATCCTTTTGAATCAGACAATTACTATCCTTTTGATTTTTTGGTAGCTGAAAATAACTAGACTCCTACTTCCTTAAAAATAAAAAATAAACTTACTTTCCCTTATCTTCTCCCGAAGTGGGCCACAATACTGTTCTAAGGCTGTAACTCCAGTATCTGTAATGAGAAATAAATGAAAACATAAAATTCTTTTTTAAACAGGGAAATAACATAGGCTTTAAAAAATGCCTCATGTTCTTTCAGAGTAGGTACGTGTTTATTGTTTCTTTTAAATTACGTCAAACTTTATGTCAGTAGCGAAGGGTCAATTTTTGTAAGAGGTAAGCCAGAGTAGATATCTTTAATATGATTATACTCGTATTATTTGTCTATAGAATACTGACTGTGCCATTTTTCAAAGGGAAACCGGTAGGAATCGAATTGTATATGGAACCTTTGCCACTGCTTTATGTATCTGTAAATTGGTTAAGTACCTGACACTGTTGGTCTTAACGTAGAAGAGCTGGCTTCTTCATTTACTGTCTCAGATGGAAGTACTTCTTTACATGAAGAATCAACATCAGGCTTGCCTGAAAAGTAAAAAATAATAATATGTTTTTTTTTTTATTTGCAATATTTCATTTAGTGTTGCAATGCAATCAATAATTGGAATCAATAATAAAAACACACGGACAAAATTGCAGGCAGTAGGTAGTTTACCTACTGCCCGTGACTTTGTCCGTTATATTTCTATACTTTCGCTCTAGAAAATTGATTGCTAACCGGTTTTGGTGTAGGAATACAGTGACAAATATGTTCTCCTGCTTCCTTTATCGTACGAATACGAAAGGATTTCAGTTCAAACTGCAAATATTCTTAATTTCTGAAAAATGCTAATTAGATTCTATTAAGTTTAATTAATTTCCAATCTATTATTGGAAATTTTCAAAACAACCCTACTTCTTCTTACCCTATGATAATAATAATACTTAATAATAATAATAAGCATTAGGAATCAATGTTACTGACATGAAGCAATCGTTGAAGGAGCACTTCTTTCATCTTTGGCTGCTGACTAAAAAGTACTTAATAGTCTTCTATCAGGCGGAAACAAGGTGCGCGCCTTCAACGGTTGGGTCATGCCGGTTTTGATGTACTCTTTCGACATACTCAAATGGACTCAGACCGAACTCGATGCCCTGGATAGGAGGGTCCGTACACTGCTGACTGCAAATCGAATGCATCACCCGCGGTCATCGGTAATGAGGCTGTAGGTATATCCCCCGAAAGTGTGGAAGTCGAGGGTTTTTAAACGCTAAGACCCTTCAGAATCGCGAGATATGCAGTTCCAGGGAATATTTCCTAGAAACTGACGTGGGGATGCATCGAGATGTAGTCATAGTGGACAAGGGCCTCACCCCGTTCTCCTTGGCTAAAGAGAACTGGCGCAAACCAGTAGTGCTTGATACTAATGGTCGCATGGAAGTATGGCAGAGTAAGGAGATTCACATGTATTAAAGTGTTGAAAACCGTCCCGCACGATGAGAACCTCGTAAAAGCTGAGAAAGATAAACAAATCAAGTATCTTGACTTGGCTCGCGAAGTTGTCGACATTTGTGGGATGTGGACTCAGCGATCATTGTGCCGATAGTCGTGACAGCCAATGGGTTAACAGCCAAGAGCTTTGACCAACACCTAAGGAGGCTCTCGTTGGGCAGCTGGTTCAAGGGCTTGATTCAGAAAGCGGTACTTCTGGACACGGCCCGCATTGTTAGGAGGTTCCCCTCTCTGGAACCCTGACCGCCGGTAGCTTGAACCCTGTTCCCAATACCGGCGGGCTACTATTTTTTACATTTTTAATGTTTTTATATCCTAATATTTAAAAAAATAATTTATATGTGATATTTAATGAAATAAAGGAGAGAAAAGAGGAGGAGGAGTTAAAGAGTATTCTATTCTATTCTATTCTAAAGGAAATAATAATTTATTTATTTGTTAACATAGGTAAAGAAATACAGATCTTATGTACTAATAAGATACAATAAGCAACAATCTCACCATCAAGATGAAGTGTTGGTACTGCTAGAAAATTCAACCGGTTGTTACGGTTCTTATCCTTGTCCATAAAATGAACATCACAGAGAACTTTCTTCCTATAAAATTCAATTTCATCTTCACTATCCAACTTTCCCCCAATAATACAAACCCAAGCCTTAAAACGATCTGGATTCCTCACTGCATGAGGAAATACGTGGTAGGGTTTGCCTGAAACTAAAAATTCAATTTTAATTTTAATCTGAAGTAGTGAGAGATTAAATAACTTTTCCTGCAAAATTACACAAAACACTATTTGTATGTCTAGCTAGCCTACAAATATTATAAATATAAAAATGAGTGAAGATGTTTTTTAAACAATCACATAAAAACTGAATTAACTGCCACACTCAGAGATAAAAATTGAAAAAGTTCACCCTCAGAGTCAGTTAATGGTTCATTAGCATCCCTTAAGGTGCCACTAGTCAATATTTTTTCCATACAAATTTCGGGAGAGTATCACTCCCCTGTTCGACATTGTGCATCCAAAGTTAAACATGATATTGTTTTGACTTATTATTAATTTTATCTGTATGGAAACAGAATAGTAAAAGAAGATTCTTCTTTCTTGGTATTTTTAACGTAACTTTGGGTGTAAATAAGTAATAAAAGAACTGTAAAATTTTCAAACTAAAGTCCGTACTGACAAAGTGCAGGTATCGAAGAGTTCAATAAACTTTATTTATAATTGATTTATGCAGTGGTTTTTTCATAAAACTCGATTTTCCGAAGCAGTTTTCAAATTTTTTTATGCGCCTGAACTAGACGTTGTTTGTGTAGACTAGCGTCTAACTGCTCATCACATACTAGCTCCGTCGGACCCGAAGCCATGTGAGACAGCATGCTTTTTGGCCATGATCACCAGTGAGTTCGAGCTGGCGACTCTCTTAACCCTTAATGACAATTAAAGTGACAACAGTAAAACCTTTACAAAACTTTTTAATGCTAATTAAAACCTTTCTGAGTGCGGCTGTAAGTATAGTTTTGGATGAAATTTGCCTTAGGATACCCATAGAGGCCATAACTTTATCCCTCTTGAACACTTCTACAACAATAACTAATTGACAGTACCAGACCAGGATCAAGCGCAACCAGACTTCTATTTTTCTAAAACTGAAGCTCATAATCTCATATTAATATGTTCGAAACTTCGACTACCAACTAGACTGCAAAGATAATGATGATGATACTCACCGAATGGACATCCCAATGCACATCGTTTAGGCATGATGCTTGGTATATTATCAATAAGCAACAAGAGTTTATATCGCAAAGAAATAGGACTCAAATCAACGCGGATTAATTTCACGAAACAAATAGAAACAAACATCTGCATTAAATTGGGCCGCATTCCGAATTAAGACAACATCGCTCACAGCGCTCATAGCAATAATATTTGCGTTCCGATTTAGATATCACGATTATGACAGCTGAGAGCTGTCAACAATTCGGAACGCTCGTGATCGCACTTACAGTGCTTACTCAATGTCAAAACGATATTATTAGAGTATTTCTTTGTATAAACACCACATTTCTTCTTCTTTGGTTAGGTGGTGACTGTCAGCCTGAAGCACAATTTTGAAAATACTAAACGTAGTATTTTCAAAATTGTGCTTCAGAAAAAAAAAACGTGAACGTGTGTTTGTGTTAAAATTAAACTAACGAGTTTAATTTTAAGTTTAGATGCAACTCAAAACAAAACACACACAGTCATTTTTGACAGCGCTCACGGTGATATTATTAAAAGGCATGGTCGGCGTTATCGCAAGATGGCGCATGTCATGACGTCATCTATGACGATTCACGGGGCATCGTTATCGCATTCACGCTAATTCGGTACGGGTTTAAGCACGCTCAAATCGATTATTTCCCAACTTGGAACACAGGGAGTATTTCCTTGTATAAAGACCACATTTCTTCTTCAGTTCTTCTTCTTTGGTTAGGTGGCGACTGTCAGCCAGAAGCACAATTTAGAAAATGCCACGTTACTTTAATTTAAAGATGATGCAACTCAAAACAAAACACACACTGACACGTCCTCACACACAAACTGTCATTTTTGACAGCGCTCACGATGATATTATTCTAAGGCATGGTCGGCGTTATCGTAAGATGGCGCATGTCATGACGTCACCTATGACAATTCACGGGACATTGTTATCGCGTTCACGCTAATCCGGTACGGGTTTAAGCACGCTCAAATCGATTATTTCTCAACTCGGAACGCAAGGTTGAATATTAGGAACATGACATTGACATTGACAGCGGGTTGTTGGTAAGCATTTGTGAAATTGTTAATTTCACTTCAACGAAATGCTACGCTATGCATACCAGGTTATGCATGCTACGCTATGCCATGCTATGCATGCTATGCTATGCATATATGAAAAATCGTGTGTGGGCGTTTTTGAAATTGCCAGCGAGTTGCTGCGTGTGTACCTAGCATTACCTAGCAATGTTGCCACTTTTATTATTTTGTGTTTCTGAAGTGGATTATAAAATAAATGAGCTTTATTTTTAATCTGCGAACGTGATTTAACACTTTTTGACGTTTAATTTATTGACAGAATTGTCGCCGATACTTTGCTTTGGTATTTTCAAAACGCTTTTGTCGCTTTTACCCCCTAATAAAGAGAAAACAGAGTAAAATCTACATATAATTTTGTGAATTTGTACATTGCACTCAAGCAAAATGGTAAGTTTGACAATAATTCACTTTAAGGTTAATGTTTATAACAAAAGATCTAAAACAGCATTATCATGATTTCAGAGTTTCGGTCTGCCTCCACTGAAAGTAAAGCCTGAACATGTCAGTAATATCAAGCCACAGGAGGGTCCGTTCGGTGTGCCGAACCCACTTGTGGCGGGCCTGGCTGCTACGAAATCTAAACTTGGCATGTCACATCCAATAGAAATATCGGAAAGAAGTGTAAGTTAACATCGTCAATCATATGCATATTTCTAGAAGAAGTGTAAGTTGTTAACATCGTTAAACATATGCTAGGATGAATCCTTGGGCCACTCATGGTTTGTAACTAGTGCCCCCTAAAAATATCCCTGAAGCAGATGAATTAAACATAAGATCATCTGCTTGAACACCCTAGATCATTCATTCTACTATGGTAGAGTAAGTGGACCCATGCTCAAATTAACTTTTTAAAGGGCCATGAATTTGCCCTACAAACTATGACTAGTCAAATTCCATTGGTCTTCTACTATGTTTTTTTTTAACTCTAAAACCAGTCCTTAACACATTGACGGACACTGAACGAGACACAATAGAAGTTTTATTGTTATTACGTCGAGGGGCGTTCAGTGTCCGTGAAAGTGTTAAAATATTGTTTTCTACTGTGAATACATCAATATTATGGTTATGTAATGTTAATATTGTTTTATACTACCATTTGCCTCTTATAATGCCAGATAGCACAACATTTAACACCTTTCTTTTACTGGAAATAAATGAACCAATTCTCTAAATTAAAAATAAAACTTGTATTAATGTCATCATTCTCCCGCTTTTATCCCAATTTATTTAGGGTCTATTAGTCTCTATTAGTCGTCATCTCAGCAGTCACCCTCTTTCTAACCATATCATCATTCACACATTCCATCCATCGTTTCTTTAGTCTTCCCCTACTCTTATAGCCATCAACATCCATACTCAAAACTCTCCTCAGGACATTTTCCTCAGTTCTCCATAACACTTGCCATACCATGACAAACGAACTAGTATTCATGTATGAAAAATATAATTGTCTTTTGCAGTATCATTTAAATCAGGAAAAGATGGACATGGCAATGCTCCGCAACATCCAAGGACTTCACGCACCTCTTAAACTCACCATGGAAATGAAGTTCACTAGCAAGGTATGTAATTGTAGTCCTATCCTTCCTATCCTACTTCCTACTATAATAATATCATAAATACCAAAGTTTGTGACAATGGATGAATGGATATTTGTTACTCTTTCATGCAAGAACTACTGAACAGATTGGAATTAAATTTGGCACACAGTTTATAACCTGGATTAACATATAGGATATTTTTTATCACAGGAGTACGTTCCCATGGGATAATTTCCGACACCCACATGGAAGGGTTTTCTAACTGTCAACCTTTGGATCATGTTAAGACAAAACATGGCTGTTGTATTAACAAAACCAGGAAATAGACATCATGCATCCAGCTATTTATGCTTATGAGTAACGAACATCCTTTACAAAGTTTACTTTCATCATCATCTGTCTAGCCTTTACCCAACTATCTTGGGGTCGACTTCCAGTCTAACTGGATGCAGCTTAATGTATTTTACATGAAGTGACTGTCTTATTGACCTTGACAACCCAGTAACCCGAACTTTACCCTTTTATAAACTTTGCTTATACATATTTATAAAATACATATGTGCGCAGCAGCTTGTATGGAAGTTGTAGGAAGAACCTACTTTGTACTATGAAACAAGTTTTAAGTAACTTGGAATGTCTTTGTGTATTCAGTTTCCTTCCTTTCTGTGTAATGAGATTTGCTTGTAAGCTTGCTTAAAAGCATCAATGCTATTTTTTCAGATTGGTCACCTTCCATTCCTTCAGAGGTCCAACTTCCAACATGATGTGTTGACAGCTAAGCACCTAGATCTAGGGTTCGAGGACATTTTGAACACACCAGAGCTGTGTGAAGTGGCCGGCCAACCCCACGCTGTTGTGGAAAGGTCGCTCGGAATACTGTGAGCTACTTAGTTTAGGTTTGTCTTGTAATGTACTACTACATACTGATTTTAAAATAAAAGATTATACTGATATTTAGTTGTTTTGTATTTATTGTATGTCTAATTTCTTGCATTTCTCTGGCGTTTTTTACAAGAGTGAAAAAGAACTAGGCTGATAGCCTGTTTTATCAATATCTTTAAAAGTTCTGATTGACTTTATCCGGTGGAAAGTTTCATCCAATACCTGTCCTTATTTTTAAATAAGCCATAGGTAATTATAGTACCTTCCAGACACTGAAACATCGCTTTAGGCTTATAAACACAGACTAGGTACAATATAATGCAGCAAATTAAACATAAGTAAAAAACTGGAATAGCTAAGTTTGTTTTCTTATTTATTTATTTAAACACAATAAAAAAACAGGGAAACAACATAACTTTTGAGTACAAAGGTACTGCTTTTTATTTTGGTTTCTCAAATATATTTTATTCAATGTTAGTTTTTAACAATATCAAGTATTCTAAGCTTGCATATTTTCTTCACCTCATTGATGCCGATAGTAATTTCTTGTTCTTGGGAATTATTATACCGACTTTGCAGACCGTTTAATATAGATGTCACTTTGTTCTCCCTCGCGCAAATAATAAAGGGAAAGCCGAATTTCGCTTTGTATCTGAAAAATAATAATTATGCATGTAAGTACCAATTTATTAAGTGTAGAAGATAAATGATGGTAACGTGCAAAACTATGGCAGTTGACTAATAAAGATATGGTGAAATATTCTAATGCAAAAAATGTAAGTAATGAGAAAAAAGAGCAAAACCATTTAGCAATTTGAGGCAACCCATCGACTTCGCAAACAAAGTACTCAATAGATGGCGGTAGTGAATAAACTCAGTCACAATCCACTAGATGTCGCTGTTGACCAGACTTTAAGTTAACTTTTTGCCGGAAGGGAATTACTGTTCTCTGCGGAACACCGGTCCTTTTTCCTTGCTGTTACCACAACATCAGCTCAATATACTCTTTTACGTTTGAAAGATGCACTCATTTCACTGAATGATGGATTTTTTTTTATTGTTGACCACTTTGCTAACATCATCATCATTTCAGCCGAAAGACGTCCACTGCTGGACATAGGCCTCCCCCAAAGAAAGCAAAGCAAAGCTTTTTGCCAAGATTGTATATAATCCCTATGGAAATTCCCCGCCACAAAAGGATTTCCGTCAACATTTATTAGGTCTCCCGCGTGAGACTGGTGGAACGCAAAAATAAGTAGATAATGGTGTGCAGCTTCTTTTGGGCCCCTAGCAATTGCGTAGTGATATTGGGTAGGTAGCTCATAAGGAATTTGTCAGTAGCAACTGGAAGTCTGGATATGGTCGCCTGCTCCCTAATGCTTTAGACATAGCTGACAGGCCATGCCATGTTGTTATATTACTGAGAATAGGTTGGGTAAGTACCGTTGGTTGCTCTCATCCATGACTTTCTTCTGTTCCGCCGTGAGTCCGTCTAACCCGGCAGCTCGCTGTTCGCCGGCAGATTCCGGAGTCAACTTTCCTCGCGCCGCCAACCGGCCGGCTAGGTCGGGGTGCAGCTTCAGTATGACTAATTTATCTGTAATCATTAGGCCATTAGGTAATTTACATTGGTTACTTCCAGCGAGATCTTAGGATTCCTGAATATCAAATTTTTATAATAACTTTATTATGTCAGTACCTAAACTTTTTATGGTACTTACCTACCTACTAAAATTATTTCTAGATTTCTGTTAACTGAGCTAAATACCTACATACCTTTTACCCCCGAGCCCTTCGGGGAATACAGGCGTCAATTATTTATATTGTTTCCGTTAGCTAAGGTGATAAATCATCTTACCTAAGCTAATGACTAAATACCTATCGTCGGATGTTTGATTTATCCTTACCTTCTACTCCAATTTCCTCTAAATAAGTTTGAAATGCATCACAAAGAGCTGTTAGATCCTGGAAAGGCCGCTTCTTCTTAACATCTACGGCTGCTTCTGTACATAGTTCTATAACATTTCCAAATATCGACTCGAACTGTTCATCACTTAGACAATTCACTTCAGAAATACTTATTGGTAGAGTAGGAGTCGCCATTTGAAACAATCTACGTACAAGCGTCACAACAAACTTCGGACAACTGTGTGTCTGTTATCAGCTCATTTTATCAACTGAACGTAGTTAAGGGTC
This sequence comes from Luperina testacea, assembly GCA_927399505.1. Lineage (NCBI taxonomy): Eukaryota > Metazoa > Arthropoda > Insecta > Lepidoptera > Noctuidae > Luperina > Luperina testacea. The sequence continues at coordinate 12,651,337 of OV656762.1, forward strand.
ATTACGAGATCAACTAATGTGAAATATTTAGATGTCATTGACACAAACGAAACAAATATTTTGGAGCCATTAGGTAAACATAGCATGGAGTAGTTTTTTACGCTATTGCGTAATAAACTACTCCATGCCATGTATTGCCACGTACCTACCTATCTATTGATGGGTAGGTACTACGTATGTACGTTTCCATAAACCTATGCTTGAGACTGGTTCGTGTTTAGTATAATGATAATAATCAGCCCGCAACATTTCCACTGTTGGGACACCGGCGTCCTCTCTGTGAGAGGGACTGGGCCGTTATCCACCACCCGGATCCAGTGCGGGTTAGTGGACGTCACATGTTTATTTCTTTCTTTTCTTTCTTTATTTAAATCGCACAAAAAGGTACAAAGGCGAACTTAATGCCTTAGGCATTCTCTACCAGTCAACCTGTACCAGTTTCGTGTTTCTCAAACAATATTAGCAGTGGGGAAAATTTTTGAAGAAAGCAATGGTTTACACAAAGAAAACGTTTATTTAGTAACTTGTGTTACCTCAAAGACCATTTACGGCGGTTGGCATGCGGTTCGGAATGGAATTGATTAAAATGCCACTATGATAGAATCTGCCACTGTAATAGGCTGGTGATGATGACGATGACAGTGTGGAATATTCTCCCATGCTTCTAATATGGCAGTTTTCAGCTCCTGTAAAGTTTCTGGAGCTGGTTGGTTAATTCGAACACGCCTCTACAACTCATACCATAATAAGTACCTAGCCTATTAAATTCATATCAAGGCTTCTTGCTGGCCATTGCATTACTGCAATATAACGTCATGCAGGTATTCTCGAACAATTCTTGCAGTGAGCGGCCATGAATTATCTTTAGCATGCATAAAAATCCTGGCCCACAAACTCAGCACATAGCATCACATGAGCGTTTAGGCATCGATGAATGTATCGGTCGCTATTTAGTGGCGGCAACTGTGGCACCATCGTCACCTTAAGGCCAGTTTTCAGTTTCAGTTCCTTCGGTGGACATTCCGCCCCAGACTGTCCATGACCCACCGCCATAACTCACTTTCTCTTCAATGCAACATTGCTGAAAACGTTCTCACGTCTTCGGTGGACTGTCCTTCATCCTTCATTACAGCATAACCTTGGTTTCATCCGCAAAAAAATTCGGCTCTACATTGAGTCCAGGCAAATGTTCGCGTGAAAACTATAGGCGCGCCATTTTGTGAGCTCTGTGAGTTTGCGACCATTGACTGGCTTATTAGGTTTCAAGCCACGTTCTTTGTGTATTCTTATAGCAGTTCGAGCGCTAACAGACAGCCCATGAAAGTTTCGAAGCTGTTGTTAGAACTGGTGGTAAAGATAAACCGATCTTGTGTTGCTAATGCTGTATAGTGACTCGGTTTTGTGGTCTTCCTGGACGGCGAACGAAGCCGCCAGTCTTCAGGTGTCGATGGTAAATTCTTTGAACTGCAGAACGACTTCCATGAGGTTGTGCACTTACGTTTCACAGACTAAACCCATACTGAAGAAGTTCCACTGCTTGCGCGGGTACCTACTTCAAGTACAGTAGGTATACATAATTTGAACAGCAGAAAGGATTAAAAAAAAAAACAATTAAAAAGGAAAGCAAAAGGCAAAGGCCTAGGATCCCGCCTTTGCCCTGAAGTGGGACAGTACAGTCTGATTATTATATTCGATACTCTAATTAACCCTTAACCAGGCTATGGATTGAGCATTTCCCACATACATTTTTAAGAGTTTTTACCAGGTTTTGGTAAAGAATCTACCACAATCTGTCAAAAACGCTAACATAGAAATAGTAGGTACTTATGTTAACAAAAAAAAAGTGGAACAGAACGCAAATGTCACTTTTGCAGCCATTTTATCTGTGGTCGACCGCTAAACGAACATTTTTGTGACAAGTGTACCGTATTTTTAATCATTATGGAGAATCGGAGAAACTTAAGTCGTACAATTTTTTGATATGCTGTAGAATTTGAGTTTTTCTAGTGATTTGTGCATAAATTATAAGTAAAAACTTCAAAAATATCATGATATAACGAAATAAAACATGTGGGGAACCATATGCCTTAAGCCTGTGAATGCCTAATTATTATGGGAGTTATTATATCCATTGCCCGGTGAATTAGAATCTTTATTTTATACTAGGTTTTTGCCACAGGTTTTATTTAGGATTTACTCACGGTCATTTATCGATATATAAATTGTGGGTAGTGTAAACTTTTGTCGTCATTATTTGTCAGTCTACTTTAGTGTATTTTTTGTAGTTTTTATTTTATATATAGATAAAAAGTCGTCGTCTAGACAGGCAATGGGATTATGTTTTTCCACATGTATTTTTTCAGGTTTTCAGCTTATTTTCTAAATATAATTGATAAAATCTCATACCAAATTTTATTACTCATCTAAATCTACGAAAAAAACATTATTACTGCAGGATTTGTCCGAGGCCTGGTAAAGGGTTAAGTAAAACAATACAAATAGATAAATAAATAAATATTGACATACATGACATATGCTCCAATAAAAAGTCTGCAATTTTCTTCTCTTTTTCAAATTCGGAACAATAGTGACACCGAAATGATGGCCAGTAAGTAATTTAACATTACGAGACAGAACATTAACTTAAATTATTTGCCATGTGTCAGCTAGCTAGTCCAATATACCAACAAATACAATGAAAACTAAACAAAAATAATAACTAAAAATTAATTAAAGGTAAACATAATAATAAAAGCCTCCAGGCTTATTTATAGGCCCTGGCAGCTTACACATCTACCTACCTGAATTTTTCAAGTGGGCGTGGATGGATGGGCATCGGAAACTATGAGGAACAGCGAAAAGTACTCAAAGGAGTCTCGGGGTCGATTTTGATGAAAACTAAAACTGCATCATTGGATTTTTTGTAAAATCAATATTTCTAGCTAGGAATCGAACCGGTTGATTTTGAAAATAAAAAAAACACTGTCGAATTCTGGGAAGTAATGACATACGACAAACTAAAGAAAAGGGCGCATAATTAACAAAATAGGTTTTTATTTTTCTTAAATGTTACCTTACCTATTACCTACCTAAACCTGATTAATTGTTCAAAATGATGCCCATTGTCTTCAATACACAGCTGGATTCGACGTCTCAAGTATTGTACAGCAGTGCGATTCTGTAACCATCTCACCGTGAAAACTTAGGTGAAGTGAGCGTGGAGTGAGCTGTCAATAGTGTCAATTCCTAGCAAAAACAAACTCACTTCACCTAAGTTTTCACGGTGAGATTTTTACAGAATCGACCGGCTGCATTCAAAATTTGAATTTAGAACATAATGTTGTGAAGGTGATTGCGCTGTGGGTGTGTGTTAATAAAAATATTGAGCATCATTTCGAACAAGGTATAGGTAATGACAATGAGGTAGGTTTGAATACTTTAAAATACGAAGCAGCCGAACGATTCTGTAAAAATCTCACCGTGAAAACTTAGGTGATGCGAGTTTGTTCTTGCTAGGAATTGATAGGTAGGTACTATTGACAGTTCACTCCACGCTCACTTCACCTAAGTTTTCACGGTGAGATGGTTACAGCAGTGCGATTCTGTAACCATCTCACCGTGAAAACTTAGGTGAAGTGAGCGTGGAGTGAACTGTCAGTGTCATCTTACCAGATACTAGGGATTGACCAAGCATACATTTACAATCATAATCGAGATTTTAATAATATTTTTTTAGCCTAATCCTATTGATATTTTTATATAATTCAAAGCTAGTATTTTAGTGGTCAAAACATTAATATTTTGTGGGGTTTTACTTACAATAAAATAGCAAAACAGAAGCGCAGTCAGAATCTCTGTTTTTTTTCTTTTTTCTCTAGTCTATTAAGTCCTTATATAGACTGAGGCGCGAGCGCGTCACGCACGAACAGTAAATAAAATTAAAACATTCACGTTTATGACAGCTAGACTGATGAAAACACGCATCGACATTGTTTGGTTATTATGAGCAATTGTAGATCGAATCCAGTAAAGACTGCGAGTCTGCGACGATGTTCAGCGTTGTTATTAACCCAAAACTATTGAATTGAAGAGATAACCGAGTGTGTCAAGTCATCGAGTGCTAACGGATGCCTAGTTGACGGACCATAGAATGTAATCCCACGTAGTTTGTGTGGCGTGATCACTTCACCCGATTCACGACACTAAATGTCGTAAATCGGGTGAAGTGAAGGTGAAGTGATAAGATCACGCCGCGCTTGCGCGTTAATCACTGTCATTATCACATTGCAGATTGCGTGATCACTTCACCTTCCCTTCACCCGATTCACGACATTTAATGTCGTGAATCGGGTGGAGTGAAGGTGAAGTGATAAGATCACGCCGCGCTTGCGCGTTAGTCACTCATCACATTAGAGATTTGTTTTTACATATTCAACTTATAAGGCGTCATGTATAAGAACATTAGGAAATTATGGTAATAATATTAATAATTAATATAATACACCATGGCGACCCTGCCTTAGAGTCTGCCAAGGGGCAGATTAAGCAAAGTTTTCGTTGAGCGATTTTCAAAATGTGTAACTCTAAAGTAGAAAAAGACGAGGTATTCGTCAATCAAAACGCGGCTGGTGGAGGTGTTGTTGACGCCGAGGTGATGTTGCCATGGTTACGAGATTCGAGTGGAGTGATATATGGTACATTCCGAATTGCACTGTAATCGACTACAGCGTGCTTACACCTTGACCCCAATTCTGCTGTATGGTATTTATCTATTATTCCCCGCATAATCTTACCACTCCGTACGTCAAGCGTGGTATTTTGACAGTTCAAACCGTTTTCGGTCATTGTGTCATAGAGAATACGTTAATAGCAGATGTAGTGCTTAGGTTATTAAGGAATTGACGTGGTTTCGAAGTAACGAATCATTAAGTGGTCATAGTGAATTAGGGCCCTTTTCTGAATTAACGTGAACGCGATAACGATGTCCCCCCAAGTAGCACAAAATAGCTTTATAATCGATGGATAACAGAATTAGCATATTATTATAGCTTTATAAGAAGTTACATATAGGCATTATAAACCACTATACAGCTCTTGTAATGCTAATTTGGGCCCCAAATTATACAGACTTAAGTGTTAGAATGGCATTTTAGCAGCATTGGTTGTCTACCGGAATGATAAACGCATTATAATGGGCTGTCAAAACAGGTTAAAGCAGTGCGCATATGTTAAATGCGGCTCTTATACAGCTTGTACTATTACAAAGGCAAAATAAAAACATTTTCAAATGTTATTTTTAATTTCTGTTATTATTAATAAATCTTGTGTAAAAAGAACATGGATACTGTCAACAAAAAATATAAGTGCTACAAGGTAAGTAATTAAACTCTTGTTTTTATTCTCTATGAGTGAATTAAGGTTGCGAGTATCAGTTTACTGTGAAAGTATGTATATATTTGAATCAAATATTTCATGCGCCTTCAAATTAAAGAGCTATTTATTACAAAAATATTATAAAAATATGTGGAATTGTAAAAAAAATTATGCTCTTACGAAGAAATCTTTAGTTTTTTTAGTCATTATGATACCTGTATTGTACCGGCCGGTCAATACCATAGGTTGAAGTCCTTTCTAAAGGACTATTTACCATAAAATTAAATTTTAAATATTATCGAGACAAAAAGCAAAATGGCGTAAGCATAATTAAAAACTTTAGGCATGCGGATGGCCGGTATACGACTTATTGCTTGTTAAAATTCTTGTCATTATACGTTTGTATAGATAAAGGCTATATAATATTATGATGAAATGCTTTTAAAAAGCTGGCATTAAAACAGCACCAATGTACACCTTTAAACAGTTGTGACCCATGCGAAAGGTCGTTATAAAACATAGAGCAGTTTTAAAGAATTTTAAAATGCTTTTTAATAGCCTAAGCCGTAATTAATGCTAACATACGGCCTACACTTTTGTATAATGCTTAAGCTGTATTAGAAGCTGTATAGAGACATAAATTATATCTAAAATAAAACCTTTAGCTGCACAAAAGATTGAAAAAGAGGATTATATAGCTTTAGGAACTACAAAGTTAATAAAATGCTGTTATACAGAAGCAAGACATTGCTAAAACCCTTCAAATTCTATAACAAAGCTAGAAGAAAGTTTCTGGTCATCACTTTTTCCATTATATCGATTTTGTGTTACTTGGGCCGTGAATCGACATATATGAAGTCATGGCATGTGCCATCTTGCGATAACGCCGACTACCGACCATGCCGTAAAATTTAGGGCATGGTCGGTTTTTCATTTAGGGCCTAAATTAATAATTATCACCGATCTTTAAACTAACGTGGCATTTTCGAAATTGTGCTTCTGGCTACAGTCGCCACCTTACCAAAGAAGAAGAAATTCGTGGTGTATACACAAATAAATACTATAATCCAACCATGAGTAACTATTCAAGTGAATAGGTATATTACTGACTCTCAGCTGCCATAGTGGTGATTTATCTAAATCGGAAAGCAAATTATTCATGTGAGCGATGATGACTTAATTCGGAATGAGCCATATTTCACGCCGCGCAAGCGCGTTAGGCGCTGGCGCTGTCTGGCTATATAAGGACTTACTAGTCTAGGGAAAAAAGAAAAAAAAAACAAGGTTGAGATTCTGACTGCGCTTCTATTTTGCTATTTTATTGTAAGTAAAACCCCACAAAATATTAATATTTTGACCACAAAAATACTAGCTTTGAATTATATAAAAATATCAATAGGATTAGCATTAAAAAATATTATTAAAATCTCTTTGATGTTTGCTTGGTCAATCCCTAGCATCAGTAGGATGACACTGACAGCTCACTCCACGCAAGTATTCACGGTGAGATTTTTACAGAATCGACATGCTGAATCGCAATGCAGTTTATTAAAATGCAACATTTTCCTCAAGTTTGCCGTATGTCATTTCATTAGGTACTTCCCAGAATTTGATCCTTATTAGGGACACTAGGTATATAGAATGTGTGTTTTTCAATCAAAATCGACGCGTTCGATTCCTGGCTAGAAATAATATTGATTTTTCAAAAATCCAATGATGCAGTTTTAGTTTTCACCAAAATCGAGCACGAGACTCCATTGAGTAGGTACTTTCGAATTTCATCCACCCACGCCCATCCACACCCACTTGAAAAATTCAGTCTGTATATGCAATGTTGGGTTTTGTTCACATAGGTAGCTGTCACTCGAAGTCACAAATGATAAACTAGGACTATTGAAGTAAAATAAATAAACCGTTAATTACTAATTATAACAATTTAATAAGAACTACATAGTACCTAATAACGAAAATAACATGGATTGACTGCTAGGAGAAACTTACCTATCTATTAGATAATTTTGTGTAGGTAAATTATATTAACCATTAGACAAAAATACGGTCCCTTTATAAAGCTCCCTTACCTACACCAACTGACTACATACCTATCTGACTAACATATTCTCACAATTCACCAAAGGTTCAAGCGAATCGCCCCCGAGCGTACCGAGCATCTAAATCGTTTCGTAAAGAGAAACAAAAGCGACATTTATGTGTCAGTTGTGGGAGCTCGGGTGGGGCTCGAATAAATGTGGCTGAAGTCGAAAATGCGCGAATAAACGCGAATAAATCAGCGTAGTCGCGTTGACGCGCGGTGTCCCTAACGAGGCCTGAGGGAGAGCTGCCGCGCTGTCGCCCGCGACAAATGGCCGCCAGGGAGATGTCTTGTCTCACAACCCGCACACCATTTCAACACTGACTACGATTACCATGATTTATTTTTGCAGGGTTTTGTTGTTTTGGCATGACGATGACGTGGCAATGTACCTACATTTTTCACCATTCATATAGTGGCGAATTTAGAAATCTTCTTGTAGTTTCTTTAAGTTTTTTTTTAACTATTGGCATTAGGATAATAGCAAGGTTTTGCACCAAAATGATAGGTACCACATATTTTTTTTTTATTCAAAGCTCGTAACGTCGATAGGTATGATACCTACCGACAACCGTTCAATCAATCAATCGTCTACCTGATCTTTCCGTACCTACATTTGCTGTGTCAGAGTTTATACACAATAACCACACCGGTAGGTACCTACTATAGTTAGGTTCTACGACCACTGTTGATAGGAAAAAAGGAAAGGAAAAATAAAACAATAACTTCACCGCGTAAAATGCTAAGTTAGTTTTATCAAATCAATCTCGAAGGCCCGATGTGCTTTTCATGCACAATTATGGTCACCCTACAAAATATGAATGCGTCCCGTTTTGATAGCAATTTGAAATTTGATCCGGCTGCCGGTTGTTTAATTATATTTCCTCAATGCAAATCGTTACATAACACTTTTGAATTACCTAGATATACTTTATAACGAACTAAATCCAATTTTTCACTAGAATATCCGTGAAGTAGGAAACAGTAGGAGCTACCTAGAGGAAAGACCTGTTTTGTTTTAATGTTTAATAATCGTACGTAATCTGGTAATTGCTATGTACCGTATGTATTTAATATTATAAATTACAGTTTAAAATTTCTAAAGAACAATTAGAATATTTGATTGAGCTCACGATTCAGTCTACCTTATTAATCACGAATGGTCAATAAAAAATATTCGTGCAGATAGTAAATTCCGTAGTAACGTAGGTACAGTGAAAAGTTAAATGCCTTCTAAGTATTGGAATGTTTATTATTAGGTACTTATTAAAAAATAATCCAGCACGCTAATTTCGTACACAATGTGAACGTGTACCTACAAAAAAGGTAAGGGGGTTTAACAGATAATAGGAAAGTAGATCGAAATAGGAATGTAATGGAACGGTTTATTGACTTTTTTTTGGATATTTTTTTTGCACCGGCTTTCCTGTCATAAATTCATCCTTCGCCACTGGTACACATTAAATTAACATATCATAATAATTTTGAAGGATTTTGCTTATACATTGCTTCATGGTTTGAAAAATTTGTCTGCTCAACAACGTAAATAACGCAATGAATGAATTTGACGACACTGTTGGCGCAGTGGCTGAGCGATCGACTGTTGCGCTGCGTGTCGCGGGTTCGGTTCCCGCACGGAACAAATATTTGTATTGCCTACAGGTAGTTATTCCGGGTCTGGCTGTTTGTGTATGTGAATTTAAATGTTTGTAAACGCACCCACGATACAGGAGTAATTCCTAGTGTGGGGCAACGTTTTTAAAAAAAAGAATGAATGTTGTTGACCTGTCAAAATGAAAGCTATTCTAACTGTTAGGGTGGTAGGTACGCAACTAAACCGCTGGTATAACTAACAGATAAAGCAAGTAAGGTAGTCTGTACTGGTTGAAGTCTACATCTGCTATCAGAAAACACATTCAGTAAATATCGATACCTCTGGGCTCAAAGGGTGTATACCACATTTTGCTAAATGTCCTTTACGCCCTTTGAGCCCAGAGCTATCGATATGTAGGTAAGTACACACAGCTTCATCAACTAGCCCCAGCAAAAGACATGCATGTTCAAATTCGACATCGCCGAGCAACAGTTTTTTTTTTAATATTTTTACAAAAAACATTTTACGATGAATAGGTAGGTATATCGATAAGCGACGATACATAAGAACATTTAAGTAATGTTTGTAATCGTCCAGTTATCTCGGAGATTTTAAGATTGCTCAAAGCGGATATGATTGAAGATCTTCTTTCCGAGATTATTTTACAATGTTTTTTTTTATATTTTAAATAAAGTTAAGAACCTCTTACCTAATAGTATTTTTTTATATATTGTTTATTGCTTTTATTAGCATTTTGTTAGTGTTAAAAAACTCAAATAAAATAACTTGATGAGAATTTTAGTCGTTAACTTGCCTAATGTTTCTTTTAAACTTAACTCAGTTGATAAAATGAGTGCGTAACAACCTTCAATTAGACCAGACGCTCGATTCTGTAAAAATCTCACCGTGAAAACTTAGGTGAAGTGAGTTTGTTTTTGCTAGGAATTGAAACGATTGACAGCTCACTCCACGCTCACTTCACCTAAGTTTTCACGGTGAGATTTTTACAGAATAAGTACCACCGCAGTATCGAATGATGAAGTAGGACGGACGGTAGGTACCTAGTAGATATACCTACCTAATTTACTAAGTATGTAAATTCATCTTAATGTGAAATCCACAAACCCGCACTGGGCATGCGTGGTTAATTACGGCCCACTCACTATCACAGAGAGGAGGCCTATGTCCCAGCAGTGGGAACGTTGCGGGCTGACTATGTATGTTATGTAGGAATGCATGTAAGTAGGTACAGACGCCAGCACATCAAGTTACCCGAAACTGTCAAATTTTCCCAATCAATTTTGAGCCTTATGCTTTAGGGATAAAGCTGAAAATCTTTTAAAGATATTTGACAGATTGTAGTAGCTTGATGTGCTGGCGTCTGTACTTATACTAATTCATCGCAATCGCATAACGAGCTCGCAGAAACTGAAGGTATTGTTTGGTAACGTTGGGCGACGCGTTGGTTCGAACCCACGTCGAACCGTGTTCTTTTTAAAAGTAGGTATCCGATATGATTGTCGTAACTAACTCAAAGATAAAGCAGCATAATACATATTTTAGAACCTGAGGCGTCCCCACATAGTGACGCTGTCTGTAGCTACCTAAGTACATACCTCGAGGTCCATATCTACTTATTTCCCTGACCATTATTTACTAAGAGCGGTTTTGCAGAACTTAAAATTAGTTAAGAACAACTTAATAGGTCACCGATCGACATGACCGTTCGACAGACCTTAGTTTTATTATTACTAAAGGTTTTTTTACGTAAATCCATGTTCAGCAACGACAGAAGTTAATTACATAACAAAACGACGACGTGCTGACAAATACGACCACGATAGAGTTAATATTCACCTAATAAAAAGGACATAAAACATAAATAAATATACTTAATATTTGAACTGCTATCAATCAGAGGGGCAATTCTCGTAATTTTAAAAACGTTTACAGTCTGCAGTGCGATTCTGTAACCATCTCACCGTGAAAACTTAGGTGAAGTGAGCGTGGAGTGAGCTGTCAATAATGTCAATTCCTAGCAAAAACAAACTCACTTCACCTATGTTTTCACGGTGAGATTTTTACAGAATCGACCGGCTGATCTCAGTCTCAATCTGTCAAACATTAAGCCTCTAATTTCTCTACATTTTGACAAATTTTTGACATTTCGTTTGTCGCTGAGATGAGACTGCGACTAGATTTTGAATATTTTAAATTATGAGAATTTGCCTTCAGCTTCAGATATCTCAAAACTTGCACTGTAGTGTCTGTACTTATATCCTTCATTTATCTGGTGTTACCATCATTTATCTTTTCCATAGTTTAAAACATATAGGTAGGTACCTACCTACCTACAATCATTCAAAAATATTCCAAATAGGAAGAATGCTGTTATCTTAGTTGCTAACACTGTGTTCAGTATTCATAGCGCCTCAACTAAGTAGATTCCCACCCCACACAAAAATCACCAACTAAGTACACTAGGTACAGCCACGAGCATAGATAAGTACCTACCTACCTACCTACCTATGTATACACTTGGCTTTATTCAAAGACGATTTTCTCCTTTAGTTTTGAATGAAATTTTATGTTATTACGAACAAAGTATTTTCGAACCCATAGGTTTGTGTAAAGTGTCGTATTTCAACGTTGCATTCGTTATTTCACGAATAAATCGCAATTGAAAGTAGCCAAGTGTTGACATGTTAATGCTCGTGACTGTACCTAAACTCTTGCAAGTACCTAACCCACGGACTAAATTTAAACTAAGTTCCTTTTTAGGGTTCCGTAGTAAACTAGGAACCCTTATAGTTTCGCCAAGTCTGTCTGTCCGTCTGTCCGTCCTCGCTTAATCTCTGTGACCGTTAGCACTAGAAAGCTGAAATTTGGTACCAATATGTATATCAATCACGCCGACAAAGTGGTAAAATAAAAATTGGAAAAAAATGTTTTATTAGGGTAGCCCCCCTATATGTAAAGTGGGAAGTGATTTTTTTTTTAATTTCAACCCTAACGTGTGATATATTGTTGGAAAGGTATTTAAAAATGAATAGGGGTTTACTAAAATCATTTTTTGATAATGTCAATAATTTCGGAAATAATCGCTCCAAAAGTAAAAAACAATGTGTCCCCCCCCTCTAACTTTTGAACCATAAGTTTAGAAAATATGAAAAAAATCTGAAAAGTAGAACTTTATAAGGACTTTCTAGGAAAATTATTTTGAACTTGATGGAAACAACAGTTTTTGTACAAAAAAGACAAAAAGTTGTACAAAATAATTTCTGGACTAAGTTTGTAGTATAATCGTATATGCAAGCATTTTTTTTAACTTCGTTTACATATTTTATTATCCTGAACGTATCCCTTAAGTGTTCGCGTTTAAAACAGTCACGAGTCGGAGCGCCTGCCGCGGAGCGTGCAATGTTGCACGCTCCGTGTTCGCGCACGTACCCACTACCGGGAGCAGTTGCAGGAGCGCGGAGCGCTGCTGGAGCGCGAACATAATGGATATCCACTTTTAAAATCATAAGTGGGAACACTTATTGTGACGGACGGGAAACTACGGAACCCTACACTGAGCGTGGCCCGACACGCTCTTGTTTCTCGTGAATATGAGAATAATTTTAATCTTAGATTAGGAAAGTTTATGTTGTAGGTAAGTATACTAAGACCGACGCAAGAAGCGTAGGTATTAATAGATACCTAAAATTGTTTGACGCCTGCAAATAGGTACTTACCTAATACCTATGTAGGTAGGTATCTAATGACAACATGCAACATTGCAACATAGCATGTTGTCTTGGCATTAGATATTAAAGGTAACATAGAATAATTATTCCCCGACGTAAGTATAAAAATATGGCATTACGTGATGATGAGATCCTATCTGCGTAACTACACCTAAACAGAGGAAGAAAAAGTAGGTGGGCCTTGCTGCGGCACGCAATTAAAATAATTATGAAAACAGCCGAGCTATTAACATGATTCTAATAATATTAAGTGAAAACTTGCGTACCTAATAACAATTGGACAATCGTAATATAATAATACTTATTCTGTTAATAAACAGTCATTCGGCAAACAAAACATTATGACGGTGACACTCTTGAGAAATCAAAATGTGGTGCTTTAAAATGATATGGAAACAATAAACATAAAAGCTGCGGCGTGCACGGCGCATGTGATTGCTGTGAATTAATTAAAGTGGTTTTCATTAGGACCATAAATGCGAGTGGCGGCAGGGACATGCGGACTGCGGGAACACAAAATAAAATGGTACAGAAGGTGAACTCTATACAACGAGCGAAAACACAGGCACACAATGGTAACTCGTCTTTGAATAGCGAAGTTTAAATGCACTTGTGACTAGAATACCGTCTGCCGTAATTTGAAATCGCCATACGTACGTGTCTTTGTGTGCATGCGCCTCTTTCGTTCGTTGTTTGGAGCGGGCCTTCTGTGTCTATTTATTTTGTGGTGTGAGAGTGCGGGCCGCCATGTTGTCCGCGGCAGGCTGAGCGCGGGGCGGGGCCTGATCGCAGATAACAAAGCTCCGCACGAACGCGATGCACTCGCCGCGCCGCGCGGCCCGGCCGCCAGCGCCCGCCGCGCCGCCACACCGCACACGTGACGCACACCGCTGTACCCGCGCCCATACGCTTATGTATCTATAGGACACAATCATGTTTGCTTCAATATTTTGGCAACAGATACATAACCTCAGCATGCACAAGTTGAAAACGGGCGTTAGGAATTTTACAGAGATCATTCTCAAGATAGAACTAACAAGACTCAACTAATCTCTTTCGTGTTACGTATTGTCTTAGCAAAAAGCAATAAAATATCTGTAGGTACGTAACGCTAACTTAGTAAACATCAAAAATCGCAATTAGATTATGCTTTTGTTGACATTGTCTCAGTTTATTTACAATGTACGGAACAGCCATATAATGATTACCAAGTGACGTTTGAATGTGTTATCTCGACGTGGATGCAAGTCCCACTATAAAACCCTTTTACGTAACACGTTATGTTACCGTGAGTGATTTACTGCGACGATCGGGACCACAATTTATCCCAAGTTTACTTTACACAATCCGAGCGCGCCCTGCACAATACTTTGGATAATTTATTTACACGCGACGGGTAAACTTGGGACCTTTATCTCTTTGTTGGGGAGTTTTAGGTAAGATAAAACAGATAATGTGTTCCTTTATGTGAGTAATCGTAAAGTGATGTCCGCTCCGTCACGGCCTCATGGGGTTTATACCAATAAGGGTATTGAAACGACTCACTAAATCCATATACAATGATACGGCACACGTGAACCTACAGTTGTTAAAGTTTTCCTAGCGTTTATAACATTGACAGATAATCGTGAAGAATGTCTTTATCAAGATAATAAAACGCTTAACTCAGAGCTACGTAGATCATTGATAAGAAAGATAACTATGTGGATTTATACTTGCGCGCTCTTACCTGTTCATGTATACCTAAGCGCATTTCTATTTTATACTTGTGTGAACTTAGGTAACAAGTTTAAAGTCACGTATACTTCTTTTCTATAGTAATCTCTCTTATTCAAGTAACTTTTGTTGAACAAGGAGCCCAGAACAGTAATATTCACATAAAACTCTCGATGCACTAGAGCTCTATATACCGGCACAAGCATCGTTTTGTTTTCTGAATAGGTACCAACTGGCAGTTTCTGTTCTTATCGAGTAGGTACCTACATATAATATAGGCAGATGTACCTACCTAAAGAAAAGAACAAGTGTCAGTGAGCTTGATCGTTATAATATCCATACCTACTTAATATTATAAATTCGAAAGTAACTCTGTCTGTATGTTACCTTTTCACGCCCAAACCACTGAACGGATTTCGATAAAATTTGGCAGAGAGATAGTTTGCATCCCGGGGAAGGACATAGGATAGTTTTTATCGACATACATACCTCGCGGGCGAAGCCGCGGGCGGATGCTAGTAAAATAGGTATATTTATCAATTCGATTTCAGATATCAAAGTATTAAAAGCCTTTCGTAGAGTCACAAAAACGTAGCAATTACAGATATCCGAAGCAGCCAGGAAAATCTAATTTCGAAAAGCTATAGGTACCTAACTAAAAGGAGTAGACATAAGAAAAACTGAAATGAGAGCAAAATTTTTTACAGATTTTTTTAATTTTTCGTACACTTCGTAGCAAAGCGTAGCAACAGCGATGATAAAAATTTCTCCCTCTTGAATATATTTCACCCATAACCAAAATATGTTTTCAGTAAATAGTTATCATAGGGTCGCATTTTATATGATTATTTACCTACCGACATTTTCATTAATTGACTATATAATCTATTTATATTTACTCATTGTAAACCAAAATTATAGAATAGTATAGAATAATTATGACGTATAAATGTAGATAGATTTAGATAGGTACCCAAAAGTTTCACTTTAAAAATATTCCAAGTAAAAGTTTTTGTTCTTATTTAAATTGCACTCTTTTTGATTTGTAATTATTTGATGTGGGGTTCCATAAAATAAAAGGGATTTGGACCCCTGCTCTAGGTTGTAGGTACACAATAATAACAAAATACATCAAAAGTATCTAAAGATATAATTATATACAAGTATATATCTATCTACGGTTTAAAAAAATAATAGATTGTACAACTAGTGCATAAAAGAAGCCATTTTACCCGAGCCGCAGGCGAGGGTTGATAGTTAAGTCGAGGCAAAATGGCTCGTTTATGCCATAGTTATACACTCTGCTTTTCACTTCGATTGCGAGAAAATGAAACAGGCATAAAGTATATAACAGCATTTTCACTGTTTAAAAATGTTGCAAAATTGTAGAAGAGAATCAGGGAATAGCTAATTCCCGCCACGAAACTTTTTAAAAGTTCTTTTTTTTAATTTTCAGGATTAATTGTGCCATTTGACTTGGGTACTTCATACTGCCAAGTCAAAAAACGTTTCTTTGCATTTTTAAATAATAAATAACAACTATTTTATCTGGTTTTATTAAATTAACGATAGAAACCACAGAAGTGATATATATAAATTAAAGCAAATGAAATAAAATAACGTCTTTAATCTGCAACGTTGTATTTTACGTGTGCGTTGTTAGGCCTGATTACCTTAGTCTTAGAAAAAAAATCTTTATGCACTAATTAAAATAATATAATACTTTATACAGTAAATGTACATGTCATTAATTAAGTAAATAGATATTTGGAAAAAAGAAAGTGTAAAATAAAAAATAAAACAACATTCACTCTCTAAACCTAATGGAGCAGCTCAATCCCAAGCCTTTTTGTCCTCAATAAAGTCTTTTACAGTATAATAGGCTTTCTGGCATAGTTTTCGCTTTATAAAAGATTTGAATTTATTAAGGCTTATTTCTTGAATGTGGCTAGGAAGTTTATTATAAAAACGTATACATTGGCATCTAAATGAGCCACCTATTTTCTTGAGCCTTGTTGTAGGAACAACAAATTTGTGTTTGTTCCCAGTATTTATGTTATGGATACGAGTAGGTATCACTGTATTTTTTAAACAGATTAATATTTTTATGTGCATACAAAAGATTGTCATAAATGTACTGAGAATGCACAGTCATTATATTAATCTATTTAAATTTGTCTCTGAGGGAGGGTGGGATTCGGCATAATCAATATGAATTCATCCAAATTATGTTGCGGAATGGCCGCCCCCGTCCATTGTAACAAGCGAAAAAGATTTTCTGGTGTGTGTACGGCATCCATATTTGGCAGAGCTCTTCTTTGAAGTATATCCCGTGCGTGCTCAATGGGCTTCAAGTCGAGATTGAGCAGGCCATGTTAGGACGTTGATATTAGCTACGGCAAGTGTGTCTGCAACGACTCTGGCAGTGTGTGGTCGTGCATTATCATATTTATCATGCATAAGCAGAAATAAAGCACCAAATTTGGTCTGCAAAGGAATGACAACATCGTTTCAGCGTAAATCTGTGCATTGAGATTGCCTCTGATTCAAATCAGTTCGGTTCTTCCGCCGATCTAAATACCCGTTCTTATCGTGATTGTTCCATCACTTTATGAATGGACTTCTTGGCACGATTTTAAACGTTCTTGACGTCTAGGTGTCGTCCAATACTGTGTAGGTACTTACGTCTAGTATCTGGCCTCATACCAAAGCGAGATTCGTCAGAAAAACACCCAAAACGCCGCTCTTCTTCTGCCCAATTTCTGTGTTCACGAGCCGATTGTAAACAGGCTCTGCGATTGCGAGGCTGAATAGGTGATACACGTCACTACGTGAGACCACTGCCTTAAGGAACCGAGATTGACTTCATGCAAGCGATTTCTTATGGTTTGATCCATCCCTGACGAGCTATGAAGCCTCGTAACCAACATCATCGCGGTCATTGCACGATTTCATCGAGCAGTAATTTCTATGTAACGACCTTGTCTGCGTGATGCGAGCTCGACCTCCATGTCGCTCTGCCAAGTTGCCAGTGATGCGGTAACGTGTCCGTGTCCCGTGATTTATAACACTCTGCGTAATACCCAGAGTGATTGCCAAAGCACGTTGCCGAAAACAGCTTCCAACATTCCCACGGCTCTGATCATTCCTTCTCGGCTCAAATGACGTCTTCTCTCCATAATAACGTTATTTTGTATTGATTCCACTCAGAAGTATGGAAGAAATACTGATTTGGCCTCAGACCCGTTGCAGGATTGTACCTATAGGAATACGACTTGACGGAAGATTTACATCTTTTGACCCAAATTCAAAAACTGTTCCATTTTCAAAAGACGAAACAAAAGTTACCTAAGTATGAATTATAAAATTTTTAAAAATCCTAGGCAGTTATGATATAATAATTATACTCGTATGTAGGTATACTTACATAAAATTAATAGGTTACGATTAAAATGTTATTTCAGGGGGCCTAAAAATACCACTTTGGCAGAATCATAAAAGGATAACATTATGAATCAAAATGGACAGCTAACTGTTAATCTAATCGTATAAGTTAAGTTAATCGTATCAAATCCTATTGGTGAAGGATTTTTCAGTTATTTTTTTGTCTGTGCTAAAATACCAATCAATCCAATTCCAATATCTTTGATTATACCTACGTAGTGCAGCGAAAAAAAGAAAAACACGGACTGTCATCGCCTTATTATAATTCATAATGTTATCCTTTTGAATTCTTCTAAAGTGGCCTTTTTAGGCCCCTGTTGACTGTTCTGTCACAGTTTGCGTGTTCAGATTTCATAAATCGTGATTCATACTTTAGCATAGGTAGGTAAGTATTTCTAGAAAAGTTTTGAGTCTAGATTTATAAAATTTAATAAAAATACATTTGGCTTGTAAGTTCTTGAATTCTTAATTTTCACAATAGGTACTTATGATGAAAGTGACTTAAATTTTTCGACTTTTATTGTAACCAGCTTGTTAGTTCTTTTCGTCATTTCTATTTCTACTTCTTCCTTTCTTCTTTCTACATTCTTCTAGCAAATTTTATCTAAGAGTCAGAAGTTGGCAACTTGGTATACTATTGGTCTAGACTAAAGAGTAAGTAATAAAGTAGTAAAGAGTCAAGAGTGAGAGAGTCAATTAATGTCAAAGGTGTTCTATCGATTCAAAAGTCTTTTAATAATCAAACTAAGTTGAGAATGCACCTTTTGAACGTCAAAGTTAGTCTATAACTCATATAAGACAGTCCAAAACGCCCGCCCTACACTTGCTACATAATATATGTAGGTAAGTAGCAGATAACACCGACATCATCGGATATTATCTAGGTACTCAGGTTACCAAAACAGATCGAACGCAAACAAAGAAAACTACCTTCCTCAAGAAAGTTTTGAAAGTGTACGACCCTCTCCCCATTCCATAGCGTCTTTCTTTGTTCCTTTTTTGCCATTTTGCTATAATCAACACCTTATTACTCTCCTTTTTTTATGAGCTGATTACTTAGACTACCTACGTGTGGTGAGTAAAGTAGGTGTATTTAATCAATGTTCTTATTCTTACTATACACGGGTAAATAGGTACCTATACAAATTTACATACCCACGGCCGCAAATCATGCCGATTGATACCAGCATAATTTGGCTGTCTTCAAAATACGTAATACGTGTTAGTTAGTAAGGAGGTACTACTTAGTGAGGTCGTTATGTAACGATAGTAGAATATTGTGGAGGCAGGACTCTCTCGGACATGTGCGCAGTTCACACGGCGGCTGATTTACGAGCCGGAGTCGGCGCGGTCGGTGCGTGACGCGGCGGCGGCACGGCGCGGGCGCGGCAGGTACGCGGCCGGCCCGGCTTTATAGCGGAACTTTAATTTACGACCGCTCTAAATTACGTGGATTTACTGCGGGCCTTTATTGGCCCGCTCCGAACGCCCCCGCCACTGCCGCCCTCCCTCCCCCACTGTTGACTACTTCCCTCCTTGTACGACGAACTTCTGCTCGAAAAGTGCATGTAGCTTAAACTGCATAATTTAATGCGCCGTAAAACTGATAGCGAATCCAAACTACCTCACTCATAAATCTCGTACGAATTCAGTAGCATTGAATATGCACAGAAATATGAATCAGAAGTTAAATAAATGAAGCTCTTATATTTGCTGCTAATTAGTTTTTATGTTGGTAATCATCGCGTCGTGTCGACGCTTGTATAGTAAACAATCAAAGTGTATCATAGATAAACCTAGTGACCGGTCCATAACTTTCATTAGATGACTCATGCACTTATTTATCTGTTGTACAAACTTTTAAGTGAGGCATTTTTTTATCCCAACATTGGAATGTATCAAGTAATCGTGAAAAGCCATGTCCCGGTCCCGTCGGAGTGCAGGCGCAAGGCCACGTCACATCCGGCCTTATCTACAGGAGAAAGCGGATGCTGCACACAGTCGTCGGCGACTTCAAAGTGCCGAAGCCCTTTGTCGGCATTTCATCTTAATTGCTCTTGCAAAACTACCTAAAGTAAAGTTTATCACCCCATAATTAAGTTCAGTTATCGGCAAAATGCGTGCAGCACGTTCAGATACTGTAAAAGCGTTTCAGTTTTTAGCACTAATTACCAGGGGCTCTTATTTCTTATAATAACTATAAAGAGAACCTAGAAGGGGCGTCTAGACTTACTTACATACAATCGTTATTCCTGGAATATATGAGACACGAGACAATTGAATGCACATCCATTGTTATTAAGATCTCACGATTCGTATAGTAAATAAAGTAGGCCTGTGGTATATAAAGATTATATGGGAACGTGTTTTTTTGCTCTCCTCTGACTATTCACCTAATGAGAGCTAAGTCATGTGGCCGTGTCCTGAGAACCATTTAATGGCCCCTCGGCCCACGGCCCGGCTTTTAACTTCTAATCTAAGCCTATTAAACATCACGAAACCCTCTCCGATTTCTCGTGAATGCATTTCCAAGTAACCAAGCCGATATAATTGTAAAAAATAAAACTCGGGACGGACAACAAACACGTTTTACCTAAGCATAATTTGCATCTGGCGTGGTCGCATATATTGTATCTCCTGGCGCTGTTATTCAGATTTGTGACTTATTTCTTGAGGGTGTAAGTTGAAGATAGTAGGCTGCTATTTGGTAGATAAGCTAATTTAGTATGAAAGTGGGTTTTATTGCGTTGGCGGCTGGGCAGTAATTGGAAGCGAGGATGCGCGGGCGCCGTAAAGCGGCAATTGACCAGAAAATAACGAGCCCTGGCCCGCGGCTATACTTATACGCACATATGTCTCTTATATACAGCTGCTGTGTGCCAACGTATTTATTGTCCTCCGAAAATATTTATTTATAACAATTAAGCGCACTAAGTTACTGTTTTACGGGCTTTATTAATAAGTTTTGACTTTGTCGTTCCGCATGTTTGGATTTAAAAACTCAACGAACTCTGTTTCTTCTCTAGGTCTTAAAAATCTCAATTTAGTATATGTTATTTTACTATTTTACATTGTAAGGTACGGTGATACGGTTGAGCAGAGAGGAGAGGAGATGTCTCATATTTGTTTAGCGCTATCAAAACGAACGGAGACGAGAGATGTTGATGACACATTCTGCTCCGATTGAGCCAGTATCTCCGTACAGCTTCGGTGGATACACCCGAGCATCTCTTCTCCTCTCCGCTTCGTATATCTCTACCCAACTCCGCTTTGGTGGAATCAGGCCAACGTCCATTAAACAATGACGTAATGCAATTACAGTACAAGACCCATTGATTGTATAAAAGAAAGATACACGACAAGGGTACAAGAGCACATGAAGTTAAGCTTAGATTCCTATATATTGTATTCCTATCATTACGTAGAGGAATCTGTCTGAGAAATGTCTTTGAACGTACGGGTGATGGACTTGGATTAATACCTTGCTCCGGCAGAGGCGGACAGTTTCACAGTACCTATTTGTACTATTTGGTGTTATAATTAGATATGTAACAACGTATAATTAATGCACATTAGAGGTGCGCCGGTTTAAACTGAAAATAAAAATTATGGACGACACGTTATCACGGGTTTTCCTTAGTAAATAGGTTGATCAATCTCATACATGTTTCTTCAAAGTTACTTTAGACCATTTTGAGCTTTCGATCTCTCGCTTGTAAAGTTGTAAGGCAACGAACAGTATCCAGGTAGGTACACCTTATTGATGTTCACTGCCCCGTCTGTTGTGCGACGAAGCCCATATTACCACCAAGAATGTCTCAGTTCGACTTAGTCTAAATTTCTTACCAGGTCGGATACATTTTTAATAGGATCATTAGCTTTTTCACTACACCTCCTCGCAGTTAGGTAACCAAAAATCTGCTGGATCAGGACAGACAGGACCCAAATCTAGCAGAGTTGAGCTTCAGTCAGCACGTAGCCACAATCATTCGTGTCATAAGTGGAACCGACGGCTAAATTTGCTTTCTGTTACCAAACTTATTTTGGGAAAAGAGACGGGTTAAAGTCAAAGTCAAAGCATTTATTTCAGATAGGCACATAAAAGGCACTTTTGAACGTCAAATTTTACAGTAAAATAGAATTGATTCTAGTTCCCCTCCCAAAAGGTAGTTTCGTATGGGGAAGAATGGGCAAGAAACTCCACCGTTGCTGTAACCAAGTAATTAATGGCCAAACACTTATTAAACCATCTCAATATTCGCCTTAAAAGCGATCGTCTGTGAACCTACAAAACCATAATTGAGACGGGGCGTTGTAGGCCCATTGTGTTATTAAATTGCTTCAAAAGAGATTTTGTGGTTACTTACAAGAAAGTACAGACGCCAGCACATCAAGCTACCCGAAACTGTCAAATTTTCCCCATGAACTTTGAACCTTATGCTTTAGCGATAAAGTTGAAAATCTAGTAAAGAAATTTGACAGATTGTAGTAACTTGATGTGCTGGCGTCTGTACCTAAAGCAACATATTAACAACAACATCGCGGCAGCCCCAGGTGGAGATGGTGGAATGAGCTGGACTCCTTTAATAAAGATTGGTCCTTGGTAGCTCTGGACAGAGAGAGCTGAAAAGGTAGTAGGGAGGCCTTTGCCCAGACGTGGGACATTCATGATTAATAAAAAATAATATAAACCACCACGTTTCAGCACAGTATTTCATTACGGGCAGGACGCACTGGTTGAAGACCAGTCTTCAAACACTGCGGGATAGGCGACGAGAAGACTTGACGAAGTTTTCCAAATGCTGCCTTTTTTTTTTTTTTTTTTTTATCGTGGAGAAATGCTCATGCATACTGCACTACCACGGGGAGATAGTGCAGTTATGTGGGACTCTAACCCACTAAAACTCCACGGTGTCCTCCTCTGCCGCTTACGGCGGGAACACGGGCACGCGTTAGCACTCATCCGCGAACCCGCCGCGGCTGTCCGTTGCCGGACCCTCCTCTGGGGAGTACTCCCCATCACCGGCGCACCAGAACGCATAGCACGCCGTGACCACCCCAGGGACCAAACCAGCACATGGGCGCCAGACGACCCCGTGTCTGGGCACCCTTGGTCCCCCTGCGACGGATCAGGACATTGGCCCCGCCGCCTGCCAATTTTCGGCTGCAGAGGATAGGGAGAGCGGCCAACGTAATACCGACACTCCTCTTCCCCTGCAGCCCCACCGCGTCTGCCATCATACGGTGGCGACCCCGTCAAGGCCGCGGAAGGTAGGGAGAGCGGCGCACCGCAATACCGGCACTCCTCTCCCGCCGCGGCCTCCAACCCTCAGCCGCGATGCCTCCGATACGACATCGCGGCCCGCCTCAGTTGCGATGTCGCTAAAGCGGCACCGCAACCTACTTTTGGCCGCTACGTCGTTGGCTTGTCAGCGAAAGCCCTGACGAGCGGCCCCTCCTCGGGTTCCTCTTAGCTTCACCGTGGGTGTCCAAGCCACGGCTACTGAGCCCCCCCGCCTCGACAATGCGGGAACCCACCGGGGGGGTCCAAATGCTGCCTAACCCAACCGGATTCTTCTGTCGGCCTCTTTATCAAAGTTGTGTCTACCGAACTGGATGACTTTCTCCAGGTAGCCATAATCTTTCACAACTTCGAGAAGTGAACCTTCGATGTATATGGGACTCGGCAAGACGTGCGAATTGTACATGACTTTTGTCCTCTCCAAATGCATGCCGAGGCCAACCCGCCGGGAGGCTCCATTTAGGCTGTGCAGCATTTGGTATAGCTATTCCAGCGTCTCTGCCATTATGACGATGTCATCGGCAAATCGAAGGTGTGAGATCCAGTCCAGTCCAGCGTCTTGAAGACATCTTCCAACGCGTTGGTAAACAATTTAGGGAATATTACATCCCCCTGTCTCACCCCCCTGAGCAGTTGGATTGGGCTGGGTTTCTTATCCTGGATCTGGACAGTCATCGTTGCAGCGTCATACGAACATCTCAACACTTCGATGTAGCGCCAGTCAATTCGGCATCGTTGCAGAGAAGCCAGAACGTGGTATAAAAAGTTGTTTTAAAAATACATTATAGAGATAATGTATATACATATATGTATAACAACGTTATATACCATGTTTTATGCAAATAAATATCGTTTCTATTTCCTTTTCATATTACTATCAACTTCTAGCGATGCTTTTGTCAGGAAAGACACGTCAGAAAATATTTTTTACCAGCCCTTAGACGTCTTGCGCAACACGTCGTAGAGTAGGTACGGGCTGCGCCTATTGTAAACTCATTTACGGAATATTTTCATCATCATCACGATATTATTAATACCAACTATTACCATTTTTTTAGTAAGTGATACTACACACAGGTACGGGTATAGTGCTTAAATGGGTGTAGATACAGATGCTCCGATTTTGATTTGAATATAATTGCTGATTAGTTACACCATCGCTACTTACGCTTTCACTGCTTGGTAACCTCGTAATACAAAACATTACGTGTTTGCGGCAATTAAATAAACAGACTTATACAGAAATCAAAAACCAAGTCAGTAGAAGATCGTATTACCTACGAGTACCTACTTTATATTTGTGTCTAAGACACACTTTGATTTAGCAACCATAACAAGCCTAGTTGGAAGACATCATAAGGATGAATGAACTGCAGCAATTTAAAACAAGTTCCAATGAAAAAGTCTCGTGTCTACGGCACGTTAACAAGTGTAAATAAATGTGTATCAAAATACAATCCGTAATGGTTATGGACCCACGCTGCGAACGAATAGAGGAGTCCATAGAACTCGATGATGATTCCATAAATGTATACAGTGCACAATAAAACGGCAGCTCGGAACAAAATGGCGTCACCTCTTTTTATGGACTGCCGTACGCGCACTAAACGCACCAATCATTGTTCGTCAAACGCGTCTAGTTTTAAAACAATCAGTTGGCGCGTCGTCGCAGCTAATTACGACCCGTGAAATTGGTGAATGACGAACGTTATTGGGATTTAGCGACTCAATATATGTACTCGATTGCCCGATTAGCTCCGAGGTAAACACCGTAAACAGAGATTCGCCTTGACACACATGACGTATCTACATTTATGTTGGAGCGGTCGCATTCACGTACTGCCGCTAATTAAACACCAATAAAAGCTTTATTAAAATGACCAAATATATAAAGACTTTAGTAGGTACGTACATTTACGAGTCGGAGTTACAAAATTAATGTAGCAATATAATAAAGTAAAACTTAGACGTGACATAAACATGTCGCGCAGTAAGTAATAGAGCAGGATTCGTAAGTTATTTATTACGAATCGGGATGAATTATTCATCTACATACATTAAGCTTGTATTATTTTTGTTTTCAATTTTCTCTGAAGTTGAGTTAGTTGTGTAACTGGTTCTTAGGTACAGCAGTGCGATTCTGTAACCATCTCACCGTGAAAACTTAGGTGAAGTGAGCGTGGAGTGAGCTGTCAATAGTGTCAATTCCTAGCAAAAACAAACACGTCACCTAAGTTTTCACGGTGAGATTTTTACAGAATCGACCGGCTGTTTCCTGTTGAATATGCAGCTATAGTTTCAATTCGTTTCAGAGCATAGTTTTAGAACGGTGAAATAGGTACCTATTTTACGATGACACCGGCACCCCTAATTGCGTAAAACACGATCAATCACAATCTGAATGATTTATGACACGCAGAGGAAATACAAACAGTAAAAAACGAGAATTTAAAACTATTTTTTTTTTCGAATTAACAAGATATTTAAAAAAAACTGTGCGACGCCAAAAAGGCTTCTATCATAGCATCATGCTGCGATATTTAAAAAATAAATACCTTTCTGATATGGCCCGCTGTGATGCCACGGACACACTTACCTACCTACGGACATATAAGTACTTATAAATCCCACTACAGGAATAAAAAATAAATAAAATACCTTGTAGGTAGTTAAAATAAGTATACTTGATCAGGCTTTCTGATGTGTTCTTTCCACCAACAGGAAACCTGATTCTAATAATGACCGAATCCCAAAAATGTACGATCCAAAATGACAGCACTGTGCTCCATTCTCCAAAATTACTAATGTTCAATTCTAAGGTAAACGGCCAATTTTCGAAAGGACCAATTTTCATTATGGTCTCCTAAAATTACTTAATACGACGAGTTATATTAACACGTGAAGTAATCCCATCTATCTAACACTAGCTAAAAGCAGAGCTTTGTGAGGGCTCGCGTCGTTTTTCTGCGTGGTAATAATCTTTAAGGCAGTTTTTTTTTAATATTTTTTTTCGTAATTTAAATTATTATTTTTTTCACTTCAGTAGCTCAAACATGTAGGTTTTGCTGCGTGAAATCAGTGAGCAAAACGCGATTTTGCTCACTGAGTGAGACAAAGTAACTTTTTAATTTTTTTCTCAGAAAGCCGCGAATATATTATTCAGCCTAGGGTTAATCATACAATTCGAAACATTCACACTCTATCTCTTTCCCGCCATTAGAAAAAGAGAGAGACAAAGACCAGCCCTTTCGAAGTTCGGATTTTGAATTCGACCTCAAAGACAAACACGTTCGGAATTTCGTACTAACTAAAGATATTTTGCAAAAAGAAAATTATGTCTTTTAATGTAATTTATTGAATTTTTAACTTATTGTTGTATTTAAACGAAAATAAGTATTTACTGCAAATAAAACTGATATTTAACTTGTAAATATTTATTTCTAGTTTCAATAAATGTTAGGTACGTAATATATTTTGAATAATAAAATATCATGGGTGCTATTTCCGAACACGCCTTAATTTAAATAAAAGAGCGGGAATAAAATTTCGTGACTGGCGTACAGAGTTGAATAAGTTAAAAAATATTAAAATAATCGTAAAATATGAGTGAAACTAGCCACGAGAACAGTATTTTAACACCGGAAGAGTTAAAACAACAAGTTATTAATGCAGAATTAAGTTTCCTACCTGAGAAGTCTCGCGAGAAATATCTGAAAGCATACCATGTCTTCAATTAATGGAGACTTACAAAGGGCGCAAGCAGTTTTTCGGAGACGGTGTTGCTATTTTATTTTTTAGATTTTATAGAATTGGTATCTACCTACATTGTTAATTATTTTGATTCACAATAAATAGTTATTTCAATCTATTCCTGTTTATTATTTTACCTCCTAACTAAAGTGTTCTCGCTGCTGAAGTGAAAAGTTATGTGTGTTACACGAGAGCAAAGTTTTTTTGCATCTCGTGCCTTTGAATCCCTCGCCACACTCAGGATTCAAAATCAGCACTCGCAGCAAAAAACTACTTTGCTCTCTTGTTGCACAAATAACTATTTCACTTCAGTAGCTCAAACAAGTAGGTTTTGCTGCGTGAAATCAGTGAGCAAAATGCGATTTTGCTCACTGAGTGAGACAAAGTAACTTTTTAATTTTTTTTTTATTCTACTTTGGGTTAATCATACAATTCGAAACATTCACACTCTATCTCTTTCCCGCCATTAGAAAGAGAGAGAGACAAAGACCAGCCCTTTCGAAGTTCGGATTTTGAATTCGACCTCAAAGACAAACACGTTCGGAATTTCGTACTAACTAAAGTTTTGCAAAAAGAAAATTATGTCTTTTAATGTAATTTATTGAATTTTTAACTTATTGTTTTATTTAAACGAAAATAAGTATTTACTGCAAATAAAACTGATATTTAAATTGTAAATATTTATTTCTAGTTTCAATAAATGTTAGGTACTTACGTAATATATTTTGAATAATAAAATATCATGGGTGCTATTTCCGAACACGCCTTAATTTAAATAAAAGAGCAGGAATAAAATTTCGTGACTGGCGTACAGAGTTGAATAAGTTAAAAAATATTAAAATAATCGTAAAATATGAGTGAAACTAACGACGAGAACAGTATTTTAACACCGGAAGCCTGAGAAGTCTCGCGAGAAATATCTTCAATGAATGGAGACTTACAAAGGGCGCAAGCAGTTTTTCGGAGACGGTGTTGCTATCTTATTTTTTAGATTTTATAGAATTGGGATCTACCTACAATGTTAATTATTTTGATTCACAATAAATAGTTATTTCAATCTATTCCTGTTTATTATTTTATCTCCTAAAGTGTTCTCGCTGCTGAAGTGAAAAGTTATGTGTGTTACACGAGAGCAAAGTTTTTTTGCATCTCGTGCCTTTGAATCCCTCGCCACACTCAGGATTCTACTTTAGAATCACTCGCTACGCTCGTGATTCAATCGTTGAATCCTTCGCTTGCTCGGGATTCAAAATCAGCACTCGCAGCAAAAAACTACTTTGCTCTCTTGTTGCACAAATAACTATTTTACTGATAACACATCTACATATAAATAGAAATTATTATGTTAAAGCACAAATCAATAGGCGTAATAGTTTTTCCGTAAAGTGTACCACAAAATGCTCAGGTTGTGGGATATAGCAGGGCTCGCTTCGCTCGGCCTGATAACATCACTCTTATATCTATTCCCCCAAGGGTAAGGCAGAGGTGTGTTTGAAAAATTTGTCTGCTCTACAACGTAAATAACACAATGAACGATGATGATGATGATGTTTCTTGAACTGTCAAAATAAAAGCCACTGCTACTGTTATTGTGTTGCGCAATTACCCTGCTGCGGTGCTATTCTGTAAAAATCTCACCGTGAAAACTTACGTGAAGTGAGCTGTCAATAGTGTCAATTCCTAGCAAAAACAAACTCACTTCACCTAAGTTTTCACGGTGAGATTTTTACAGAATCGACCGGCTGGTCCGAGGAAGACAGTGTGATGTGGTTGCTATAGCTACCGCTGCCATCGACATCAGTATTTACCATAGATATCCGAGAATTACCTACGAAATAAGATTTTTATTTTTTTATGAAAACATAAAGTCAAGACAGACACAATATGGTGGATAATGTCATCTTTTGGTATATCATTATTTATTTTTTAACTGTTTTCAGCTTAACAAAAGCTACAATATAAAATATAAACTATTATATATAACTATGTACATAATAGATAAATTACATAATAGATAAATACATATTGCGGTTTTTTGTTTAGAAAGATATCGATGTTTGTGCAGTATAAAGCTAATTAGGCTTGTTGTAAAACAAATGGTTGTAAAAGTTTATTGAAGGAAATTATACAACTCAGCTTCTGAATTAGAAGTTAGTACCGTGAACTTTTTCACGTCTCACACCTCTAGTTATGATATTATTACTTCTTGTAAATTGATCGATACTTATAGAAAAATAAAAAACCTATGAATAAATTACTAATCAGCATAATTCATTAATTAAAAACCTAGGAAACAGCATTTCTGGGCAAAAACAGTCAACATAAAGTAGTTATAAGAAAGATAACTCAATTTCGTTTGCATAGAGAAGGTCTTCAAGCCTACGGTTCGTAGCGCGTAGGCGGGGCGTAGCGGTGCGCGCGCGACTGCGCGGGGCGACGCGACTCGAGCGGCGGATTACACTCGGACAAAGGCGACACATGAAAAGCGCCGCCGAATCTGCTTATCACACCTTATTGTTTGTTGGCCGCTCGCTGTAATATCACCCTCTATATATCAGCGTTCACGTGGACAGCGTTGATATATTATATCATATGAGTACATATGTGTGTGTTTATGTAACGATAAACTTGGAGTAGGTAATTACGACTCTCCTTCCCGAGTGGCCATGTTGATAGTAATTACGGTTTTGACGTGTAAGTAGATTTCTGGATAAATATTGACTTTTCAAAAAGTAATGTAATAATGAATTATTGGATTAGTAAACTTAAGTTTCTTACCGCTGATTTTTCCGACGCTAGATAATTTTATCCGAGGAATACGTACTCGTAATTTTGAACTTTTGACAATTCTTGCATTCAAAATCTTTCAGATATCAATTTATCTGTCGATTGAAAAATCAGCAACGTATGTATTTCAAAAGGCATCATGTTTGAAAGTCAACATTAACATTTGAACACCCTTGCCTAAATATTTACAAAAAGGATTCTCGGCGCGAAGTTAATTAAACCTGTCAATGATTCAGGTAAACATTGTTAGGTCAAGTATTAAACAACATTAACCTATGGTTAACTGTCTGCAGATCTGTGTTTATTAAGATCTAAGATACGTGTAATAATCATTTCCGCACTAGGAGGTGAAAGGGCGTCAGGTAGGTATTAAGCTGTATTTCTAAGTTGCATGAACACAATGTTGCAAGATAAAATGTAGGATGTACAGACTTACTTACATGATCATCTAGTCTGATGCTTCACCAACAATCTTAGTACTTATCATTTTTTATCTCAGCTTCATTCAACTAGTTTCCTTCTTTTCCAAAAATAGAAAGTAACTGTCCCACTGATAATTATATAACGTATGTACTTACTACCATACCGTACTACGTAGTACCTATATAATGCAAAAATGAACAAAGTCAGTGAGAATTCACAACGTACACACGACGACATACACGTATCTACTCGTATGGCTTTTTAATGAACGTGGAACAGAATATAATATTTCCCAACAGTATAATGGATACTTACTAGTTACATGTCTATAATTACTTTATTTACAAATTGGATATTTTAAAACAATTTATTATTTAAAATGAAAATTTAGCTTGGTCATGAAATCCAGAAAACTTTTAATAAGTAAACTATATAAACTTTATTATCAGGCTTCAAAAGTCCATACCGTGTTAGTGTTGCAAATCAAGCACTTAAAAACTATAATGATTACTAACTGTACTATAATCAGGCATATTATCTCCGGGTGTTCTCGTCTAGCCAATCAGCAACTTTCTCTAAAATACAGGCGGTATTTTGAATGTGAAATTGGAGGTACTGTACTCAGGTATGCCAGTTCTCGAAAAAGAAATATCACATTGTACTTGGATCGATCCATCATCACTGACAGGACTATTGTTGCTAATAAGCCAGATATAGTGGTGATGGATAGATTAGAGAGGCGCGCAATGATTGTTTAGATAACCGTCCTGCATGATGAGAACCTCGTGAAAGCCGAGAAAGATAAACAAATCAAGTATCTTGACTTGGCTCGCGCGGTTGTCGACATGTAGGATGTAGACCCAGCGATCATTGTGCCGATAGTCGTGACAGCCAATGGGTTAATAGGAGGCTTTCGTTGGGCAGCTGGATCAAGGTTTGATTCAGAAAGCGGTACTTCTGGACACGGCTTGCATTATCAGGAGGTTCCTCTCTCTGGAGCCCTGACCGCCGGGAGCTTGGACCCTGTTCCCGATACCGATGCACTACTATTATTTATATGTTTCTATATTTTTTATATTCTAATATATAAAAAGATAATTTATATATATGTACCTATTTAATTATATAAAGGAACTAACTAACCCATACTTACTACTAACTAATACAGGGTGACAGGGACATCGACGCGCAACCTGTTATCATAGATTCAGTAGGATGATTCTACATGATTCTCGATTGAAATTGAAATTGTTTATTTAAATAATTGATTTACATAAATATTTACAAAATAGGGCCTTATATACTAGATGTAGATAAAAATAATTGGATTCTACCTGAACTAGGAATAAATCTGTACCTATCTCAGGTAGGTATCTCACTCAAGCTTATACATAAGTATTATCTAAAATTCCTTAAACTAATAGTATATAATTTATTTACTATAAATTATGATTGTAAAAACTAAAACCAAAAATTAAAATTATTTTTACAATTATTATAACTAAATGATGAATGATGATTATAGGTAACTAGTAAAATACAATATAAGAATAATTATAGAACATAAAGTAAAAAAGGCTTATAGATAAACATTGGCGGTCTTAACCGACGACATTATAATCTATAGAATGTATGTATCTTGTCTCAGCTATTTTCTTTGCAGGGCATTCTTGGTCGCCTGTTTTGTGGTTGCTCGGTTTTTTAATTTACAAGCATGTTGCACACTGTGATGGCTCAGCATGTCTAGTGCACTCATTCGCTTGATGACCCTGTTTCCCACAATGTCCACACATATAGACAGCCTCCTGACAAGTCTTAGCAGCATGTCCATACTGTTGACATTTAAAGCACCTGATCACAAGTGTGAAGTCCCTCACTGGGCAGGAAGTCCAATTAATGAACACTCGAGTTTGGTTTATAATAATAATAATAAGCCCCCTAAACAGCCACACGTCCTGATTGACCATCTAATCACGTGGAGGGCGGACACACGATAGAAAAATTACTGGCGTGGCTAACGTGGCTCTGGAAACCCAATTAACATGGAGACTAGATCAAAGAAAATACGTAGAGAACCGCTACCCGAGAGCAATCGTCAGGGCGGACCCGGAGCCGATGCTGGGTGTCTCAGCATGCGACCCATTGGCGTTGGGGGACTGAGCAGGCGGATTCTCCCCGACAAAAATACTACAGCCGAACCGACATACAGACTAGAACTAGACAATAGTGATGACAGTAGAGCAGTTACATCCGCCTTGGATGTTTCGCAGGCGGGCTACTCAGCCTGCGACCACCAAAGCGGGAAAACCCCGACTGCGCATGAAATGGACTGAAGATATGAACATATTCATCATGCGCACTTACTACCACATTACGAAACTTGAAGAGGACAGAACCATGTACTTGCACACAATTATTTGATAAAATATTACAATACCCAGAAATGAATGTAACAGAACAAAGAATAGCTGACCAAAGACGTATTATCAGAAACAAACTGTTATCAGATGACACTTTAAATAGAATTAAATTTGAAGTAGGAGAACAACTAAAAACTGAAGAAGAAAGTATAAATCTTACACAACTAACAAACACCTTACAGATAACCCAATCGCTTACAACACATAATCCTTCCTTAGAACACGACAAGGACGAGACAAGGACTGAATATTTTGCAACAGAACTAACCGCACGCAGCAGCAGCAGCAGCAGCAGCAGCCGCAGCAGTTTATTTCACCCAAAAAATTAAAATTACAATTGAAAACTTACACTAAAAATAAAAATAAAATAAAAGAATAAGTGATTTCTGTTTTTTTTTTTTGGTTTTTTCTTTCTTATGCAAGCAGTAACTTCAAGAATGAAGTTGCACGTAGGTCCGTCTTTTTTACCTGACTTGAGACTTAAACTTATAGAGACCAAAAAAGAGTCACGGGATAAACTAGGCAGCTTCTCGGCTACGTTCTGCTCATAGATGAAATCATAAACTTCTTGATCACTTAAAACGGTCGGTACTCCTATAACCACAATTCTTGGTCTTCTCTTGTGGGGCTCTTCCACTTTCAGACCAGAACTACTTAGCTGGGATGATTTCTTAAGCTTTTCTATGTCGTCTTTGGTCTCCGTGCTGATTATAACGCCTCCGTTTTTTGTTTTGCGCAGTCCTAGAGGACTGCGCAAAACAAAAAACGGAGGCGTGCAATTTCATTTGTTCAGGGCATATAATTTCTTGGACAAGAGATTTAGTGTCCTCACTGGATTTTAATTTATCCGCTGGATAAATTGCAACAGAACTGACGTTATTGGGGCGGAAGTAATTATTTTTATTGGTTTTAACCATGTCAGCGAATGAAACATTTTCTGCTATCGTTGGTTTAGCGCAGTTTTCTTGAATGACTTTCTTGATATTTTCGAGGCAATCTGTGAGGTCACCTTTTTCTCTCAACACTAGTTTAGAGTTTTGTATTTCTTTAGCTTCAAGTCCTGGTAGCAAACCGCCATTTGTGAAACGCCATGTCCGACCTTGCGCGTTAGGGAATTGATCCTCAGCATTTGCTCGGAGTTCAGCTTTCCTTCCTGAGCAATGGTGCAGACTTCGTTCAGGCATAATTCAATTGAGATCAACCAGTTACTAATATCCCTGGTGTCCACTGCTTAAATTTTTCCTTCAGCCGCATGGTCAGGTACCCATTTGAGATTTGCTGGCAGGACTGCCTGGTGGTGGGATACTCCGAGGGCTGTTTTCACTATTTGATGTTTCTCATAATGAAATGTTATTCACTAAAGTAAATCACTAACTTAGCAGAAAAATGCGCGATTTTTTTTCTAGGTCACAGATCACTCGGAAATATTTTAACGAAATATGATGAATAATTTTGCTTATAAAATGCGCGATTTTTTTCTAGGTCACAGATCACTCGGAAATATTTTAACGACTTGTGATGAATAATTTTGCTTATAAAATTAAATACACGTCTGCTCTACTTGAGTGTCAGTAGAAAATCGATGGTTTATAGTCTTTAAAAAAGATTTGCTTTTCCATAAATTTTGAGTGTGTAGCACTTTTCTATGAAACGCAGATTTTCTATAATCGACTAGCTTCGGGCCTCGGCTTCTCCCGCTTGGATGATGGACATTATCTCACGGGGACGTGCTACCGGGATAAAAAGTATCCTATGTCCCAAACCAGCTTATGACATGATTTGGTGTCCTAAACCAGCTTATGATCTGGTTTGGGACATAGGAAGCCTATCCGTACCTATCAACAAAATCCATTCAGCGGTTAAAGTGTGTAAAGCTAACAGACAGACAGACAGATAATAAATGCAAATAATCTTTTTGTTTTTAATTAAATAATTTTTAATGACTCTTAATGTCTAACTTAAAAATAATAGTAATTCATTTTAATAGTTTCCTTTAGCGCCGCCATTGACCAGGTCAATAAAAATCAATCAATCAACTCAGGCTATCGCTTGTCCACTGCTGGACATAGGCCTCGACGCATTGACCATGTAATACTTACTAATAGCTAAATTATTTTTGTAACTTTTAAGCGGGTGGACCGGACCGGTTTTAATGAAATAATATACTACGTCAAGATACTTGATTTAAGGAATTGGAAATATTTCGCTATTCCTTACATCTCTTAAAAAGAGGTAGGTACACCAAAATTTCAATAATCATGTGAATTTTATAATCATCCCCTATTTAATCCCCTTGGTGGATGATTTTACAAAAACGCTGAAACACGTCATTTTTTATCTCTTAGCAAAAGCATACTATCAAATGTTCATATCCCTAACTTAAGATATGCTGGGTTTCTCTTTAAACTCTCATCATCCCGTAAATCACTCCCTTTAGGATTACTTTTGAGACAAATAGTAAGCTGTATCCTTCCCCAGGATGCCATCTATCTCCTTGCATTTTATCAAAAACCGTTCAATGGTTTAGGCGTGAAAAGGTAACATACAGTTAATAATAGAGTAGAATTTATAATATTAGTATGGATGAAAACTTCGCTAGAAGGTCTAATATCATGTGCCGAATTCATGATAACAGTTACAGTTAGAGCATCGATGTCCTTGCAACCCTGTGCCATACTTCTTTTGCATTCTCAGCAAAGAGGCACCTCCGAGGTGTTGTAAAAAAAACTAGGTAAGAGAATTCGTAGAGAGGATAGGTCGCAGCGTCCTTGGGTTTGCTAATTTGAAATAACTATTGTTTCCCATCTGCAGCACATTATGATGATAATTCCAAGGAGCACGTTACGTAGCTATGTACATCTGTACGTCCAAAGTTACCTACCTATTTCTGTTACCAGGCAGCGTTGTGGCCTGTTTTCCGGTTTGAAGGGGGGGATGTGTGTTAGTGAGCCACATGAGACCTTTATCTTTGTCTCTGAATTGCCCTGCGATGCCTCTGCTATTGCAATTGACCAAAGGTGGCAGGGGCCACTTAAGCTTATATCTCACTAAGACACCATCGTGACGCATCCATGATCGCGGTGCCAGCAAAATATACACAGCTTTATGGTGGGTATCTCACCAGGCGTCCGATCGATTGCGCAAACAACCACACATTTTTTGCCAGTTCGGCCAAGGTTGCGCCGCTATGGGTGTCCTAATGAGATAGGCCCCTTACCATCAAGTGGACTGCCTATGCCTGCTTGTTCGCCACCCAAAAACAAAATGAAAACATTTTATTGTTACTTACTACCATTTACTAAAAATAATAATAAAAATAATTTGCTAAGTTGTACAAACAACCAAAGCTATGGAAGTGCGGAGTCTTCTAAAACAGGCGTCATCATGCTTAAAAGGAGGCTCCAATTATAAACTAATGTGAACAGTTGGTACAAGTAATAAACATTTTGTATTTTTTTTTTGTATTTATTACAAAATTACAAAATATTCATACACTGTCTTCTGCCCGTGACTTCCACCCGCTTGAAAGTCAACTAAACCAGTCACTACGTTTTGGGCACGTTTCCTGTTGACAGCGATGCGGATGAATCTTTTGATGCCCTTCCATTATTTCCCATCCTTTTTATTTACTTGTACATATTATTATTTTAATACTGTTAGCTTTTAAAATTATGTTTCCATGAATCAAAACTACACCAATAAACATATTAAGAGGGCGCCTTTGCAGCCCAACGCGAGCGATTTCGTACCTCTCGCACAATATCACCAAAACAGCATCATATAGATTCTTAATTCAACGGCAGCAGACGAATTTTTCAAACATAATTATGAAGCAATGGATTACTTATTATGAATTTTCTTCAAAATCCATCGCATTCAGATAGCAAGTGTATTACGCAATTGGGCTGCAGCTCTATGCTTTATGCATTAGCAAGAAATACGTAGGTATGTGACTCCAGAGCGACTTCTTTATTTTATACTAACTTTCATGGTGAACACATTCTGAGCCAGCATGGATAAATCCTCCTCATGTCGAAGAGAAAATGTCTACCAACCTATAATACTTACCACTTAGCTTAGCTGTTAGTAAGATAGGTGGACTACCAATGCTTACGATATAATCGCTTTAAAGCTTACCTAATATTTCTAATGATTTTAATATTCGTCTATCCACGTAAGTATAGCTGTATTGTAAGGGCTTGCTTATTATTTGCAATTATGGGCATTGATACTGGTAGTTGGCTCACGCGGGGCGGAGCGCCGCAAATTGCCCACCGTCAGGGAACCCGGCTAACTACACATTTACAGCTTTTTATGGCGCATAATCGCTGCTCTTATTAAAATTTAAGTGGCTTCCTTTCCTGACGTAACTATGTTCTTGTAAACGAATCTGTACGTTTGATTGTAAGGTGCAAGTAAGTGGGTACCGCGTATCCTTTGCGGTCGTGCTACGAACATTAAAAAACCCATCAAACTATTCGTGATGCGTTGGCCAAAATCAATGTTGCACCAAGGTAAAAATAAAGTATTTTTTATCATGCGTAATAAAATGTAATCGTAAGGTTATTATGAATGACGACAATAAACTATAATTTATAGCACCTACATTCGTCATAATACTTTGGACGCCATGCCTACTGCTGAAAAGATAATATGTTACTGCTAAGAAAACAATATTAGATTAGAAATACAACAAAAGTTCACTTCAAATAAAAATTTGGTTACTCGTTCTCCATGTCATCCGAAGCTGATGCTTATTAGCTTAGGATAAGCATCAGCAATGAAATCTACACAAATAGGTACACATACTTACAAGAAATGCAAAAAAAGAAGTAGTAAAAAACCTTGAAGAAAGGTAGGTAAATAGAACAAATGAATGCCTAATTCGAGAACATTTCCAATTGCTCAATTCTTAAAAAGTCAGACGCTTCTTTAACAATAGCTCAACTGTTCTAGCTCTCTAAGCATTTGTTTGCGGACAATTAGGCTCATATACAAACAGCAAACCCTGCCGCCTTCTTTAAACGCTGACTAAACAGATTATTTCACTTGAATATACATAACAACTAATTCAATTATCTGTTCCAGTATCGATACCGTTTCGACTCGTCCACACTGCATTGTGGCGGCTCTCTTTGAACAATTAATACAATGGGTTTTTTAAATTGCAAGGGATTTTCCCGCAGTTCGCAGCTTTTAGACAATAGGGTTGAAACTGAATTTACAAATGGCGCGTACAATATTCCAAGGTGGCGAAGCGGGTAATGCAGGTAGCCACCTTTGTTCAATTACCGACTAACTTTTACCGTTCTGTCGTGCTTGGAACGACTTCTACGAAAACTTTGGATGCATGTGTTTGGTTGTAAATCCAAGTCCAAGAATTATAAATAACAAATATTGGCATAAAAATGTGTACAAACAGCCCTGACTTATGCGCTAGGTAACAACACCTGTGTTACAGGGGTCAGTGTCTTCTCCCAATCAGCAGGTTCTGGATTATGCAATTTACATCGTTTGTATTACAACATACAAAAATAATAATTAAAATAGCAAAATATTAGTTACATTATTAAAGTTAATTATTAAATTAAATTATTAAATGTATGATTAAAATAGTTATTAGATACATGACAAAAAAAGAATAGTAAAAATTATGATAACAATATTGATTTATTGTATTGTCGTTAAACATGTGTGTGAGTGTGAGTGTGAAGTGTAAAGAGTGTGTTTAATGTGTGGAGTATGGTGGTGTGTGAATTGAGGTTAATGAGAGGGTGTATACGTGGGTGATGTGTGATCTTGTTGAACATATTTAAAACAAAACACAAAAACAAAAAAAAACACAAAAAACAACATACAAACACAAAACACACACAAATACATAACACACACAAATACATAACTGTATTAAAATGGATTCTGTTTCACTGTATTCTGATTCATCGGAAATGCAAACACAACGCCTTGCATGCCAGTCTTCTTCCTCCCAATTTCTGTGTTCGCGAGCCCATTGTAAACGGGCCCTACGGTTTTGGGGATGCTATAGGTGGAACTCTCAGCGGCCCTTGGGAACGCAGACCCACTTCACGTAAACAATTTCGGATGGTTTGGTCGCTTTTCAGCAAGCCTGAAGAGCTGTGAAGCCTCGTAGCCAACATCATGGCGATAATGGTACGATTCCGTCGAGCAGTATTTTTGACCCATCCTGTCTGCGAGTGGTGATGCGAGATCGTGCTCCATGTCGCTCGGCCACGCTGCCCGTGATACGGTAGCGTGTCCAGAGGCGGATTATTATGCTCTGTTTACTGCCAAGAGCGACAGCCACAGTACGTAGCCTGGAACCAGATTGCAACATTCCGACGCGACGGCTCTTGCATCATCTCTTCTCGTGTCAAATGATGTCACAGTCGCTCCATATCGATGCATTTTTTTTCAGTTCCGATGCAGAAATTGTAATGGTTTTGTAAAAACGCTATTACACGCTTTTAAAGGAATCCTGATTGACAGTCGATTTTATATTTTAAAAGAAAATTCTTTATTCAAATAGGAAATTAACTAAAAAGAATCAATAACGATCCAAAAAAGTTAAAATAATAATCCTCAATTGCGGCGATACGGTAATGCGCACTTGATCCCTAGAGACTTTTGATGTGTGAACGAATAAATATGATAACTTTTCTTTACATGTATGACGTCTCTAAAACTTTAATCGTGTTTTTTTAACACAACGTGATATTCACAGTTATAGGCAGATATATACCTATGAGTAATAGGTAACACATAAGACATTTGGTGTGGAATGTGTGAAGTTCCATAAATAACTCTGATCATATCATGGATCGAATAATATCTATAGAGTAGGAATAGGCAGCTTAGATTTTCCGTGAGATCAATTTGAATTTCAACTAAACAATTATGTGTCTATAAGCACGCAGCCCGGCTCCGCTCAGCTACGTTTATTGACCGAATCGTGGACAAAGACGATGCCTTTACGACCTCGTAAAACTCACCATTGTTCAGGGCAACTCCGCACGAAACGCAGACCCGCTTATTGTTAATACTTAAATAAGATATCCATTTTTTTTTATTGTTTAGCCCATTACGGTCCGGGTTTGTACATATTTTGACTCGGACGCCCTTTTAGGATGATTCCTTTTTGAGATGCCGCTCGTCTTCTTAGTTTTTGCAAATGATCACGTGCTGACCACGTGATCAAGCAAAAACTAAAGTTGTGTTGTGTGCATTTTTGACCAACATTTTCTTCTAACGTACCGACGTTGTTTATAGTTGGGTTTAACCATTAAGCTTAATTGCAACAATACTTTTAAATGAACCGTTAAACTGTAATTTGCCTTATCAGCTACTTTTGCAAACACTCGTTATAACCTTGAAAATCCCGGTCAAAGTGGAGGTGCTTGGGCTCCCCCAAGCACCTCCACTTTGACCGGGATTTTCTCTACGACATCGACGTATAGACGTCTACTGCTGGACATAGGCCTCCGCCTATGTCCAGCAGTAGACGTCTTTCGGCTGAAATGATGAACCTTGAAAATATTTTGAGAGAAATGAAGATAATGAAACATGATACAACATGAACAATATTTAAGTATGTACTTAATAAGTAACACTAACAGGAACATAAAAGTTGAAGTAGTTAATATAATTATTACTTAAGGTAGGTATCTCTGAAAATCATGCTCTATTATTGAGAATAAAGGTCAACCTATACCTATTTAATAATTTTAAAGTTCTGTCCTACCTCATAATGACAAGGTGCGTAGGTACCTACCTACTACTTAATTTCAGCTCGAATTCGTAATTCGTAATTTTCAGGTGTAGTAGGTATGTAAACAAAATACGTTAGTAAAATAATAATGCAAGAAAATTACATAAGTTTATTACTTTCGTTATTGTTTCAAGATTTAGGTAACTATCATAATAAAGTTTACAATGTTATCTATGTAGGTACATGTTAGTGCCTGAAATATCTAGATATACTCGTACCTGCAACAATTCTCGGAACAAAACCGTAAAGTTTAATCGTTAACACGCGTCAATCGTCCTTTATCATTTCAGCCAATATGGCGCAACAAATCCAATTATTGGTACTTCCCTACCTAATTTTATATATTTTTATATCTCCCATATTCATTTTAGGTACTTACTTTAACGACGCAACTACCTTAAAATTTCTTCTGCATGATTATTTTCACATAAGAGCAAAACAGTCAACGAACATATTTCAAAATTACACAAATAATTTATATTGATCCCCAAACGACATTAAAACGAATTTTAAATATATAAAAAGTATACATTCGTACGTGTTAGAGACCTGTATTTATTTGATATAACGACGCAATCGTCAGGTAGGCAGGGGCACCTACACGACTATCGATCGACGGAGTTTCGACGTATTTTATAACCCGTCGTAAATTAAAAGTGCTATAAATATAAATCTTGCTCCGCGTCAAATCGCATCACATATTCATGCCTGGTGTTATTAAAAACCTAAATAACCGATGCCACTTCAAAAGTGACCCGTATTAGGTAGGTATGTACCTCAAATAAAATCTGGTCTTGATACGATGCGGACCGTGTATATTAACGAACACATTTTGGTCAATTTAAATTGTAAGTCTACAAATTAATTTAACCGCTTCGTAAAAAGGTATTGCATTGAAATGTATATGTTTACACTTTACCAGAAATACGACTATCTACAAACCTTCTTTGAAAATATTTTAAGAAAGTACCAGCACTGTTTTAAGTGTAGGGTCTACACCAAAAATGATCGAAAACATATTGGAAAAGTATCAAATGGATGACTATTTCATATTTTTGGCATATGTTTTAAAACTCTACGAAGGAATAGTAACAAGTAATAAAACAACATAGAGATTTATGTATTTTTGTTAATTAATTTATTGAAATACAAACTTTAAAAGAAAAGAAAAAGTCAAAATACATGTAGGTAGGTAATCAAATAAAATTGGATGTCATGTCTTCCTCTGCTCGTGTTAGTTTAAAAAAATAACTACAATTTATGACAACTATGTAGTTTTTTATTAAGCTCTACCTAAAATTTTAAGAATATTACAATGCAAAGCTGCCTACAGTGCTTCATTTAATATTCAGTGTGAATTGCAGATGTCTCAACTTTTCAAGGGAACTTGGCGAAAGTGGCAAATCCGACGCATATTATTATTCTGTTTGAGAAAAACCGCCGGATTTATTTTGTAATATTCTTTTAAGTTTAAATTAATTATATTATTCGACAGACATCAAATATGTTCTGCTAGCAAGAGTAGAGGATATACATATACATATCTACTATTCTTTTGGATAGTTTTCTTTAATTCAGCTTAATTTATGTTCCAAAAATTGTTAGTTAATGGTAGTAAAAGTATGAATTATTTATTTATTATTGAGCTATTTAAGATTAAAAAGGCACAGGACAGATCCGTAGAAGGTATTCCAGTACCTCACAACAACGCAATCAACCCTTCGCAATGAGGTAAACATAAAGCTGTTGGTGCTGCCTCGTCACTCGCTGGTATCAAATTAAATCTGAACAGACAAACTTATATTAATTCAATGAATTAATCAAAATAACCATAAAGCTAATGAGTTCCAGTCACGTGAGCGTAACACCGCACACGTATGAAAATAAAATTAGATCAATATTTTTTTTATTCCTTTGTAGTTCATAACAAATTCTGATATGACTTATTCAATACAATATTCCTTTACCTATCAATGCTTATAAACTACAGTTTGAATTAATTTACCGAATTCAATAACTAGAATATTGACTAAAACTCTCTAAACTAAAACACTCAGATTTAATTCTAAGCCAATGAAATAGACAGAATCCTGAAAGAGGTCTAGCTGTGATGTGCGCATGGTCTACGAGTTACGTTGGTATGAATTTTATTTTTTTATTCAAACTTAGGTCCTGACCTGCGAGATTCGTAGACCTGCCACTAAGTTGTGGATTCAAATTCGAGCAAGAACCAATGTGACTCTTACAATTCTTATGTCATGTACTTTCCGAGTTTATCTTGGACACTACTGACATCGGTGAAGGAACCCTGGACTTGTAGCGGTTTATTTATAAACGATGATTAAAATTAAGTGACGTTTAAACGTCAAAAATGTATGGTTAAACAGTCACGAATCACTACTTAACTTTAAGCATCGTTTATGATTTATTGGGATAGTTATTATAAGCCTGAAATCGCCAATGGTGATCATGGCTTAATAAATTCTTTGAAAAATGATAAAATAATACGTGCTATTGAGGAGATAACGTAAACAAAAAGATATTGTAGGTACCTATATTGTTTGGCAAATTGGGTATAGGTAATGACGACGTAATCCGAGTAACTAAGGTGACCTGGTGATCAAGGTTTTTGATCTTTGCATTAAACGTGATTTTCAATGTCGTGCTTTCCTAGTCCTACTTCTTCGTAGCGTATCGATAGAAAAATTTAAAAAAAATTGGCCCAAAATCAAATTCAGTCCTACCACAGAATAACTAGTTGTATAGTCCAGTCCTACTTAAAGATTTTATTAAAAAACATAAACCTTTTTTAAAGTCGACAGGAGAAAAGAGGGCTAAGGGCTGATTTTATCAAAGTCAGATATATTTTATTCGTGGAATAAAATTGATCTCAGGATAAGACTTATTCTAGGTATAAAAGTTTGGTGAAACTGAACGCGATCAGCATATCTAAACCGAGTTCAATAGTGTCAATATTCCCCAACAATGATGGCACTGACTGCTCTTGAACGCAGTTTAGACATTCAGGTTCATCGGTGAAGTTCGTCCTGAACGTTGGATAGACTGTATGATGTGTGAAACTGCCAAAAAGGCTTGAATACTGACGGTTGGTAGAAGAAGACTCTGACCTGACCTCAAATAAATAGGGATGAGGGCAGAAGAATGAGGATGATCTAGGAAGTAGAGGAAAAAAAACAGCTTTTTTGTTGTGTTTTCTGGTGTACAATAAAGTACCCATATATAAACAGATAATGAATTATTCTTTGGAGTCATTTTGGTAAACCTTGGAACGAAAGTCGCTGCGCCATTTACTGAAAACGATAAACATTACAGAGCTAAGTTTTCATAATGATGAAAAATAAAGCAGAGGCAGTTGTTTACCTCTATAATAATATCTATACATATATCGTCTTAAGGTTCCTTCAAACAGGCGCGACACGACACGCGACACAAAGGCACCGCAAGTCGCGCAACGAGCGGTGCCTTTGTGTCGCGCTCGATTATATCGCGTGTCGCGCTTGTTTGTAGGAGCCTTTAATCATCTATGAATTCTATTTCGGTTACACACTAAAATAAGCGATATCATGGCATGCTTAAAAGAATAATTTAAAGTTTTTAATTTTAGCATGCAGGTCCTACGTAGGCAACCAATAATTTAATGATATCGCGGAAATTTGGATATAGTATATCACTATTTATATCGAGTTAATCCGGTCTGATCCCCTGAAACCCGTCCACCCCCCCCCCCCCCCTTTCTTATTTAAAAGTCATTCATTCGTAACGATATGTGTCGGTACATAATTAATCTAAGTATGTACTTCCTTACATATTAAAGGCTAAAAGGTACCTATCAGGCTGGCTCTAAATCTGAACTTACTTATAGATAGTTATAAACTGATACATAGCCAGCTCCTTATATAAATCTTAATATTTATTGTCTATCTACTCATTGTATAGTTTTATTTCTTTATCATCATTTACACTGACAATAATAATTAGTTTCAACTGACACAATGATTAAATTGGTTGACATTTCTTTGTTTTTATTTATTACAATTTCAATTTCAGTCTGACACAGTATGGTGTGCCTAGTAATGATAAAATACGGTTACCATAAAGATGTGTTAGATTTTTAATGTAGGTATATTGGTAATGTTAAGGTTCATAATGAACATGTCTTCAGCGTAGTTTATGACAGCGGTGCGCACGAGGCGGTGCGCGCACGGGGCGGTGGTATACTTGATATCGTACGATTCGTATCAGCAACTTGTGTGCCTACGTCGACAAGATACGGCCAAGTCACCGAGCGAAAGCTGGATTAAAAATTAGTTTAGGCGCTTTCATGTTCGCCGATAATCCAGTCATTATCAAGATATCAAATCAAGTGGATTAAACCCACCTAGTTAAATGTAATGCACGCGATAACATCTGATTACACAGGTCAACAATTTTTTTCCCAAGAAACCAGACTATACTTTTCCGAAGGATTTTGACGCGCTGAATTCAAATCTGGCCTCAAAATTGCTCTATCACGTCAGGGTTTCGAGATATCCTAACCT
Source organism: Luperina testacea (assembly GCA_927399505.1). Classification (NCBI taxonomy): domain Eukaryota; kingdom Metazoa; phylum Arthropoda; class Insecta; order Lepidoptera; family Noctuidae; genus Luperina; species Luperina testacea. Next base: position 12,696,332 of record OV656762.1, read on the forward strand.
AAAAGTGCAAAAAATACCGTTTTTGCTCATTTTTGAGGTTATGTAGCACGGCCGATCCTATTTTCTTTCTAAAATTATTAATAGCATCTCAAAGGACTAGTTTTTCTCTTTAAAATGACGTTGAGTTTACTCAAATATCTTTTTTTTTCGCTGAGAAATTGCATTTTGAAATTTTCCAATAGAAAATGTATGTGTATGAATTCTCAAACGTAGAACAATACACGTACGAAAATTTCAAAATGCGATATCTCAGCGAAACAAAAAGATATTAGAGTAAACTCAACGTCATTTTAAAGAGGAAGACTAGTGCTTTGAGATGCTATTAATAATTTTTGAAAGAAAATAGGATCGGCCGTGCTACATAACCTCAAAAATGAGCAAAAACGGTATTTTTTGCACTTTTAGGTTAGGATATCTCAAAATCCTGACGTGATAGAGGAATTTTGAGGCCAGATTCGAATTCAGCGCGTCAAAATCCTTCGGGAAAGTATCATCTGGTTTCTGGGGGAGAGCGTTTGTCAAATTTTGTCGACCTGTGTTATTTATCTACTTACGTGTTCTTACTCACAAAGTTTTATGTGATATTTTTTCTATAATGTAATACAAGGAAATCACATTTAATCGTTGATCCGTAGCAATTAAACACAAACGAGCTGCGAGTCTTGTAATTTTCGCGTCAAGGTTATTACTAATTTATGAGTCTAAGATACATTTCTGAGTGACTGTTGAATCTGACACGCATGGATGTTGTTCTTTGACTATTTCCGGCATGAGTAGTATCTGTTTGTATAGTTTAATGACGTGTGTGATGATTTAATGCAATGATTAGAGCGACTCCAGGTTCACGGTACGTTCAGTTAGGTGTGACGTGTTAACGACCTGTGAGACTGCTGTCAAAGGGCAAACAAACGCAGGGTGAGAGCAAACACGTGAAGCTCTGTTTGAAGAACGGCCTCTGTGAGGCTCTGTTTGGAGAACACTGTACGTCGCGGTGGTCGGGTACACTCACAAGTACACACTCATCTTATATACATTCACATTCGTGTACCCAGATATGTTTGAGTCAGACTGGCTAATGCTGTTGGATCTCAATCGCTGCTAGAACTCTTATTTTAGAAACATAAGCAATTTTCTATTTCTGACGTTCAATTGCAAATTTTAATGAGATTATTAACTTTACCGTATTTACGATTAGGTAGGGGAAGTCAGCTCAAAGCGGCCATAGAAGGCAAAGCGGCCACGATTCATTTTTCGGATATTTGAAGTGATAGCGCGACGTTGCCATTCTGCACGCGTAATAAACCTCCCGCCCCGTACCGATCAGTCATTCGGTAGCGGTGGGATCGAGCGGGTGGCTCTTAGTGACGAAAAATACGTTTTCGCGTCTTTTGTTAAAATAATACAAGGTAAGTTTAACCTGTTTTGGTCAAACCTGTTTAAGTTTAAATGCTTGCATTACACGTGTATTGTTACTTGTCTATTTGGCTTTGTTTCTTTAGTATTAGCTCCAAAATTTGATAAATAATGTGGGAGTAGTTAATTTTTATAACAAAATGGGCGATAAAGGCAAAGCGGCTCGGGCAAAGTGGCCAGGTGACCGCTTAGCCGCCGCCGCCGCCGCTTGCTTGGTGGCCGTAGAAGTTCCTAAAATTTAACCTAAAGTTTTAAACTAAATATTACAAAGTTGAGTTAAATTACTCTTAAGACCGATTGTGATTAAATTATTAATGAGGATAAAGCAGAAAATATTACTGTTTTGTACAATAAGTTTTATTTTATTTTAATGGTTTTTTATGTAAGATTTTTAAGTTTTAGAGGATTCATTATTTCAATATTTTAAGACTGTTGGAAGACTTAAAGTAAGATTACTGACTGCTGATTAATAAAATTAATAAATATTAACAAAAACTAAATCTGATTCAAAGTTCCTATTAGTTCAGAAGTTTTCAAACTAAATACCTAATTATTACATTAAATTTAAGTCAAATTACTTTTAAGACTGATTGTGATTAAAACTGGTAGAAAATGTTGATTATTTTATCAAAAATATGTTTAATAATAATAAATAATGTTTTTAATATATTTTTTTTTTATTTTTATTTTGTCTAGCACGATATATTTCAACAAAAAATGAACAATTCCGAAGAATTTTTGGGGTGGCCTCTATGCCCTTACCACCATGGCCGCTTTGGGCGACCCCTCGGGCAAAGCGGTTTTTTGACAAGTTTTTGTAATCTACAAATCTAAGGCTTATGTTTAAATTTACGCGAAATTTAAATTGCATATTACAAAAATTAAATAAATTCTCTACCTATTGGTATAAAATTATTTTCAAAAATGAATCGTTTTATAGGTTTTTTCTTAATTCAAAGTTAAGGTGGCCGCTTTGAGCTGACCTCCCCTACATGTTATGTCATTATTAATGATAATGACTCATTAAGATGAAAATAACAACAATCTTCATTAGCACAGCATCTGAAGTATTTGACCAACTAAGCCATCATCAGAAACCTAAAATAAATGCGGATAAGGATATGTCTAATACACTCTAGGACCTAATTCATTCAGCAGCAGTACTACAGCAGTCCACTGCTGGACATAGGCCTCTTCTATTGCGCGCCATTCAACTCGATTTTCGGCATCTTTCATCCAGCTGCTACCAGTCTGCATCCTGCGAAGATCGTCGCTCCACCTAGCCTGAGGGCGTCCCACCATACATTTACCGATTCGCAGACTCCACTCAAGAACATGTCTACCCCAACGGTCATCGGTTCTACGGCTAATATAATATGGCCGGCCTATTGCCACTTCAGCTTGGTTATCCTGTGTACAACTTTGTTTCTCTGCCGGATCACCTTGTTGCGGATTCGATCCTTCAGAGAGACTCCAAGCATAGCCCGTTCCATAGCTCGCTGAGCGATCTTGAATTTATGGACCAACCGTACCGCGAGTGTCCACGTTTCGGCTCCGTAAGTCATACTCATAAGTAACTGACAGGAGATACTGATTGAAGACCTCAGTCTTTAGGCTCTGTGGAATACGCAACGAGAAGACTCGATGATGCTTCGCAAACTCTGCTGAATTCTTTTGTTAGCCTCCCTCTCAAAGTTGTTCTTACCAAACTGCAGAGTTTACCCGAGGTAAACGTATTCTTAAACAACCTTGAGAGCACCGCCATTGACAGCAATCGATCCCGAGGTAACGTGCTCGTTCAAGATAACCTGGGTTTTGCCCAAGTTCATCCGGAGACCAATGCGTACAGAAGAATCAACTAGGCCGTCCAGCATCTGCTGCAAGTCCTGGGGGCCTAAAAAGGTTACTTTAGCAGAGTCATAAAAGGATAACATTATGAATCATAATATGGCGAAGACAGTCCGTGTTTTTCATTTTTTCGCTGCACTACGTAGGTATGTATAATCAAAGAGATTGGGATTGGAATTGGATTGGATTGGATTGGTTGTATTTTAGCACAGACAAAAAAAACATAACTGATAAATCCTTCACCAATGGGATTTGATACGATTAACTTAACAGTTAACTGTCCATTATGTTTCATAATGTTATCCTTTTATGATTCTGCCAAAGTGGCGAAGCCTATATATACCAGTTTCTTCTTAAAAAAGGTGGCAACCATTTTGGCGATTAGCTTCCTAAACACGTCACTTGAGTTGTCAACTACAAAGGATACACCGAATTCCATAGTACATTGTTACTGGGTAAACGTGGATCCTGTTTTTGTTTCAACTTGTTTTCCTTCTCTCCGTAATCTCTCTTCGTAATCTCCGGGAATATTATAAGTTTGCACCAAATACTCAGCTATATAATTTACAGCCATATGCCCAAGTGAACTGGGATAGGTTGAGTTGATTAATCAATTTTCGGTACTTCTAGATTCAATTGCGGAAAGAAAGAAATTAGTTTTCCTAAAAGAAAATCTAAAGTTCAGGATTTGCCTACGATGTTTGTAGGCACCAGCTACCAAATAGGCCCAGTAACATGAAAAATAACAACAACAGTTGAACCTAATAAAACTCAAACCATTTATTTAAATTAAATTTTCAATTTATTTCATTTACAGGCAGTTTTGAATTGTCAAGGAGTCGGTCAGTCAAAAATATGAAGCTAGTTGCCCATTAATTCTTTTTATTTTATTTTGTAATTTTTTTTTATAAAGTAAAATTATATTTTAAGGGATAAGCTTTAATTTAAAAGCCAAATTCCAAAGCGTAGTAGGTACCTAGGGAAAAGAACAGGCAAGAAACTCCATGGACGCTCTTTTAAATTATATGGTTAAAAAAATATTACTTAAGTACATCATTAATGTTGAATTTATAATTATATGTGACAAAATGTAAAAAAGACGTACTGACGCCAGCACATCAAGCTACTACAATCTGTCAATTTTTTTTAATAGATTTTCAATTTTATCGCAAGGTTTAAAGTTGATTGGGACAATTTGACAGTTTCGAGTAGCTTGATGTGCTGGCGTCTGTACATACCTTAAAAGTGTCCAGAGTAGGTACAGTGTGTCAGCAAATAGAAACAAAAAAACACAATCCAAAAATAAAATAATTAAAATAAAGTGGTAGTTAAGAGCTGACCAGACCCGACTGATGGCGCCCGGTCTCGAAATGATAATGATAATGGTAGTTATCTCGACTTTCTGCACCTCCTTTTCACAGTGAAAAGGAGGTGCAGAATTTCACTGATGTAGTAAATAATAAGAGATGTGGTAAAAATTTTACTGAGCAAAGAGTAATTTGTATGTGTCTGTCTGCTAACTTGGAACTCACCACTAAGTGTAAAAACTTAAAAACTAAGTGTACTCGTAAATTGTATATAGTCTAAGCCATGCCGTGCTGATCCCTGTAACTGGAGAAACTTCGACCGCTGTCATAAAGCGTGTCCTAGTTCAGGGGACCAGACCTCATTGATCTAACGTGTACCTACCGTAGTTTGGAAATAAAATTACTATTACTATTACCACATTTGTGCCAAACATTGACTTTTGTGTATGAAATGTGTAGTAAACATTGACAGTACTTAGTGTGGTTTTCCTAAACTGATCAACATTGACCAAAAAGGTTTTAAAGCTTGATGTGTTTAGGTGTAAATACAATACGAAGAGAGAGAGAAGAGAAAGTCAGGGACTATGTGGTGAATTAGCCAGTGCAATGATTGGAACTCTGAAAATGTCGACTATGTACGAAAACTCAATCAACATTTTGAAGCAGCACCAGCAACTGAATCATTTCTTTGCCTCCCTTCATTTTCTTGGCGCTTTTCTCTATACCACCGTAGATTCTAGCTTACAAAAGTTGCAGTATTTAGGAATAGTACGGCGGGCTTGTGCAGTGTTGGCTCAGATGTAACGACCACGACACACGAGTCTAGGTCGTAGGTTCGAACCCAGATAGGCGCTTTACTTTGTGTAAATTATTTCATCACCACTGCTCTCGAAACATCGTGAGGAAACCAGCATGTCCTAGAACCAAACATTCGAAGACCAGTACTGCCGTAATCCGCAAATTTTGCTGATTACGGATATGTATGTAACTTTTTAAAGCCCAAAATCCGAGTTATTGCACTTATTGTAAGTACGGCAGAGTGCCAACCCGCACTGGGCCCGCGTGTCAGATTACGACCCACTCCCTCTCACCGAAAGGAGGCCTATGGCCCAGTAGTGGGAACATTATAAATTTATGCTTGTTCCAAAAAACAGCACTCCGTGGTTAGTTTCGTCCTTTTGTAATTAATTTCCATAACACTCCTAAGACCTACCCATAATAATTTTATAGGTTACATGGGAGTACTTCTATTGATAGATTATAAAGAATTAAAATGACTGTAGAATTGTAGATATCTAACAACTTAGACCTAATTAATAAATAAAATAAAAATATAATAAGTACCCTAATCTAACTAAAGCTATTTGCAACCTAATATTGCATCGCAAAATTCCTCCGCATGAGTAGGTACCTACCTAATCACAGGATTTATATAACTTCATGTAAAATACCTAAAACATACAAATCCGATTTAGAGCGATGGGGCATCAAGTATAATTGGAGCACGGTAGGATTAATTTCTAATTTAAAAAAAATCGGAAAAAAATTCTTGTACAGAATTCGAGTAGCTGAACTCATAGATTATGACGATCAAAAATTAATAAATCAATCTCAAAGGAAATAAAATTACTTATACCAAGGTAAGTTCAAAATAATAATAATTGTAATCTTTGGAAAATGTAGTTAGTGGGTACTTGGGTATATTTGTCAAGGTATGCGTAGTTCATACAAACGTAATACCAAAATAATTTGTAAATCAAACATAATTTCTTAGCGTAGTGTGTATTTATTCTGATTGGATTACAGAATATCTAGGTTCTCAAATATATATTTGGAATGAACACTGTCTTAAAGAATGAGAAAAATAAGTTTTCTATAGCAATTTGGAATTCCTTTGGTATTATGTTTGTATGAACTGCGCATTAGCAAGCGTAGTTCGCCGGCCCCTTAAGTTCTTTTTGTTAATTTTTACCCGACTGCGCCAGAAGGAGGGTTATGTTTTTTAATATACTAAGTACAGTTTGTTTTCCCTTACAAAATAAAAAAAAACAAAACAGTGATTCAAAATTCACAGAACGCATGAAGAAAACTAGAAAAAGTATTATAGGTGAGAAAGGCTTTCTGTTGCTGTGCGCTTTGCTAAGACGCGACGTACCGTAGCAGCCAGTTGTCCATGTAGTTACACTATTCTATTATTTCACTCGTTTATCTTTCCTTATTTCTCGAGTTAGTTCCTCTTCCTTGTTTTTAATACAAACTGTTTAGATTGCTAGGCGACTAAACTTCATAACTTTCGATACATTTTTGTACTATTGTAACCAGTAAGTCTACTATGAAAACATTGCTCTATATTCATTTATACACATCATTATTTATTTATTTTTGGTGTGAATAAAAAATGGTAAGGTTTCTTTTTATTGTCTGTATTTATTATTAGTAAATACGAAACAATATAAATTAGCCACTTTGTTTACTTTAGTTTAAATTTTGCAGGTTTTATAGCAAAAATAAGCAAAGTTTAAATAATTATAATTGAATTGTTACGTTGCTGCAATCACTAGTTCCATCTGTCAAAAACTGTTTACCTAATGGACAGGTATATCTTAGACGATTTTTTTAAACACAAGACAATGAATTAGCAAATTCCTTTAAATCCTTCGGATTGTGATTGAAAGTGTGTTACTGAATTGGGGTGCGGGCTGTAAAGCGCTTTGCAGATAGTGCAACTTTAGTTGAGGCAACTATCAACTTTAAAAAAAATCCTTTAAATGTTGCCAGTTGCTACAACCAAATAGCCCGAGATCTATGTAAACAGCTAGTTGCTAGTTGCCAGTCTGTTGCTGCAATAGTTGCTCAATCTGCAAGGTGCCTAAATGCATGTTGTGAAGGAACACGATGTAAAGATGTCCACCTAAAAACTGATAAATCATATTATTATCTTCTAGGGCTGTGCTACGCGCGTTGACAATATTTAAGATTAGAGTTTTTTAGCTTTTTAAGGGCGCGACATTAATGTAATTCTTTACTCACGTAAATGTGCTGCAAGTTACGCAGCGTTCTTACCTAAGTGATATCGAAGTACATTATGGACTTTATGGACTGACAGAAGAGCAGACAGTATGATGTAATGGTGCTGTGTTGTGTAGGTTGAGCAGTCGTGTTGTTATGCAGACGAACTGTAGCGTAGTATTCACGTCTGTCAGCGGGATCGTCCGAAAGGGTTACCGCTGGCCCGGAACATAAAGGGCTAAGGAAGGAACACGGGTGGGTTTTAGTCAGTAAGAGTCTGACACTCCCTTCCGCTCCACCCAGAGTGGAGGGGTCATTTGATGACTTCCCATCATAAAAAAAGTAGGTATTCACCTATGTACATACATAGGTGCATAGTATCTACTACACAATAAGCTATTCAGTTAAGTTCTTTCAGCACCCTTAAATTGATCCGCACACTTTTATTTTCTTGTACCTAGTCGTAGGTCGTAGGTTCGAATCTAGACAGGCGCTTTACATTGTGTAAATTATTTCATCGCCAATGCTCTCGAAACGGTGAAGGAAACATCGTGAAGAAACAGTCATGTCCTAAAACAAAAAGTTCGAAGACATGCGACATCTACCAACCCGCACTGGGCCCGCGTGTTGGATTACGGCCTACTCCCTCTTGCCGAGAGAAGGCCTGTTATCCAGCAGTGGGAACATTTACAGGCTAGTTATGGTTATGCTTGGTAATAAAGCGCTAGATACATACCTACCTACATTTTTATTTTTTTGTTTCCTCCTTTTGTCTATCTAAAGCTAGCCCAGTGCCCACGCGCGCCTCAAAGAGATGTCAGCATCAAGTGAAGGGGCCCGTCAGGGCCGAAGCCTGCCGGGTCAGCGGGATTGTCCGAAAGGGTTACCGCTGGCCCGGAACATAAAGGGCTAAGGAAGGAACACCGGTGGGCTTTAATCAGTAAGAGTCTGACACTCCCTTCCGCTCCACCCAGAGCGGGAGGGGTCATTTGATGATTTCCCATCCTCAAAAAAAAAAAAGCAAGCCCAGTGTTTATATAATTAATAAGTCAAAATACATTGGAATGCCCGCTATTCCTAGCCTGGTCATAAGGAACTGTGGGGCGGTCAGTAGGCGGTAAGATCCGAGGCGTCGGTGCCTTTGATGCTGCTCTCGAAATGCCCTCAATAAGCATCGGTTTACTCAACGTTTAGCGCATTCACATTCCTACTGTGCATGCTCCATGCTCTAGGGTTGACGCCAGCGAACAAAAGCATGAGGATAAAGAGCAGCTGAACAGCTTTAGAATTTTGAATATTGTACTGTGAACGATTTAGCTGAGCTTATATTTTACTTACAGATTAAAGCTTTTTAAAGGCTTTAATCGAAATTTGTACGTTCCTACTTTTCAGAAAGACTAATTTTTTTAGAAAAATGCATTTAAGTATTTGGTTTCTTACAGTTTATGATCCCATGACGTTGTTTTTATTACCTTTCATGCAGTTAGTCTAATTGCAATGCCACCAATAAATGCGTCGACTGCCCTAAACAGATTTGTTCACAAATGTCACTACGACTATTTGCACCGCTATTGCTACATGAAAAAATTAAACCAATAACATTTTTATGACAGGTGCAGTTAACCATCGTGCTAGAATTAATATAAAACCAAATTAAACCAACTTTGAAACTATTCATAACTGTTAATAATTATAAGCTCCCATTAAAATATATTGACAAATTTTTAGAAATCATTCAGACCATCAAAATAATGACAATGGGAAAAAATATATATAAGAAAAACGCATAGATACTTACTAGAAAAATAATCAGCTAACGAAAATACACTAATGTGCCGTGTGCCGGAAATTTATTATTTTAGGTCAAAATAAAATCACTTTAATCAGTGTTTTTTTTTTTTTGCTTGGATATCTTTAGTTAGACGTGCTGAGCGCTGTGTTAACATTTGTCCATCTATTTTAATGGGACCCTGTATACAAAGTTGTCACTTTTATTAGATTTCATTTCAGTTTTATTTTTTCTCTTAAAAAAGACAGCTAGAGTACAGCTAGCTGCATCCAACGCAAAAAAAATCAGTACCTAAGTCTAGTGGACATTTTCTTTTGGTGCAGCCCTATTGGCTCAATAATTCTCAATATTGACTGTGATGTTAAGTCAGTATGATGGGTCTAATTTAAAAGTAAGCGTCTATCTAACTTGAGGCTACACACTTCCGTTACACACTAACAATAAGTGACAGTACTTGAATGTTCCATTCATGTTTCCATGGCGACTCTTCATGAAATTGAAAGTGAAGTTAGTTCAAGTTAATAAGAACCATATACCTCCATATAGATAGTATATAACATAACTTCTAGGTATTCCCACAATAGGCTAGGCACAGATATATTATTAGCACCCACATTTGACTAGTTTTTTATGTCCTGCGTAGGTAGCCAATATCGGCCTACTTTTGTTATTTTTATTTGCTAGCCCAAAATGACAGCTAATATATACTAATTAATGTCATGTTGACAAAAGAAGGTCGACTGCTGCTGGCATTTTAGTCTAGTAATTTAAAAATCAAAATTTAGTCTATTGCCAGCAACCAGCACAACTCCAGGCCCCAGGCCGATTATCAAAACTTTCTACGAAAATTTCCAATATTATCCTACCGTGACCTCTCAAGCTCCGCTGAGACACAATTGATGTTCTATTGTATTTGTATCGTATTATATAGATACATATGATACGCGCGGTGCTTGACGGGTTAGTGTCTATTTCACGACAATTGATTTTTAACACGTAAAAGAGACAAAGCTAGATTATTTCCAGAAAAAAAGACTTGTCACGAACTGCTCGAATTACCATAACGGCTGAAGCAATGTAAATCAGAGTGAAACGTGAATTAAATATATATTTCTTGAATAGTCCTTTACGTTCGTGCTTTGACAAAAGAACATTGTGGAATTTCTATATTTATGTATGTGTCTTAGAGAAATTCTGAAGATCTTGGAAGCTTTAGAAGATCCTTTATAGGAGGATATACATATGTATTTTTTTATGCTTCTACAAATGATAACTAAAAACTACAAAATTTTGGCACCCATTTGTTTATTATAAAGTAAAAGTATCAGTTGACCGATTCGATTCTACTACAGGAGTACGTTGTCCTACCACATACCTATTTGACTTAGGCACAATCTGCACAATAAACACGCTTCAAGTCGAGAGCCGTCGGCAAGACAAGGTAAGGTCCGCTTTTTAAAACAAAGCAATCTGCGCGTCTAACGTGTGCCGGAACTTCGCGAGACCAATCGCAATTACTCAAACTCGCACATCTTTTGTTATGCATATAAACCCAGATCAGGAAAAAGATACAACAGTATAGATTAACATGAATTTATTTAGTTTATCAAATGTGTTTTGTGATAGTGCTGCGTAAATTCTAACAAATCATGTGTCCACAAACGATTCTCAAACATCAACCTTTAATACAACAAGCACAAAACTTACCAATTTATTACGTCACACAATTTACTGATGTCCAACAAAGGAATACAATGATACAATGCAAATCAAAATGAATATTGTTAGCACCACAATATTAAGTATACATAACTGTTACCACAACAAAACGATAAACAATTTATCGTTACTTCCCCGGACTGGGCTTGTGTCAATCAATAAATAATATACCGTAACTCAGCATTTAACAAATCAACTCAATCGTAATCTTACTATTTATATCAAAATTATAATCAAACCCCTCCATAATGATTTTACTCACACAAATATTATGATTTCTCAACACAATGTCGTTTGTGAATTGAGTGATAATTTCTTTACCGTGTTATGCTATAGAAATTGGCATAAGAATAAATTATTCTAGAATTTAGGCTAATATTTACAGAACAATTAAAACTAGGAATAATCTCATTCAACGTAAAAACTATATGCACCTACTTCTCAAGGCCACAAATGCGATGATGATCATTATCATGCAATATACGTAATTAATAGCACATTTCACTGCCATACGTAAAGCTTGTACTTACTTATGAGATTCGCAATGAAAGTAAAATGACATAACTCAAATTATGTAAAGGTTTAATAGCATCATTAACAATGTAGAAACAATAGTACAAACAATGAAATCGTAATTAAATTCACTCTTCAAACAATGGTATGCTTATAATCTATACAAGCTACCTTATTTAAATCACTGGGAAGGCACTTGCAGCATTGAGAAATAAATAAACCATTTAAAAATAATCAATTTAATAATACTTAATTGTAATAATAATATAAAAATATAGTTATTCTATATTTACAGTCAAGACAAAATTCAATTTAATACATTACATTAATCTGTACCGTTTAAAAGAAAAGGTACTAAAATAGCTATAAGGCGTGAACACTTAGTTAACTAGAATTATGACTAAAACATAACATACGTAAACGTTTCTGGTGCGATGGCTATTTCAGTAATGGTAGATTAAAAGAGGCATTTAATGTAAGTGGCAAGTATCTCATTAAAGAAAAAGCCTTAACTCCAGAAAGTCGGATAAGTGTCTCCGCTTACAGCCGATAGGTAACTAACCGTATAGTACCCAGGAGTATTAATTTTAAAGTTTTTACTATGATGTTGAAATCCGACACGCTTCACCACAGGATTGCACTGAATTCATCACACATTTTTCGTATAATGTGGATGCACTGCGACGCCCTGTCGGGGCTATTGTTCAGTGAGGAGCGGCGGTGTTACGGACCACCGGTTAATGTCACTACGCAAAGTTGTCACTGTGAGCACAGTAGTGTTGCTGATGTGGTCACAGCAGCGGCACCGGAGGTACACCTGGTACCAGGGGCTCGGGGACGCCTTGCAGCACCCCCTGGTGGTAGTGGTGGTGGTGCATCATACCGTTCATCATCTGCTGGTGGTGTAACATCGTCGCGTGGTGCAGTTGCGCGTGCTGTAATGACGCGTGGTCCCCCTTCTCCTTCATCACCACTTCTTCGCGTTTCTTCACTTGTTTGCGCTCCTTAGCGCGTCGGTTTTGGAACCATATTTTTACCTGTAACAATGACAATTTTGTTAGTGAGTTAAAAGAAAAATGTTCTTGTTCTTCCCGTTTAAGTACCTAGATTATTTTTATTCCAATTGATTCTTTACCTAATTGTCAAATTATCATCTTCATATCAGTTTATGATCAGCATGTCCACACCACAGCCAAAACACAACACAATTTTTGAACAAACAAAATTTACGGAATCGGTAGGTATTAGGTACTTAGTGATATATTTTTATTAGATTTATTTTAGATTAAATAGGTAAATATTCAGTACCTAAAGGAGCTGTTACAGGTAAATAATATGTACTGAACTAGACTTTTTGACTTCCACATTGCATGCAATTTAAAGTCTACTCCGGGGTCTGGGTTGATAATGCAAGAAAATGTATAGAACGTGTGTTGCATATTACTAGTGTCCGCATTAACTTCACTTAAACTAAATATGCTACTAATAAAAGTGTGTTGAGTGTGTTTACTTCAATTACCTGTCGCTCAGAGAGTCCGAGGCTGACAGCGAGTTCGGCCTTGCGTCGGATGGTGATGTACCGGCTGTAGTGGAACTCCTTCTCCAGCTCCAGGCGCTGGTGATCACTGTACACCACGCGGTACTTGTCCTTCGTGCGCGTTTTACCTGCAACAATGTCATCTTCTATTAAATATTATATAGTCTTCTTCTCAGAATGTTTTTATTGCAACATTATTTCAAGTTTTCCCATGCCATTACATCAAGCCTGTACTCCCCGAAGAGGTACCTAGGTAGTAGACCCACATTTCGCTACATTGTAATAGGGGCTAGCATATCGCCCTTAACTGGGCTCAAATCCAGACTCCGGAGTTCCGGACGGCTATTAAGAAATTCCTATCATGATGGCAATACCCGGTTAATTCTTTGCCAGTCCTGGAGTTTTGCATAATGTGGCAATAGGTACGTACTTAAAATCTAAGGTACCCCTGAAGACATATGATAATGTTTAAATATGAGCTAATATGATCCTCAATCATTTGTTATATACATACTCGTATTACAAGATAAATAATCTCAAAAATGTTAAATGTTGGTTGGTTGTTGTCGAACGTGATTTCGTCCCACAAATGCCCCAACTACAATTTTATTGTAACATAATTCCTCGATTTACTTCATGAGACGTCTTTTATATTCTCGTAACGAGTCAGGCAGCCGCGGAGCGTAATGTAGGGAGAGTTGTGAGGGCACAAATCCCGAGGGCTCGATAAGGTAAGCCAGGCGGCGGGATCAAGAGACGCCGGAGCGCTCGCGGCTTACCGTGGATCAAGCGGGGACCACACCTTGCGACTGACAAACCCACTGTCCCTACATTAGCTTAAGATTGTCATTTACTAGTAGAATCATTTTCAACTTTAACAAAATATCATGTATTTATAACACGAACGTTTTGAAGTTCGCGTCGTTTTAAATGATAAATGATTCCTATCTGTTAGTAGGTTTATACAGACACTTTTACACGTCAATTATATTTTAAAATCTAGATGACGCTTTTTATCCTATATGACTACACTGAAAAGAAAGGCCGAAACAAATTCAGAGACCACAGTCTCTTTTTTAAAGTCCAGACTAATGCCATAATCTTGGTGAGATCATGTCAAGACCATGTAGATTGGTGTCAGAAATGGTCTTTTGAGGAAAGAACCACACGGATTGAGTAGACATGTCCAGTCAGTGCACGCATTTGTCATTAATAGAGTAATAGTGCACCTCAGCTCAGAGCTTAACGAGCTCAACGTTTTTCATCGATCACGATCAAAGCCAAATACAAATCATTTATATCGAAGGGTAGAGTTATTTCTGGAGAAAAATGACCAGAAGAAACGCCACGGTTCGCGATTAGGCTCGATACCTATGCATCGAGCCTAATCGCGAACCGTGGCGTCTAAGTGATAGCACAAGAATTGACCTATGTCAATTCTTGTGCTATCACTATCACTAGATGGCATACTTAATATTGTTAAATGATGTGCATGTTATACACAAACAAGATTGTTTATTGAAACGTTATTGTTTCAGAAATGATAAATAGTACCAAGGAATTATGAGATAAAGTCGGGTATGCAATTCATTTGATATTTGCACAAGACCATAGCAAATACTGCGAAAGATAATTATCTAATTAAATCAGAAACTATAAGGTAATTTATGATTTATATTGCAGGAGTTGCCTGAAGTTATAATGCTAACTAATCAGTTTCAATTGACGTTGAAAAGAACTAACTCATTTTGTGAGATGAATACTTATAAACTTGCATCTAAATAAGCTCAAAAATTGAGTTGCGTAATATCATAAGGCTGATGATGAAGATGGTATCAAAGTGTGTTTTAGTACATAAACTCCAAAACCCACTATCATGGAGGATTGTTGAGTGATATTTACGTTTGAACTTTACGACACTAATGTAGACTTATAGATTAGACATTAAATCTGTATGGAATGGGGAATTCTGTGGGATTTTTCGTAGTGTCGAAAATGTAAATTTTGTTTACAATTTTTATCTGCTGTGTAGATGTCTCAACGAGTAAAATTACCAAGATACGTATATCTATGTACATAACACTAAGACAGAGGTGAGGTGTCTGCTTGTGTACCTACTCGGAGTGTGTAAATATTCCTTATCTCGGTATTAAGAACTTCATAAATTATGTTTGTCACTCGCGAGAGAATCACTGTGGAATTAGACACTTTACGTAACATTCAGAGTGCAATTAATTGTTACAATTAAGTACCCTACTTTCGTATTTAAGGTATACTTGACATTAAAATATTGAACTTGAAATGCAAAAGAAAATCACTTGCAAATGGCAGTCAAGGAGGTGTGCGGTGTGTATTGTATCGTGTCTGTGCGTATTGATCGTGAGTGGCTAAACACAATGGATCCTTAAGAAAAATTTTGTTTTTGATTACAGCTCTAAAACAGTAATACTTCCCTACGAAGCAAGAATTACCGCTAGGCATAGTAAACAATAACAAAGAAAAGGTAACTAACCTCAAAATTTGAACTACAGTAAATGGTTACACAATATACAAGCCGACAAGTCTCTACAATATTTACAACATAATAAAAGCGATAATATTGTCTTTACCACACGGGGTCAAAAGACAACACGGTGACATGTTTTCGAAGCCTCCTACAAGATAACTCTTTAAGAGTGCTCGAATGACAGAAAATTATAACTTGAATAAATTTCCGGTTATGGGAGCAAACAAAAGGGGATGGCTGATAACTGGTAGGACAAACAGAGACGTGTTCCATCTATCGGCGATACAGCCGATGCGGCGTTTGATAGCAGACGCAAAGTGCTACAGCAAACAGCTATGAAAACGTCAAAAGTTGAGCATATTTCTGTCCATTTTTTCGCCGCATTTTCGAGTGGTAGAACATACTTTTTATGTGCATGTATGAATACGTTTATTAATTAGTCACGTCTCCACTCTGATAGATGAGTTGTATTGAAGGTCACCCTTATTATCGTATTGTTTTCGTTTAAACTATTGTTTCACTTTAAATGTTGTTGACGTTAAAAAATCGCTCTATTAACACAGAAGGAAAAAAGGAAATTACGATTGTTATATAAAAAAATATTTGCCTAACTGTTAGTTTAAATTATTGACATCTTTATACAAAATGAACACATTACTAAAACCTCAATGTTAAATGACAGAATTTATGGTGCAACTAATAAAGTAAATAAAGCATTATCATGGTAAGATTTAACCAAAAAATACTTGGTTGTTTGTGGTAGGCAAACATTGCGGGCGGGCGCGCCGGAGGGCGGCGGCGAATTCTGTTTCGTTCGGTTATCATGGACAAATAGGTGCAGATAGCCCGACTGACAGATAAAACGGGGCAAGTTATACAGGGCAAGTTATACGGGGCAAGTCATACGGGGCAAGTTATACGGGGTCGGGGTGGATAGCAATGACAGTTTTAGCGATTTTGGAAAAGGAAGGCTGAAGAATGAGGCGTCTGCTTAGGTCGACTAAATAGAAATAGAAATATTTATTATCCGGCTAATACAGTAAGCAGGTTTACTGGTTAACAGCAAGTGAACCACATGACTGCCACCGCGGTCACACGGTGTCCGCCAACAATAGATTTTCTATTGTATCTGTTGTCTGACAGTCAACGTGTGAAAATACCATCTACCCAGGCTCACTGGCAAATAATAAATTTTAATCTAGCTGTACAATTTATTATTTGCCAGTGAGCCCCATACTTAGACAGTCTGTATCTTGGGGCTCAAATGAGTATTAGTACGTTATTAAAAATGCATAGTCAGTATGACTAATGTCTAAAATAAAGAAATACTAATAATATTTTTTTTATTCATTTGTAATTTGGGAGTACCTACCTATTGGGAGGAGGTGGATCAAAAGACTTTCAACATAATTATTTTGTATTCCTATTCCAAAATAACGCACACAATTTGGGACCACTAATTACAAAAGTAACTTTATAGAAATACTAAAGTATCTACGAAAAAATATTGTAAGCCGGTGCCTAATCGGTCACTTCATTAATTTAATTTTCCCACAATAAATCACTTCAGTTGAACACAATTATTGTACGCTATAAAGGTATTTGTGAATGTGTTTAATAATTATTATAGTAACACATTCTATTACAATAGGTACCTATGTATATGAATTATGATAAGGCGAATTGCTCATTTACTCGAAGATAAACCTATGTACCTATATCGCAATCCCAAAGTGCAAAAATTTTATTATTGGCCGTAGCCCGTAGCGCCAATTCATTTGCTAGACGTTGGCTGTAATATAAAATGATGAATTGATGATTTTTCAATCATCTGTTAACTTTATTCGGGGAATAATTTTGAAATTTTGACAGTTCATTCATACAAAAACTGCCAGACGTCAATTTTATTCCACGAACAAAAATTATCTGTCAATTGAAAAATCAGCCCTTACAAGATTACCAGTGTATAAATTATCGAACATTACCAATTGCTTGTCCAACACGTACTAAAGGGCTTAATTAAGAAAGGAAAATTATTAATCGGGCAGTTAACAGCGCCGCCTGTTGTCGTTCTGCCGAAATCCCGCTTTCAGTCAATGCGCGATAATCGCGACTCGGTACCGATAGCGGTGTCTTTGAACATGTTGACTCAAACGCTTGTCATATCACCTGGTTACCTTCTTGTAAACGCCTGTAATGCGTTTTTGATGGACGAGGGCGCGGCCGCTATCGGCTAGCAGTACCTATCGCGGATACAAACTGCCAAAAGAGTTATTGAGATACCTACTCGAACTCGAGATGACTGATACGGATTTGATAGCTCACAGATTTGATCTGATTTCAGAGATTTGTTATTTTATCAATTTTTTTAGCTTGCCATGTTGTCGAGTATATAAACCGAGGGTGAATTACAATGTTCCCCGTGATCCTGTACACTCCCCCGGGAGGCGTCGGTGTTTGTGTGTAAGGGGGCTCGTTCCAACTTTATATCCCATTTTATTTCCACTTAGGGCTCGTCATGCCTACAGCCCAATATCAACGGCGCCACCCGGTACGACGGCCTAAAGGGCAAATGATTACATAGTCTTTTTAATTAGGTACCTACCTTTTTTTTGTTTTGTAAGAGTTATCAATACTAAAGTGTGAAATCAAAATTACGAATAACCTTATTTCGTCATGCATTATTCGATTAGTCTTTGTTTGTTTATTATTTTTGGCGTCAAAACAAAGCAAATTTATAATTTAGGCACACAAGACAATAATGAGGAACGTCAGAGGGTCACACAATACACTTAATAGCATGCCATGTGATGAACTTGTTCACTACAAACTGTTTTAGTCTCGCTCAGCATGAAGGTTGAATTTTGAATAAGTCCATTGACGCCAACAGGACGCCCGAAGTCACATTATTTACGAAAGTAAAAACATAATGACTGATAATCCACGCCTTCTGTTCGCTCCCGACTTTTTTGCAAGCTCCCTGGCGCGCGACTACCACATAAACAAGAGAGAGCCTTCAACGCCACCCGAAATAATTTCTCGACATCCATTCATGCTTTGTGTTCCGGCAGCCATTTGTCAGCCTCGATATATTTATCTCGTCGAGCGTGAAATGTGACAGTAATCTCCCGCCGAGACATGGGATTGGTGAATGTAGACAAATAGAGATTTATTTCTTCGAATGACCCTAGGTTTGTGCAAACACGCCTCGAAGGCAAATAAAGGCAGAAGGTTTTGTACACAGAAAGCCGGTCGAGAAGGACATTGTGGACACAACCACAATATAAACACATATTACATGTGTAAACTTGACATTGTATTGATGTAACGTAACCTAATTCTTGTAACGCATTTAACGTAAGTAGGTATGTAGGTAACGTTAATTGCTCGAAATGCGCGTAAAATTCTTCAACTTCGCTTTTAAAATCTGTACGCTCTATAGACTGTCAGACGTAACGTTTAGTTCCACTTTCTTTCTTCATATTTGCTAACAAAAAATATTGAATAATTCTGAAGCGCTTTAAATACACCGGAACATTTTATTTTCTACAAAGAACCGAAAACTCAAAAATCTCTTTTTGGCTCAGTGCAGCAAGTTGGCAATAGTACGTAGGTACAATATCGAATTGCGGCAGAGCGGTCGCGTGGAGCAAGTTGGCAAAGATTTAACTTGTTCAGTTGGGTCCCGGGGGCGCCATTGTCGGTGATTGTCGCCGGGAGCCGGGATCCCGGGCATCCCGCGCCGCGCCCGGGATTAATTGCTCGCTCCATGCACTCGTTCCCAAGGCACGCGTTAACACACAGCCATTCCAGTAAACGCAAAATAACACATCTAATTTTATGCCCAGTGATAATTGCAACGACTTGACAAAATTATGAGGGGAAGGGTGATACGGATAAAATGTATCTACAGTGTTAAGTTGGACATTTGAATTAGAGATTAAAATTATGGTTGTTTTTATTAACTAAAGAAGAGTATTTTTAAATAATAATGGTAGGATGGAAGTTGCAGTTGCAGATAGGAAAAGTTGAGAAGGACAACTGATTAGACACGGGGTTGCAAATGGAATAAGGTTTTGACCGAATGGTGGCCAATGTTGGGCCAAGGACGGCAAAGGTCATTGAGGTAAATATATTGCCAAGTTGTGGAAAATTGTGGACGAGGGTCACACAGAATCGGGAAGTATGGCAGAAAAGAATAGATCTGCTGTAGAAACCTACTTTACCCCGTTTTCTACAGATCTAAAATTGTCATGAAACGTTTACTGGATGCGGTAAACAGCAAATGAGCACGACCAACTGGTTAGTTATTTAGCTATTGTATATATTTTAGTTGAAACAATATAGTTTATTTATGGTAAATACCTGGTATTTAAGTATACTCATTCTTACAATAGGGTCAATTCGTTGAACTAGGAAGTATTTTATGTTATTCTATTCGGGAAACATACAGCTAATATTGTTTAAATTGTGTTCATAAAGAATATGCATTTCAAGGCCATTTACAAGTTTCCACTGATAAACAATGTAACGTAAACGTTGTAACATAAGCCTCAATTTAATGCCAGCCGGGTCAGCGGGATTGTCCGAAAGGGTTACCGCTGGCCCGGAACATAAAGGACTAAGGAAGGAACACGGGTGGGTTTTAGTCAGTAAGAATCTGACACTCCCTTCCGCTCCACCCAGAGCGGGAGGGGGTCATTTAATGATATCCCATCCTCAAAAAAAAAAAGCCTCAATTTAATGATCGGAATATGAATAGAGCTTTGCTTGGAGGGTTTCCATACGTGTCAAAATATGACTCAAGGTAGTATAGGTACACTACACCTATATGTAGTGAAATTACAGTCACTTTATATTACACTAGCTTCTGCTCGCGGTTTTGCCCGCGTGGATTACGGATATTATCCCACGGGAACTAGCTACCGGGATAAAAAGTATGCTATGTCCTACTAACCCAGGTCATGCCCTATCAATATCATCCATAGGTATACCTATAATCCAAATCCATTCAGCTGTTAAAGCGTGAAAAAGTAACAGACAGACAATAAATGCAACAATGTTTTTGTTTTTGTTAAATAATGAAAACAAGTTTTTATGATTTTAAATGCTTAACTAAAAATAATAATTATTAATTTTATTATTATTATCACCATTAATTTGAAATATTTTTGCGCCGACATTGACCACGTAATACTTACCTAAGTACATATTAACTAAGTTATTTTATAACTTTAAATTGTATTAGCTTTTAAACGGGTGGACCGGTTTTAATTAAATAAATACTCAAATAAATATTATCTCAATATACTTGATCTTGATATTTTACTTAAATATCTTAAAAGAGGTTCACAAAATTTTCCATCCCCTATTTTACCTCCATTAATAAAGTCAGCTACGCTCATCGACTTCACGTCAACCCTGACAAAAAAATAATACCAATCATTTGATTGGGATTATTTTTATAACGCTCACAAAATAGTACAATAAGTCACTTTTAAAACCCGAAATTTCCACAACCATTATCAACCATGGCTTAATTTCAGTACCTACTTGCACTACAAATCACTAAAATCTTACGTTTAACACTAAATATACTTATTTAAATGATTTATTCGTCATCTTCAAACGATTGACCGAAACAGAACGATATGGTTTAAATTCATTTAGCGCTAAGCATATCTTGTGGTTGGTACAAATGACCTTAGTGTTTTTTCGCGGGTATAAATTTTGATGATTATTATCAATTAAAAATTTAAAAACCTATGTATGTAATGTAATAAAACTATGTATGAATGTATGTAACGAGACTAAAACAGATAAACTCATATGGCAGTTGGGGAACCTCTTAGAATTGAAGGTGTTCCACAGAACGGTCCCCAGACTTCCATATGAATACAACAAAATCAAAATCGGTTCATCCGTTCGGGAGCTACGATGCCACAGACAGACATATACACAGACAGGTCAAACTTATAACATCCCGTCGTTTTTGCGTCGGGGGTTTAAAAAGCGGCATCTACAAAGCGTCTACGCAGTTTCTATTTGCTACGACTACTGCTAACGCCTATGCTGGACAGAGCTAAAATTAAGCAAATGTACTGTGATAAATGATAACTCTATAACTGTATTAAGTCCGAGAAAATTGTACCTATCATACTTTCTTGATGTGCTATTTACTTGAACATTTTCACATCACTCTCAATCATAGGCGACAACTAAAGCATGTCATCATGATTATCATCATCTGCCTAGCCTTTTTCCAACTATGTTAAGTCTAAAGCATGTAGGTAAATGTTACTAGTACCTGCATATAAATAAATATTTTTACTAAAATTATACAAAGCTGCAATAAAGTTATTTCAATAAAATCAATAGCCTAATCACAGCGTGTGCCGGTTATCTAAAACAGTAAAACTAAATAATAAGAGTATATAAGTATTAGGATTATACTGTATGTTAACTAACAGAGGGCGTTCCCGTTAACCCGCAATAGTATAGCATCCATACATGCTAAAAAAAATATTACCATTCGAAAATAAAATGTTTTTATTTTTTTTATATTAAAATATTCACTAAAAATCGTAAATTGATCCGTTAAAGAAACACTCTGTACACGCGTACTTGAAGGACAGCAATGTCGGAATTTATTTAATTAAATAAATTAGAATTAATTAAATAAATAGAGTATCAATTTACGATTTTTAGTGAATATTTTAATATAAAAAAAATAAAAACATTTTATTTTCGAATGGTAATATTTTTTTTAGCATGTATGGATGCTATACTATTGCGGGTTAACGGGAACGCCCTCTGTTAGTTAACATACTGTATAATTAAAAAGTAGGTACCGCATTTACGTAATATACATAAACATACGCCTTTTTCCCTTGGGGGTAGATAGTCCTTAGACATATAGGTACTGCTTTTGCGTCGTTTACGTCAAAGTATTATATTTTGCTATTAAATGATAATAAATGATAGGCAAACTACTTTTATATGATTATAAAGCTGATTAGTTTGTTGCTAACCTGACACCGTTACAAGCAATAAGGTCGGTTTGGCTAATGGTCTTTTTCTGCTGGCTAATTTTAACTGGTTTTTCGGTTACAATAAAATAGATTAGTTTGTGACATTTATTATAGGTTGATTTTATGTGAAGGCCGAAAATTACTCTTTAAAACTTCTAAAATAAGTGCGATTGATTGGCAAGAAAGAAAGTAAGCGTACTTACTAAATTATAAAACTACTCTACATGTAAATATAGAGTCACGAGTATATGTATTTCAAACATGAAAATGCATTTAATTGGATGGCTTGTTATAACTGTAACTAGTAGGTAGCTAAATATTCCATTTTATCAGTTAGATTTCATGATTTTTTGGCAGTTTGAGTACCTTAACGCCTACCCAGTGTTCTTTCATAGTTATTGATATTCGGGTCGTTGAGCTCTTTAGTTCTGAGTTGGGTTATCCATTACTAACACATAGGTACGTGCAATTTCTGGACAGATCCACTCAAACCATTATTTATTATATATGGTCATCGTTGGTTGTATATGGGTTCTTTCCTCAAAATACCATCTCAGACACTAATTTGCATAGTCGTCACTAGTTCTGACCAGTATATGGTCTGGTCTTTAAAAGAAAATGACCTCTTAGTTTGTTTTTGTGATTCTTCTGAGAATACCTAGTACGATAGGAAACATGCACTGCTTGTTTTTATAATATTATCGACGTGGAATAAAGTTGTCGTCTGATTTTGCATAGAAAAACTGTCCAAAATTCAAAATTATTCCTCGGATAAAATTTTCTGGCGTTGGAAAAATCAGCCAGCCCTTACAGAAATAAATATGATTTATCATTGTTTCATACTTGTGGTATTAAATACTTACATACTCCTAGTAAAATTACTAAGTAAAGCTAATGAAGTAATGTTATGAAAAAGAAATACCTATACCTAATTACCTACCAATGTTGTTAAACAATAATATAATTATAGCTGAAATGTTTATTAGGTGTGAAAATTAATATAATTATTATTAGGTATACCTAACAGTAGTGTACGTACTTACTGCACATTTTATTAATAGTTTTTTTTTCATAATAGTAAGTATATTACCTACTTAAGACTAGATTCTGCCCGCGACTTTGTCCGCGTGAAATTTCTTGTTCCCCCGTCCCACCTCGTCGCGACGCATCGCCCGCCATGTTATTTCGTTTCCGTTTACCGTACATTCAGACTTTTTTTTTCTTTTTGCTCGGCTCTAAGTTACTATCATCATCATCTGCCTAGCCTTTTCCCAATTATGTTGGGGTCAGCTTCCAGTCTAACCGGATGCAGCTGAATATCAATATTTTACATGGAGCGACTGCCTATCTGACCTCCACAACTCAGTTAGGTACTGGGTAATACGATAGGTACCGCTTGGTAAGACTGGTTGTCAGACTTTCGAGCTTCTGACTAGCTTAATGCTTTCCGAGGCACGGAGGTATGTAAAGTTGGTCACCCATCCGCAGACCAACTGCGGCAAGCGTAGCTTAACCTGATCGATCGACCTGTGCGGCTGTTATCCTACCTGTCTTAGTGCGATGTTAAATATGTAGGTACCTTATAACCTTCCTCAAGAATAATTGGAATCTAATTCAAATGCAAAAAGATTTTTTCAAATCCGACTGCAGGTAGTTCCAAGGATTAGTGCGTTCAAACAAAACAATCTCTTCTGCTTTATTAATAGTTTAATGGGTCATGTATGAAAATATTAAATTGTCTCGATTTTTTTTCTGCACTTATGAATAAGCTAATACTATCTACAAAAAAAGTATCAGATTTATCTGATTAGTATTTCCAGAGAAATAAATTAAATTCTGTTAGAGGCGGCCATCGACAGTAACCCACGGATTTTTATTCAATTTCCTTAGCCTACTCAATTAAAAAGTAAAAACTGTAGATAATCATAACTTGTCAATTTGTCATAACATAACCTCACTTTTCACCTCTTGCTTTGTGTTTGTTTGCGATTTTATGGATAATATATCTTTACGACGACCCTCACGCTTTGAATACTGGATTAGATTTCGACTGCCTTCGCGACGACCCGCACGCTTTGGACACTGGATTAGATTTTGAGAGACCTTTGTTATGATGGATGAATGTCAGACGGTACAGATTATCTACAGTTTTTACTTTTTAATTGAGTAGGCTAAGGAAATTGAATAAAAATCCGTGGGTTACTGTCGATGGCCGCCTCTAACAGAATTTAATTTATTTCTCTGGAAATACTAATCAGATAAATCTGATACTTTTTTTGTAGATAGTATTAGCTTATTCATAAGTGCAGAAAAAAAATCGAGACAATTTAATATTTTCATACATGACCCATTGGCCTGTTTTGTATCAAAGTATTGTTTGCCTAGCTATGGTGCGATTTATTGCATTTTTTTAAACATTTTCTTAAAAAACTTGTAAAACAGCAATACTTATAGAAATCCTTCGTTTTTTAAGGGGCTTACAAGACCTAAACATGAAAAACGTACCAAGTTTTAAAAACAATAAAAGTACAGTCAAAACCGTTTATGGCGACATCGTTTAGAACCACATACCGGTTAAATTTACCAAAATCAAAGGTCCTGGCTGAATGTTATATGACCGCCCTATCTAAAACATTGGTTTTTACGACATTGTTTACTACGACATACCGCATTAAGCGACCACATTTGGTTAATGTTTTCGGAGAATTATATCTGTAGAACGACTCAGCTGTATTGTAAACAATTTGAATAGGTAACTGTATCCACATCTGGCACAGTATAATAGTCAATGGCTATTATCGTAAAAGTAAACAGAGTTTAGGGTCTTTTGTAATTCTTAGAAACAAAGCACATGCATGCCGTAGCCTCAAGGCCAATTAGCCCAAAATTTACGACCTGCTTTATCTACTACTGAAACAGACGAGTTCATTGATGTAGATCAGTCTATTGCAATTTGTGCACCAGCTACGGAGGATGATATTGTACGTGAAGTTCAAGAGGAAAATGAAAATGAACAGGAAGACTCGGAAGAACAATTTACAGTGCCAACTTTGATTGACGGTCTCAATGCTGTTAGTGTATTACGAAAGATTGTTCTTTTTAATGAAGAGTTCCACATGCAGGGAAATTGTGACGATACGCTGATTAAAATCCAACGTGAATTACAAAATGTGTATGCACGACAGAAGTGTTTCAAACACTAAAATTACAGATTTTATGCATACAAAAATGATGGAAAAATGATATTGTTCTTTTATATTATACTAGCGACCCGCCCCGGCTTCGCACGGGTGCAATGCGCAAACGCGTCCGATCGCTGCTAAATTCAAAGTGCTATAGGGAAAACCGCGGCCTCAGACGCGCTATTTAATAGGCACGCTCTTGCCGCACCGGGCGGCCGGCCGGTACCGCCGTAAACGCTACGTCCCGCAATTTTTAAATCTGTAATATCTTCGAAAATATTCACTTAAATCATACGGTGTAAAGGGCCATATAGATCTATATTAAATGAACAATGTATTCAAGGTATTTAATTGGTTAAGGATTAATGCTGTATTAGTTAAAATCGCTTCGAAAAATTAGCCATTATTTGTCGTAAAAAGTAAATGACAAAAAAAAGTTATTGTGGGTTATCCATAAGAGATAGACATATACCATCACCGACTTTTCTGTAGACCTTTTCAATGTGTACAATACTTAGTACATTATTTTGATAAAACTCGTAGGGTTCAGCCTGCGTTTGCAATGTAAGCGGAAAAAATGTAATTATTTACGACATCACATTAGAAACCTCAAAAATAACAGTACTTCTCCACTATTTAATGGATGTTATTATACATTATAAACCTTCCTCTTGAATCACTCTATCTATTAAAAAAAACCACATCAAAATCCGTTGCGTAGTTTCAAAGATTTAAGCATACAAAGGGACATAGGGACAGAGAAAGCGACTTTGTTTTATACTATGTAGTGACGTTTGTATTGAAGTAAACAAAATGCGGTTTAATTTCCTACATGAATATATACATATTATCTTTCCTATTAATACCTGTCACCGGTTGTTACAACTATCGGTTTTTAAGACTCAATATGAGTAGTCCCTTCGATGTCGTTATAACAGATTTTGACTGTATATAATCGACTACAGTAAACAAAATTAGAAACATATATGATATTCTTCAGGATTTATGCTAGGTAGATAGTGTGTTGAAAACATAATACAAATAATTTGATACGATAGAAAAAAATCATGAGGATAAGTACCTCTAAAAACTTCATTTTTACAATAAAAACCATACTAAAATACATACAATCATTATGATTTTTTGTCAGATTATTCTACAAGCAACATACTAAAGCACTAGTGTTTTAATTTTTTAGTCCTAACAATAGATTTTTGTAAATAGATAATTGCTTCATATTTTACAATAAATTACAAGTATTGTGTCATCGCGCTTCTCTTTCTTTTCTATGCAGTCCGACAAAGACCGCGCTTTAGGTCATGTAGTCGCCTTAATATGCAAACAGATAGGATTAGGATTAGGTGTGGTTAAGTCGGTAGGTACAGATGCGTTATGATTTCGGACTCAGTCAGACCATGTACGTGTGTGTGTGTGTGTGTGTGTGTATGTATGTGTGAAGATAATATGTTTATACATGTATATGTTCAAGATGTTATATTGACATTATACGTGCACCTGGCACGCAAACTGATACCATATTTGATAACATTTTGAATCGATTTGAATGTCTGCCAAGTCTGGACGCGACACTCAAAGTTAATAAAAATTATTGTCCAATTTAAACTAAACTGCGTAAGATATAAACTAGGTACTGAATTATTCGCCGATAATCCATACTATCCATATTAATATTATGAATGCGAAAGTGTGTCCGTCTGTCTGCCTGTTACCTCTTCACACTTAAACCGCTGAACCGATTTAGATGAAATTTGGTATACTTTGAGATAGTTTGAATCCGGGGAAAGAACATAGGATAGTTTTTATCCCAATATTCCCACGGGACCAAAACTTACGCGGGTTAAACCGCGGGGCGCTGAGTACTATTATATAAATTAAATACAAACGTCGACTACCCTCGAACCATCGTGCCCTTATTCCAATGTATTTAGAGTAGGCGCAGCGTATCTTTATCTTCATTACCTACATCTTTATTTGCCATCATCTTAGTAATCACGACCTTTCAAGCCATTTCTTCATCATCATTTACTGTCCGTATCCTAATTTATTTAATTTTGGTCTATTTAAATGTATGTTTCCAATTGTTGTTATTTCAAGTTAAACAAATTTCAACTTTATTTTAGTAGTCATCATTCCAGCGGAAAGACGTCCACTGCTGGACATAGGCCTCCCCCAAGCACAGTAACAAGTGCAGTATTTTAGTAGTAATTAAGTTGATTTCAGTGACTAGCACTGTTTAAAAAGTTATAAAAATGTTTGAAGTTGTAGCGTGAACTGAACTTTATTGTGTAGGAATTAAAGTTATTTTCAAAATAATCATATTTGTTTACAAGTTTGGCAAATAAATCGCGAACGGTGATCAGGCAGTAGCAGTAGGTATGTCTTTATCTTCCTCACATCTCTATTAGCTATCATATTAGTGTCACTCCCTTTCAAGCCATATCATATTTCTGATATTTGTATCAAATATCCCCGACTCCCGAAAACATATTCAATTTAATCTGCTGACAAATCTCGTGCTAAATGATTTGATTCGCTGTGATTATTTCCGCCAAGTAATCGCAAAAGCTTATAAGAGATTTAAATACAATCGGTATTTATTTATTTGTTTATTTGGTATGGCTATCCGCCAATTACATCAGTTAAAGAAAATTAGTCAAAATTCAAACACTCATCTCAGAGAACTCCAGACAGACTGACATGATGATCGTCTTCCATTCGTCTAAGAACAAATGACAGTCGGCGTCTATGCGCGTTGAAACGCGTTGCCATACCTACTATGATACTACTTATCAAAAACCGCTGATACCTACATAATTTTACTGAAATACTACAAAAAGTCTCTCATTCTACAATATTAACACTCTAGCATACAAACATACAATACCATACCAATAAAAATAATAATAATACCAATAAAAATATACTATTTAGTGATTTATATAATTTCCTGTGTATACAATGTGGCGAATAATGGTTATGTTGTTGTTATTATACGTCTACTACCTGCCCAGCCCACACCGGTGTGCGATGCATCACTCCATACATAAGGAAATACGTTGCATGCGCACGCCATGACGCCACCTTTGAAACGCAGTTAAATTTAAAATTTGTTACAGACTTAATTAAAAATTATACTTTAATTTATTTTTATGGCGATAAAGGCATAATCACGATTTATAAACTACCGTTTAAAATACTCAGTAAAATATTAATATATAATCGTAAAGGTGCATCCACACCAGAGTTATTTTTTGTGGAGCAACGTTTACAAGTTATAGTAGGCAACAAAGGATAACAAAAACGTATAGCAAAAGCCGTTAAAGTTTTAGAAGGTTAATGTTATCATGTTGCAAAATGTTGTTAAGTATACAAAAAGTAACTTCGGTGTGGATGCACCTAAAGGCAAAACACTAATAAATAATACCTACATAATGCGAAAACATAGGCCGTCCCTACAAGGTAAGCTCTACTTTTACGAATATTAAAGAGTAATACTTATTCACTAATTGTGTATTGCTGATTCATCAGTTTTAATTTTGATCTACAAGTTTTTTATATTACACTTTTAAGAGCTTTAATAGCTAACTTTATTGGCTAACCCGTACCTACTATAGGCCTACGCCAAATTCAAATAATAATCTAATAAAGATCTTCCGTTTTTCTTCTAGTACCTATCTTTTAGTTATTCAAGCGTAAATATAACTGTTACGTCTTGTGTAGGACTGTAGGTATATCATTTTGTTGGAGATCCTAAATAAATAAATGACCGCGATGCTTTTCAAATTTTGCATTAATTAATTTTAACCAACTTCAAAAAAGGAGGAGGTTCTCAATTCGGATGTTTATATTTTTTATTTTATTGATGTTCGCCGTTCGGGCATAACTCCGTCATATTTAGACGGTTAGCACAATCATTTTTTTAATGGATAATGACGTATACATCATCATGGTAGGGTGGTCCTATATTTTGATTAACTTTACTTGGGTAGTTTTTGAGTTAGCTTTAATAATACGATTTTTTCCACCGAGTTTATTAAATATTGATGATGTTTTAATAACTTCTTTTCACTGATATTTACAAAGCAAGTAGTGTTAAAATGAATTTGTGTGGGGTAGGTACAACTAAAAAGTCAAAAATAAAAACATTTTACAAAAAAAAACAACAGACTTCCAAAAAAACACTACAATGTGAAAAATAACTTTAATTTCGAAGTCGGTGTCAAAAAACGAAAATGCGGAACCAACGACACCGATTTCCGAAATTTAACTTATTTTTCACTTTGTAATGTTTTTTTTGGAAGTCGGTTGTTTTTTTGTAAAAAAGTTTTTTATCATAACATGACATCACGCCTGTTTTCCCCGAAGGATTAGGCAGAGGTTAGTTTTACGCTAGCACAAGCAAAAGTTATTTTTATCGAATATAATTATTAATGTTAATTGAGTGACTTAAAATCAATAAACTAATCCAGAATGATACTTAGCTCTTTCTTTTAATAATACTATTGATTCCTCATCAGAATATATGATGAGGAATAATGAAATAATATGTTTAATATTCAGATTTTGATGTATGGTATCAAAACTGTAGTGTTAACGCGTCGTCTACGCGGAACCTACGATACTTCTACGAAACGTAGAGCCTGCTACGGTGCGTCTACGGCGTGCCTGCTACGATCCAGCTACGGCGCGACACGCCTACGCGGCGTTGGCGCGTCGAAAGCCGGAATGGGACTTCCGCAAGGATTCATCAATTGATGCTAGCTATAAAATTGAAAACAGTGCTTATGTATGGAACTCATATGAGGTCATCTTTACTACTCGCTCAGTGGCGTGCATTGCATATAGGCATTTAAGCAGTGCCTACCTCGAAAAATCACCAGAAGCCTGTCAATTAGGTACATTAATAGTGTGTGTGCCCCGCAATTAAGAAACTCACTAAACTATCATAGGTGCCTATCAGAAACAAACAATCTTCATACAAACGTACGCGCGGTGCGCGGCAGTAGGCAGTCGCCCGACGGCCTACTCGGCTCCCGTACCGTAATATTTGAAAAAGGTCATTCATTGGTCTAGTATTCGTTCAATTTAATACGACGAAATTAAATATCATGTACGTCCTACGCATAATACTATGACGTTCGACCTTCGCAATTTATCACCCTTAGGTAGGCAGGCCTACTCTACCGACCAATCTAAAGGGTGTCCAGTGGAAATTTTTCAAATTTAAATTATCGTTATTTATTTATTAACAGGGCTAGAGGCGCGGGAGGGGTAGCGTTGGTTTTGTCATTTTTGGTCGGGAGCGCACCGTGCATTTGCGGTTGAGCAATATTTAAAGTGTGGTGAATCGTTGGTTCGAGCGCGTCGTGCTTTCTGTTCTCACTTCGATATTCGGCGATTAAACGACAGTCCGAGCACGCAGCTTATACGGTTGTGGGTAAAAATATTCCGACAAGAAGGGACAGTGGTAAATAGGCCGCTAATAGGACCGTCTACTTCAGCAGCAACGCCAGAACGTGTGGCACAGGTGCGACAAGAAATTATCAGAAACCCTAGAAAATCGGTGAGAAAGATTGCGGGCTCTACAGGCATCAAGAATCAACTGTGCATGCGATTTTGAAAAAGAAATTAAAACTTCATCCTTAGGAAATGCAAATCGTTCAAAAACTAAATGAAAGCGATTATGTTTTAAGAAAAACGTACGCCCGAATGATGTTGGAACGTTTTCGGACCCCTAGAACACTTGTGAACATATTGTTTAGCGACGAAGCTCATTTTTATATCGGGGGCTATGTGAATAAACAAAATATGCGTTACTGGAACCCCAGCAACCTAAGGGAACGGCATTAAAAGAGTTTGCACTGCCCTGAAACGACAGTATGGTGCGCGATTTCTGCTCATGGAATAATCGGTCCATAATTTTTTTAATGAGAGTGAAACTGTCACTTCTTCGGTTTACTGCCGTATGATTGATGAGTTTTTGGTACCGGAATTGCAAGTGTTTTACTGACGCAACAATAGGACACACTTTCAACAAGATGGGGCAACTCCACACACTGCCAAGATCACAATGTCGAGGCTAAGGGAAATTTTCCCTGGAAAATTAATAAGCAAGTATGGAGACATACCCTGGCCACCTCGATCGCCGGATTTGACGGCGTGTGATTTTTTCTTGTGGGGTTACCTATGTCGAAAGTATACTGCAATAATCCCCGTACCATAACTGCCCTACAAGAAAATATCCGGCGTGAAATCGCTACTATCCTCCCAGAGCTTTGTTCCCGCGTACTTGCCAATGTTAGGGTTCGCTTACAAGAGTGTATAACGAGGAATGGACGTCATTTGGAGGACATTATTTTTACGAATTGAAATCCGCAGACCCTAGTTACGTTTTAAAAATAAAATAAAAATTCTATAGTTATTCGTTTATTTGTTTTTTAACTTTTAAATAGAAAAATTCCCGCTGGACACCCTTTACCAACAAATCTATCAACCGATTGTGAATGTTGTCGTAATTTGGCCGCGCGAAGAAAGAAAGGGATGGATTATAGAGAGCGTGGGGCGTGCGAGTGCAACACGCGAAAGGAGAGAATTTCTTCCTTACTCATTGTTATAACCGGCGAGCGCGCTCCATTTTTTGTTTGTTTTGATTCCTAAGTGTTGAAAAAAAGAAATTGCTGTGTTTATTGTGTTTAAGTTTGAGGTGCTGTGTAAGCAATGGATAAACTAAAGTGCTTAGATTGTGGCGATCAATCGCTTTGTATAGATTTATCTATACTGCGGACGAATCCTTTCGGTAGGTACCTAAGTTTTCGTATGTTGACAAGATAAAAATTGTTTCATTTTGAAGACCGACAAGATTTTTTGTTTTTAAAGTTCATATAAGGCACATAGAACTATAAAAGGTAAGAAAATAATTTGAACATTAAAAACATATAATTTTGTTGTTTCTGATTAATGACCGTGTCTGACTAGACCAGGCGGCCTAGTGCCTACCTATTCTAAAAAGCAATGCACGCCACTGTACTCGCTTTACTATGCAAAGTTAGAACAGCGAATTAACAAATATTTGCGAGCTCGAGGGTGATGTCGTAATCTGCATAGGTACTGCCTCCAACTTTGAAACTACATACACACATCAAAAAAGTCTAAGCAACATGTACGGTTTTGAACGATTTTTACTATTGTAAAGATGCGGACACCAGCCCCTATTATCTATATTTATATATCTTTTATAAATGATAACTAAGCATTTTTTGATGCATTAGTGACTAAAGCAACAAAATCCTTCATTCATTTTTTCATATAATCACAATAATTAACAATAATGTTGTGTACTGTAGGTAACGTACGTAGTAAAAAAAAAAAATATTTTTAATTTGTTGGTAATTAAATACAAAGTGTGACCGCCTCGTTGTTTAAAACTTGTCCGCAACGATTTTTCATTGAATTTATAAGATTGTTTATCTGATCCTGCGGCAATTGCTCCCAATGGAATTTTAACAAGTCTTTCAGTTGTTGGGTTGTCGACACTCTGTCCATGCAGGTTCTCTAGAACTCGTCTCTGGAGCATGTCCCATGCGTGCTCGATGGGATTGTTGTGCAGGCCACGACAATACCCAGATGTTTTCCATTGCCAAGTATACTCTCTGGTTCTCCGAGCTGTGTACGAACGCGCATTGTCATGAATTAGCGTGAAATCTGAGTCAAGACTTTGTGTAAATGGGTGAGCATAAGGCCCGAGGACATCTTCAACGTAATTTTCAGCTTTCATATTGCCATCTGCAAAAACGAGCTCAGTTCGTCTGTTCTTCATAATATCCGCCCATACCATCACTGTCGAGCCACTGTAAGGGTGCACTTCCTGGACGCATCTCAGCCGTTCAGCCTTTCCGGGACGACGATACACTCTTAGGGCGATTGTGCACTACAAGGAATTTTACTGTCCGGCAGTCCGATTTTATTTTTTTATTATGGGCGTGCCATATGGGACCGTAAAAAATCGGACTGCCGGACGGTAAAATTCCGTGTAGTGCACAAACGCCCTTACCCTTCTCGTATCAGGCCTGAATCCAAACCGGGACTCATCGCAAAATAAAATTTTATCCCATTGCTCCTGGGTCCATGTCAAGTGTTCCCTACACCATTCGTTTCGACGGGCGCAATTCCCATGGCGTATAGGTGGGCACCTAATTAGGCGTCGTGATCCTACGATCACGACCAACCCGTGAGAAATAGGCTGCATGAATACGGCCTACGCCGTATTCATGCAGCCTATTTCTCACGGGTTGGTGGCTAACAACAACACCGCTTGAAAATTGTATGCTTTAAACCTATCACCCGGGCGGTAAGTGAAAACAGTGATTTTAAGGACAATATTAATTAAAGTTATCAGAGTTTTATGAAAAACGCTCATTGTGACTGTAGATAAGCCATTTTGCATTACGTCTAAACGTCGGCAGCAGTTTTGTAAAACGTAGGACAATGACAATCCAGCTGAACTTGTTCAGTTATTTTACATAACGGAGCTGTTTTGTAAAACAACTAGCGGTTTTGTAAAACAGCGGATTCTACAATCCATCTGCGACATATGCATAGTGTAGATGATTACCTATTACTTAAATAAAAGTTATTTTGTTCAGGGAAAAACGGACCCCTTATCTTATAGAATCACTCTGTGTCCATCTGCCATAGCCAATTTGCTCTGAATCTACTGGACCGAGTATGTTGAATTTTGGATGAATATTGATTTTTGTGACCCAAACACGGACGGGTTACATACCTACAGAAATGTATTTTGAATATTGTGATCACTTTAGGGCTAGTTAGAAAAATAAAAAAAGGTTTTGCAAACTGTATCCTGTGACATGAAACAAAGAATCCTGTGAAAATGAAAGAACTTGTTGTGATTGGTCTCCACACTTAGCACACGACATCTCGAGTTGCCAATCCCGACCCGAGATTTCATTTGATTCGGCACTATTTGTTGGACAACAAAGCCGACCCGAAGCAATTACAACATACATTCGATTTAGCTGCCCGGTTTTTCCGATTATTTATTTATTTATTCATTAACACATAACACACACACACACACACACATTAATCTGTAGCAAGACAGAACACATTCGCGTGACTAGAGTCTGTCATCGAACCTTTGCCTAACCTACCAACCATTAAAGCTCCTACAAACAGGCGCGACACGCGATATAATCGCGCGCGACACAAAGGCACCGCTTGTTGCGCGACTTGCGGTGCCTTTGTGTCGCGCCTGTTTGAAGGAGCCTTTACAAGGGGCAACTGAACCAATCAATTACTCCGTCCTCTGTGACTTTCCTCAAATAGGTACCTACTTAAATATTCTTAATACCAGCCAAACAAGTTTTGCACTTTGATTTTATACCTCATTCTTTTACATTTTTATCCTATTGATGCTTAATTAAATTTATTAAAAGTGTTTTATGGTTATAACACGTCAACATGTTTTATTTAGTGAATGTTTGACATTTACTGTGCCATTAACTGTGTTCAGTTATTAGAATGACTGAAAAATGCAATTAATTAAGCAAGATAATACAGAATAAAGACTTACTACATTTTTAAATTTTATTGTTGCCTGTGCAGTTTGGTCGTCAAATTGTAAGAATAATTTATATAATTCATAATTAGTACGTAGTTATCTACCTTCATAAAAAAATACTAATTCAACTGTACTATATTTAGATTTACCTTCTTAGGTAGGTACCTATTTTGTATAAACAACAATATTAATCGGTAAGTGCACTTTCTCCACGACAGCGATGCCGACGAATTTTTATACCTTTTTTCTTTGTGTACCTGTACATAATATATAATTATGTAGGTATATTTTAGTGTTATACTATAACTCCTACCATGTATTTATGTAAGCCGATTAATGCAAAATAAACACCTGTCACCAATTAAAAAAGTTAATCTACCTTAGTTTGGATACGATTCCCAGTTAAGAAGCTTTAAAAATAAAACAATAACGTTATTACCTAGGTACTTAGTGGAGCCATAAATCAATCTTTGTCGGGCTTTTAAATAGTTAACTTTTTATGGTCACTGGCCGCCTCAAACTGTGACAAAAGCAATGCCGGCTAGAATTATTATATTTTTATTACTGAACTGAGGGAAATACTGGCAAATGCACAAAATAGTATGAATTATTGAACGTGTAGCGGCTCACATGGGGACAAAAATATACCTACGTGCTCATGTAGAGTGACGTCATGAATACAACTTATTTTGTGCAAGCAAAGGCTATTTTCTGACAAAAAGTGTGTGGTACAAATATTCCAAATTAAATGCATACAGTACGTACCTACGTTTGTGAAATTTGTACCTACTTACACTAAACTCTTAGAAAATTTTTTGCGTAAAGCAACCTTAGGCATCGTCCTAATAGAACGCGAATGCGCGCGAGTAAGCGACGCGACCGTCGCGTGTTCGCAGGATAGCAAAAACTGGGTGTCTTAATAGAACGCGAATACGTGATCAGATCATCGTCGTCAGAGACGCTCAATTTTTGCTGTCGAGAAATATTTGAATGATAGATTTATATATTTCACGAGCTTCTGCCCGCGACTTCGTCCGCGCGAAATTTCTTGTTCCCCGACCCACCCCGTCGCATCTCATCGCCTGCCCGCGCTATTACTTCGTTTTTGTTTGCTTAGCATTCTTTCTGACTTTTTTATGCTCGGCTCCTAAGAGTCATAGCGTGATGTTAAATAGCCTATAGCCTTCCTCAAGAATGGGGCTATCAAATACAAAAAGATTTTTCAAATTTGAATGGTAGTTCCAGAGATTACCCCCTACATAAAAACTTAAAAACTATTCGAGTTACGAGAGACACCGGTCTATTCGAGTTCAATCGCGCGTTCGTACGAACTAAATTCGCACGAATAGATTTTCAAACATTTGAGTCGCGCGACCGCGTCGTGCGATTGTCAATTAGGCCACAGATTCGAGTTCAATGTTTGATCGCGCGTTCGTACGAGTAAAGTCGCGCGAACCTACGATGATCGCGCATTCGCGTTCTATTAGGACGATGCCTTAGAGTAGGGTTGAACAATATAGGGCCTAGAGTATGTCGGGGTACCAAATAACAAACAAAACAGTGATTCCGGTAGGTAATCATTATTTAGAAAATGAATCACTTCATTGGTATGCGTCAGCCACAATGTAGAAAGAAATCAATAATTTTCTTGTTAGTCCTTATCGCTATCAGTGAATTCATCGTAGGTACCTATAGGTTATGTATTCATTGGTGTAACCAAACGACGGGATTTATTTCTAGGTTACACAATACACATTATACACTAGACTAGTTAATTTTTACATTAACAAAAGATTTAATTATAACTACATTGATTAAGTACGTTTGTATTCAATACGTTTGATACACACATGTTTGTCAAACAATCAACATAAAAACGGGGGGGTAAGGGGTATAATACATAATCTTCGTATAGGTCCCTACCTACGACATCTATTTTGAGCCAATCACTTATAATATGGGTAGATTACTTATGGGTGCTGTAAGCGTAAGAAAATAATATTTTCACAATTAATTAAATAAAGACATATTATGTCTTTACTTAAGGGGCTTACATGACCCAAAGCGCGGTCACTGTCGGACTGCATAGAAAAGAAAGAGAAGCGCGATCGCCATCGCAATGACACAACGCTGGTAATTTATTGCAAAATATGAAGCAATTATTTAATTACCTACAAAAAATCTATTGTTTGGACAAAAAAATTAAAACAGTAGTATTTTAGCATGTTGCTTAAAGAATAACCTGACAAAAAATCAGAATGATTGTATGTTTTATTAGTACGATTTTTATTGTAAAAAGAAAGTTTTTAGTGGTATTTTCATGATATTTTTCTATCGTATCAAATTAATTGTATTATGTTTTCAACACACTATCTACCTAGCACATATCCTGAAGAATATCATATATTTTTCTGATTTTGTTTACTGTAGTCGATCATATACTTATATTGTTTCTAAAACTTGCTTTTTTTGTTTAGGTTCTGTAAGCCCCTTAAGGTCTTATGATAATTAAGGTGAGTATGGTGTTAATCTTAAAGGCAGATCTGCTAGCCTAACTTAACCATACCTATTTACAAGTCTACCCAATAAAACTGAATGATTTAGGCTTATCATTTGCTTTTTTTTTGGCTTTTTATTTTTTTAGTATTGTTCTCAAGTAAGTGACTTATGTCTTTTTTGGGAATAAAGTTTCTTTAAACCGAAACCGATTTGAACTAAATTGGCAAAGAAACCCCTAAATCTAAAACCAAAATTCTTAATTGCAGTAATAATTGGTGGGTACCTATTGCTACAAAAATATCTTGTTTACTTTTAGTAGCATGTAGGTAGGTATGCCTCACAACAACAAAATACAACATGAAAGTTGGTTATTGGTTTCTTTACAGAAAAGATAATTGGAAAAGATAAAAACCTGGATTGGGCTGTGTCTGGTAATTGGGTTTCTTCATCCATTCGTATGGGGAACGCGGAGGGGCCGGCGGCTGCGCAGGTCTCGAGCCCGGGGAACCCTCGCTGGGGCTGGCCAGGTCGCCCCGCGCCGGGGAAGGCATGTCCGCGATCTCGCGTTCCCCGGGCTCACGCTTCGGGAAGTGATGAGGATCCGGCGCCCACTCTCCTCCCGCGGGCGCACCATTCCATGCACACCACTGTTGCTCCTCAAAGTTTTGGTGCTGCCAGCCATACCAGCCGCTACCGTATTGCCCGCCCTTGCCTTGGTACATGGCGAGCGGATTAACGTAATTCACCATGCTTCGATCACCGTCCGAGCATCGCACATACACTCGCTGTCACAACACGACCGTTCTGTTAACAGGTGCCGGCACAAGAATCGAGATACACCTCTCGCGACGTAGCGGACGCGACTGAGCGAAACGAAGGAGGTAAGCGAGGCCAGCACTCAGCAGTGTTGGAAACAGGAGGGACGACAACGGAGTTGGAGGGCGGCGTCTGTGGCGGCCAATGAGCGTGGCAGACGGGAGGGCCCGCCCCGGCGCGGGGCCCGGCGCGGGGCCCTGCGCCCGCCACCGCACTCCGCCGCCGCACTCTGCCGCACTCGCGTTTCATTTGCCTAATTACTACAAAAATAATGAACACTGCCATAATGAAGTGCGCCTCTTGTGAGAAATTTCTTAAGGCCTTACAATTTTTTTTTTGTATTTCACAATTAAACAGTTTTATAAACGAGTAGTCACCTAATTATGTGGTAGGTATAATAAAGTTGTAAGTACCCGTAAAATGCTTTTTCTTTATTTCTTTTTCTTAGACGAAACTTCTTAGTGCATATACTTACCTATATATGTATGTATTTGCATAAATGATTCTTGAAAATATTTTAATTACCTATCTCACTTGAAGGCACAAGAAATAAAAATAAGCGGGTTACAGCTGTAGGTTCCCAAACCAAAGGTCACAATTGTTTATGTATTTTTAGCATTTTTTGTTCCACTACAGGGCAAAGGCTAGCGTGGACCATGTAGGCATCAAGCTCGTTCCGCCATCTGCCCCTGGGAAAAATCACAAACTCTATTTTTATTTTTATAAATTCCCAAAAAAAAAGTCTATTTAGTCAAGTGTCTCAAAAATAAAGGAGCAAGGCATTGTTTAAGTAGTTAGGAACTTTTCTCTATCAACTAGACCTTACCTACAGCTTTGAATTTAAAATAAATATTAAGAAAATGCTGCCCTGAAAGCACTTAATTTAAACAACACGTGATATAAAGTAATATTCATTTTATCATTCTAAATAGAAACAATTTATTTTAATACATAGGTAATTTCTTAGATTACCTACTCTGTAGACCTGAGACCACTGTTATAAATGCAAACATTTTTAATACCACGCATTCTACCTACTTTAATAATCACCCAGATAAGTAGGTACACATTCCACAAAATCTTTAGAAAAATATTAGCCAACTAGGTATGCCGACGGCGGCGGCCTTTTCAAAGGAGCATGCTTTAGTTATTGTCATGCATTGTTTTATTATCTTCCTGAATGTAGCTGGAATAAATGCCGCATTGTACTTACCTACCTACCTACCAGCAGGTAAGTCCTTGTCGCTCAGTTAGCTATTTCTATGGGGATTCCTGAGGTACCTACCTAAGTACCTACGTATTTACCTGTATATCTCGCTGCCATTTCTGTAAGATTTCATTACAGAAAATCCTGACGAAATCAAAACTACCAAGTTATTTTTTTTATTCAATGAAAATAAATTCAATAAACAGAATTCGTCTCTTCGCATTAAAAGTGTACAATCTCAAAAAATAAAACCACATCGAGTTAAGTATACAGAAATGTCTAGTATCGCAAATATTTTCTCAAGTGAAAAAAGAACGTAGTTCGACAAATCCCGCTATAATTCGCTAGATCGCGCATTGGTTAGTTTTAAATTATTGGTGGAAGTTTATTAGTCTTAAAACCTTTAAAACGTCCTCCTGTAAAATTTGTAAATTCTGAGATTGTACACTTTTAATGCGAGAAGACGAATTATTAATCAAATCAAATCATTTTTAATTCAGGTAAAAACAAAATTTCAACAGATTAGATACAAATTATTCAACAAAACAACAATAAAGGAAAAGATACCTAGGTAGGTAAGTGTTATTTTAGCTGGAATACTAATTGCCATTTACGAAGAAATAGTTTGCCTCGTATAAGGCCCTCAATATTCCATTGTCAGATTAATGAATTCGGTTCATAAAGGTTATATAGTAGGTACATACATACATTACTGCAGCGGCCAGCAAAAGAGGCATTAATAGTCGAACTCGAACGTGTACCTACCTAAATGTGGGCCGAGGCGAAGCCGAGGCGTGTGCCTCCGCTTCGCCTTGGCCACAACTAGGCATTGATGGACTTACGTATGTGTATACGTAAGTCCATCAATGCCTAGTTGTGGCCAAGGCTTGTACGAGTATAGTAGGTACTTACTTGATTTACTCAAATAATGCGCGGAAATTCAAACTGAGTAAATTAATTATGAATTCCAGAATCAATAAATGATAATGATAAATGATTTTATTTTTGTAAGTAGGTTTGCACAAACACTTTTACACGTCAATCATATTTTTTTAAGCTAGATGAGGTCGGCGTTTCCTATCTGACTACTCTGAGAAGAAAGGCCGAAACAAACTCAGAGGTCATAGTCTCTTTTAAAGTCCAGACATAATCTTGGTCAGGTTATATGAAGACCATGTAGGTCGATGTCTGAGATGGTCTTTTGAGGAAAGAACCACACAGATTGAGAGGACCTGTCGAGTCAGTGCACGCATTTGTCAGAAATCGTGCAGCTCAACTCAAGACTTAAGGAGCTCTGCAACGATTCGACGAACAATACCAAAGAAAGGACATTTGGGTAGGCCACATAAATTACTCAAACTGCCAGACCATGGAGAGAATTAATATAATATATAAAAAGAATAAAATAAATGACCCACATCGTCTTCACATTCACAATAATTAAAATAATGTAATACGTAATAAAAAACGTAATACTTAATAAAAAATATTAATGTCAATGTACACATTGACATTAATATTTATATGACAACATTGACATAAAAAAAAACAACAAAAACACTCAAAATGCAGAAATTCGAAGCAGCTCAATCCCAAGCGTTTTTATCCTCAATATAATCTTTAACAGTATAAAAGGCTTTCTTGCACAACTTACGTTTAATTAATAATATAAATTTATTAAGGCTTAGATCTTGAACGTGGCTTGGTAGTTTATTATAAAATCGTATACATTGGCATCTGAACGAGCCACCTATTTTCTTGAGCCTTGTTGTAGGTACAACAAATTTGTGTTTATTTCATAGTACCTATTTACATTATCTATGGATAAATGACAAACCAAACAACAATAAACGAAGAGAAGAAGAAGAAGAATGTTCTCGCGCCAATATGTTCATTTGTTTCTTCATTACTTTAAACAGGTTTAATTTTTGATAAGTTACCTCCTTGGTTGCCATGTTTCGGAGTAAAAGATCGTTTCTCAAAATAATGCTCTTTCCAAGCATTTTTGAGAAAAAGGTTAATATTTCGTTATTTTTATAACGATTCTAAAAACTTTAAGGAACATTATTACATATCTAGCTGACTGATAATAACATAAGAAAACTAAAATCATAAATTCATAACTAAAACATTTCGAAACAACAAAAATTCGTATCGTAGCCGCGTAGCAATCTCGTAGCAATAGATTTTTATTTTGTAGCCAATCGTTTTAAAATACGCAAAATATTATTTATTGTCTTTTTTTCAAGTGTCTTATAATAAATAAGTAATTAAACATGTCAACAGATTATCTAACAAGATAGCCGACGTAACTTAGCTTCTGATATTCTGTAACTTTTCCATAAATCAGTACCTAAGTAATTCGATCGATTAAGAGCTGATTTTTCCAACGCCAGATATTTTTATCCGAATTTTTCACAATTCTTCCATACAAAGTCTGTAAGATAAGACGTCAATTTTATTCCAGGAATAAAATTATCTGTCGATTGAAAAATCCGCCCTTAATCCATTTTCTGCGCTAAGTCAAAAACCAGTCGCAATTATTTTCGGAAACAGTAATTCAATTCAATTATCAGACTGTACCTACAGTCCGATGTTTTCCAAAGTGACTACGGCGAAGTACGGTCAGTTTTATAATGTAAATAGGTAGGTACCTACCTATCTGATGAAAATGTACCTAAACAAATGAATCAGAAAACGGGCATGTTGAGTGCTTTGATTTGGTCATCTGAATACTTACTTAAACCCGATTCTAATAAAAATGTTTTTCATTTGACAATAAAATTTAGCAAATTTTTTTGCTTTGTTGATGATTTTACAATCACTATTTATTGTTGTTATGCAAACAATAGGTAACCAATAACTTTCAGATATTTCTACTGATCAATAAATACACACTCTTTTGCAAAAAAAAAACGGTCACCTAAGGAAATTTACGTTCTAAGGTCATTTGAGTTAATTAAATGAAATTTATTTCTTTGACGTAGTCTGTATACTTACCTATAATCGTGTAAATTAATGCGCGTGAAGTGAATTCGGGCAATTAAAAGAAAAAAAAACGATGGATTCTTTAAAACCGATGTACACGCCCAAACAATAAGAAGTGGTCGGCAATAAAGACAAGATTTTTTTTTTTACTTTTTTTAATTAAATAAAGTTACAAATGTAAAAACCTAATAACGAGTGTCACCTCCTCTTGCCAAAATCACAGCTTGAATCCTTCCTGGGCATGCTTTCCACGATGTTTTTAATAACGTTTTGAGGAATACGTTCCCACTCTTCTGCAATGACTCTTTTTAGCTCCCTGATGTTTTGTGGAGCAGGTTGCACTGATCTTACCCGTCTCTTTAGAACAACCCAGACATGCTCAATTGGATTGAGGTCAGGAATTCGAGCTGGCCAATCTAAACGACGGATCCCAACTTCTTGCATGTACGCTTCCAGGTCGCCAGAACGGTGCGGGCGAGCATGTCGTCCATAAAAATGGAATCTTCCCCAAGTGCAGTCAATGTGGGTTGTGCATATGGAATTAGGACTTCCATTATGTACCGGTGTGCATTTAATGTTCCATTTTCTATGAAAACTAACTCCGTACGCTCCGTCGAATTAATTGCTGCCCAAAACATAACGGAGCCATAAGGAGTGATTTCTTCGAAACACACTTCCGCATAGCATTCCCTTGGTCTTTGCAGCACTCGC
This sequence comes from Luperina testacea, assembly GCA_927399505.1. Taxonomy (NCBI): domain Eukaryota; kingdom Metazoa; phylum Arthropoda; class Insecta; order Lepidoptera; family Noctuidae; genus Luperina; species Luperina testacea. The sequence continues at coordinate 12,740,008 of OV656762.1, forward strand.
CGGCGTCGGTCCTCTCCACACAAAGAGATTCTAGCTTCATCAGAAAACAATACTTTATTCCAGTCCTCCAGAGTCCATGAAGCACAGTTCCGAGCAAACTGAAGTCGAGCAACACGGTGCTCACGGAGTAATTTAGGGCCCCGAGCTGGGCGGTAACTCCTGATATTAGCAGCCAAAAGCCTCCTCCTGACCGTCCACGAGCTAACTTCTACTCCTCTTACTTCTTCAAGGCTCTTTTTCAGGTCCACACTTGACGCCTTACGATTCCGCAACGCCTGACTCACCAAAAAGCATCATTTCTTGGTTCTGTGCATCGTTTTCTTCCCGAACCGGGTCTTCTTTTGACCGAACCGGTCTCTTGATACCGTTGCCAAGACCTCTGGACAGTTGAACGACTCACATTTAGCCGCTGAGACACGTACCTACCTAAGTTTGCGAACAACCTTCTTCAAGTAGGGCTATAATTTTACCGGCCCTTATCGCTTTATCACTCATATTAAGGCCAGAATCTTCGAGCGTAGTAGGCATTTAGCGTTACCTCCGTCCTCGCGTGGCAAATGCCGCGAAAGCGCAGTTCGAATGAACTCGCTGACCCCTGTCACGGTTATTTTTATAAGTAATAGTATTGTGAATCGGCCCTATTCTTGAAATATAGGGCTGCTCGTCTACAGTATTTTAATTTCATCATCCTACTTTAGTTTCTTTCTAGTTTTGTGATTGTAAATATTATATTTTTAACCGACTTCAAAAAAGGCGGAGGTTCTCAATTCGGATATTTCTATTTTTTTTTATGTATGTTAGGGGGGGCATAACTCCATCGTAAATAGACAGATCTGCAATTTTTTTTTGAAGTGAAAACTTCTTTAGCATCGTTGTAATGTGATTTGAAAATTTTATGAAACGAAAAAGCAACAGTAAAAAGAGACATGAGATTTAACGTGGGAGAAAATGAGATAGGAAGCATTATACAGTGTTTTTGTTTTTTATTATTACAAATGACATCACATTTAATCCTATGCTACTAATTTGTGGTGATGATGATGATGAGGATGATGGTGATGGCGATGGTGATGGCGATGGTGATGGCGATGATGATGATAGCGATGATGATGATGGCGATGGTGATGGCGATGGTGGTGGTGATGGTGATGGCGATGGTGATGGCGATGATGATGATGGTGATGCGATGGTGATGGTGATGGCGATGGTGATGGTGATGGCGATGGTGATGTTGATGATGGTGATGGCGATGGCGATGGTGATGGCAATGATGGTGGCGATGGTGATGGCGATGATGATGATGGTGATGCGATGTTGATAACGATGGTGATGGCGATGGTGATGGCGATGATGATGGCGATGTTGATGATGGTGATGGCGAGGGTGATGGCGATGGCGATGGTGATGGCGATGGCGATGGTGATGGCGATGGTGATGGCGATGGTGATGGTGATGGCGATGGCGATGGTGATGGTGAAGGATGGATGGATGGATGGATGGATGGATGGATGGATAGATGGATGTTCTTTAGCATCGTTGTGATTTGAAAGTTTATGAAACGAAAAAGCGACAGTAAAAAGAGACATGAATTCATAAGATTTAACGTGGGAGAAAATGTGTTAGGAAGCATTATACAGTGTTTTTGAAGGTTTCATTTCTACCACGTGTGAATTGCACACATGCTGTTTTTTTTATTTTTGTAAAGACCTGATGATGACTTTCAGAGACAAACAACGGAACTCTTCAATAAATGCCAGCAAATCAACCGCGATTGCTGCTATAGCATATGTAATCGCAATCACACAACATAACATCACGCCTGTACCCTTCAAAGGGTAAAGCAGATGTGTTCAATAGCTTTGTTACTGATATTCACTTCACATAGCAAGTAGTGACATATGAATTTGTTTGGGGTAGGTAAGTACAACTAAAAAGTGAAAAATAAAAACTTTTTTACAAAAAAAAAACCGACTTCCAAAAAAAAAAAACACTACAAAGTGAAAAATAACTTTAGTTTCGAAAGTCGGTGTCAAAAAATGAAAATATATTCTTCACGTTGTAGTGTTTTTTTTTTGAGTCGGTTGTTTTTTTTGTAAAACACTTTTTTTGGTTGCTTGAATTCGTCAATAAGTTTTTTTAATTAAATCTACTAATCAAAAACACCACAATACGTATTTTTATTGAACTCTTCCTATTTCATTCACAACGAATTTCATATTTTTCAATAAAAAAACAGCAAGTGTGCAATTCACACGTGGTAGAAGTGAAACCTTCAAAAACACTGTATAATGCTTCCTATCTCATTTTCTCCCACGTTAAATCTTATGAATTTACATGTCTCTTTTTACTGTCGCTTTTTCGTTTCATAAACTTTCAAATCACAACGATGCTAAAGAACATCCATCCATCCATCCATCCATCCATCACCATCACCATCGCCATCGCCATCGCCATCGCTATCACCATCGCCATCGCCATCACCATCGCCATCACCATCTCCATCACCATCATCATCATCGCCATCGCCATCACCATCGCCATAACCATCGCCATCGCCATCACCATCGCCATCACCATCATCATCATCGCCATCGCCATCACCATCGCTATCACCATCGCCATCACCATCATCATCATCGCCATCACAGTCGCTATCACCATCACCATCGCCATCCCCATCGCCATCACCATCGCCATCACCATCGCCATCATCATCGCCATCACCATCGCCATCACCATCGCCATCATCATCGCCATCACCATCGCCATCACCATCGCCATCACCATCGTCATCGCCATCGCCAACACCATCACCATCATCATCACAAATTAGTAGCATAGGATTAAATGTGATGTCATTTGTAATAATAAAATACAAAAACACTGTATAATGCTTCCTATCTCATTTTCTCCCACGTTAAATCTTATGTCTCTTTTTACTGTAGCTTTTTCTACTGTAGCTTTTTCGTTTCATAAAATTTTCAAATCACAATAATGCTAAAGAAGTTTTCACTTCGAAAAAATATAATATTTTACCTATACAATCACAAAACTAGAAACACAAACTCAAAAACTCAAATTTTGCAATTGAATATAAACCTTATTCCGTTGTAGTAAAGTTGAAAATCTATTACAGATATTACGATAAATGTAAATTTATGGTACCGACCTGCTACTGCTAGTACTGTGACGAAAGCAAGAGAACCTATACAACTACAATATTATTCTGTCGCGTCGTCTTATAAGTGGGTAGTTATAAATACGTAGAAAAATAATAATCAAAATTACCTTATTTTTTTTTAAGCTTTGCAGTTCAATGCTGAACGTTTTTTTTTCTTTCTTCTGTTTTTATTCCCCATAATTTAATCTTAATTATCACTATATTATAACAAACTAATATTTAGTTTAATTATTAATACTAGAACCTAAACAATATTTACAGACTGAATTTTGAAACTAATACACAAACACGGAAATTAACTAACAATATTATAACGTATATTTCGATCGATTAGCGGGAACGCGGCGAGCCAGCAAAAGCGACACAGGTCCTACCTCGGTAACGCCCGGCGGGCTACTGAAGTGAAGCGCGCAGGCCGCCTTTTTAGATTATATCTTGTTAAGACAATAAAAATCAGTTTTGAGAAAAATTAACCGTAGAATGTTCTACTATACATCATTGCCTATTTTTTCATATATTTTTTGCGAGTAAAAGTTAAGTCTACTTCAAATGCGACTTGAAAAACGATTAAAAACTTCGCTGTTTTCGATTTGTTTGCGATTTTTTATGATCGAGTGAAGTTGTAAATATCGTGTTTTGAACCATAGAATAATCAAGAATGTTAGTTAAACTATGCCATATATTTTTTTCAGATTAAAACAAAGAATATTTGATTGTTTAATGTTGAATCAAAAATAGGTCGATTCCGAGATTTCCGAGAGTCCTGGCCTTAATAAGTGGTATTTAATGTAAAAAGAAAGATTAAATTGTTTAATTTGCAGAAAATATCCAAAAAGTTTTAAAATATCGTAATCAGTTAAAAATCGTTTCAGCAATTCGCGCCATTAGTAAAGCAATTTTAGAATAATCCACAATAATCATTATTTTTCTTTTATTAATTTCAAATTTTAAATTTGGAACATAAAAAATCATGCCAGGATGCTTCAAATACCTAACATGCCAATACATCGTCAAATTAATAAAACCTATTTCTTGTTCTTCTTCATTGAAGTAGAGAAAAAAATCTAAAGTGCCCGTTTTTTTTGCAAAAGAGTTTATATGCCACAGATGGATTATCGAATCCGCTGTTTTACAATACCCCTAGTTATTTTATATAATTCACCTTTCAAACAAAAAAAACAAAATCAAAATCATTTCATCCGTTCGGGAGCTACGATGCCACAGACAAACACACACACAGACACGTCAAACTTATAACACCCCGTCGTTTTTTTGCGTCGGGGGTTAAAAACAGCTTCTTTATGAAAAACAACTGAACAACGTTCAGCTGAAAACTGCTACCGGCGTTTAGTAGGTACCTAATACAGAATGGCTTATCATCAGTCGTAATAACCGTTTGGTGTGGCTTCTCTAATGACGAATTGGTCGCAGTAACTAAGCTAGGGCACCCTGTTTAGGTTAGGTTAGAACGGCACAGCTAAATACTTCCAAGTTGGTCGCAGTTACTTGACCATTTATTATTTTTTAGGACTGACTTTCATAAAAATCTCATATTTTTTAATTATAGTTGCCCTTAAAATCACTGGTTTCACTTGAGTTATTGTCATCTTCACTCATATTAGCTAATCGTTTTATATGTATACATATTTCTGTTTCCGACGCCATTTTTGTTGTTATGACATAGGTATAGAGCGACGAGCGACAAAATTTAGAACTAAAATCTACAATTTGACGTTTCATAATAATTACACGCTGTTTTATATAACCTCGAATCGTTGAACCGCGGCATTGATACATGCAAAGCGTTTATGCAATTCTGCATGTTTTAAATTTCAGTCATTATGAAAAACTGCTAAATGTCGGTCAGTTGTTTTAGATAACGGAGCTGTTTTGTAAAACAGCTAGCGTTTATGTAAAACAGCGGATTCGACAATCCATCTGCGACATATACCTATACCTACTAACACGACTACACATACGTGTACTCACGACAACATTTCAAGCTATACATTAGGTACCTACCTGCCAGTTTATGCCGACTTCTCATTGCACGATCTCAATTCTGCCGGTAAGGTGTTTGAAAAGTTCATGCTCAATCAAATGTTACGCCACTTTAATAAAAATTCAATCTTTCATGAACAACAGTATACGTTTTCACCAAGGGGCGTTGTACCACTGACGCCGGTGTCAACCTAATAAAAAAACACTGGCACTCCGGTAGTGCCGACAGAAGTGAAAACTTGAACAATTACGAGTGTATTTTGTGAATCGTCTTATAAACAAAACACGCGTGTTAAGGTGTGTTCCTTATTTTATAGGGTTTTTTGCAAATCAGGTATGATGACCAAAGTGACTGGTTTATTCTTCTCGTGAAAGGAATTTATTCAGATTTACAAATAAGCACACAGGATAGACTTCAGTTCGTGGTGTTGGTCGCGGCAGTGCTTCGTTAATCATTTCTAAAGTGGTAACTAGATAAACTAATAAGGAGCCTGTATGAAATTTTACACAATGTTACCTTTGTTCGATTACCATAATGTTTGCAGAGGCGTATTAGAAGAGGACGTAGATGGTACGATTGATATTAGTTACATTTTTACATACCTACTATTGGCCTTGTACATAAAATGTATTTGAGCTCGTCGTCAGTTATATATCCGGGGTTCAGCGCCATCTCGTCGTTATTGGATGAACTACGTAGTTAGTACGCGAGGCCCTCGTAGTTCTTCCCGATGTGCATAGATGGCGCTGTCCTCAACAACGCGCGTCTTACGTTTTACGTCTTACGTTTTACGTCTTACGAATTTTCGATCAGGGTCACGTGACCTGACGCGAGTTTAGAAGTTTTTACCCATTCCAAAAAAAGTACACAGCGCCGCTAAAGAAGTTTTCACTTCAAAAAACATTTTTAACACCTGGGAAGAAGCACAAGATGCCATTGGAATCTTTTGCGACCTCTCTAAGGCGTTCGATTGCGTAAACCATAAAACACTTCTGCTGAAACTTGAGCACTATGGGATTAGAAATTTAGCTCTTGACTTACTAAAGTCATACCTAAAAGATAGAAAGGTTAAAGTTCAAGTAAACGGCGTAAACTCATTGGGGTCTGAAATAGTAATAGTGTTCCTCATGGTTCTATATTGGGTTCATTCCTCTTTTTAGTTTACATGAATGATTTACCCCAATTACTTCAAAATCAACCAAAGATGGTGTTATTTGCAGATGTCACCTAATTGATATTTAAGATAGACGGGCACAAAATCTTGTCGACGTGAATAACTCTTCAACCTCTTCTTCTTTCTCTTCAACTCTTGGTCCAAGATTGTTAATTGGTAAATAATTTGGTACTAAATGAAAAGAAAACCAAATGCATTAGATTTAAATTACCTAATGTTAGAAGTAGCGAATGTGACATCATTTATTTATTTATTCTTTAACTAAAACGGCTTACAACCAATTACAGAAGTTAAAGACAGTTTACACATAGGTACACATAAAACATTAAATATAAAATCAAATAAAACGTTAACAACACTTTCATACATCCCTCTCACAGTACTTCTGACATGCCGACAAAATCTTCGCCCATTCGTCCGCAAACAGATCGTTTGTTGAATTAGAGTCCAAGAGATCATTAAGTGCGGTCAGAGTACGTGGTATTGGGGACTAAGCACGCGCAACTGTGCGACATGGAGGCACAGCAAACAGCCTGTGCCTTCTGCCGCGGCAGTAGTTGTCAGGCACAAAAAGCAAGCCAGAACAGCATGTAGATCAGGCGCGTCAATATTGTCACGGAGCGTCTTACAGGCTATGGTGAGCTGGTCTTTTGCTCGCCTTACCTCTAACGAGTTATATCCGAAGCATCCCAGTAGAAATTTAGTCGGATAGAGGTACGGGTAATAGCCGTGTTTACGTTTATAAAGAAACCTAAGGAAAGCTTTTTGTACCTTTTCCAATATAAGTACGTAGGTACAGACGCCAGCACATCAACCTACCACAATCTGTCAGATTTTCCCAATCAACTTTGAACCTTATGCTTTAGCGATAAAGTTGAAAATCTATTAAATAAATCTGACAGATTGTGGTAGGTTGATGTGCTGGCGTCCGTACTTTCGTGTGGATTCCACACGCAGGAGCTAGATTCCAATTTGCTACGTACGAGTGCATTAAATATAATTTTGATGGCATGTGCGGAGCGAAAATCACGGCAATTACGCAAAACGAAACCCAATCTTTGGTAGGATTCCTTAGCTACCTTGGCGATGTGGTCGTGGAAAGTGAGCTTTCGGTCGAATGTGACTCCCAGATCTTTCATGGCTGATGTTTTCATGATGGTATTGTTATTTAAATTATATTCATAATTAACTGGGTGCCGCATTCGACCGAATGTCATTGCAAAGCATTTGGAGGGATTAAATTCCATCTTATTATCTAAGCTCCACTTGTAGGTATATCGCGTCTATGTCTTGCTGCAGTGCTAAAGTCACGCTCGGAGTTTATTTCGAGGTACAATTTCAAGTCATCAGCATACAATAGACATTTTGCATGACGGAGAACCTGGGGAAGATCATTAACCATGATTAAGAATAATAAAGGCCCCAAAATTGAACCCTGACTTACTCCGGAACGCGTGTGGTAGGTGCCTGATTCGTACATACCGAGCCTAACGAACTGCTGACGATCGCGGAGGTAGTCTGCGAAAAAACGGAGGAGAGATGGTGCAAAACCGATTTTGCTAAGTTTCATCAGCAGCGTGTCGTTGTTAACCCTATCAAACGCCTTCCGAAAGTCGAAATAAAGTACGTCTACCTGACGCCCGCGGTCCAAGCTGGAGGAGACATATTCAACCAGTGTCAGGAGATTCGTGTCAACTGACCTCTTACTTCTAAAACCGTGCTGCTGATTACATAAACATTTGTTAACTTGCTAGTATATGGCATTATGGATGATGTTCTCAAAGACCTTCGCCAGGGAGGATAAAATTGCGATAGTGTGGTAATCTTCAACGGAGCTTTTGTTTTGGGTTTTGGGAATAGGTGTTACTCTAGAAACTTTCCACTGAGAGGGATATGCACCAGTCTGCAAGGCTAAATTGAAAATGTGACAAAGAGGATTACTGAAAATATGTTTTGAACATTTAATGATAAAGGGGGGGATGTTATCGGGGCCAATGGAGCTGTTAGATTTTAGTTATGTCTGTAGGGCACAAGAGGGGTATATTAATGCAATTGCTGTCACTGGTATGGTCATCCGTACTAATATGATCAGCATTAAGCCCCGGGGCATCAGGCAGAAAAACATTGGAAAAAAACTCAGCAAACGCCCCTGCTGCTTTAGTTCCCGAAAAAGTTATACCTCTGTATGAAATGTTAGGCTCAAAACCGCCTTTGGATCATATGCGCCTGCCAGACTATGCTCCTTGCGCTGCTCATCGCTATGCTCCTCGCGCTGCCGTGATTTGCCGCGATGTTGCCCTCTCTGCCCACACACTGCTCTACTCGCGCAATTAATCGCGACGCTCCTCACTTGTCATTTGCCTTGGTGAGACAATGGACGTTGAAACGGTGGCAGCGTGCGCGCTATGCATTTTTAGTATAGCTAATTATATTAATATAGTAAAAAGAAATATACATCGTCGTCGTCGTCCTCGCCAACGGAGATGGTGGATTATTAACACCTTTTCATTTGACCATTCCACGCTTGGCGACGACATAATTTCCAATTTTGCATAGGTACGCGTGCGTCTTGCGCGAGCGCTCCATGCACACTGCGACCGCGCGATTATGTGGCCGGCCACTCGCACTCGTATTGCCGGTCCTTTGACTCGCGCGCAAAAACCGACAAAATAGGGAGCAGTGGGTAGGACGAGGAGCATGACGTGTGGCATGACGAGTAATGTTGCCACACTATGTCTCTGCCTCCTTTCCTCGTTACTTCCCATGCCACTCGTCGAGTGTGTGGCAGGCGCATTAGGCTGGAAACGTGCGACCAGAATTCACGAGGGGTAACTTTAATTTTATTCTCTATATGTCTCTTTAATTTTATTCTCTATAACTTTAATTTTATTCTCTATATCATACTGAATGGAGAAAAACTGGATTTGTTGATCAAACTGTTTTTCTGGGAATCACGCTAGACGAGAAATTACAATGGGGACCTCACATAACATCTTTTGCGGGGCGGCTTAGCTCGGCCGCTTATGCTGTTATAAAGATAAGACAGTTAACTGATGTAAAAACCGCGCGTTTAGTCTATTTTATCTACTTTTACAACATTATTACGTACGGCATTTTACTATGATGTCGAGCTGCTAACATTGAATCCATTTTAATTTGCAAAAATGAGCTGTCAGAGCCATTTATAATCTACGTCTTGAATTGCAAAAAACGTAAAAAAAAATGAATTTCGCGGGCTACCCTGGCGCTTTTGCCTTAAGGCGAAAGCGCCAGGGTAGCCCGCGAAATTCAATTTTCCAACACAACTCTCTAAGACCACGTAAGTCCCAAGAATAACTGTTTCATGAAATCATCATTCTTTGGACTTACGTGGTCTTAGAGAGTGTTGTTGATGACTTTAATGATTATAATTCTGTAAACCCATATTTCTTACGGCCGCGATTCATATATTAATCAACGTACAACTTAATGCTGACCAGCAAATTGCAAAAAACGTAAGAAAATTTGAATTTCGCGGGCTACCTTAGCGCTTCCCCCTTAATGTGTGTAAACCTAATGGGTTAGGGTTTTAGGGTACGCGAACCAATTGCAGTCCTGTAGTTTCAATTACTCCTGGCAAATACAACTTCTAATTCAGACTTCTATATTTACCTTTTGAAATTAGAAACTAGTATTTGCTAATTTATTTTAGGTAATTAAATTGCAGAAATTTCTGCTGACATTATATTTCTATTTAAAAGACGTAAATTTAAAATTAATCACTGAGTGACGAAAATTATCGACACATTATCGACATGGAACATTCACAACTTTATTTATTTGAATTTTAGTTCCTGAAAACCTCGAGCCATTGAGATAGAAAAAATTCTATGTCAATGCCTCAAATTCTTTGAATCGGTACAAAAAACAACTGTCATTTTCGTAGTTTAAATTTTAATAATTATTAGTCCGAGGTATATAAAAAAGTACTCTGTGGTCCGAGGTCAGTGGACTGCAAGTAATAGTGTTCTGTGTGTGGCATTATCTAGAAGTAAATGTCTTCTGTAGTCTATCAAAAAGTACTCTGTTTTGTGGACTTGTGGTTGTGGTTTCATTCTATCAAAATTCAAAAAGTACTCTGTGGCACTGGCACAGGCACAACCTTCGCTAGTAGTAATAGTGTTCTGTGGGCGGGCACTGGGTACAGCTCTGTAGTGTACAGCACAGATTAGATATTAGTAGCTAGCGTGTACAGTCTCCGTTAGGAGTATATGTGTTCTGTGAATTGGTGCCTTGGTGGTAATTTTCAGTCTATCAAAAAGTACTCTGTCTGAGTGTCTGTGGTCGTAATTACAACTTTGAACTTTACAAAGTCGTAATCGTAAGCAATCGTAAGTTGGTGGCACAGAGTACATTAATATAGTTGGTGGCTCGTTTTCGTCTCGTGGGATTTACAGATTTATTCAGATTTCAGTGTAATCCAAGTGCATAAAGCTGATTAGAAAGCGTTTAATTATTACAATTTATACAAACTGGTTCTATAAAAAGCAGATATGTCAGCAGATAATATTGAAAAATTATACCAAAATTATGGTGTGTTAGCCGACGCCAAAGATGACATTTCTAAGGTAACCTAATTTTTACGCCCAAAAATATACTTCGCCCCTGTAAACTTATTTGATCGATTACCCTGTATTTAACATAATTGTGTCATAATATTTTAGCACGAAAAGGAATACTTAGAAATACTAGCTGCTGTCAAGGGATCCGACAAGGAAAAACGCCTGGCATCACAGTTTATTGCGAAATTCTTCAACAGCTTTCCTACTTTATCTGATCAAGCCATTGAAGCTCAATTCGATTTGTGTGAGGATGACGACGTTGCTGTAAGTCTTAATCTGGTTATTATATTGATATTGTCTGTAAATAATTTCATCTAAATGACGAAGTGGTATTGGCACATACTTCCGTGACCACAGATATTACCCTATCTAGATAAGTTTATGTTTTCAATGTGATAAGTTTCACTTTTTTTACAGATCCGTAAACAAGCTATCAAGGACTTGCCAACATTGTGCAAAGATCACAAAGAGCATACCCAAAGAATTGCAGATATTTTAGCGCAGCTATTACAGTCTGATGACACAACTGAGATAAATGTAGTCTCTAACTCCTTATTGACTATTTTGAAGATAGATCCAAAAGGTGCATTAACGGGTATGTTCTCACAAATACACCAGAATGCAGACAGTGAAGTTACTAATGAGATTGTTAGAGAGAGATGCATTAAGTTTTTAGCATCTAAAGTAAAACAACTTGGCAGAGAAGTTATCACTAAAGAGGCTGAAGAATTGATTATCGCTGAATGCAGGAAGCTTTTGGAGGTAAGATATAAATCTAATATCTGTCATATTACCAAACTAGAAGTTGCTACCAAATAAGAAATAGCTGGACATGCTTTTGTGGATGTTCAGCTATTTTTTATTTCTATTAGCTATTTTGTGTAGATTTGAACTATTTTTGGTACTTTTAGTAAGGTATTACTGAGTAACAAAATTAGTTCAACAATAAAAAATATTTACTATTCATAATCCAAACGGGTATAACAGTTGTATTCCTTTTAGCTACAGGATGTTGTGGCTGAGGAATTTGAGCATATAATGGAGTTGTTGACATGGTCAAAGTTAGGGAAGACACCAGCAGGCAAAAAGGAACTGGTACAAATTGTTGCTGCTCTTGCATTTACACCTGATGACTGGCACCCAGAAGATCCTGAATATGTGGACAGAGTTATACAGTGCTCGCAACATGCATTGCCATTGTTCTCGGTAAGTCACTTTATGTATAATTTAACAGACATGCACCTTATAACATACTCCTTATCCTTTTGGTGATGAAGTTGTTACCTATACAAGCACTAAAATTCAATTCAAAATAATTTATCCATCTACTTATCCCATTGACAGCGATGCAGAGGATTTTTTGGATGCCTAATGAGCTCCTCCCTTTTTCTTTTATTTTTTATTATAGGTAAGATGGGCTGGCGTCCGCAACTCCACATCAATGCGCGTATCTTGCATAATTTTTTTATATACTTATTATATAATTACTTATATATTTTTAGTGTTAGCTTGTACATTGTAATTAAGACTTTTTGTGTTGTTGATGTGAATAAATAAATACTTGGTTAGATTTTGTGTAAACCCAGCTAATATATAGCTGCTTAAATGGAACTTCTACTAACCATAAATGGTTTGTGATATCTAAGATTTTAGTTATGTTAACATTTATAAGAATTTTTTTGTATGACTACAATAAATTGCATCTTCTGTTACAAACTGTATTCCAACCTTACACTTTTTTACGTTTTACAATATAGATGTTAATCTATGCTTGTATAAATAACACTTTTTTTTCATTCTTTGTTCACAGGCACTAGTTGACTCCACCCAATTCGTCAACTTCTTCTGTGACCATGTGCTCCCAGGATGGGACAATCTAACTACACCAGAAGGGGGTACAGACTCAAAACTAGAACTTTTGAAGATATTTGCAGAGATCACAGAACATTGTGGAGAACTTGAAAACCCACAGCAAAAAATTGATGCAGTATACGAGTTGCTAATGGTAAGTCAAATCAATCACATATGGGCCATGAAAGAGATAGGCTTCAAAACAACATTGTTTTTTTTTCTAATAGAAACACATTTTTTATTGTTATTTTTGCAGGAGATAAGTTATTAATTATTTTATTTTTTATTTAGAAATACTTGCCAGAAGCACCAGTTGAAGAAATAACTGAGGGTGAAAAATCTGAAGAGAAGACAGAAGAGTCAAAGACTACACCATCACTTCAATTTTCCCATGTAGAGTGTGCATTGTTTGCCCTACACTCACTGTGTCGTAAGGCACCAGAGGCACTGACTGCTGATGCTACGAAAATAAAAGTCTTACGTCTGCGTTTACAATATACTGCGCGACTAACACAAGGATATATAAAGAAATTGAAGGAAGTGACAAAAGTATGAATCCCATAATTATATGTAATTTTAAATTACAACAATACATTGCTGTGATATTTATTAACTCCAATTGGACTTGACAAATTTAATTTTACAGGGCCAAAAAGGTGAAGATGCAAATTCAGAAGAAAACAAGTTGAAAATAGCGGCTCTGAAGACTACTTCTAACATCAACACACTGATAAGAGATTTGTTCCGCACTCCACCTAGCTTTAAAAGTAAAGTTCAACTATCATTCCAATCCAAGAAATCTGAAAAAGGGGTATGTATTGTCTTAATACATTATTTATCAAACTAAAATGGATCTGCAGTTGTAAATTACAGTCTAGTTTAAACCTAGGTCTTAAAGTAACCCAAATTGATGATGATGAATTTTATTTTCAGGAAAAACACTCTGCTGACACTGATGATAAGAAACAATCACCAGTAAACAAACGGCATCGCCCTATCACATTTGACAATGAACATGACAAAGAATCTCCTGAGAAAAGGTCACGCAGTGGTGATAGGAATATCAAAATGTACACACCACCCTCTGGCAAATACAGCTCAAGACTGAATAATAATGGAAGGTTCTCTGGAAATAACTCTGGAGGCAGGGGAGGACGAGGGGGATATGGTAGACGTGATTTCAGAAATAATGGAGCGCCCTTCCGAAGGCGTAACAACTACTAAACATAGTAGTTTCTGAGATATTTACTTAAAATGATGAATGATTTTAATTTAAAAGAATTATAGTAGAGTTAATTGTTTGCTCCTAAAGCTTTCAAGAAAACTCGAGAATTTTTATTCAACTTTCAACAATGGCAGAAACAACAAAAAACAAACAATTTGCCACATAACACATTTAAACATTATAGTTTAGGCTGCAGTGTGCGGTTAGACTGCCTGGCGTTTCTTTGTGGTTGTTTCAGATTTGTTGATCCTCTGGCCCTATTCCAAGTGCAGATATTGACGAAAATGCAGTTTTTAGAAAAATAATATTTTAGTTGATCTGTAGTTATTGTGGGTTAATTTTCATCTGCAGTTATTTTTGTTTAATGGTCGCATAGGTTATCTCTTTTGTAATAGATGCAGCGCAGCAGTCCAACATTTGAATTTTCATCGTCAACAATGGAATCCACATTTTTCAGTTCCAGTAGCCACTCCAACATTTTTGAGTAGTTGTGCAGCATGGTAAGTAGCATTGATAGTAAGACTTAATTATTAATTTAGCAGTAGTGTCTTACAAAAGCATCTTATTAGTATTAAACGCGTCGTCACTTTGTAAGTATTAGAATTAATTTTAGGATTATAGTCGTCCAAGAATCTTCTCTATGCTGACATCGTGTGTGGAGACACCGTGATACCGTAAGTAACTATTAATAATTATTTCTCTTTCATACAGTGCCAGCAGGAACTTCAGTTACAATTTTTCTACAAATTCTTAGTATTGACTCTTCTTCCAGATTTTTCTTGAACTCCTTTTTGATGACCAAGAAGACTCCTACAATGGTTTTTACTTACAGAATACCTACTTGTGGAATTCACTTCGGGAATAAAACACTTTTTTTATAGAAGTATTGTTTTATTTAAAACACCATATCATTAACTTACTACCTAATAACTTAACATCAATATTTACCGATTCCTCTAAAACATTATTTTTAGTGAAATAATTTTGTAGTCAATAGACGACAAAATAGTAAAAATACACTCCCGGACTCTTTAAAATCGAGCCCTATACCCAAGTCAATTTTTTTTTTAAATAGTTGTTAATTAAAATTCGAAACAATTATGAGTGTACCCCAGGAGGAAAGTGGCTCCTAGAGTGATATGAATGGAACGTATAATTAGTGTGCGTAATCTGTTGTAAATGTACGCCACATAAAAAATTTGTGCCCTTTGTTCGCACAAATATAAGCTCTCTGCCCATGCACAATATTTCTCTCCCATCATTCGTTTAGAATTTTCCTGCTGGAAAAACGTTACTCCAGCAGGAATCGTTTTTAGGCGCACAAATGTTTTATGTGGCGCAGATTACGCACTATTATACGTTCCACTCATATCACTCTACGAGCCAATTTCCTGCGGGGGTAAAATACACTAAGTCACCAATTATACAGGTCAACAATTTTTTTCCCAAGAAACCAGACTATACTTTTCCGAAGGATTTTGACGCGCTGAATTCAAATCTGGCCTCAAAATTGCTCTATCACGTCAGGGTTTCGAGATATCCTAACCTAAAAGTGCAAAAAATACCGTTTTTGCTCATTTTTGAGGTTATGTAGCACGGCCGATCCTATTTTCTTTCTAAAATTATTAATAGCATCTCAAAGGACTAGTTTTTCTCTTTAAAATGACGTTGAGTTTACTCAAATATCTTTTTTTTTCGCTGAGAAATTGCATTTTGAAATTTTCCAATAGAAAATGTATGTGTATGAATTCTCAAACGTAGAACAATACACGTACGAAAATTTCAAAATGCGATATCTCAGCGAAACAAAAAGATATTAGAGTAAACTCAACGTCATTTTAAAGAGGAAGACTAGTGCTTTGAGATGCTATTAATAATTTTTGAAAGAAAATAGGATCGGCCGTGCTACATAACCTCAAAAATGAGCAAAAACGGTATTTTTTGCACTTTTAGGTTAGGATATCTCAAAATCCTGACGTGATAGAGCAATTTTGAGGCCAGATTCGAATTCAGCGCGTCAAAATCCTTCGGGAAAGTATCATCTGGTTTCTGGGGCAGAGCGTTTGTCAAATTTTGTCGACCTGTGTTATGACACCAAAATAATAGCCAGTATTTCAGCTTCAAAACTGCATGAAAACTTATTCTTTGATTTATCATTATTTTGATGTTTTAGGTCTTTATAGTTTACAAATTCATGGTGGCTCAATTTAGGAGTCTGGAAGTGTATTTATGATCTAGCTAATCAACTACCTACTGGCTAGTAAATTCTAATACAAGAAAGTCAAGACTATTTTGATGGTACCTACTGTAACATCTGTCCTGAGACAATTTGAAAATCTATAGATCTAATTTTAATAACCTGCAATTATTATTTCCCCAAAACAAGACAAAATGAGATTTTAATACAGATTTATTTATAACATAGTAGCTCAACTGTCACTAATGAGACAATTACTTTTCTATTGTTACCAATCTTTATGGAAATATCGCGACATCGCAGCGGATTAGGATGACAGATCAACCCAATTTTATTTTTATCGATTTATATATATTGATGGGTGGACTATGGGTTTTGACAATGCCCCAAATATTTATAGTGACTATTTGGATATTAATCTACAAACAAAAGCATAATGAAATCCATGTTTTTGTTTGTAGACTGGGAACAACATTAGTTATTTGAAGTTTAACCGACATATTTATGTTCCCACCCTGTATACAGGTTGTGGCATAAATAGTGGTCCAACATTAACCTTTTAACGGCCTGACTTCATATAAGTTGTCGTGCCCCCAGCCAGGCACAATGAATCGAAAAATAAATACCTGATAGAATACAGCCTAATTAAATAAAAAAGCAGATCATACGAGCTGTGGCATTTGGTCGTAAATATTCGACCTTGGCAAAACGAACACGAAATTATTTGTCAGATTAATCCGGCGTAAGCAGTTAAAAGGTTGAAATGCTGTACATTCAGCTATCACATCACAATATGTCAGGGAATTTAGTGTCCCACAGTGTTTGTTGGATAACTATCTTTGCCAAACCTGTATGAATGATCCTGTCATCTTTTGAGAGCAACTTTAAGCACTTTATTTTTAAGACTTTCAAGAAAAATACCTACAAAATAATACATACATATTTCCAATAGGAAGGAAATCATAATTAATACCTATTAGTAATTTATCTCATATTATCAACAACATTACACATAAGGCGATCTAGCTCATAGCATGGATCAGGATTAGACACATCATTGGTACTGCAATCCATGTGTTCAAGTATTTCAACAGGGACCTTGAAGTTTGCTTCTAATTCATTCTGGTCTGGTAAACTTTGTAGAGCACTTTGCAATATATCTTGTACTTTGTCCAAGTGTTTCTTGAACCTGAAAGATAATAATGTGTTAAATAACAAAATATTTGATTATATCTACATATCTTATGTAAATGATTTTATTAAAAATTACATTACCGTGTAGCAGTTTCAACACGTTGGCGCTTCTGCAATTCCATCATTACTCTCAAAGTTTCTCTAGCTTGATGGGGTCTAAACTCATTTAATAAATGATGAATGTGTATGAACAACAAACTAAGATCCTCAACTTTTTCTGCTCTTTTAGGAGAGTCAGGACAATGGACCAACAAATCTAATAGATCTAAAAAATTTACAAGTAAAGAGTGGTTTAGTTTCTTCAGTTCTCTTCTTCTTTCAAAATGCATGGGATATAGCCGCCGAAATCCCTAGAAGAATAAAATTAATTTTTAATTGTTTATTTACATAAATGGTATTCATTGTTGTACAATATGAGATTTTTACCTGACTTTCCAGTGACCTGATTATCGTATCATCCGCATTGAAAGTATGGCCAAACATCGAATATGAATCGTGAATAGGTCGCGGTGGTAAAGGTGCTCTATTTCTTCGAACATTTTCATCAGTATAGAAGTTTATATATTGCATGGGGGGCAATGGTAATGAACTAACTTGTGCTGTCTCGGAAGACATGGTTGCGGCAAGTTATAAGACACTTATCAAAACCAAATTAACTGTATTACTAAAGAGTGTCGCAGTTGTTAAAAATGGCTTAAGGTCTTCGCATCTAAATTAGTGCACAAAACAAATTCATTAAACGACTTCAATGACTGTCACCATCACTATTGACCATTAAATTGTCACTTTGATTACTTTGTGTTTGTTTGTTGTCACTGTCAGAGACGTCAGAGTTGTAAGAGCTTCAAGACCAAGAGCATGCTATGGCAATAAAAGTACTCTGTGTATGGCAGGCTGGCACCTGGCAGCTTGGAACATACAGCAATTTCGGTTTTAGTGAGTTAGCAAAGCGCCGTCTCTGGAACAGATAGCCCTCCCTCAACGAAAAATACTGTGTTCCAATATTAAAATATATAATGATGATACCGGGAGATGGTGTGACAAACAAACACATACATTAAATAACTGTGGACAAGAGCTTGCACCCTATGGTGCAAGGAAAGCAATATATATCGCTTGCACTCTGTAGGGCATGATCGTGGATCATGGAATTAGTAAGTACTATGAAGAAGAAGTGAGTGAAGTGAATGATGAAATAAAAAAAGTACTAAGGCCGGGCGTACTAGCTCAGAATGC
Source organism: Luperina testacea (assembly GCA_927399505.1). Lineage (NCBI taxonomy): Eukaryota > Metazoa > Arthropoda > Insecta > Lepidoptera > Noctuidae > Luperina > Luperina testacea. Next base: position 12,758,669 of record OV656762.1, read on the forward strand.
CTAGAAAGGCATTCTGAGCAGAAGAATCGAGCACGAGTGTGTAATCCGGAAAATTCAGAAACTGAAACCAGAATGGGAACAGAATCTGCCACTTTGCCACGGTTTTTTTTGTTTAAAAAAAAAAAAACCAAAAAAAAAATACTTGCTCACTTCTGAATGCCAATTCGGAGTTTTTGGCGGGATTTCTTCGAGTGAAGTCTAGTTGGCTGTTTTAATTATTCGCAAATTGATTCCTAGTGGATATTGTGATGTAAAATTGGTGTAGTTTTGTATCTCAAGTGTCTGCGCAACTGGACAATATGTGGAATCATTGAAACAGACGCGATCCCGGTAAAATGGAGCTGAGAATTTTTTTGTAGTTTTGGCTACCTCAGCGAAGTTTACCGGAAAACTTGATTCGATACATTTGCTGCCAAATACTCCCAATACATTAGAATGTGTGCACCCATATTCTAATGTCATGTTAGACTAAAAAATAGTAACTGATGACTAGGCAGCATGGTCTCAGACCTTAGCCTTTATTAAAAAAAAAAAAAATGAATGCCAATTCTCGTAATTCTAGTCGCAGGCTCATCTCAGCGACAAACAAATGTCAAAAACTTGTCAAAATGTAATGTATGAAAAGGAGATGTCCGCTTTTTGTATGGACGTTGGTTTTTTATTCCAAGAAAAATCTAACCAGCATCAAACTCGGTTCAAATAAATACGACAAAAATATGGAACTCAGAGCAACTGAAATAATATAAAATAATAATTGATGTTATTTGTAGTTGGCAACCCTAATAAATACTCCGTCACTCTGTGACAATGTCATATTTGACAGATGATTTTTCAGCTGTCACTGGCGTTAGAGATGTGCCAACTCAGGATAAGACACGCCTTAAGGTTACTCGGATTGAAATTCATGTGACTCGAGTTGAACTCGAGTTACGGAATTCTGGTAAATGGATGAAATTGAACGAATTATTGTTTTTTCACCTCAGCCGGTCGATTCTGTAAAAATCTCACCGTGGAAACTTAGGTGAAGTGAGTTTGCTTTTGCTAGGAATTGACACTATTGACAACTCACTCCACGCTCACTTCACCTAAGTTTTCACGGTGAGATGTTTACAGAATCGCACTGCTGTTTCGCGACGATTTTTTTTTTGACGTGACAACGTCTAATAAATCGATGAAGCTGGCTGCACACACGAAAAAGCATGACTCATGTAGCGTTACCTCGCGGCCTTGCTCTGTAGCGTTGTTGTAGCGTTCCATGGCGGCTTGAAGTGCAAGCGAGAGCGCGGAACGAGCGATGAGAGACAGAAGATGATGTCGAACGCTGCCGAATCGGCCTCCGCGTTCGGCAATTTCATTAATATTTTTTATAGATTCGCAAGGAAACGTATATTGAGACTATTTTAATTATTTAAAATACAATTTCAGTAGAATTTAAATATAAAATAAGGTTCAAATACATGACAAACCAGAGACGTCAATCACGTACTCGCTTCTTCATTTACCGTGGCAATCTAATTCAACTCGATCGCGGCATCTCAATCTGAGCGCAACTCGAAAAATCGAGTTAGCCATACATAGCTGGCGTCACCAGCTCAAAGTGTTATCGATTCTTGCCGAAAAAGATCCTTAGAAGATTAGATGTATGTACCTAAATATGTTTAGTCCATTTTATGAAAATCAAGAAAGATAATTTCTCATCAGTAAAATCAGGTATTTTTTTAGTTCAGGGAATTCGTTAATAACAAATTACCATATAAGGAGTATTCGGTATAAAACAAGACATTTATTTTCTTAATGATTTTACATTAAAAAGTTTAGAAAATAAATAATATATCTTATAGTCTCAATAGAAAACACAAATGTTGATTTTCTATGCTAAAAATTGATTTAAAAAATCGATTGTTTTCGCCCGATAAAACGATTAATTGAGGTCAGCGCCATCCCTACCGGCTCCATGCGTCATTCGTCCGACGTCACGCTCCTACCTACATCAAAAATTGATTGACGTTGACGCTCACTGCCAGTAATGACAGTTCTCCTGTGTCAATTTTGACAAGTTTACTTTTTTTTTAGGTGTGTTCATTTTATTTTTCTAGATAATTAGAAGGTTTGTTCGTTTTAGATGTAAATTCTCACGAAAACAAAAAACGATTTTTCTCAAAATTGGAGGTCTTTAAAAATGTATGATATAACTAGAACGACTAGTTTTAGGGATGTCTATCCAAATATATTTAACTTACTCTGGTTGGAATTATTAAATAATAAAAAACCATTTCTGGACATGTCCTTTGAAGTATTTTTTGATAGATTGAGACTGAGACCAGACTGTGAACGTTCTTAAAATTACGAGAACTGTCCCTCAGATGTCACAGCTAGCGGTCAAATTCTTGGACGTAGTATCTTAGTCTGTTGTAGACCTAGACACATTCATAGAGCGACACATTCTGCAGTCATCCGTGATAGTACAGAATGTGTCTACATGGCAGTGGTAGGAGGGGTGGGGTATATAGGTGCCATGGCAGTACAGCGTTTTGCGCAGTGCTGTTTCACTGAAACACTTGCGTATTTATTATCCCATCGAGCATTTATAAAAAATCCTGCACTTTCCAATACCGTTGAGATCAAGACAGCGTTGTTAGAGGAGTGGGACGGACTTCCTCAACACAACGTAAAACGTTGGATCTATCGATATCGATGAAGAATCGATTACATGCTGTCATCAGGGTTAGGAGCCCCCCTAATATATATAACGTTTTAATTGTTCCTTTTAAGTTTATTTGTTCCATTTTATTAAAATAAAATCTCTCCTGAAATCCTTTTCCTAATTCCCATTTTTATTTTTACTCGAAAATAGCTAAACCGATTTTAAATGCTTATGGCATCATCAGGTACACACGACGACGCGACGTAACAAGCTATAATTTTCCAGTTTAAGCTGACCTTTCATTGTACGAAAAGCCTTTACAATGCAAGGTCAGCTAAAACTGGAAAAGTATAGCTTGTTATGTCGTCGTGTGTACAGACGCCAGCACGTCAAGTTACTACAATCTTTCAAATTTCTTTAAAATATTTTAAACTTTATCGCTAAAGCATAAGGTTCAAAGTTGATTGAAAAAATTTAACAGTTTCGGGTAGTTTGATGGGCTGGTGTCCCATCTTAACCGTATAGTTCAAAACCACCGATCCGAATAGAGTATCCTCTCCTCGGTAACGGGTCCCATTGGACCCCAAAATGAAGACATTACGACATCCTAAATTGATTAACTATGTAAATATTATGTACTTATTATGCCACGAGTTCAGAGAGTTGAATAAAGTTAACGCCAATTTTTCATCTTAGTCCAAAAGTTTATTCATTTACATCTTTGTAAATGCGTCATTTTTATGACACTGGTGTTCGAGGCTAAAAATATAAAAAATGGAGGATTTCGAACATCTACACCCCACTACAGGGACAGGGAATAACACATTATTTAATTATTTCAAGGCGGAAACAGACTTATAACACACTACGTTACGCGACATCAATAAAGCTTACTCATTGGCCACATTTTACATTTCGTTGAGCTATTTTCGTCATTTGGCTCTATTTGGCTAATAAGTAATAAGTAAGAATGGGATGGCATTGGGTGTTACAAGTGTGCTGCGGCCTTTATCCCTATCCCACACTCTAATCTTCGTCGTTTCTTTGTTTATTTCCTCAGAACAATAACTAAAGTTATTGTTCTGAGTTTATTTCATAGAGTACATACTTAGCTGTCAAAAAAATAATTTCATTCATATTTCATTCATTCATTACTCATTTCATTTCATTCTTCGTGCTTCGGGTTTTGGAATAATATTTTTAGCCCCTAAAAGGGAAAATAGCAAAAGAATGTAATTTTTGTTCGATGTTAATGTGTTGTTGATGACGAATCAGTAAATGTAGGTAATATAGACTAATAAAAAAATATCGTCAACATATTTTTTGTTCAATACTGATACTCATCTATTTCTGATGGATTTGGATGTTTAGAGGTATGTATGGTTTTACGTGTTTTAAAAGTGGTCTTGCCGGTGTTTCAGGAGTGTTTAATCTAAAATTAAGGTTTGTCTGTTATGCTTCAGGCTTAAAATGGCTGGAAAGGATGATGATGAAGTAATACTGCAAACGTTTATGGTCAAGAGGTCTCAAAATAAAAAGCTATTTACACCGGTCAACTACAAGGAACGGTGGCTGGTTTTGACTCGTCGAGCGCTTATTTATTATGACACAGATGGAGAGGTAAATTTTATTGGTCCACTTTTATTACTAAACCATTGATTTGAATGATCCTATTTCTTGTTGACTATCAACAGTTTATTTATCCTTTCCTTATAACCCAATGGTTGGGCCTGGAAATTTTATATTTATCAACATAATTTTGTTTTTAATGTCTTGCTAATTTATTGTTCTATCAAAAAGCTTGTCTCATAGTTTGTATATAATTAATTTTTTTTCAATCTATTTTATTTTTTGTGCCGCTAAGGACATGTCCTAAAACTTTAGGTAAGTAGTTCTAAGTGATATTCACATGGCATAATGATATGCTCAATTATTTTGGTGATACAAGAAATAAGTGAAGCAAAGCTGAACAACTTCTTATCTTGTAATTTTTAATTGAAGAAATATTAAATACCAGATTTTATTCTTTGTTGTTGAATTAACAACTAATAAATTGTGGGTTTACTTATAGCATGTACCTTAATATTTTACTAATAGCATGAACCCTGAATGCCTGTTGCTACTACTAGCTAGGTATAATACAAGCAATATTTACCACCCACACGAAAAAATAGATAAATTTAGAGAAAATTTCCCCCTAACATGTACCTGAATCTTGATAAAAAAAAAACAATTTTATAATCATCATTAGAATTCATAATTCATGAAGTGATGTCAATATAAAATGATTTTACTTATAATTTCTCAGTAGTAGCCCGGAGTCTGGATTTGAGCTCAGTTTTGGAAATAGGCTCGCCCCCTTTTACCATATACATGACTTAAACTTAACTGGCAATATATGGGTTGTATGTAAACCTCTGCCTAACCCTTCACGGATTACACATGTGTGATGTTATATTATCTCCACATTTTTTGTCTCCACTATTGGATACACATTCCATAAAAACAGCATGCTTGCCTACAAATTAGATAAAGAGTAGATATGAAGGAAGCTATCTAAGCTAGCTAAGTAAATCTTGAAAGTTGCACTTTTTTGAGATAATGCTTTTATTTATGTACCACCACACTTCCCAAAGGCAGGAGGCCTGTTTTCCAGGCCCAGCATTGTAACATTGTAGACCAGGGGTGGCCAACTTGGCTAGACCCAAGATCTACTGTTCACTGATGACACCCTGTGCGATCTACCAATTACATACTTCTTGAAATCTGAAATGAAACAGCATAGTTCATTCAGTACACAATTATGTAGTATTTTTTATTTTATTGAGAGGGAAAATAACTCATCTGTCGTCAACTGACTGGCGGATTGACAACCGCCCGCGCCCCACACGCTTCCCGCTTATTGTTATCGCGCACCGAAAACAAAAGAGAGCTATACTGCATAGAAGAGAGGATAAATAACGTGACGGAACGGCGATTAAAAAATGATACAAGATGATGCGTGCAGCAGTTAGTGATTAGGTACGTTGCGCAGCCTGTTCTACGTACATTATATTTTTTTCTTTGCGACGATCGACTGGACTAATAGTCGCGATCGACCAGTCGATCACACACAATCAGCCCATAACATTCCCGTTGCTGGGACACAGGCCTCGTCCTGTGTGAGGGATCCTGTGTTATGCTGGGTATACGGTTTAGTATTTAGATGATTTGGCCCTACTAATTTTTTTTTTAAACATAACTAATCCAGATACTGTGACAAGCCATTTAAAAGACCATAAAATTGTTACGTACGACATGCATTCGACTCCTATATTACGACGGGCCTTTTACGGGCCATCTATTCCAGGCTTTCCTGGAAAAAATAGTTTCAGTAACATCTGGGTTAAAACATAATTATTCCATTAGAAGAAATAGTTCTGTGATGTGTTTCAAATAAAGCCGTAATTCATCCTTTTCAGCAACCCTGTTTCTTAGTGAAATAATATGGGTGGTTTTTTAAATTACTCGGTTCGATCCTGTCTAGTGTAGGTAATTGATTTTTCAACAAACTAAAAATTGAGTTTTCAAGTTGTGTACAAAAAGTTCTTGGTTCCTTTGACCACTTTGCTTATTTGTCATATTTGCAGTTGAAATATTTGCCTTGAAATCACATCTTATGATTCTCTATGCATAAAAGAATCAAATTACAGTAGGTTCAGAGTTCTTGGGATTAAAATTACCCACTGAAAATATTATAGAAGTGCTCAAAAAGTTCAAAGGTGGTTTTACGTCAATGTAATTTATCTACCTATGATAAAGTACATTCATTATTAATTAATTCACCTTCTTTTATTGTCATTTAGAGCACATCAAAAAACTACCAGATGCAACATGCTGCTTCTATAATAATATAATTTATTATGCTAATAGTATAGCAGGTACTATCGCAATATCGCATGACATAAGATATTAAAATAAAATAATTAATAGTAGATTATTTGCCAAGGGAGCAAACAACTATTTTGAAGGCGAAAGTATCAAAGTACGTCATTCGAGCTTAAAATAGTGGTGCTCCCGAGGCGAGGTGGTCACTACTTTTTATCACCCTCTGAAAAAATAAGTAAGTGCTAGTTATGAATAAGAATAGTACAGACGCCAGCACATAAAGCTACCCGAAACTGTCAAATTTTCCCAATCAACCTTGAACCTTATGCTTTAGCGATAAAGTTGAAAATCTATTAAAGAAATTTGACAGATTGTAGTAACTTGATGTGCTGGCGTCTGTACATTCATTATCACTACTTGAGGAAGACATACTCATTTTTTATAAAACTAAGTAAAATCCTAATTTGAGTAAACAATTACGAACGAAATCAGAATGCTTTTCGCTCGTTTTTTATTTTTTCACAATTTTTTTTTAATTTGGCTCGCGCGCGTTTTATTTTATCATACAGCCTGTTACTTGTTCATACAATGTTCGTGATTGATCTCTTTGGTGACTGGAACTTTTACTAACAATATCCACATTCCAAATTCAAATCACTTTTAGTCCCTAGGGATTAAAGAGCTATTTTAGTCCTTGTTTACGAAGAATATACTACTTAGCTCTTTTTGAATAGATGTGATAAAAAAGTGTTTTTTATTCAATAAGAAATAATATTTAAATTAAATCTCTTACTAGCACTTACGTATTACTCAATCAAAATAGAAAATCTGGGGCCACGGCGAATTAATCCCAAAAACGAAAGACCTTTTCAAATCATCTTAAAGTAATCCATCCGGATTATATATAACTCTTTTTTAATAGTTTATTTAATGATATTAAAAATACAGAGGTGTTACTTAAGTTTAAACTCGCCAAACTTTTACGTTTGATGGCGACAGGCGCTCATTTACATAACAATGCACCACCTTATTACATACCTACTTCTTATTTATATTATTTATTTATTTATCCATTTATTTCAGGCGTCAAGGCCCATATAAAACACATACAATATAATATACATTCATTCATTCATTCATTATACTGCCTATGGTTCAATCTTATACAATGTAATCTGCATTCGCGATTTTTTTGTCAAAAATGTAATCAAATATGGTCTATGGCAAAATAACTTTAAAACCTACACAGTAAAGTTCAGTTTACACCACAAATTCAAACATTTTTATAACGTTTTCAATAGTGCTAGTCACTCTGAGATTAACTTTAAATACAGTTGATATTTGTTTAACTTGAAATAATATTAATTTGAAACATAAGTTTAAATAGACTTTATTTAGTTATGTTTGCTATCCTGTATAATGTTCTTCAATTTCGTTTTAAGTAATCCTTTGCTAATTTTTACTTTTTATCTTTTTTTTTTTTAATAAAGGTTTCCCGTACACAAAGAGTCCATAGCTTATCAGCGAATCGGCAACTTGGAGAGCTTAGTTGTTGTAATAACAAAAGAATTCCAGTGCGCAGGTAGTCAGCCAACTGGAATAATTGAACATCAGCACCAAACTCAAGATATGATTCACAACCTAATTACTGGTTCAGTCAAAAACATTTGGTTTTACCTTGCTAAACTATTTTTAGGCTTGGAGCAAAAAACTTAAAAAAAAATGAAAACCCATCCGCTGTTTACGACGACTCGACTGCGTGACTTATGTCGGCATCAGAAAACTATAAAACGTTAGTAAGATTATTATAGTATCACGCTATTAGACAAATTAATCAGGTTCTAATCGGAAAGTTACGCCGTAAATCTGGACACTCGACTTTACTAATAGGTACTTAAGATGTCAATCTACGATAGGTCTGTGTATGCGTCGCTAAAAATAAAAACATAACTGAACAGTTGAGGAAATTACAGATGACATTTAAGAATCTTGTGGCCATTCGCTAGCCGAGAGTCTTAACTAGACTGCATCTCAACTGTATGCTAAGTGAGCATTAAAATACTACAGTTGCATTTTAACTGCAAGTAAACTTTACCGCACGGCTACTCCAAATAGCGTTGTTTTTTTTGGAATAATTGCCACTGAATTGGTCCTCCTATTACATACCTACAACCAAACTTATTTTTTGGAAAAAGTGTGTAAAGACGTTTATATTATGGCGTATTAAGAATCTTAGATTACATTACATCTTGATAAGGGTACCTAACCTATAGGTATGCAGAATCTTCCTGTTTGGGTGACTAATTCAGGATACATTCAGGAAAGCAGTGAGAACTCAAAAACGTTTAATGTAGGTACCTACAGTTGTGCATGTATGTGGACACTAGATCCAAAGCATGCAAGTCATTTTTTGTGAAATCTTCCGATCTAGGATATTAAACTGCAGCTGTTGATAAAGACAATCATACGATTTGTGTCGTATTTATGACAAATACATATACGACGTCTCGTATAAAAAAATAGTCACTTGCACCGATTGTATAATGAACCTAAAAGATGGCTCGATCGTTACGCACGGCAGAGAAGTTATGAAAACATAAAAAAATATTTTTCTACATATCTTGTTGGGCTAGCAAGCTAAAGGTAATATAGCTTGCTAGCCCAATATACCAATCAAAATGTTCTACGTTCATAGTAGGTATCGACGCACTGCGCTGGTTCACGCGGCTTTGCATGAATCAGATCAGGTTAAGAAAGGCCCGCCCGCTCTTACTCTGAATAAGTTTATTTAAACTCGCTCAGAAAGACATAATCTTGCCGTCTGGCAAGTTGAACACCATTTCACCAACTGTCGATCGCTCGCCAGATGTAAGATATCGGTTAGTAGCCGGCGGCCGGGTGCTTCGCGAATAGGTAAGGCGGTTTAGGGAACTCGTTCTTGTCGTTCCACATCTTATGCTAGGTAATTAAGAGGCAGTCTTTGCTTGCATCCCATTATTTGCAAAACATGGATGGCCTTATCCACTAATAGTTTTTTAATTTCATTTTGACTAGCTCGTCCCGCCATTCCCTTCGTGGTCTACTGCGGCGTTGCGTCGATGTATCAGGGGCCCACTGCGTACTAACTTTGGCCTACGGCTCATCAGACATACGGCAGACGTGGTCAGTCTAACACCATTTTAGTTATAGTTGTACCTTTATTAAATCATATTAAGGTAGGACAGTCGGCCTGTCCCTGAAACTTGTCTAGTAATATCGAATAGTGGATAAACTACTAAAATTGCGAGAAACGGTTAAACGTTTGAACGATAGATGAAAAAAAAAACCAAACAATCCAGAGGATCTTCAAGGAATGGGTACATTAAAAAAAAAACATCGAGCTCAGACCGCATTTTTCACACTCAAAAGATATCTGAGCTCTGTGTTACCTTTGGGTGAACCCATGCCTTGAAGGGTCCTCGGGACTTTTCGATATGCAAGCTTTGCCTTAGGGTAAGTTTACGACTATATCTTTACACGTTATTTAGCTGCATTGCTATTGCTTTTCACCATTCACTGCTAAACCCATCTATGACCGCTTAGGCGCTTACGCTAAAATGCGTAGCCCGTTTATTCGCAAGGACAGTTTACTGCATTACTGTTCCTATCACAGCGGGACTCTATTCTTCCAAGAGCATTTATATTAAACTGTCTTCCTTGTATAAACACAAAAGGCAAAAGATCCTTATGATTGACCCTATCGATTGGTGCCGTAAAAGTATAAGATTCAATTTTTTCGGATTTTAGTCGGTTCGATTCCTGGGTGTGGCAAGCGTATTTTCAAAAATCTTTAAATGTAGTTTTGCTTCGTTTTAAAAATAAAGGATTGTTTCCTTTGAGTAAAATTTGCTGTCTTCAGTAAGTATTTAGAGAACTTTTCCTCCAGGTACGCTTCGAAACTTCCTGTTTATTTTGGAGTACTTGCCTAATATTGGAATCTATGATTCATAAATAAAACAAGGAAATTTAATTCCTGTTACTGTGAATCAAATAATATTACGACAAATTATTAATTAAGTACGACATTATTTATTACGAGTTTTGACTGGTCCTTACTACCACAACCAACATAAACTTATTAAATATCAAACCCAACTAACTGCATTATAACAGCTTAGGCAAAACTTAGCCAGATTCCATAATTAGCTTTCATCCTTTCTTGATAACTTTTATAAACATTTTAACAAACCTATTGAGCTTCATTCACTTTGCATATTATAATATGCAAAGTGAATGAAGCTCATGATTGGGTTGTCTCCTACCACATTACAGTTCTGAAGTGATGGACAACCAACTCGTGCGTGAAAGTCTCGTCGCTTTTGCGCTGCTTACGATCAGATGGCTTGCTCAGCTAACCTTAGAGGTGTATCATAAATTATCTTAGTGCATATTTAGGATATATAAATTTACTATTTAGGATAGTTGGAGGACCTAATTGGACTGTAGAGTCCAATTTTTAATTAGGTACCTAATTATTATTGTAATAAGTGTAGTCGTTGTTGCATAAACATTTAATAAATGATACTGTCATTTAGAACTCAGCTGATAATAAAATAGTTTTACAAACTACGTTGCATTTTACTGTAGTAAAACTGTAGAACGCGCAGGTGATGTTAGTTTTGTTCGATGTTTTAAATGAAAGCTGGAGGACGTAGGGGAGAATGTGTGGGGTGGGAGCGCATGCGCGAGCTGGGTGTGTCTACCGTCCGGCGCGACGCCCGGCGGCGGTAGCGGCAGTTCCGCTACACCGTCCGTCGCCGGCCAACACCGCACCCGAACCACCGCTGGTAAACTACCAATCACTTACACCTCAATCACACATACAGTTTTTACTTAAAATAACACACAAATAATGTTTCATTTACGGTTTTCATCTCACAGTGCTGCTAATATCTCTCTTTTTGGTGTTATTGAGACATCGAACCGGTGGCCAAATACGTGCGCATTCCTTTTTCAGTTTCCACCTACGCAAAAACCACTTTTTTACACAATTCTAAATCGGCATTTTTATTTCTGATTGAGTAATTACCGCGTGGTATTTTGATACATGACGTTAATGCTTTTAGTTTTATTATTTAGCTTTTCCGTGACCGCTTGATGTGCGATAGCAGCGTCTGATGGGTAGCTTCAATTTACCGTGATCAGTTTCTCCAGCCATTTGCTGGAACTTCATTAGGTATTTATTTAAGTATTTTTGCGCTGAACACCTTTTAATCAAATGCCAGTCTTACAATTCTCATAAGCAAAAATAAAATGTATTTGAATAATATAGAATTCTAAAATGTTCATGAATCTCTTAAAACACAAGCACAGCATAAGTAAGTAAGTACAGATTTTATCCAAAAAGTGAGTAGAATTGAATTAAAATCTGTTCATATTCAGGAATACACTTAAAAGAACACTATGTTCATACGATCTTAAAATACAAATTGTGAAACGCTGTTCTAAAGAGAATTTAATTCTGTAAACAAACAAAAAACAGGAAATGTCTCAAAACAAAAAGTGCACATTTTTGTTGATGTTGTTTAGGCGGCACCTCGTGAGTTTTTCAGGAATGGACAATTTTCTAGAAGTCATTTTATTTCTCATCGGTAAAAGTTATCATTTTGCTATCTCTACGATCTATTGATGCAAACAAACAAACAAAAAAAAAACAATGAATCTGTTTTTGGCCAAACATTATAAAAACACATGTATGCAAAAACGAGCTCTGTTTCTTTTTACCATAATTATTTTCTTAGTTTTCTGCAACATCATAGTTAAAAGATATACAAGCATACAAAAACCAGTTGGCAGCCAAATTACAAAAGTCTCCCAAAGACAAAAACAGTGTTCTAAATTCGCGCAACCAAATACAAAGAAAGTAAAGAGAATTCACTGACATTTCTGATGTATTAAACTCTGCACAGCAACAGAAAGCTCGAAAAGTGCAGTAAAATAAACAAAAAGTGTGTCGTAGCCCTCCCGTGCTTAAATAGACTTGGCAATCACTCCCCACAGCGAGTAGCGTCAACCCCTCGCACTTCGCAGTAATGTATGTCATGTACCGTCATGCCTCGTGTGGTCCCTCGTTATGTGAGCAATTTTAATGGAGAGCCCTCTGACGCCCGCTAATTGTTTGAAAAAGCTTCACTCTACTGACTCAACCGCGTCTCTCTTCTGTGCTGTGTTGTTCCAGTTCACTTCAAAGAGTCTTGCAGCGCATGTTTCAACTCTTTAAAATGTAGAGCGCTTTATGCCTTACTTTGCAAAAGGTTGACGTCCATCATTTCGAGGTTTAATTGCTACTTATCATCACTTTAACGTTCGGCTCAACCAATCGAAGTCGATTATATTAATAAAAAAAATAGTTTCTAGTAAGTACCATTATGATGTCGAAGAAAAATAAATGATTTAGCTGCTAATGATCGGAAAGGAAATACAAAAATTAATACAAATCTTAACTTGCGATATTCAGCAACACCTTCCTAGTTCTCACGCTAACGAATCTGTTCAGTTAATTTACTGCTTATCTCTACATAGTGTACATTATTAACCATTATTTAATTAACTCAGCACGATGTAAACAATATGATTGAGGCAATTAAGTAATTGAATGATACATGAGATATCTACACTAATCTACACTATTCGTCAATGATGTTTTGAAACACCACATACGAAGAGCTAGAATATCATTGAGACCAATTGACAATATTATCGGAGATAGGTTTGTCGGGTGTTCCTGTAAACGGAGCTGTATATCCCCCCGCAGGAAATCAACTCGGTGATTTGATTCATTACGCAACCCGGGTGCTCGGCCGTTGTGCGCTTTCAGGATGTTATTAGACCAAGTCACCTGACGTGAAGCAAATTCGATAGAAAATCTGCATTTGTACTGATGAACTCGTTCTTCGGCATCGATTTAACTGAACGGGATGTTTGATTTGAGAATCAGAAAATGTTAGCTCAATTTGAAGCATGTGGTATAGACAGATGTTAAAAGTATTCGAAATAGCTACACGAGCAAGTGTTTGCGAAAACTCTCTCGTTAATAAAGTTAAGTAAGTGTTCCGGGAAATGTTGTGATGTCGGTAATTGGTGTAGTGTGTTACTTAGAGAGGGCTGTTCGCTAGCCGGTTGGCATGGCGCCAGCCCAGTCGTTGCTCTTATCGCGGCTTGCTAGTCGACCCACTAATGTGGTATATACGTTTCGTCATCCATACACCTTCCACAAGTACACAAAAGTGTTATACTTCCACAAGTATACAAAGTGTTAAGTTTGCTGATTATTCCTTTTCCTTCATTTAAAGTAGGTTAAAAAGTTGTAAGTTTGCCTACATACCTACATTGGTTACACATTTTCATTTCCTCAGCCCTATGAATGAAAATATCGAATTTCACTGGGGAGTGCCAGTGAATATGGAAATTTTCACGCATCAGCGAAATTGGAGCTTGGCTCTGAAAAATATCCGAGCTTTCAGTTCCGACCAGACTTCAATTAGTGAGAACTGTAGCGTAGCGTAAACTACTTCTTTTGTGCATGTTTAATTGGATTTAAAATATTTTTGAAGCTAAATGTAGAATGATCTCCGTGTTTCTGTTCATGTGATATTTTCGATAACGTAACAAGAGAGCTTTCGTAAAACAAGAAATTTTGCCGTTTTTCCAAGGTCTAAGAAATCATTATGTAAATATGTAGTTGAAAGATTTTAACGGTTCTTGTTCATGTAAATCTTTCAAGTTATTCGATCTCATACAGTACGTACTCCTTAAGTCTACGTCAAGTTTTCCACTGTTGGCTTGCAGGTTATCCGTTTTGAATAAAACTCTGTTCGTTGCTAGACCGATTTGGTTTCTCGCCCGGCCTGCCCAGCCCCCTTGACAGTATACGCGCTATACCTACATAATTTCTACCGTACTTAAGCTGCTAGTTTTCTAACTTGATTAGTTTTTAATCTTTTTTGTCGTAAACATTATCTAAATCGTGGTTGATGATTTGACGTTTATAAAAGCTCTTTAATTAAAGCAAGACATTTTCGCTACTAATATTTTCGAAGGTCAACTTCGATTAAATTAAATATGTATTATTTTCAAACTTTACTAACATAGGATGTCGTAACAGACCAACCGACAGCGCTAGATTCAGGCTCGCAAGAAACACATCTCCAACTCCAAGCTTGATTATAATTATGTTATTCATATACTAGGTAGTGTGTGGTCTAGTCGCGGTCATTTATACACGGTAAACAATCGAAAATGGCCTCGGTTTAATGACTAGTTGACGTCAAGACGTTACTGCCAGCGCTACCACGCTCATACCGTGTGTATTAAGGTGAGCTAGCGTTGTGCGTTGAATGGACAACTTCCTTGAATTTTAAAATTATTAAAATATTCTAGTGAGGGGTGACGATAGGCAGACGATTGTTTAGTTCAATCGTAGAAAATACGTTTCAAACCGATTGTAAAATGGTTTATATGTCGTGTGTGGTAGAAACGAAAGGAGCGCGGGCGCATCGAAACGGGCGCAATCCATACTGTGGAGCAGGCGCAGTTGGGGGAGCTGAGCAAACACATACCCGAGGGTGACGGTGAGAAGAGCCCCGTTTATAGATATCCCTTTCAGGTAATAATATATTACATAGTAACATAAGCATACGCAAAAATAATGTCAGTGATATTTGTTATCAAACTGTTGATTTGTAAACTAATATCCGTAAAAACTCATTATCATTATGTGTGAATGTAAAAAATCTTACTCACGTGTGTGTACGGTCAGGTGGGGTACTCGGAACAAAACACAGACTACACACTTTACCTCGTCGCCGGTGACCATACGGAACGCCTGCAGTGGATCCACACAATCCGATCGGGTACGTACCCACCCACCGTTACATAATGTCGTTTATTACGTGTGACGTAGTTGAACCCTGTAACTGACAATCTGTATCTGTGTGTTAACTTTGTACGCTCTATGTATATAAAATCTATTATATACCGACTGTATTTCAGCAGTTAGGTCTTTGTAAAATTCGGTACCCATATCCACAAGGGATAGAGGATTTTATCTGGTTGTTATGCCTTTTATCCTTCGTACTGAACATTCCGGTACTTACTTAAAACGAAGGTTTTTTGGTGAGCATTTATTCTTCCAGTTAATAAAATCGGTTAACTTTCATCCATAAGTTAAGGTAAGGTGATTTACAGTGTGCACAATTACTGGTCGTCGGAGTCGGTACCACCCAGGCGCGTGGGCCGCGCGACGCTGGAGTTGCTGTGACGCGGAGCGACGCGCCGCCCCCGGGTGCGCGGGCGCAGACCTCTGGACCCTCATAGAGTCTGATCTTGACCTGCTCGAGCCGCCGCAGGACAATCGACTGTCGAACGACGTAACACGTGCGTATACATTTCACTAAAGCCCTGCCACCAATACGATTCCGCGACACACTTCCCGGCTCCTTACCTGCTGTATTTCAAACTCGAATATTTTATTGCAATCACGTGGTAAGTTTATGTTAAGTACAAGGTATCCAGAACCTTACACACAGCCAGTTACAAAGTTTTAAAATAAAATAATTGTATCTACTTAGACTATTAAAGAGAAAGTACCTAAATAAGTAGTTCTTTATATCATAGGAATTTGAAAATTTTGAGATAAATCTTTAACATAAACTATACAATGCATATTTCTGCATTTTATAACAATGTTTATTTGGTTTCAAAATAAAAGAAGTTTATAGGTTCTAGAAGTTTATACTTCCTACAATAAATAATAATTTTATAGCTACAACAACAAATCACCAACTTAAAAAATAAACAACATAGGGTAACTTAGACACAGTGTGTATACTAAATATACATATGTACTACTATTTTGATTATTCGAGATAACTCTACAAAAAAGAGTTGGCCATTTCAATCGCAAGGCTTCTGTTGAAGATGGTATAATCTCTGAGCGAGTCAATTGCTGTTAATGACGTATAAATTACCTGTCTTCTTTCCACGTATCAAAATGCCAGTAAGTGAAAGGGAGAGCGCGCACCGCCTGCGCTCGCGCATCGAATGGTGAATGTAGGCCGAGCGCGACCATCTTTGAGCCCTCGCTCCTCGTCTCGACAACTATAAAGCCTAGTTCTCCATGGCCCATCGTAGATATAATTTATGCAGAGTACATGCCTAAACTAAAATATTGTGGGCACATATTACATTTTATTTTCTAATTTATATGTATATTAGGTATGTCGGTGCAGCGCATCTTTATTTATTATCTCCTTTAGTCAACTTTCGTCAAATTGTTAACATCTTTAAATATGTATTAAAAATACTCTTGACAAAAAAAACGATTAAAAAAAAACATTAAAATTTAAAAAAGTTGGTAGGTACATACAGACGAAAATAGAACCTTAAACTTTTTTTTTGAAGTTGATTAAAAATGAATAAGGGTCCACCGCATTTATCATTTTTAGTAGGTATATTTATTTTACGACAACTTGTGTGGTTTAAAGCAGTTCAAAACAAATTATTTTATCTTTTCAAATTAGTAGTTCATAGATTGTAGGTTTCTAAGTAATGATTCAAATAGTAAAATAATTTCTAGAATGTAATAATGACATATGGAAAACCACGTTTTTAGTATTGATTTTACTCAATAATTTCATTATTTTATTGGTACGTTTTACGTGCCGTATCTGCGGCACCACCTGCACCGTTATGTATCACGCTTTACCTTCGCCGCGGTACTTGGACACGTTTGTAGGCAGTCGGAGCGAGGTGTCGCGCGCGGACGTCCGGTCTCAAAGTCCCGTTCCCCATGTTGCCGAGTAAACCCGAAGACGAACCAATGGTGACTAAGAAGAAGTCAAAAATACCATGTCTCTCGTTAGCGTCATTCCTCCCGGCTCTAGAGGGTACGGTACATTTCGTCTGACCTCTATTTATTTGGCCTCGTCGCCATCGGTTGCGTTCACTGGTCTCGTTGCACTCACTTTCTTGTCTTGGTCAGGTGTAATGTAATGCGTTTGTGTAATGTCTGCAGAAGTGATACTGTGCAGTGATTCTGATACCCCAATAGTGTTTGAGGATAATGCTGATTGTGCCATGGATATAGGTCATCATTATTTAGTGCCCTAGCTATAACAAATTGGTTCCGTCCGCAATGGGTTTGTTATTGTGTCAGATGGACTGTTGATTTGTCAAATCGAGACGTCGAACCATCTCTTTTAAGGTTATCGTATCTACTTTCTAACAAGAACCACAGGCTAAACTTCATCGTCCCAAAGTTGTTGTAGTGGCTTAATATTTTTGTTGAGTTTTAACTGTTCTATCTGTACAGCGTTTAAGTATAATATTGTCGTGATGATATTTATATAAAAATTATAATATGGAACATTTTACTCGAACGTTGTTAGTGCATATTGTGTCATTATTATGATAATTTCTGTCAAAAGTATTAATAGTTCCGTGGCCTTAGCATAATGAGTGGTTTTACGGTTCTTAAACAAGATTTTGTGTAAAGGAAAAGGAGTTATTGATTTTGGAGGTGTTATCCGCATTCACCCGCTTGAAATGTTATCTCTATGACATTTGGATCATGATCAATTGTTTATAAGTAAAATTATTAAAAAAAAACTTAATTTACTTTAGCAGAAGTTATTAAAGTTTAATCTAAAAACAAATATGCTTTACCCTTAGATTAGACATAATGATTGATGAGCAGCAAGTAGGATAGCAATAAATATGCTGTCATCAATATTAATGCCTAGATTTCTGGATACATGTCAGCCATCGTATCCTATTTCACTCAAAAGTCGTTAAACATTTTATTTCTTACGATATATTTAATGCTATAATAATAATAGTACATACCAGAAAAATATATAAAGCTGACCATAAAAAAATTGCTTAAGATATGTTTTCTTTTTAGTAAGCATTTATCCTACTCAGTAAAACATTTCTGGTAAACGTTTAAATAGGATCCGTTTTTTAAATTATGAATATTGTTTGTTTAGCCGTCACGGCGGCAGTCACAATGCCCGGGGGAGGCGGCGCTCCCCCAGGCACTCCGTCCGCCAAGCCAAAGGTAACACAAAATGCTGCTGTAAGTATTCCAAACTTTTTTATATTTTGTTCCTAAGTCATTTACATATATTGTACTTAATTTCAATTTTATTTTAATTACCTAATACCCAATTAAAGCCATGGTTTAATATTCTGGAAGGAAGTTAAAACATAGGAAGTTTATTGCCATCTCCTCGATGATAATGTAGACCTGAATTTCAACTGCAATTTCTTATGCCCAAAATGTAAAGTGGGAAATAGAAAAAGAAGAAAATAGCGTTTTCATACATTTTGGTTAAGTTAAAAATGTGAGGAAAGGCACTTACTTGTACGATATAATTTCGGAGGTGCCATAGTACAAGTTGTCTTGTACCTACAGAATGATGAACATAATCCATACTTCTCAGTGTCAAAACGATATCTATGTATTATTGCATTTGCTGCTATAATTTTAACAAGCGATAATGGTAAAAAATGTGTTTAAAATTTACAGTTTTTTTTTAATCTATCAGCCTTCTTCACTTCCCATTTGGTATATTAAGCCATAGCAGTTGGCCCTTATTTACATATCAGCCTTATATTGAATTACAATCAGATAAAAATATTATTTTGACACAAATCAATGTAACTATTATTTGCAGGAAAAGCAGAGAACCAAAGTTGTGGTGGCCCTATATCCATTCAAAGCTATTGAAAGCGGAGATCTCTCACTGGAAAAGGTGAGCTTAGTTTATAGATATAGTACATACCTACATATTTATTTATACAAATAAGTGAAGAACATTGAAGTGTCTGTTTGTAATGTCAAAGTAACAACTTTTTACTAAATGCAAAAGTATATACGGTACTTATAAAAAAAAACAATAAACAAAAAATTGTCTGTCTGTCTGTTTGTTCCGGCTAATCTCCGAAACGGCTGAACCGATTTTGACGAGACGACTTTCACTCGCAGATAGATGATTTTATAAGCAGTAACTTAGGCTACTTTTATTTTAGAAAAATAATTAGTAAAGAGACACATTATTGTTATCCGACGTCCACGTGAAGTTGCGGGTACAGCTAGTTATAAAATAATGTTTTACCATTATGGTGACACAGCTACTTGTCATATTGTATTATACGTTATTTAGTGTCAAAAGATAAGCATGTTCAAATGAATCATAACGTTTTCACCACAGTGCCTCGCATGGAACTCTCAAATGTAGTTAATGGTCATTATTAATCAAGAACAAAGTACTTTGAGTTTTTGGTAAAATCCGTGGGTGTCGAGCACAAAAAACAAACAAACATCGCGGAGGAAATCATCCAACGATCTTTTTTTTATTCATCTCTTTTGGTAGTTTGTCTCTATGGTAATATTAAGTCTATTTTAGCATCGTCAATAAAAAACAGCCAAAATATCCATACTAATATTATAAATTCGAAAGTAACTCTGTCTGTATGTTACCTTTTCACTTACTTAACTACTTTACTTACTTTACTTTTGATTCACTTCCTACTTTACTTTTAAATTCAAGAAGATAGATAGGACATAGACTACTTTTTGACCCGGTAGCACGATCCCGTGGGATAATTCCCGACATCCACGACGAAGACATGTGACATCTAACAACCCGCACTGGGCCCGCGTGGTAGATTATAGCCCACTCCCTCTCGAATAGACGAGGCCTAGCTGTGTCCCAGCAGTGGGGAACATTATAGGCTGATTTATGCTACGCGGACGAAGCCGCGGGCAGAAACTAGTCTTAAATAACACGTACCTTATTAACTTTATAGGCCACAGACTGATATTTAATTCAATTTCCAAAAGGTGCAGTCTCTGTTGTTGATTCTCTAATTAAATACACAATTCGAGGTTCCTTTATGAGAACTACGCAGTCGCAGGAGTTAAATCAATTGATCATTATTATTTACTTGAAATTATCAATTTAGTGGCTAACATAGAATTCGTTACGCTACAGGGCGCCGAATATGAAGTTATAGACGACTCTCAAGATCATTGGTGGAAAGTTAAAGATGAGAACGGGTATGTAAAACGTTACTTATTTATTTTTATACTATGAGAATATATTTTTTTCTAGATCCTCCCATTTTTATTTACTTACCATTTGTCGCGAATCTGAAACATCTATTGCCACGATTATTTTATTGTTTAATATTATACAGTCGTAAGATAGGATTTTTTATAATTTTTCTCTGGTTCTTCTACTCCCCCTCTGAAAGTTTTTAACGCCTACGAGGGGGCGTTATCGCTCACGTTAAGAACCTATGCTTTAGAACTTTAGAATTATTTGATATCTATACTTACTTATACTCAATTTTCAGGTTGGTTGGCTACATTCCTAGTAATTACGTTAAAGAAAAGGAAACAATAGGATTGCAGAAATATGAGTGAGTATTAGTATTTAATTTAATTTAGGATAGTAGTCACACAAAATCACACCACACACACACACAGGAAAGTCATAGGGAAAAATATTTGGAAATCATATAGGGAAACAAACCGCGTTTTAAAAACATGTCCTTACGTCAATAAGAGCATAATTTTAAATATTTCAGGTGATTCTCTTATAAATAGCACTTGGATTTATTATTTTACTGACATTAAAAATCATTCAGATTATAAATTATTACATAAATTATTGCAAAATAACACTTCTAAACATAATAATAAATAATTAATAATATTTTTTTTATTAAAAGTAGTTTGTACATGGCAACCAGAGTTGTCTGAGAAACTAAAATGTTATAAAGTAAAACCAGTACAACAATAACAGGGGTCATAGGGCTCCCTTTTCCTAAACTAGGCAGAAAAACCTGTCTGTATCTTAGGAAAGAGTATCAAACATCCTTTAAACACGTACAGTATTTTCCTGCGTCGTGGCTTCTGTACAGACGTCAAATTTTCCCAATCAACTTTGAACCTTATACTTTAGCGATAAAGTTGAAAATCTATTAAAGAAATTTGACAGATTGTAGTAGGTTGATGTGCTGGCGCCTGTACTTAGGATATCGGAATCAGTTCACGTCATACTATAAAAAATAGGCTACATGGAGTTGCCATTTCCTATCTTACTTTACCCCTGAGTAATGATGGCGTAACAAACACAAAGGTCTCTTATAAAGTCTACATAATCTTGGTCAGATTATGTGAAGACAATGTAGTATTAGTGCCTGAAATGGTATTGTATATAATTATCTACTCATGAGCTCACTTCCAGCGGACGTGCTACTGAGAATTATCTAATAGGAAATCCCAATACCACCATTGCACTTGATTTAGGAATATAACTCAGGTTCTTCCCTTAACGCGTGTATTTTTGGGTAATTAAACAAAATACTAAAATGTGTTTCTTTAATTTATTTATAAAGAAACGAGAATGTACAAATACAAAAACTGTAACAACAAACATATATTCAACATAAACTTTGAAGAGGATATATTTGAATAGTTATTTTGTGATTTGTTTGACGTTTACAATTCTCAAGGCTTAGGATAACTTCTTATTCGATGCGCGTATTTGTCGTCATTGACATAATGAGAACTCGGAAAATTCGGTGTTATAATATTTTACAAAGATAAGTTAAATGTTTCATTTTACTAGCTTTCTGAGAAAAGCCATTTGCCTTTTTATTTTTTTGGTGAGCCGACAGGAAATGCAGGACAGGAACCAATCAGATTATTTGGCGCATAGAACCTGTGGATTTCAAATAATCTGATGTTTGGAGTTATCCTGAAGGTCTTGTCTCCTCTCCTAAACGAGTTTTGAAAATATCAACTGTTTGCAGTCACCGCCATGTCAGTACTTTATATTCAGCCTTCCGTACCCAGGAACCAGGACAAATAAAGAATGCTGTATTTGCATAAAATAAATTTACAACGTGTAAGAATTCCCAGGACATATCGTCCATACCTCTAGAAGGTTAAGACAGTCGTGTGTGGTACGTTCCGTGCATTAATTAAGCTTGTATGCAGGTGGTACGTAGGCGAGATGTCGCGGCAGCGTGCGGAATCTCTTCTGAAGCAGGAAGATAAAGAAGGATGTTTCGTGGTCCGAAACTCCTCAACTAAGGGCATGTACACACTCTCCTTATATACCAAAGTGTAAGTATCCTCTACCTAACTAACACCTTTATTTAACTTAACTAGAAAGTTGAATTGCATTTCTTGTGAAAATATTATACGGCTATTTTGAAGGCACTTATCGCCTTGGCACGATGTCAAGATCGCTTTAAGTTGATTCGGCCTTATTTTTCTTTACTAGCTGCGCCCCGCGGTTTCACCCGCGTACGTTTCCCGTGAAAATATCGAGATAGAAAGTATCATATGTGTTAACTCTGGTTATAAATTATCTGTGTGTCAAATGTCATCTGAATCCGTTCAGTAGTTTTTGCGTGAAGAAGTAACAAACATACAAACACACTCACAAACTTTCGCCTTTATAATATTAGTGTGATATCATTGTAGTCGCTACAATGATATAAAGAAATATCACCGACTACTTTCTACAGATTGAGTATTTGACACATGTTGCGAGCATTCAAACTAGCACATAATATTGTATAGCAAAACAGTTTCAACATCAAAATACTTATCAACATTATCTTTGAAATAGCTGCTGCTCCACCAAGAAACTATACGATTGTCAGTCTTGATGTCTTTAACTAATATTTTCGGTACTGATGGCAAAAAATTTGTTTAACAGACCGAAACTGTTTTCACAGTTAACATCTATGTCACCATTGTTAACATTAGCATTTTAATTTGGAATTAGAAGATGAAGTTTCTTGTTCGTTCTTCTCTATTGGTTCCTACTACGCTTTGGAATGGACAACTAGCTTCATATTGATGATCGACTCTTTGACAAATCGGAAGTGTCTGTAATTATTTAAAATGAACTAAACGCATTGAAGTTTGAACATCATATTACGAAAATTACAGTTACCACTCTCAAACGAAGCACTACCACATAAAGCAGAACAGTCGCAGCGAGTACTTCCTATCCGACAAGCATTGCTGTGCGAGTATACCCGAGCTGATCAACTACCACAAGCACAACAGCGGCGGCCTGTGCTCGCGCCTCAAGACCACGCCGTGCGACCGGCCCGCGCCGCCCACAGCCGGACTGTCGCATGGTCAGTACGGTTAGTCGAAACATCGTCATTATCATTCTCTAACCATTACTAACGCCATTTGTGAGCGGTACTACTAATGCTGGAATTTACTATCTGTCTTTACTGAGGGTGGAAGATTGCGGTCAATTGATGTCGGAATTGATCGACTCAAAATATGGCACTTTATCTTGACAAAACATACATAATGTCAAGACGTCATCGATTAAATTCAATCGACTGCAGTCTAGTAAATGCGCTTGATCGAAGGATTAAACGCTTGTAATTTTACTTTCTTACTAACTAAAGTCACGTCCTGTGTTCTAACATAGGAAGTGACCTCTCGGGTCGTATCGGCAGCAGTAAATATATTATCGCGCCGTTTTTAGCAATACCATGCACGGAGCCATTTTACAAACTCATGCAGTGGCAGTACACAAAATTGTGGTTCACATCTGTCGCGCCAAACAGGAATTATAGATGACTTTCCGTGTAACTTTAGATGGTTTTAAATATTAAATGGTCGGCTTCTGGCAATTTAATTTTAATAATTGGTTTTCTTTGTTTTCCTGAAATGGTGGGTAAGTCTCTTAATTAAATCAGATTTAGACCATATTCTATTATTTTTGGTTTTAATAATCGGTTGAGAAATTGGTTTCACTCGGTTGTAATCTTTATAAAATAATAGATAGCGGAGTTTACGTTTGACACGTAACGAAGCTAGTTATGACAGTACTTTACGGAATGCGCATTTCTACGTCTATGTACGAAGTATTTAAGTAACTTGATGCGACAAAAATGATACTGTATACAGGGTGGCAGAACATTGAAGGAAAACTGAAACCTTGAATTCAGCACATACATGATTTGACGATTCTAGACGTAGCGTAGAATATTTTCGCCGGTTCAGAATCATGTACTGAATCCACGGTAACAGGCTGTGCGTCAATGTCCCAGACATCCTAGAAAATATATTTTGACTACTACAGAGGCGAGACGAGAGAGGCGTAAACGTAATACAATTCTACAAGATAGATCAACATGTTCCAAGCTTTTTCCCAATTATGTTGGGGTCGGATCCCAGTCTAACCGGATGCAGCTGAATATCAGTATTTTACATGGAGTGACTGCCTATCTGACCTCCACAACCCAGTTATTGGATAATACGATACCTCGACACAATACAGATGTAAACAAGAAATACGTCAATATGTAATGTGACGTCAACTAAAATTTAATACTACATTCATGCTATATAATTATGTAATTGTGTAGGTTTACCCGCTGTAATTTAATGGGGCAATTTTCCTCGGCTCGCATTGAAGAAGATAATGTCAGCTCATTTATTCCAATTAGCTTCAAATCCATTTTATTTATGGTATTCTAGATAAAGGCTGTCAATTATGGGGTTTTACCTAATCCGATCGCAAGGGATTGCTATAAATAGCACTACTTTACGGTAACAGATATTTAGTCACCGCAGCATGTTTTTTCTCTCAGGTCTTTTTATAAATTTTTCATTGAATGTAGTTTTAGTTCAGTGACTTTGCATTTAGTAAAGAGTATAAGGGTGGTCGATGTTTGAAATCATTCAAACTTAAATCATAAACATAGTCAGCCTAAATCTACCCACTACTGGGACCAGGCCTCATGTGAGAGGGAGTGGGCCGTAATCCACCACGAGGGCCCAGTGCGGGTCGGTATGAATATAAATCTCTGATTCAAACCAAAATCAAGTTATAGTAGTTTTTCGACACGACTGCCTGCCGATCAGTCTAAAATTTCAAATTAAGTGGCAGTCACTGTTTGGAACACCCGAAAATTACCGGTAGTCTAACTTCATTCGCAACTTCTTCTTAGCGTCGATAGCAATCTAAATGGACTCTGCCCAGAATTCGGCTACTTGTTTGGCGCCATCACCAGCGTCCATCAGTTCCTGTAACGCATATTCGCATTGTTTGAACAGACTGGTAAAAAAGCCCGAACTTCTATTTCCAGACAAATGGGAGATCGATCCATCAGAGTTGGTGTTACTAGAAGAGTTGGGCGCGGGTCAGTTCGGAGTGGTGCGGCGCGGCAAATGGCGCGGCCGCATCGACACCGCCGTCAAGATGATGAAGGAGGGCACTATGTCTGAAGACGACTTTATTGACGAAGCCAAGGTTATGACGTGAGTATCTATATCATAATTATTATTAATTGAAGTCACTTTTCGTGTCTGTCTGTGTGACCGCGTTGTTCTTCTAAACTAAACAACGGGTTTTGATGCCGTTTTCACCATCATTTAGAGAATTTAATCCAGAAGGTTTATGTGTATAATACATTTATATTTAACTTCGATGTAGCATAAGTATCTTGATTTTTTGACATGTCGTAACATTAGTAGATTGCACCCGTGATTAGCAAGGGCGGGTCACTAGTACACTTATAAATATGTATATCTTTGATATAAATAGGTTTCTTACCATTCCTGAATGGTTTTCCCAATGGTGTTCCCACTGCTGGGACACAGGCCTCCTCTCGGTGAGAGGCAGTGGGCCGTAATCCACCATGCGTGCCCAGTGCGGGTTGGTAGATGTCTCGTCTTTGAATTTTTGGTTCTACGACATTCCGGTTTCCTCACGATGTTTTTCTTCACCGTTTTGAGAGCAGTGGTGATGAAATAGAGTTGAGTTGAATCCTCCAAAATTGCCCCATTGTTCTGTCTCAAGCTAAATAGTCCATCCAGAAGTTGCCTTGTATAGATCCTTTCAGCGATTAGACCGCAACTCTATAAGGATGACATATTTGTATTTAATGTGTCGCACAATTAACCATATTATTGTATCGCTGTCCAGTACAAAACTAACCTTCACAATAACCAATTTCAGGAAACTTCAGCATCAGAACCTCGTCCAGCTATACGGCGTATGTTCGAAGCACCGACCGATCTACATAGTAACGGAGTTCATGCGGCACGGCTCCCTGTTCAACTACCTGCGACGAACGTCTCCCGACCAGCTCGGACCCGCCGTACTACTAGATATGTGCATACAAGTAAGATTATATAGCTTTTTGACGTGACAACGTCTAATAAATCGATGAAGCGGCTGCACACACGAAAAAACATGACTCATGTAGCGTTACCTCGCGGCCTTGCTCTGTAGCGTTCCATGGTGGCTTGAAGTGCAAGCGAATATTAACAAATGCAATGCAACTATTCCATCAGTATTTTCTTATGACGTGACGTTGTCACGTTCAACTATCGTCAGTAAACCGACTTTACAGACAACCGATTTTTTTCCTAATATTAACGGCTGGGTCGTTGGTCCATCTGTTATTTCTCAGTAGCAGCCTGGCTTCTTGACTTTAGCAGTGCCTTTAACTCTGTCGGTTTAACTCCTATCTTAATGGCCGCTCGCAGCGGGTCCGTCTCGATGAGTCGTCTTCTGACTGGTGCTCTCTTACCGCGGGTGTGCCTCAGGGTGGTGTTCTCTCTCCTCTTCTCTTTTCTATTTTTATTAACTCTATCACCAGTGTCATCTCTTCATACTTCCATCTCTATGCCGACGACCTGCAGCTTTACAATAATTTCTTAGGGGAAGATGCGGAAGCCGCTGTTGCTGCCATGAACAGTGACCTGGATTTGATTAGTGAGTGGTCGCAGTCATTTGGACTGCAAATCAACCCTAGGAAATCCCAGGCCATTATTATCGGCAGCAGGTATATGCGGAACAGGCTCGATATTGCGTCGCTGTCTCCACTCTGTTTGAATGGAGTTCAGATTGAATACGCTCATACGGTTAAAAACCTGGGGGTAACCATGGACTCTTACTTGTCGTGGACTGCTCATGTAGCACAAGTCAGTCGCAAAGTGCACTACACGTTTCATTCGTTGAAATGTCTCCAGGGCTTCTTGCCCTTGAACACCAAAATCTCTCTTGCTCAAACCCTCATTCAGCCCATTATTGATTACGCCGATGCTTGTTATTTGGATGCCACAGAGGAGCTTTTAAATATACTTGAGCGTTTGCAAAATATCTGTATCCGCTTTGTTTTTAATCTTAAAAAGTATGATCACGTCTCCAACTTTCGCAAGATACTCAAGCTCCCCATTCGACTTCGCAGGAACTCTCGGATATTGTGTCTGCTATTCAATCTCCTTCACAATCCTAAAACTCCATCCTATCTGCGGGAGCGTTTTTCCTACGCCCGCCCTGCAGATGCGCCTTGCAGGTTACATCTTAAAAACCTTCTCAAGTCCCCTCCCCACTCCACCAACTTCTACTCCTACTCCTTCACAGTGCACGCGGTGCGGCTGTGGAATGCACTACCGCCTGAAATTAGGGACTGCCAAACTGTTGCAGTTTTTAAGAGAAGAGTAAAAGAACACTATCTTTCCACTTTATCATAGTTGTGTATGTATTTATTATTGTTTTTCTGATTACGTTTTAATATTTATTAACATTCTAGTGATATTTATTATAGAAGTATGTATGTTTATTTGTATTTATGTAAGTATATTCTTATAATATTTGTTTAGTTTTATTAAGTGAATTGTTTTTAGATTAGATTGCATGTATTATTTTTTGTCTCCTTTACTCTTTCACACGCTGTCTACATCTCTCTATTTATTGTCCTATTGCAGGTATGCTGGAAGAGATTGCTTATGAAATAAGCATCACCTTTGTACCTATTTTTCTGTTCTGACTATTTTGTATCTGTTTATATATACATAAATAGTAAAATACATAAATAGTATCCGGATAGGTGCCCGGTTGAAGGCTATGGGTTCGACCCCTATTACATGGGACTTATACCTCCTTACTAATAAACGTTGTATAACGTCTGTATAGTGACATAACGCTTTGTCTTCTTCTTTCGAAAGTCAAATTATTGACGACTGAAAGAGAGAAATCGGTGTGTACCTATTCATCTGATATAATACGTTTATTAGTAAGGGGGAAAATTTTGGTCAGCGGGATTGTCCGAAAGGGTTACTGATATAATACGTTTATTAGTAAGGGGGAAAATTTTGGTCAGCGGGATTGTCCGAAAGGGTTACTGATATAATACGTTTATTAGTAAGGGGGAAAATTTTGGTCAGCGGGATTGTCCGAAAGGGTTACCGCTGGCCCGGAACATAAAGGGCTAAGGAAGGAACACGGGTGGGTTTTAGTCAGTAAGAGCAGACTCCCCTCCCGCTCTGGGTGGAGCGGAAGGGAATGTTCTGACATTCCCTTCCGCAGGGGTCAGGGGTCATTTGATGATTTCCCATCCTGAAAAAAAAAAGAAAGGGGGAAAATGTGGTTCTACTATAGGTACAATTCTGCCTTATACAGACGTGATGTTATGTTGTGTATGTTATTACAATAATCATTCAGCCGAAACACTTCCAATGCTGGACATGGGCGTTTGCAAAGCCTCGCTACATCGTTTGGACTTTGTCCTTGTCGCTTCCAGTGGATTCCTGCGACCTGCACCAGGCCATCTGTCCAACTTGAGGCGGGACCTGCCCACATGAGCAATGACTGCACTATTTTAACTTATATAGCCAAGTGCAATTTTAAAAACTAAAAAATCAATTTAAAATTCGGGGTGTGTTGAATTTGATAATTACCAATCCTAAAAAAAAAAAGTGTGTGTTGAATCCTTGATGTGAGGGATATGCTGGGCAGTCAATCCTGATACTACCTTACTGACTGGTTCCAAATTTCCACGGCCTAAATTATTCTTAAATAAGTTTGTGCCGACTGTCGATACTAGAGAAGAAAAATCACCTTTGCTAAACAAAACATCTTTGTTTCAGGTTTGCAAAGGAATGGCGTATTTAGAAAGGCACAACTATATTCATCGAGATTTAGCTGCAAGAAATTGTTTAGTGGGAGACGAGAATGTTGTAAAGGTACGTAAGCTGCATTATGACCAGTGATCGGAATAGGTACGGCTATTTTACGTACTTCCGACGTGCGTACGAAATGTTTTCATAGTATGGACGAGCCTGAGGTCCCGGGATTCACATGGTGTTTAAAAATATATTGTTAAACTGTTAGTGATTTTTAAAGATACTTGTGTGTGTCACGGTCTCGGGAAAGTCACGGGAAATATCTGAACTTGGATAAAACTGGGTTAGTCCGCATGAAATTAGACTATTCTTACACTTACGCGAAACAGGTTGGGTGGGTAATAATATTGTTCGAATATCTAACAATGTTAACCGACTTTTGTAATAAATTTCTCGTTATTTTGAGAATCCTGGAATCCCAGGGCATGTCTATTTATATTTACAAGATGTCAAACTTAATTAATTGTGTACTAATAAATATGAATACATGCAGGTGGCCGACTTCGGGCTGGCGCGCTATGTGCTGGACGACCAATACACCAGCTCGGGCGGCACCAAGTTCCCCATCAAGTGGGCGCCGCCCGAGGTGCTCAACTACACGCGCTTCTCATCCAAGTCAGACGTCTGGGCCTTCGGTCAGTTACTACTTCTGTCAATATCGAAGCCTTTCTTGAGGATGATTGCTTCCAGTATTATCCCTATCTTGAGATCTAGAAAAATAAAAATCTTAAATTCATTCACTGACAGACTACGCAGAACTTTAAGGTCCATAGCACACATATCAACTGGGAAAGGGATCGTCACACTAATCGGAATCGTAACGTAATTGCGTCGCCTCGGGACAAGCTCATGAACCGCGGTGCGGTGCAAGGTCAAGTTGCAGTTCCCACGCTTACGGCTCGTCGTCCCCGCGCTTACGTCTCTCCGTACCCGAGCTTACGTCTCTTCGTCCACCCTTGCCCCTCTCACCCCTCCCACGGCCTGCCTGCAGCACCATCAACCAGCAGTCGGCGAGCCGTAAGCGCGGCGTCGCCTAGCCATAGCAGTGTATTGGAGCTGCTGATCAGCTTTGGTTACGTGCTTACGTTAGGTTGACGCCTGTTTGATGGCGACGCGAAAGGCGATACGGTGACGATTCCTTTCCCAGTTGATATGTGTCCTTATGACCTTTAACCGTAGCATTTTAGAATGGTAGGCCTGCTAATTTAATTAACGATAACCATTTTATTTGTGCAGGTGTGCTAATGTGGGAAGTATTTACTTGTGGGAAAGTACCATACGGCCGGATGAAGAACTGTGAAGTAGCGGACATGGTTCAGCGGGGTATGTTGCTTGAGAAACCCAAGGGCTGTCTCAACGAAATTTACAATGTGAGTATCCTGGTGCCATTTATAATATTATTATTACTTATCTAGCCAACCATTGTCCTGGCCAATTTCAAATAATTCATACAAAAATCCCATAGGAAAAAGACGTCAGTTTTTCCGTTCAATCTGAAAACTTCCCAGGAAACTTACCAGTATTTCTTTCCTTAAAAACCTAATTCGGACTATTACGAACATTTTGCAACAAATAATAGCAAGTCAACCATTCTCAAGTGATGCGCTTACCAGGAAACAGCATTTCATTTTTTTTTTTATATTAAAATAGATTGAATGTCTCAAGTCAGATGATAAAGAAACTTAACCCACTGTCTGTACATTGGCTGCATTAAGCTTGCTATTCCATGGAGACAAAGAGCTAAACCTCTTAGTAAAAGGTTTTGTGTTCAGTAAAGTGTTTTATATTTTCGTCAGTTTTGAAATTCTTTTATCAAGACTGGACACATAAAATATATCTTTTATGTAACTGTTTGTATAAAGTAACATATTTTGGATGAGACTATACAAACGAATGCGCATGCGCGTCGCGGCAGGTGATGCGGCTGTGCTGGCGACGCTCGCCGGAGGAGCGGCCTTCGTTCCGCGCGCTGAAAGAGGAGCTGGGAGCCATCGCGCACTCCGTGCTGGCCGACTGACTGCGCCTGCTGCTGCAGCTGCTGCGGCCCGCGCCGCCCGCGCCCGCGCCCGCGCCCGCACCCGCGCCCGCGCCCGCCTCCGCGCCCGCGCCCGGCCCCGCGCCCGCGCCGCCTGCCTTCTGACTGACGCCTGCCCCGCACACTCGGCTGGAATGCGCCCCCCGATTTTTTAATGCGGCGATTTTGTGTCGCGTCCTGTATTTTCAACTCACTGCTTAGCGTCGAGAGTTACAAATCCAACGGTGTATTTTTTTAACTCTATTGGATTCTCGATGCGCGGCTCAACACTGAGAGTTGAAATACCATTACGCGACAAAAAATCGTCGCGTTAAAAAAGCACCTGGTCTCACAGCAGTCACAGCCGATGAACTGTGTCACCGCCGACGTACGGAGCGGGTCCCGTTACATGTTTGCACACACTCGGGACTGAGCAGAAGTCTTGCGAGTAGCTTACGCCGCGTTTGAGTTGCGCGGGGCCGGGCGGTAGCCGGCGCGACGCCGCGGATACGTGTCGGAGTGCGAGTGGCGACGTGGCGAGGTTACCGTGAGCCCCAACGTTTGGACTATTCGAATGTTCAAGATATAGATTCGGAAATCAGATGATTCGATGTTTATTTTGTGATTTCGGCTGCGTTACTCGCGTATTTGGAATCTCCCGACCGTGAACGACAGCAGTTTTATATCCTAGAAATTTTTCACGGTGAGAGCAAACAGAAGCAGACATCGAATTCCGACAATAACAGATCTATGACACGGAATTGATCTCACAATAGGAATTGACATATTATACCCGTAAACCGCGCGAGTAATCGTAGGTGCCGTCCACTGCCACTTTAGGGTTTCAATAAAAAGTAATTTTTAGAAGCATCGAGTCGTCTTTCTATGGAGAGTAAAAGAGGAAATGAAGAATACAGCTGGTAGAACTGTTTTCCTTACGAAGACCACTTGATTCAAAATAATAAACGTTTCTTTTATACGTAGAAAACGTACCTACATATACTACTGATGCAATGTAATGTAATGCAACATGCATGCAAGTTCAATCGTTTATTAGTTTTCTGTTACCTTTATGTCGTTTATGTGTACTTCAGCTATGATTTCGGCTAAAATTAGATAAAAACTCATTTTTACATTCTCATATCATTACCCATGGTAGTTTTATTGTAAATATAATACTGTAGCTATTTAATATACTAGTCGGTACATACACAGCGACGTTATACTTTGTACAATTCCGTCGACGTTTAGTTCGTACATCACGTTTATCTGAATATCCTTTCCTCGTATGTTCCTACACAAGGCGCGTTTTCAATACATGTGTAACCTAGTTCCCCAATAACTCACTGTTGTTTTATCTCGTAATCGTCACAAAATCATTCCAATTATTGATTGAATATATTTGTTGTACATTCCTTTTATAAAAGTACTAGTCATTAAGAGAATTAAAAAAAACCGTCTAAACATTTTATTGTGAAATTTTTAAATCAAAATTAAAAAGGAATAACGGTAATTGAGTAAGTGTAACCACAACATTGCAATGAATAGTTACATAACAATTTGTAGATATATATTTATTAAATGAGACTTTGATATCTGTGTCCATTGCATGTTGTGTTACAATTTACTTAACTTGGGATATACTGAAATAGTGGTAACACTAAGAAAATGTGCCAATTATGTATAAACCCTTATTAATTTTAGGCATTTACCTATGACTGAATATAAATTCTCAATAAATAATAATTTTAGGTTCTTTTTCTGATTTGTAATTCAATTAAATAAAATGGGCGTGAAATTCGAGTACCAGTATTTATAAAACATTTTTACAAAATGGTATTTTAATTCCATTAAGTTATAAGTAAATGTATTTTTTGTGATAAATCTTAATTTTTTAGTTTAGTATTCTATAATAGGAATTATGAAGAAAAGACTACCTGTAGTTTTAAATTTTACAAAAAACTGTACTAATGTAATATTCCAGAAATAGGAAACAGTACATTAATGCAGGTAAAACGACTTTAACTGGGAGAACGGTTTAGGTGTGGTTTAGAAAAACTAATAAATTTAACGTTAAATAGGATATATGAGTCTCCATAATATCACCCTAGCCCGTTCTTCCGATTAATATACTGCCTGTAGTAAATACATGTCGCTCGATACATAGAATACTGCATTCAAATAAAATTCGCTACACATTTGTACAGCGAATGTTTGTATAACTGTTTTGTAAAACTATTAAGTCAAGTAAAATAATTATTAAATTGGTGTATTTTTATTTAAACAGCTTCTGCCCGCGATTTTTTTCGCGTAAAGACATAACCATAAGACACCCTAAAATAACAGCCACATTTTTATAAAATTTTAGCAACCAAAATATACAGGGAGTCAGGACTGCTGACGCAGGAGCAACCGACGCGACGTACAGTTGTCCGTGTGAGAAGCAGCTGAGGTGTCCGTGTCCGTCCTGAGGTCGGCACCCGCAGTCTTCAGTAGCAATTTCTCATTGCTTGCGACATGTCCGTGACTACCACTCTGCGCCGGACCACCAACGCCAATCGCTTCCATATTTGAACACATCGCCGAACCACCTTCAAAGTAGATTTTCTCGTAAACTACTAAGTAATTAGTACCAATTGAGTGCTAATTATTTACCAAATATGGAAGCGATTGGCGTTGGTGGTCCGGCGGTAGTCACGGACATAAAATTAAAAACCGGTCAAGTGCGACTCCGTACAAATTTGTAGGTATGTACACTACAAATTTACGGTTTTCGAATTGTTTCCTTCACGTGTGCTACATGACATTGCTCCTCGCATGATTCTAGGTCAACGGGAAGTACAATGTGTGCCACGAAAGATGAGACTTGACCCCGCCTCCCCCGCTCTTTTCGCCGCCCCTATGACGTCCGGTCCCGTCCCGCACTCAGACATACCGCTACGCTAAAGATACCTACCTAAAATCGTGTTCTGCGCAAGTCAAACCACGTGGTGTGTCAAGTCTCATCTTTCGTGGCACGCATTATACCCTCTAAGTTTTGATTCCCTTGCGAGTGTCATAATATGTGGCATAAACGGAACATAAACGCCCGTATCTTTTGATTGCGTTGACTTAGAAGATTGCTTTTTTTACTGCTTCAAAGGATTGCATCCTTGAGTATTTGATATCAATTTCAACTAGATAACTCCACGCGTTCCTGAGAAAAAGGGTCTTGACAGACGGACAGTCATGAGACACGGTCAAGAATGTGATCTTATAAGGGTTCCGTTATAGAAATGTGATAAAAGGGAGTTGTGTAAAAATATTTAAAATAAAATACCGTTTAGATGATCATTTATTTATTATAATACATAGATAAGTCAAAATATAACTTAACAAATAAGTACATAACGAAGGTACTTCATTTTTTTAAATATTATTTTAAAGATGGCATTCAACAGTAATGAGCAAGTGTAATTAAATTGTAAAATTACCACAAAAATCAATAGGTACTTACCTTTGAATAATAATAATAAAGTCATTACGCAGGTACGACGTTAACGGTATGCATTAGTTAATGGCTACGAATCTGGTGACGGAAGCCCGCTAATAATTCCATACTTGAAGGCTGCTGAGCCCAAAGGGCCAAGACTGCTCTGCTTGGCTTACTTCGACCATGCGCTCTCTACGTGAGCTGTACAAATTATCGTCGTTGCGCGTGCAAAAGTCGCTGTGTTATTAGTGAACTTATTTGAGCTATATGAATTATAACATTTAGCGTGTTTATACGGAACTTTCGATGTATGAATATCACATACCTACATTCCTTAACTCTTTAAATATTGCACTTATCACATAGCTGTTTATACAGTAGGTATGTGTGTATTGAAATAACGATTAAAACTGCATAAAGAACCAAAAAATAACTAAATAACACAGCGACTTTTGCACGCGCAACGACGTTATGGACCACAAATGTATGCTCTCAAAAATCCCCCTTAAGGGGAGATTTCGGAAGCGAATACCCTATACACGTATCGGGAAGGGATCGGAACCGTATCGCCTTTCGCATCGTCGTCAAGCAGGCATCAACCTAACGTAAGCACGTAACCAAAGCGGATCAGAATCTCCGATACGTCGACTCGGTTACGGCTAGGCGATGCCGCGTTAAGGCTCGCCGACCGCTGGTTGATGGTGCAGCAGGCAGGCCGGAGGGGTGAGAGGGGCAAGGGTGGACGAAGAGACGTAAGCTTGGGTACGGAGAGACGTAAGCTTGGGTACGGAGACGTAAGCGCGGGGACGACGAGCCGTAACGCACCTCACCGCGGTTCGTGAGCTTGTCCTGAGGCGAGGTGATTACTTTACGATTCAGATTAGTGTGTGTTGCAGGAGGGAGTTTCATACAAAGAATACTGAACGGCTCGAGTTGATACGGTGCCGATCCCTTTCCGAGTTGATACGTGTGCTATGACGGAACCGGAAGTCCGTCCCTCGGAATTTGTTCGAGGTATGCAACATATTCTAATATATTTATAACGTTTTGAATAGGTGTGGCTGAATAAAGGCTTAAAAAAAAAGGTTTCTTTAATGCTTTTGGAATATACTGACTGGATTGGTTATTTATTGTTATTGGATACACGATTGTATAAGTTACTATTATTATCTAGTTTTAAAATATGAAGATAAATGGCGTCAGCTGTATCGTAGGAGACACATAAACCTACTTACTACATAAGCTACATGTTTGTAACTAACATACATTCATAATTTTTGAAATGATAAGAACCTAATAAATTCTTACCATTAACAACAAGAGACCCTGTAACTTTTCAGGATTTTCATTTAACTATCGGCGTCAATTTTGTGTTAGTGTTCTGAAATATTATTCATGTTTTTAAATCATAGATATATGATTAAATAACAACATTAATTATAAGGAATATCCACAGAATGAGGCAATGTGGCAAAAGCGATAAAACCTATCAACAATAAACTAATTGAACAAGAATGTTAGAAGAATGTAATAAACTTAAAAGTAGGAAATATTTAATTAATCTAAAGTATAAAAGTTTCAAAAGATTTAAATTTTTGGAAAACTATTAAAAATAATTATAATAAGTAGGTATTATTCACAATGGTTAATTGACTTTTTGGTGTTAATGTTTCGTTAACTAAGCTAACAAAGTAAGCGTATTTAAATGACAAGTATTTCTTTCAAGAAATGAATCTCAGAAACAACAGTATACAGGTCGTATCTATAAACCCCTTTACTAATAAACGAATTATATCAGATGTAATAGTACATAATATAATAGTCACACCAATTTCAGTCGTCAGTAATTTGACTTTCGAAAGAAGAAGACAAAGCGCTGTAAAACTATACAGACGCTATACCACGTTTATTAGTAAGGGGTTAGTATGAAAGGGCGACTAGTTAGTCGTATCATACAAAACTATTATATTTTAACACAAGTACATTCTTATGGCAAGTATTCGGCAGAGGAATTGAAGACAGCGATTGATAGCGAACAGCAGGGCAGTAGCACAGTTTTTCTTTTATTAACAACAATCCTGTATTCTCCCTAATGGGGTAGGCAGTCCCCATATTTCGCCAGTTGTATTGTAGTCCCACGTAATATGGGGCGAGTATATTGCCATAAACGAAGAACAAATCCAGACCCTGATGTGTAACTCTTCGCCCGTTATTCTTCTAGGGGGCCGTTCATGTCATCAAAAATAACCAAAGCAAAGACCCCCCCGCCCCCCTGTAGTGCGTGCTTACGTAATACTTGAATGGCCCCTAGTCAGTTGTAAAAGTTGTAAATTACTCATAGAAAAAAATAACTTGTATTTTGATAAACAATCTAAGTTAATTTAGGTACCTACATACCTTGGCATGAGACACCAGTGATTTCACAAATGTTTAAGGAAAAAAAAAACATGTTTAATTATAGGTTAATTTTACTGGTTTCATCCTGTTTCCTGCTGCTGTTCTGTTTCGCCAAAACTTCACTATCCTCAATCACACCAGGGTGGGCAAATATTTGCAGACACAAAATACAGATTCTCCATAGTCAAGGAATACATATTTAATTATTTGCTATTTAATTCAATTTTGATTGCAAGTTTTCGTTTTTACAGAATGCATTTAACACAAACTACCATTCAAAAAATCAACTCCAAACAATGAAACATAATTATGTATATTGTAATTAATTTGCTTTCTTTTACTATGAAATGTAGTTAATTTTAACAATTAGTAACAAAATGTTAACTATTTTGGTGGTATTAATTATTAGTTTATCTAAAGGACACATAATAAATATATACATTTACATATAAGATATATCTTAATGCTAGACATTCATACCAGTAAATCATTGCTTTTGTCGGTATTATCCTGTTTGTAGGTTCACATATCATCAGGAAGTATATCTGGTATCAGATATTGGCACAGGTCCATCTCCGAGTGCATGAATATAACCTTGCTGGCTGTGTTTTCATCAAGCCTGAAAAATAGACAAAAAATAAATTTTGTGGCAGGTAAGCTAATAGTTGTGACCAAATGGTAGCCAAGGTCAGACCAAAGATACTAGGCTCGTCTAAAAGCACGTTGGGTTGACAAAATCGTCAAAGTCGCGGTAAACGCCTGGATGAGGGACACACAGAATTGGGAAGTATAGCAGAAGAAAGGGGGCGACCTATACCCAGCAATGAGTGATTCCGGGCTGAAATGATGATGATAATAGTTGTGGTTCAGTTCTCTGTAGCAGTCTAGAACTTAAATCAAAATTGACATAATTATAGAGACAGGTCCAATGAATAACCTCCACTATTGGCATTTTTTCTGCTGAAACCATCGGAGGATACATGAATATGTAAGTCTAATTTTGCCTCTAATCTATTTTGTTCAGAACCCAAGATATAGATACAATTAAAAGTTATCTTACCATCCTTTAATAACGGCCCAACATCCAGAGAAGAAAGCTGGTGCATTAGTGACAAGACAAACACCAAGTCTCTCAGGGTAATGTCGACTGAGCAACCAGATCAGGTTCTTTAACACTTGATAGTCCATGCAAGACAGTGTGAAGCCATTCAAGTCAAAAACTATGCATAAGTTATCCACCACTTCTTCAAAACATTTCTTACTTGCATCTTCCTGTAAATATGTATATAAAAATTACTAATTTCAGAGAGTCAATTTAATTGGTTAATTTTGTTAAGGTCGGTTCAGGTGTTTAATCCTTTTCAGATTGTTTTCAGATAAGTTAAACAAAATCGAATACAGTATGTGGGAGGCTAAAGGTCATAAGCACATGTAAATTGGTGTGTTCTAAAAGTAAATAATATCAAAAATATGGTCAAACTGGTTGGTAGACTTAGTTATTCAAATTTCAATCAGGTTATACAAATTGACATTACCAAGCAGTAGACTATGAATTTAGTCAAATCATCAATATTTCTGTCGCTGGAACTGTGGTTCTTTGCTGGTATGTATATTATAGGCCGGCCAGTGATGTCCCTGTGTCTCAGTACCCTTGCCTTGTTGGAATACTTTTCTATAATCTCTTTGTTTTCACCTAACTCGGCTACACCATACTCCACTCTCCATTTGTTTGTTTTTATTATAGCCTGAAATATAGGAAATTTATAAATTAAGAGATTGTTATGATATCCTCTTCATTGTTAGGCAAGCTTATTATGTTCGGTAACAGTAAAATGTCATTGTGTCTCATTAAGGCGCGATTCCATTATGCAAGTGATTTGCATACTAGTTGCAAGTTGCATGCAAATTGTATAGTGGAAACAACAACTTGCAAACAAGTTGCAACTTGTATGCAATTAGGTTTATACTTGTACGCACAATAATCAAGTCGGCACATTTGCACGCAAGTTGCAAGCGCATGCGGTCGTGCATAGAGGATTACTTTGTTTATGACTTTATTACTTTGTAAAAAAGACTTTGAATGACACTGTACAACTAGAACTAACTTGTATACCACTAAAATCTTGTATGCAAGCTGCAAGTTGAACAAAAGTCTGACGTCATACATGTATGCAAACACTTGCATAATGGAAACGCGCCTTTAGCGACAGTTGAGCTCTTAAGATACCACATAAAAGATGAAACTTACATTAAGGCTTCATAACTATGAGAACTAAATTAGAGGAACCTTTCGTTCCTGAAGGCCTGTTTGAAGGTACCTAAATAGGTAGTTAGAAGCCAGTCCTTGAAACTAGCAACGCCACCTCTTCTTGCTTTTTGTGACTTCAACCAGGCCAACTGATGACACATATTCTGCCCCCGATAGGAAAAAAGACGCATCTAACAGTTTTTCCAGATTTGAGTTATGTATATTGCCGAAATCAGAAAAAAAACGCGCATCTGCCTGTATTTTTTATATTTCTCTAACCTCCTCCAGTGCGGTTTTAGCACAACAAAATAGGGCGCTTCTGTTCATTTTTTACACCCGATTGAAGATGAAAAGACGAATTTATGTGAAACTTAATTAAAAAGTCGCATTTATGTAGATAATGTCATTATACTTTATAGTTTTTTTTTAGTTCAGTAATATAAAAGGCGCATATTTGTCCCTATTTCTAAAAGGAAGTTAATAAGACGCAAATAGGTATTTGCGACTAACGCGCTAAAAAAAAAACTGTTTTTACATTAAGAAAAAAGACCACATCTGACCACTTGCGCCCTATTTACTTCGTAAAATTGTTTTAGCATAGGCGCATTTGCCATAATCGTCTTAATTACTTTACGTTGAATAAAAAATTGTGTTTTATTTACAAATAATAAATTAGGCTATGACTTATATGATAACCACGAACCTACTGTACTATTTCTGATATACTACCTTAGATAAAAGGATTATTAAATATTTTATAAACATTTTACCTAAGCCAAGGGCTATCTACATACTTTCTAATTCTTAAGAAAAAAGGCGGAAATACCTATATGCGCCCATTTATGTTAAAATCATTTATTAGATAGATAAACTAAATACTTAGAAAAAAAGTACAGCCAAAAGCGTTTGAAATTTAAAGGACGCATCTAGCCGTTTACGTCTATTCAATTAAGTATGTAATATTTTCCTTAATTTTTTATGCTAAGATGAAACTGTTTTTTCATTATTTTTATTATAATAATTTAATAAATTCATATTATTATTAAACCAGGTTAAAGCCTATTATTAGAGGGTATTATTTTCAACTTTAAGTATGTAAAATATTAATTTACTCGAAGACAGCATACGATTTCCCGTTTTATTCATTAAAACATTTATTTCTCCGTTTTTACTTTTTGTTAGATACGTCTTTTTAACTATCGGGGGCAGTATTAGCATTGCCATTATGAAGAAGAAGTAAGTGCTCACCTGAAATGCATTGTCGACTGTTTTAAATGCTCTTAGGTATCTTCGCAGTGAGTATTCATTGTGATATTGTGCTGGATCTGCACTGACGATTAAGTTCATCCTTTCTTTTAATTGTTTCAAATCATCTTCGTTAACAGGTTTCGGTTCATCGGCCATTGTTAGTAAAGCTCTCCTTACTTACTAGAATTTGAACGATTGGCTCACTTAGTTTATATAAATTAACCTAAGACCACCGGCTTATCTACAAAAATAAGGATTTTAGAACGAAAAACTATTTTTTTTTTTTTTTTTTTTTTTTTTCTTTCTCTTTTGGCAAGTCGCTATTTGCGCATTTGCCACTAACAAAAACGGGGGAACTTATAATAATTAAAGAATGGAATCTGAACGGAATTTGGAAATATAAATTGGTCAGGATCGGAAAAGGAATAAATTTTCAAATAAAATATATAGTAAACTAAATACGGATTGAGTTAGAATTAATGAAAATAGATAAACAGTTGTATATTATAGGATCATTAGATGCTAAAAGAGTAAGAATGGAAGTAGGAAGAGGAACTTTATGAAGATTTAAGGAGTCCATAAAAGGAGAATGATTATAAAGAGAACACGAGAAGAAAATGTGGTTCAGATCCCCCACACTTTCACCACACTCACAAATATCGTTATCTATGATATGAAGCCGTGCAAGGTGAACTGGAGTACAAACATGTCCCAGTCTCATACGGATAATACAACTGGTGGAAGTTTTATTTAACTTTAATTTAAAAAACCAAGGTT
The DNA here is from genome assembly GCA_927399505.1 of Luperina testacea. NCBI lineage: Eukaryota > Metazoa > Arthropoda > Insecta > Lepidoptera > Noctuidae > Luperina > Luperina testacea. The sequence goes on from OV656762.1 coordinate 12,800,347, forward strand.
TTTTTGGAATACACGTTTGTATGGTGGCATAAAATTTACCTTTTAATACTGAACTGTCTGACCATAAGTCTCCCCAAGACTCCCGAAGGAACGTCATGGGGAGACTTGCAAGATCATGACAGTAATTAATGTACGGAAAACGATCTCCACAATCAACAGCCTCATTGGCAAGCTGGTCAGCCCTGGTGTTGCCCAAAATGTTGCTATGTCCCGGAATCCATGCAAAGCTGATTACAAGCCCTTGCTGATAACATTTGTACAATAAATTTCTTATAGATATTACCAAGGGATAAACTGTTTTACATTTTAATGGAAATTTGCTAAGAGCTTGCAAAACACTCAAAGCGTCTGAAAATATGACCGTCTTTTTTAATTTCATAATGTGTATATATTCTACAGCTTTGAATAAACCAAAGCATTCTCCTGTAAACACTGATGATTCAGGCGGAAGTTTAACCTTTTGAACTATATTGTATTGAGAATGAAAAACTCCGACTCCTACACAACTAGAATTATCGTGTTTGGACGCATCAGTGTAAATATGATGCCAATCTTTCCAATAATTATATTTGATTGAATTAAATAAGAAATTCGTAAAATCATCCCCTTTATTTAAACCCAAGGAAAAATGTATGTCAGGAATAGAAACTATAGATTCATAATTACTGCAAAAAAGAGGATATAAATTTGAGCTGTAGCTTGGAGCCTGTAAGGCAATAAACTTTTTGTAACTCTGAATAAGACATGGTGGATTTTTATGAGACCAATAATTAGAAGAATTTATTTGATTTAAAAGTAAGGGAAGTTTTGTATGTAGAGGATGGTTAGAAAATTGCAATGAACGAAATAAAAATTTATCGCAAAGGAACTGACGGCGAAGTGAAAGAGGAGGATCCACACATTCAAGTTGAAGGGCATTAATTGGACTAGATTTCATAGCTCCCGTGATTATTCTTAGTGCTTTTGACTGTATATTGTTAAGTTTTTTAAAAGCAACAATACTCCCTGGTTCTAACAAAAAAGACCCATAATCTAACACGCTTCTAACTATAGCATTATATAGCAGTTTTAAACAATAAGGATGGGCACCCCACCATACTCCAGCCAGGCATCTTAACATATTTAACCTTTTTTCGCATTTAGAAAAAATATATTCACAGTGGGGAATACCAGTAAGCCTGGAGTCTAAAATAACTCCTAAAAATTTGACCGAAGATTTTTCTGGAATCGGTTGACCATCAAAATATATAGAAAAAGGAGGAGGAAGCCGCTTTCGTGAAAATAAAACAGCAGAGCTTTTCGAAGATGATAACTCTAGTCCATTACGATCAAGCCATGTTTTTAAAAGATTAAGAGAAGAAGACAGTGAAGAGCAAGCCGTTTCGATAGAGCGATGAGAACAGTATAAAACCAGGTCATCAGCATATTGGAGAACTTTTACTTTACTGTCCAGGGAAGATTCGAGGTCATATGTATATATATTATACAATATAGGACTTAAAACAGACCCTTGAGGAAGCCCTTTCCACACTAATCTAGATTCATAAGTAGAATCCTCTAATAAAACATTAATACGTCGCTCAGATAAAATATTCATAATGAAATTAAAAAGAATTGTAGGCACATTTAACTTTTGTAATTTATTTCTTAAAATCGGAATAACTACATTGTCATAGGCGGAAGTAATATCTAAAAATGAAGCTATAAGGTGACTATTTACAGAAAAACTTAACCTAATATCCGTGACAAAAATACTTAAGCTATCTAAAGTACTTTTGCCCCGCCTAAAACCGAACTGACTGTCACTCAATAAATCATTGCTCTCAATAAACCATTCTAAACGGTTCTTTACCAAATGCTCTGTAACTTTTAATAAAACTGAAGAAAGAGCAATGGGACGATAGGCATTACTATCTGACGGGCTTTTGTCAGGTTTCAAAATTGGTAAAACTATTTGGGATTTCCAGGATGTGGGAATGTTGCCAGTGACCATAATAGAGTTTATAAGATTTAAAAAATAATCAAGTGACGTTTCGCTTAAATTTGACATAAAGGAATATGGAATACCATCAACTCCAGGAGCAGAATCTTTTAGGTGGGACAGAATACCTTTGATTTCAGCAAGAGAAAATGGACTATTGAGTTCTGCAAGATTGACATAATCGGAAAGAGGTATAGAATAAGTAGTTATTTCCTCAGGGACATACGAAGGTGCTAGCTTATCTAAAAATTGGTCTTTCATTGAAGAAGGAAGCAAAGATGAGGGAGACTCCTTAAATGCAGATCTAAACCTACGAATGTTTCGCCACACAACTGATGGATGAATATTGGGTGATATGTTCTGACAAAAACGTCTCCAACTTTCGAACTTCTTTTGTTTGAATAATTTACGAGTATCAGTAATGGCAGAACATACAACATCAAAGTTTTCATCTGTAGTGTTGGCATAATATTGAATCTCTGCTTGTTTCCTCTTTTTAACTGCAATTGAACAATCCCTATCCCACCATGGAGGGGATGGAATATAACCTAGAGCTGTATTTTTTATAGGAAAAAGACTATCAGCAGTTCTTATTATTAATTTTGCTAAAGCTTCAGCACATAAGTGTTCATCACCAAATTTAATTTCAGGAAGTTCCGAAATGTTGAAATCTAACTGCTCCTTAAACAATGACCAATTGGCATCTGCAAGTCTATACTTTAACCGTGGAGGAGGTTTAGAGTAATGTTTATAATAAAAAGGAAATGAAAGTAATATTGGAAAATGGTCACTACCATGAGTAGAAGTTAAGACTTCCCAAGATAAATAAGGTGTAAGACTGGGAGAGCATATTGACAAGTCAGGAGCACTTATTTCCTCGTTAGGGGCAGTGCGTCGTGTTGGAGAACCATTATTAAGAATGCAAAGATTATGAGTGTCAATCAGATCCAAAAGATTAACCCCATAGCTATTGGTCAAGGAACTACCCCAACATTGATGCTGAGAATTAAAATCACCTAATAGTATAAAAGGTTTTGGAAGAATAGAAAGAATATTTACAATTTCATCGAAAATCAGAGTAGATGGACGAGGAATATATACAGAAACATAACAAACTTTATTTACAACTGCTGCAATAATAGAAAAATCACTATTATGAGCAGGAATGGAAAAATGAGTAAAAGATTGAGGATGTTTGATGAGTAAGGCTACTCCACCATACTTATCAAATCGATCCTCTCTGAGACATGCATAACCCGGAATCCTAAACAAAGAGTCCGGACTAAGCCATGTCTCCTGTAAAGAAAAAATAAATGGATTATATTTATTTATAAGATAAATTATTTCAGTTTTTTTAGAAATTGCACTTCGGCAATTCCATTGGATTACCTTGGCTGGACTGTCCATTATTATTATTAGAAGTGCAAGTAACTGCATCAAGTGCAGAGGCAACGTGAGACGGTGAAATTAAGTTAGACTGTGACAAAGACTTAATTAATGCTATGATTAAATCTCTTGTAGTTTCAGATAGATTGTCCTTAGGAATCAGAGCAGTGCCATTATTTAGTGAAGAAGTGTTATTATAGTCCTTAATAAGGTCATGATGAGATTGACGATCATAACCTATAGAGGATTTTGTAGGAGAATGAGGTTTAGTATAAACGGTTTTTTTATATGAATATGACTGATTAGATGTAGGATTAACCCGTGGAGCTGAAGGAGTAAAGCTATCTGACACATGAGTGGTAGTTAAGGCGTCAATATATGACTTCTTAGAAACAAAAGGATGTAGTTTTGATGCTTCTGCATAAGAAATGCAACTTTTGGACATTGTTTCTTTTATCTTTTTCTGTCTCTCAAATTCAAGGCACTTCTTACTAGTAGCTTCATGAGACCCTCTGCACAAACAGCAAGAGACATCATCATCTTGAACTGAACAGGACTCACCTGAATGTCCATCACCACACTTAAAACATCTAGGCTTAGACCTACAAAGACTTTTTACATGACCATACCTACAACAATTATAACACTGAATAGTTGGGTAAATGTATAATTCAACACTCAAGGCAGTGTAACACATAAACACCCGCTTTGGTAGAACTTGCCCATCAAATGTAATTATAATTGTTTCCGTGTTCTTGAATACATTATTACCATCAACCATTACTTTCCTTCTAATCCTCCTAATTTTTAAAATTTCTCCACAACCTATGGGAACAGAAATAGCCTCCTTAACCTCCTCATCGGACCAATCGGTAGGAACGCCTCTTACAACACCCATACGGGTGATGGAGAAAGCAGGGATAAAAACTTTATAATTTTCTTCAGTTAATTTAGTATTACTTAAAAACAGATTTGCATCTTCATATTGAGAAAATGCCAATGAAATTCGATTTCTGCCGATTTTTTTCAAACTACCATTTATCACATTTTTAAAATTATTTCTTTTCAAAAAACGGCCGAAAGAAATGGGATGTAAAAATGTTTTTTCAGTGACTTGTTCACGTTGCACATGAACAACATATGGAGCAGCATCTGATGACTTAAAAGTCAACCTAGCCAACTGAGTTGCAGACTGTGGAGATGTTTTATTTTGTCCAATGATTGATTCATTCGATGCCTGAGTAGTAATATTTTGTGAGGGGTCTGAACCATTCTCAAAATGAGAAATTTCCATCTCGCGATTCTCTACTTCACAATTGCAATCCTTTTTGCCGCCATTTTTACGCCTTTTTTTGTTGCAATGTTTGCAAATTTTGGGCCGAGCTGAAACCCTCTTCCTTTTACTATTATTTATTGTTGATACTGAACAATCAGTATCAACACTGGTTTCGTTATTAGAAATTGTCACGTAGTGAGCTATGACCGGAGACATCGACCCCCCAGGATCCCCTGGAGGGTCCATAATAGAAGATTTATATAAAAACTTACCAACTATTAATACACACTAAAAGAAACTAACTACTAGAAATATATAAACAAAAACTAATTATTTACACAAAAAGATCCCAACAAACTTATTTTAGGAAATTAAAATTCACTTTGAAAGAAAAAACACGACCGCCGTATTCAAGGTTCCCGCGCTTTTCAAAAAAAAAAAAAAAAAAACTATTTTTTGGTTCATTAGATTTTGATTTTCTACACGTATCAAAATCAAATTACTATAATTTGATTTATAGCATGAGCCATTCCTTCTGTAAGACAGAAATCAAGAGTGTGAAAGAGATAGTTATCAGCATAGTGTATAACCATAGATTTACAGTATGGAACGCGCTAAGCTTTATCAGCTGCTGTCAAGTCAAATGAACGTAACGCGTGACGGGTGGGACGAGGCCGTAGCATAGGGATGGCGATTCTTTCCGAAAAAGATCGATTTTTAAATCGATCCGAATCGTAAGTGGATGTATCGATTCACAAAAAAATCGAGGTCTAAAAGATCGATTTCTAAAAAATCGATTTTTTTTCAAGTTTGCATTTATAATGTAATATAAATCCATTTTATGAAAAACAAGAAACATAACATAATAAATGATCTCTTATCAAGTTATCAGTAGTCAGTCAATTTTTTTTAGTTCAGGGAATTCGATAATAACAATCATTTTTATTACCATATCAAAGTCAGATCAGTATGAAAAGAGACATTTATTTTCAAAATGTATTTATTACATGAAAAAGTTAAAGCTCCCAAAGCTTCATATCTAAAGTTTTTAAAAACAATAGTCTGTCTGTGAAAATAGTAGTCTGTCAAGTCTACTGGGATCCTAGCGGTTCCGCTCATCACTTGCGATGTTGCTGGCAATTGAAAAAAGGCGATCCAAAACAAAAAAAAAATCGAATGGCGATTTTCAAGGTGAAACATCGATTCACTGGATCGATTCAGTACTGCATATCGATTTAAAAATCGATCTTTTGGGCCTGAAAAATCGATTCTTCGATTAATCGATCTCAGATCGCCATCCCTACCGTAGCACAGAGTACACTAGAGTTCCTTGGCTATAACGATACTGTCAAACGAAACGAACTAACAATATTATCAATATATCGTTATTAGTATAACGATATAATAACATTATTCATTTCGATACTCAACGTTGCCAGCTTCATGATATAAAAGATGACGAAAAAGATGAAAAAGTATGAAGATTAACGTTACATTATAAATGAATCAGTAACGTTTCAGCTGTAACGTTATTACAAGCAGATAATCTTAATGTTACTGATACCTATAACGTTACTTATAATATTGTTCTACGAAAAACATATTCTTCATTTTTCTTTGTAACGTTATTGATATTTTTAGGTTTTAGTATCGTTACAAATTTTGGAACGATATACGACAACATTAGTGGTAACATAACGAAATTAATTTCGTTTTCAAGTCCCTGCTTATAAGATGACGAAAAAGACGAAACAGGTTGAAGAAAAAAGTTACAAATGAATCAGTAACGTTTTTCCTGTAACGTTATTACAAGCGTATAAGCTGGAACGTTATACGATAACCTTTAGTGGTAACGGAACGAAATTCATTTCGTTTTCAAGTCCCTGAGTAGATTCACAGAGTAAGTTATTCAGAAATGCCAGTTATCTTTGCTAATGAAATAACTAATAAGTACATAATTCTGAATGTAGGTACCTATATTATTTAATGGTGGGTATAGTCAGCAGACAAGCAGAACAGATGTTTTGTTTTTTTTATTAATCGACTTCAAAAAAGGAGGAGGTTATCAATTCGGATGTTTATAAGTGTATATTTTTTTATTTTACATACCTATGTAAAATAATACTTGCAAACTCTACTACCGAACTACGGAACTAGGTAGGTAGGTACAATGCGTGCCACGAAAGATGAGACTTGACACACCACGTGGTTTGACTTGCGCAGAACACGATTTTAGGTATCTTTAGCGGTATGAGGTCTGAGTGCGGGACGGGACAGGACGTCGTAGGGGCGGCGAAAAGAGCGGGGGAGGCGGGGTCTAGTCTCATCTTTCATGGCACGCATTGTACCAGCCGTGGTCCGAGGGGGGTCGTGGGGGTCATGCCCCCCAAAATAATTCAAGCTGTCGAGAGTCTGATTGATTTACTTGTCTTACTAGTTAAAACTGTACAGTTTATACAAAAAAATTAAGAACTCAGGCAGATATGGGGACCCCCCAACTGAAGTACCTAACTTATAATATAACTATGAAATGCCGTTGGGTTTTTTAACGCGCCTAAAAAAGATTTTACTTTAAAAAGCCTGTTAAAAAATATAGAATGTAGCATACAAGAGAGAGCGAAGCAAACTTTTAATTATTTGATATTGGGCACCCCACTCGTACGTAAGGTTCGAAAGGCTTACCAGATTCCAAACCTAAACTGCTGTAAAACGAGTTTAAGATTTTCATCATAATTCGATAAAGTAGGTAATTTCTCTTTCTGTATGGTGGTCAAATGTAAACAGGATGCCTACCATGATCTAATTAAAAACGATTCAAAAGCAAGACATTTCAGTTTAGGTTCTTAAACTGCATCGCTTAAAGTCGAACCATGAAGTCCATTACGCGCAGCGGCATTTGGATCGTTAAAAGTGAATGAAAGATCGCAATTTGTGGCTGAACCGCGTTTGAAACGTTTTTGGTGAAAAAGAGACAACGCTATTATTATCAAATAAGTTTGTTTCGCGCACATTGTAGTGTCAGACACGTTCAGAAGCAAGTAACATTTTATTTGTTCTTAACTCAGTATCATTACTTTAAAGTAAAACAGACACTCAACAGTTGTTTTTAAGATTCCACGTTAATACGGTAATAAAATAATTCTTAGTCAAAGTAGATATTTATTTACCATTTGGCATTTATGAGACGAAAAAATATTTATATTTCAACTTAATAAAACAATGTTTCAGTTTCGAACGTACCAGAGTAAAAAAAGTTGTGTCTGCTGTCATGTCACTGTCAGTTTGTTTTTTTTTTTTGTTTTAAAAGCTAAGGTCTGAGACCATGCTGCCTAGTCATCAGTTACTATTTTTTTTTTTTAGTCTAACATTACATTAGAATATGGGTGTACACATTCTAATGTATTAGGAGTATTTGGCAGCAAATGTATCGAATCAAGTTTCCCGGTAAACTTCGCTGAGGTAGCCAAAACTACAAAAAAATTCTCAGCTCCATTTTACCGGGATCGCGTCTGTTTCAATGATTCCACATATTGTCCAGTTGCGCAGACACTTGAGATACAAAACTACACCAATTTTACATCACAATATCCACTAGGAATCAATTTGCGAATAATTAAAACAGCCAACTAGACTTCACTCGAAGAAATCCCGCCAAAAACTCCCTGTCAGTTTGTGTGTCTGTGTCAGTTTAACTAGATAGTCTGTGGAGTGGTGATCTCCTATTTAAGGGGGAAGCGCTAAGGTAGCCCGCCAAATTCAAATTTTCTTACGTTTTTTGCAATTTGCTGGTCAGTATTAAGTTGTACGTTGATTAATATATGAATCGCGGCCGTAAGAAATATGTGTTTACAGAATTATAATCATTAAAGTCATCAACACAACTCTCTAAGACCACGTAAGTCCAAAGAATGATGATTTCATGAAACAGTTATTCTTTAGACTTACGTAGTCTTAGAGAGTTGTGTTGATGATTTTAATGATTATAATTCTGTAAACACATATTTCTTACGGCCGCGATTCATATATTAATCAACGTACAACTTAATACTGACCAGCAAATTCCAAAAACCTAAAAAAAATTGAATTTCGCGGGCTACCCTGGCGCTTTCGCCGTAAGTTATTGTACTCTGTGGTTGTGTGGTGTTAAAAATGCATGTAAAATATGACGGAGAAGGTATAGTGTGTCTCGTTATTATCAGCCATATTTAACTATTGTGGGCGTACAGTCGGTATGTGTTGGTTATTGCGCAATAGAAAAACGTTTGCAGTTCAAAAAGATTATAATTTCACGAACAATATTTAGTCACACTAGCAAATTACACACTGTAGGTACACGACACAACCAGATACGGAACGCTGGACAGTTTCTAAGCACATGTGGTCCGTACGATGTTCAATGTCCAAATCCAAAATCCAAAGTGAGCTCCACATCGTTCTGTCGAGCTGTTTTCTAACCCCCACGGACTCAGGCTAGACTCTGTCAAGCGCCGCCGGGTGGCGCTAGCGTTCCGAATAGTCAAATGCATGACCGGATGCGACAAATACGTATTTTAGACTTTAAAAGAAAGATTAAAGTACACTTACACTGGTTTTTGTGAAATTCCACTAAAATAGCACTAAAAAACTTTGTTTTCGCCAATAATTCACCAAACGTTTCAGTTTATGTTAGAGAAAATAATAGTAACTTTTATTGAATCGCTTATTTTGACAGTTAGCGTTTCAGTTTAGGTTGCTCTATGGATGTCATGGTACCAAATAAATACAGTACAAAATTGAATGAATGAAACCAAAACTTGCGACTCAGTTTGGAACAATCGCTGTCAGATAGCACGGCCTAAATTGAATCGTTAAACTGACTTCATGGTACGAATTAGACGAACAGTTCAGTTTAGGTCCTAAAATGGATCGCGTTAGGAGGTCGTGGTAGGCCTGCAGAACCTATTTCAAGATGGGGTGCTAAAATTTTTAGGCATGCATGCTTCGCTCGCTCACATTCTGTTAATTAGGTACTGAGCTTTTCTTCAAAAGTCGATAAAGCAAGTAATTCCTAGTCCTTTTGGAATTATCAAAAGAAAGTCAAACCTATCCGAGGGTGTGCAAAATTTTTGAGCTCATTTCGCTCGCTCTTACATTCTGCATCCTCGTAGTTGCTTAGGTGGGCTTGCCTGCATTGTAACTCCTATTTCGGCTTGAAAATATAAAATACTCGTCGCTCGCTCGGCGCCCTCGCTTCCTCGCGCCACCGATACAATGACGTGAGTACTTTCGCCTCGAGTTTCCAGGGCGGGGATTCGGCCAGTATGCGAGCCGCCTCGTAGGAGATCGTGCGATACCCCCGGACGACTCTGACGACCATCGCGCTCTGCGGTTTTCGCAGAACTGCGATGCTACCGGCCGTCAGGTCAGTCGCCCAGATCGGGGCCCCATACAGGGCCATCGATCGCACGATCCCCACGTAAAGCCGCCTACAGGCAGCGCTTGGGCCCCCAGATTGGGAAGCAGCGTTTACAGTGCCCCAGCCGCGCCCAACAACTTGGGCGCCAGCCGCCGGCAGTGGGCTGGACCAATTTTGATAAAATTTGGTATAGAGAGGTAGCTGAAACCCTGGATTAACACATAGGCTACTTTTTATACCGATATTCTCACGGGATCGACACTTATGCGGGTGAAACCACACTAATATTATGAAGGCGAAAGTTTGTGAGTGTGTTTGTATGTTTGTTACTTCTACACGCAAAAACCACTGAACGGATTTGGATGAAATTTGGCACACAGATAGTCTATGACCAGAATTAACGCATACGATACCTTTCATCCCGATATACCAACGCGATCAAAACTTATGCGGGTGAAACCGCGGGGCACTGCTAGTATGATAATTGATAATACACAAGTTTCTAAAAAAATATACATATTTGCTTCTTACCGGATCAAATTTGGCACACTTATTGACCACGACCTGGGTTAGGATTTTTTATTCCGGTAGTACCTTCGTGCACAAAGAAAGAATTCCTAACCTCCAAGCGAACGAAGCCACAGGCAAAACGTAGTATTATTTTGTCCACAAACCTAATAACAGAGTTGTTATTATGTTGTATTTATTTTGTTGTTATTATACATCTGTCAGTGGTTAATACAGCCCCGCTGTTCAAAAGTGCAGAGCAAGTCAGACGTCAGTCCACTGAACGCTTCATTATCGTCCAACCATCCGGCGCCGGAAATCAGATCGTTTTTCATACACGTTGCTGTCTGAAATTTAATTAGTATTTAGTATTGAAGGCTTTGTTGTTAATTAAAAACGAAAATTTTCGATATGCTTTGTTTCGTTATTGAATTATTTCCAGAAACTTTGTTGGTGACTGGTCGCAGTTCCATCGCCCAAAAAATTCAATAGCTGTTCTACTTTGATTTAATTTGAGAACATTAAATACTTACAGTTAAGTCCACGGAAACATTTATTTTCGGGTGCAGGATTTTGCGGCCTGACTGCCTGAGCAGGCGATGACGAATTGATCATCAGTGTCGAGGTTGATGACACCCGAGTTACCAGTGGGTTCTAAGTGGTTGTTGTGCAGGTACAAAGGAAGCGGCTGTTCGAGGTCGTTCACCCTGAAAGAGCAACCTGACCACAAAAAAAAAGGATAAACAATGACCGCTTTGTAGTTGTGCTGTGCATAGCTGGTTAAATTCAAGAAGTCTTCGAAGTTGCTCACCGGTCTCCGATAGGTCCGTGGGTATAAGCGCAGTCACTGCTGCTACGATAGCTGCTAGCAGAATGAATGAACGCGCCATTTTAGGTCTTGAAATATTTACAAACGAATAAATGGTTTAAGCGTTGATGCACATCACATCCAGTCATCCACCAGCAGTGTTGAGTAAATTCTGCCATTTTACTGTGAACTTTAAGTATTAGGCAATTCTTGTGAAACATCAGGAAAATCAGCTCATTTTCATGATAATCAACTGAATCAGACGTTTTTCGAATCACTAAATAGTATTTTGTGACTAAATTAACTTTATTAGATACAAATATTGGTATTTAATTGATTAATCAGACGAACTTATTTTAAGTGAAGTCTGATTACAATTTCATGAAGGATGAACTGAAATATAATTGATTATCGCGCGATGCCAAATACTAGCGAATTGGGAACTACTCTGTATTCAATTATATTTCAGTTCATCATGAAATGAAATTGGTTTAAAAGAAATAATTATAATGTTTTTGACATGACTGCAAGTGCTATCTAGTCTAAAAAGAGTGTCATCAAACATCGAGGGCTTGGATATCTCGCAAGTAGAAGTGATTAAAATATGCGACACGGTATCAAAAATTCACTTCATTGAAAACCCCTTTGTAACTTTCTCTGTAAACTTGTAATATGTACCTGTTAAGATTACCTTAGGGCAACAATGTCGTCGAGACTCCGTGAGTAGCTCACCTATCACGTACTCGAAATTGATCTCCGGTAACTTTAGTAGCTACAGAGTTTTGAAGATAAATAATTACCCAAGTTTAATGAGACCCGTCCTCTCAGTAAATTGTGCAATCAATGAAGTTTCTCCGTGTACCCAGATGAAGATAATGTCGTTGAAGTTTGTTTGATGTTAATCTGTGTATTGTATTAGCTGATGCAGGCATTCTTGGATGTTACGGGAAGTACCTGCGGAGACTGCCCCTTGGACAAGAGTAGCTTGCTTGCCAGTACTTCTATTCATGGTTGGCGATGTACAAAATAAGTGGTTCTGTTCTTTTGAAAGGAGGCAAATGAGCACCTATGCCTCCGCTAATCACGTAGTGATTACCGCAGTGCGCCACCCGCAGAGAAAGATAATACTTAGGTGCTACGCGTCTCATTCATCGCCTAGTTGGGGTGTGCTGGGTGGTGCGTTTGTCTGCCACGCTTTAATTTGCCGCCACCTAAAATTAGCGCCGGGGGCACGGGCCTTGGCTAGCCCCCCCCCTAGTTCCGGGGACGGCAATTTCTTAACAATCAATCAATTAAAATTAATTTTCAATTAATTTATTATTAATCTGTCATAATTACAGTAACCTAAAAGGGATTATATTGTATTTTAATCAATGACCTTGTCGTACCTATCGTACGTTAGCATCATAATTACTACAGTACAGTACACAGGGTGGCACTGGTGGCAGGGACTTCGACGCTCAAACTGGAACCATGAATTCAGCACATGATTCTAGACCTCGTCGGGTAGAAATATTTCGTCGGTTATAAAAAAAAAGTTTGCTGTTTCAGAGAAAAGATGATACCGATGCGGTCAAAATGTAAGGAACAGCAAATTAAAAAAAAAAAAAAACATCCGAATTGAGAACCTCCTCCTTTTTAGAAGTCGGTTAAAAAAAACCGACGTTAAATTTCAACGCAGGGTGCAGGATCTTGTACTGAATTCATGGCAACAGGTTGCACGTCGACGTCCTTGCCACCCTGTATGTCCAGAAAGCCAATTTTAATAGTAATGTAAATTGCTCAGCCAGCTTTCTAGGATCTGCACACTGATGATCCATTTCTTGCAAATTGCACGAAACTATACGAATTTTAAGGTGTTGCGTTATGTGCTCATACCTTTTTCGTGTAGTTTAGAATTTAATCGGATAAACCGCTGAACCGCATCTCCGCCGCAGCGTCGCTTTAGGGCAAGATAAAGTAAAATGCATAAGTAGTTATTATGTTTTACGATAAAACTTTAAGGAGGATCTCACTACCACGCGCTACGCTCCGGGCACAGATTACTTATAGATTACAGATAAATCACTCCATTCAAAATTTTCAATACCTACTGTACGTTATAATATAAATACCTATGTTGGAATTATTCTATGTTTGCTTCATCATATAACTATCGCAATTTCGATGCCATCTACCTTCGTAGATGAGGGTGGTCACTATTTATTTATTTATTAAAACTTTATGCACAAGTAAAAGAAATACTGTATACAAAGGCGGACTTAATGCCTGAGGCATTTTCTACCAGTCAACCTTAGGATGATGCAGCGACAAAAACACTATAATCTGTACTCGATTGTGAAAGTTTTAAATTAATCGGATAAGCCGTGATTGTATGAATCCCCGACAAACAAACAAAACGTTTCTTTGTTTAATAGTACTAATGGTCCTCTAGCGGCTTTGCGCGTTGTTTTATTGCTTAGAAGCTTTCAAGATAGGTAGAGTGTTCTATGATAAAATCGTAGCCATCGTACCCGCTAAGTGATAATTAACGGATTAATTCGCCATTAGGTCCTTATTGTTTGCGATAGGAATGTGTAGTATATAATTGTATACAATGAATTAAGAAATAAACGATTATTATTATTATAATACATTGGTGTACCAATGTAAAAAATGAATGTAAAAAAAAAAAATGTAAATGTATGTGAATAATGTATTATTAAGTAGATCTTCAAACACACTACTAGTTAACATCTAGGTACTTCATCACACAGGAGACATTAACAATGGACTCTTCTGGGGGCCTAAAAAGGCTACTTTGGCGGAATCGTAAAAGGATAACGTTATGAATCAAAATATGGCGAAGACAGTCCGTGTTTTTTTTTTTCGCTGCACTACGTACTTAGGTATACCTAATCAAAGAGATAGGGAATGGATTTGGATTAGACTGATTAGTATTTTAGCGCAGTCAAAAAAAAAAACAAAAAAATCCTTCATCAATGGGATTTGATTCGATTAACTTAACAGTTAACTGTCCATTACGATTCATAATTTTATCCTTTTATGATTAACTATATTAGATTAAGGGCGCATTTCACCAAACTTTTATGCCTAGAATAAGTCTTATCCTGAGAATCAATTTTGAATTTTTTACAGTTTTTCCATACTAGAACTGTCAGGCGTCACTTTTATTCCACGGATAAAAGACATCTGACTTCGGTAAAATCAGAGACTTTGGAACTTAACGTAGGTATATAATATGTAAGAAAACCGTAGACGAAAATACACACACACACACACATGTAAAATATTTCTGAATGTAGTAGATACCATGCTAGAGTTGAAACAGTAAAACCAACCATTTTAATCTTCCATTACACCAGGGATCCAGCCGTAAAACTAATTTTTAACACCCTTGCTCGTAAAGCTGATGTAATTCCACCGGTTTTAAATATGTAAAGAGGGTCATAAAAAACGCGTGTGTTATACCAAAGCAAATAGTTAAGTTATAGTCCATACAAATTCCATAACAGCATTATTTGCCATTTCAAATTTGGAACTGATCGCCGCCGCACGACTCCAGCTGTGACTCCAGCTAGTGAGCAGCGCGCTGTTGCTATTCAAATTTCGAACTAATCGCCGCGCGGCGCCAGTCAGTAGGCAGCGCTAGCGCGCTGTTAAAATGGCGGGAAAGCAACAGTGTGCATTCACAGATTGAGTTTATTTAAAATTAAATAAAAACAGTTTATTCGGTAATTTAAAGATTCCATCCAAAACAAAGCAAATATAAGTGCCAAAATAACTCCGACAATAAATTTGGAGCCACAAACGAAGAAGTTTTGCCCTGAGCCGCGCCCCTCTTCTACTGATGATACTTTTTTATTTACAAACTAATGACGAATTACAATGCTCTTCTGCCGCCTTTCAAGAAGTTTCGTCGTCTCCAACATTTACCCTAACACAAAACAATGACATTATGAATAGTAATAATAATAATAAAAACATAATTAAAAACCAACTACAACTACGTATCATTTTAACAATTGTAATTTCACTAACTGTTTCAATAATTAAAAATGAACAAAATATAAAATGTTTTTTTTCTGTTTCCTCGCAAATGTGTTAAAAAACGTCGTACGATATACGTGCGTATGGTTATAACATGCTCGGCTCAATTACGCCCTCGCCTTCGGCTCGGGCTGAAATTCCGCCTCGCATGTTATAACCATCTTTACGCACTAATATCGTAATGTACTATTAACTATCACCGCATAACATAAAACTCTCGCCCATACAAGTCATCGGTTAGCCAAGTGTGAGTCAGATAAGCACAGATAAGAAAAGAAGGGCCTATTTGCGATAAAAGTATGTAATAAAAGTGTAAGTGTGTGGGTGTGTGTAAGTGTGTATGTAATGTGTGTTAATAAGAATATTACCAACATTGAATATGGACCCTTTGTCTAAAAAAGATATTTCCTGAAACAAGGAGTCGATGCCGACGAATATTCATAGCATAATCAGCTTATAATATTCCCACTGCTGGGACACAGGCCTCCTCTCGGTGACAGGGAGTGGGCCGTTATCCAACACGCGGGCCCAATGCGGGTTAATAGATGTCACCGTTTTCCTCACTATGTTTTCCTTCACCGTTTTGAGAGCAGAATAATATTATATGAATATTCATACTGTATTAAAATTGGCAGTAGGTACTCTCTCGCTTTGTTGTCAATTTGTTATAATAGACTATAAGTGCTTGAGGAGATTGATTATATTTAAAGCCCCAATAATACTTGTGTTACCAGGAATTATTAATTTATTAGGTAGATTATGGAAACTAAGCAGGTGCCTGTTTAATATGAACAAAACTAGTAAAATAATCCATATATACGACAGTTCAAAAGTCAATGGTTTAATTGAAATAAATGCTTTGAGTTTGAGTTCGTAATGAAGTTAGAAGTTCACTATTGCGTACGGTCGTAGATCGCATCGCCACGGTTACATTGCTGAATAAAGACAGAAGGACCTGGCTGGTAAAGGTCTTAAGAAAACTAGATTCGTGAATGTACACTGGTTAGGGCAGTTGCTTGTACTTCTCTCCACAAGGAAACATTGTAGGCAGTACCTAACCGAACGACAAGTCATTAAAATAATTGGGTTTCTTTTTTTTCCACTGGGCAATAACATTTATTTTCCGACCACAATAGGCAAAGAATAATAACTATTCAAGAGGTATGTACGTGACTACGAACAATAAATAAGTGCTACGCAGGAAGCGCATAGCGCGTAGCACTTATTGTGCGTAGACTAGGGTCTGCTCGTAGCCGCTACGCTACCCACGTACATTTGCTACGAAACGTTCATTCGATTTTTTTTAAAGAGTTTTTACAGAACAGCTTTGTTTCAATAGGCGTTGGCTTGCTATTTTTTTAAGGTATGTGTGTGACTAATCGGGAGGTAAATGATAACAACATTACGATCATCCTAATACCGCTCAAATCAGTCGATGGCATTAAACATAATTTTTATCGTCAATGTTTTTAGATTGGAATCATATTAAAATATTAGATGTATGTATAATAAATTATATAGAATAATTTCTGTTATTGTTTTCCTGTCAACAAAATTAAAACATTATCTTTATAAATATCTACCAACGTCCGCGTGGTTTCAATATCATATATTAGTACATTTCAATAATTTAAAGGAACATACCTTCTTTTGTTAACTCAAACCAAACATCCGTTTCAGCTTAGACCCATATTTAAAGGGTTCAAAGAAATAGTCTCGTATTACGAGCAAAGTAATAGAGTCGCCACATTGTATACGACCTTATTCAGTGGTCAGCGGGATGGAGTTAATCCTATAAAATTACCTCGATACAAGTTTATGGATCATACACTGGATGGCCCTTAATCCCATAAAGATTACGGACGACTTGCTATATTGAACCGCGTGCTTTGTGGCTTACGTGCCTACTACAGACTTTCAGAAGATTCGATATTATAAACCATTATGTTTTTATGAGCGGCTAACATTTATTTTATATAAATTACAATGATTAATACAATATATAACGCAACTAACTACAGATGTGATATACTATTAAATGTAGCACACAACTCAATGGTAACGCCTCAAGTGAGTCCTGCTCTATCCCCTGTGGCGACTAGACGTTCCCCTTTGAGTGTAGTTACTAGCCCCTAATAAGAGATCATAGTGAACAACATGTATTTAAACAAGGTGCTAAAGTAAATGACTAACTAAGTATCTAATATAACAAATAAATACAGAAAACAAAAGGAGACTCAATCATGGAAGTACTCATCCGCATCGCTGTCATCCGGAAACGTGCCTATGGAAGACTGGTAGCATTTTTAGGATATTAGGACAGAATATTAATTATGTATATTTATCTAACAATGACGATCGGGCGCCGGCATGGCGTTATGTTATGTTTTTATCATGAGACTTCTGCCTGCGACTTCGTCCGCGTGTTTCTTATTCCCCCGACACACCCCATCGCATCGCATCGCTTGCCTGCGCTATTAGCGTTCTTTTTGACTTTTTTATGTTTGCTCGGCTTCTAGGGGTCCTCGCGTAATGATAAATAGCCTATAGCGTTCCTCATCAGGAATTGGGCTATCAAATGCAATAATTTTTCAAATCCGACTGGTAATTCCAGAGATTAGCGTATTCGAACAAACAAACTCTTCGGCTTTATTATTAGTATATATTACATACATATTATTTTCCGAATATGATACCATTGAGAAATAGTAGAGCTGCGGATAATTCCATAACACACATAAATTGACAAACGATCGCAATGCCTCTCATTTTGACATCCATTAATAATAATAATAATAATAATAATCTTTATTACACAAGAAAGTGGTTACAAAATAGAGTGAAGTCCCTGACTCCTGTGCTAGGTGATAGACCTGTGTTACAAGAGCCAGTGCCCTCTCCCAGTAGGGATCCTCATTGCTTCATAGGTTTGAAAAATTCGTTTACCCAGCAATATAAATAACACAATGAATGTTGCTAAAACTGGCTTTCCTATTTTACTGTAAAAGGTTGTAAAATCCTTATTGGGTTTAAGATTTTTTAATGTAGGTTTGCGGATCAGTCGTTTCATAATATTGAAAGGCAGCATAACGTGCCCGCAATAATCCCAGCACAGGTGAACCGAGAGAGCTAATTTTCTCTCATTCCGCGGTAACGTCGGTGTACGGCGCCCGGGTAATAGAAGCAATCCCGGTACCCGGGCCATGACCCGTATCATGAAATATGATTAATTAAATGACCATTCTAACATTACTGCCTCATAAACATGAGTACAATACACGCCTTTACACGTATTCGTCGTTATTTTGAACTTTTACTAAAGAAAACCATAATTATGGCTCCATTTTCACTTTGGATTATTGTGAGCAAATCTATAAATTTCAATTTATGTACTTTAAGGTGGGGCTCAAACCACTGAGGTTGTTATCTAATATAGTGAAACTCTTTTATTAAAACTAAGACGCCTGTTCTGAAGGATAAAGTATGTAATTTGGTGGGAATCATAGATAAAATAAATTATAATAGCAGTGTTTAGAATACTAACGTTCTATCTATAACGCCTACTCAATTTTAGTTCGCAATTGTGCACAATCGCATCTTACTGCATGAACGCTTAGCTTTTAAGAATTTATTTTATAAGTACCTACGATTAGTATGATATTTTTGTTTTTTTTTTCTTCTTCCTATTGTCTTTGCACGGAATACATCTCTTAAATTATCGGAAGCTTTTTTATTTTAATAATTCTGGATATAAAACCCCAACAAACAGCATTAAAACCGTACTCGTATTGGTATAGTATAATCTGCCTTTAATGTTCCCACTGCTGGGACACAGGCCTTCTCTCTGTGAGAGGTAGTGAGCCGTAATCCACCACGCGGGCCCAGTGCGGGTTGGTGGATGTCAGATGTCTTCGATTTTTTTGGTTTTAGGACATGCCGGTTTCCTTACAATGTTTTCCTTCGCCGTCTTGAGAGCAGTTGTGATGAAATTAAATACACAAAGTAAAGTGCTTGCCTGGGTTCGAACTCACGTCCTACAACTCGTAAGTTGGGGTCAGTGCCACTAGGCTACCACTTTCCTAACGCTTTTGAACGTATTGGCAAACATTAAAATTAAATTGGCTATTTGCTGTGAAATTGATGTTTAATTGGAAATGGTTGCAAATTAAGATTATCGCGGGATAGTTTTATCCATTATGGTAGTTAGGATCGGTTCTGGCATGAGTTTAATGATTCAATTCAAAAGTACCGGCCCGTCGCGCGACCCTAAACGTGCTATGAGCATATGATGACGGTGCCCAATTTGCTTTATTATGCAACTTTGTGATACTGTGACCTAAGCACCGGTTTTAATATAATCCAAAATAGTTTACAATTTTTTGTCTGGGATATATCAATATCATTAATATCGAACATGGAGGTTGAGCCTAAATAAACAATAAAACTTGACCGTCATAGTGATCTTTGATTTTTAAAATCTGCTGTTGAGACATCAAAGAGCAGAATGCAGGCATTTTGCGTGACGTCAGTGTGATATTATGCGTAAGTAGTTCGTATGTGGCGATGTAGATGCCGCCACATTTAGTACCATTCATCTTATTTAAATGCTTATCGTTTAAGTATTCAATTTTGCAAAATCTACCGTTACTCATAAAGAATTTTATAAGTAAATTGATTCAATTTAACAGACTATTTATATTAACCACTCTTCACTCTTCTGAGGTACCGATTTCTATAATAGTCATTTATCAAAGTTACTTTTCAATCTATGTGACATTACTCATTTTACGGGTATTCACCGCTACGAGTAGGGTACATTTGGCTCGAACATCAAACAAATTCGGGTGGAAGTTTTAAATGACGTCGTATCCAAACTTGATTTATTAATGTTTGTGTGCAAACAAACAAACTTTGTCTACTATAGATTTGTTATTAGGTACCGTAAGGAATCCTTTGTCGATTGTTTTAGTTAAGTAAATACTTAATTGTTTAATTTCGAGAACTGAAGCGACTCAATCACTCAACAATTATTATCAATGAGGTTTTATACGAATATTTTTTTTTATTGAAATTTATGAGAGCCTAAATTGACCACTACTAGAAGAGATGCCCAGACATATAAAAATAAAGAACCTTCTGTATCGTATACAACGCTAATCTTACTATCCCAGTGATCATAGGATATCCGGTCTGACCTAGGTCGATGTTGCAGTAATTGGTTTGCAGAAGGTCAGAAGATCACATGGCTTAGAAAATATTAGAACCAGGTCAATATTAATGGATTGCACAACACTATGTAGTGTTCCTATGAACCCTATCAACTAAGCTGAATAGGAAGTTAGGGTGCTAGGAATAGGTCCCATTAACGGTGCACAATGGGTTAGGTTCGAAATAACGGCTTAGCTCGGAGTTTCGCGCCACAACTGTTGAGTTATTGCTTCTGTGTGTTGTATTTTCAGTATTTTATAAAATAATAATATTAAAATTGAATTTCGAAAGAACCGCAATAATAATTTTGGAAAATAAATGAGCTTTGTGAATCAATTCATTATTGTTCAAAGTGAACCCAATTTATTAATTGTGTGACAAACAATTACGTTGATTAAATTCAGTGGAATATAAAATGATCGCTGTTTGGTCAGTTATTGCAATATTGCGCAGTGCACACTATACGTAGGAAGTGGTGTGAGGTGGGATTGGAAAAAGCTGGGAGTGGGGTAACCCATGCACTGATCGGAAACGATACGATTAGCGAATTGGTAGGCACGGGTAGGAAAGCTATCTCGTTGGAGTAAATCACAATTTATTTATGATCTTCTTTTAATTGATGAGGAATATTGCAAATGACCCAGTCTGGGTCAGGAATTAGTTAGGATTAGGAATTATTAATAATTATTAATCCTAACTAATTCTAAGCCTATCCTAAATGTTAATATTATAAATGCGAAAGTGAGTTTATTGTTAGTTACGCTTTCACGTCTTAAAGGCTGAACTGATTTCGCTGAAATTGGGCACAAGGGTAGACCTGGGTTAGAACCTAGGTTAGAACATAGGATACTTTTTAACCCGGCAGTTCGTTCCCGTGGATTTATTTAGGGGTATTGTGGGCTTCAGTTTTATGTATGTTTTTCTAAGTGCTGTTCGTTACGTATGACCGATACTTACCATCTTTTGAAAAGGCCACAAACAAACATTGAAAGACAAGTTTATGGCTTTTTGGCTTTTTTGGTTTTTGGCTTTTAGT
Organism: Luperina testacea; assembly: GCA_927399505.1. NCBI lineage: Eukaryota > Metazoa > Arthropoda > Insecta > Lepidoptera > Noctuidae > Luperina > Luperina testacea. The sequence goes on from OV656762.1 coordinate 12,821,994, forward strand.
TTTTGGCTTTAGAACTTTAAGTTCTAGTACCATTTATCCATAGAATTTATCAAACTAGACTGCCCTCAGTCTAGTATTTTGATAAATTCTATTTAAAAAAAATATTTTATAAATTCTATAATATTTTATTTCTGTGGACAATTGTAATTGGTGCCCCTGCACCAAATACAATTTTATTGTTTTTTCGCAAAAACATCCTTTTTTGTCGTGAATGCATCAACCAGTGTAGAAATAATGTGTCGAAACACACAAAGAATCTATTACATTTTCATAGAACTACTTTATGGCTAAGTTCTAGCATAACATTGTTAAGTTATTGTCATGAGTAGAGTACGTATACATTATTCTGCGATAAAGTGTCGAGCACACAATAGCAACATATTTGTATTTTACTCGCCAAGCACGTTCTTTCTTGTACCCACCTACTATTCTCAGACTGATGAAATCATTGTTGCTTTTCAAAAGGTACATTTTGCACTTTGCACACAATGTAGCGTTGGCAGCTCATTTCAGTTCCGAAACTAATCAACGTCAGTAGTCTATATTGGCAGTTTTGGAGATTATCTACCTAGCAATAATGATTATCAATGGACTTGGCTAGAAATTGGCAAAAATTCGTACAAATTGCAGCGCCAGCTTAGAGAAACATAACTAAGTAAATTGAGATGAAATTTTATGTGAGTCATTCAAAGCACTAACTAATTAATTGCCATGCTTTTCGTAGTGAAGACTTTCACACGTATGATGACTGTGTTTATAGCTTGGCTTATCATTATGCCGAACATAGACTCAAGCGTCATAAGACGCCGACAACGTTACGTTTACAGTCATAGTTTTAAGGTTTTTAATATGTATTAGTTTATTATTGTATAAGATAATTTGTGTATTTTATCTATGGGCCTTAGTTGCCTGATAATAAAATTATTATTATTATAAGCCTAAAATCTCTTTCGCATTTGTATTGATTTCGATCTATTTAGCATGAACGATTGACAAGTACCTACCTGTAGTTGATAGTAGTAGGTATCTGAAATGCTTAACATTGTGAGTTACACGCCCCGATTCGAGAGTGGCCATGTTGCTGATATAGAACACTTACGACACTCGCACATAATCGTACGGTCTCTTACGAGGTGCACCTCTGTCAAGACGTCATTTATTTTACCATCTACACATTCTTATGGATTAATGGGCTATTTGTAAAATACAAAGCTTAGGAAAATGTATAATTCGATCATTAGCAAAATTTATTTATACTTAGGTACATTTCTTGTTGAGTGGTAATAGGCAAAACATCATCAACTATTTTGTTAGTAACACACACCCATTTAGATATTTATAATTGAGAAAACAATTTAAGCTATGCAATTGTTATCAAGTTATTAATAAGCAATTAGTTATGTTATTATTTTTTATCAATTGCTAATGTAATCTGTCACTAATACAGCTTTGTGCTCGGATTAAAGTTCATTTGTTTCCACGTGCATGGCAAGCGACTTTAATTGATCTTTCAACTGTTGCTGGCTAATCAATCATGTAACATACCTACGTTATTAAAATAAATTCCACGAATTAATCCAATTTAAGTATATTATATTTTATGCGCGTGGTGGATTACGGTTTCACTTCCTCTCAGAAAGAGGAGGCCTGTGTCCCAGCAGTGGGAAGTCAAAGTCTGACTATGCTAAATCAATTTACTTTTTATGTAGCTCTCTTTTACTCAAACATTCTTATTTTTTTCATTCTCAGCTTCATTACTGAGTGTCACACATTGCACTGCCCTACCAACTGAGAGTACTTCTACATTATAATGTAGAAGTGGTACCCTCAGTGGGCACAAAATATAGGCTAATATAGGTATTCTAAAGCCTGATTTACACGGTACGATTTAGTAGCCTGTGGCATAACAAAAGTTAAAGCAACAATAAAAGTTGCACCGTCTAAATAATTTTTCGACGATGCAAGTCATTTGGTGCTTCAATTTTATTGTATGCTACAGATAAAAATAAACTTGCATCGTTTAAATGGGGTTTAGGTACTCTAAACTCAACAACATTATGCGACAGTTAGGTACCTACATAGCTTAACTTTAAAAAAACTGCTCCAATAAAATATAGTTCGCGTCCGTGACTAATCTTCAAAGAATAGTTCTATAACCGCAGTTCGACGGGAATATTGATGACTTGTGGCTCTGACGTCCGGTGGGATGCTGTAATAGGTACATTTTGGTGAAACACACGATCAGTGGTGGCTCAGTAGTAACGCCCGTGACTTACTAGTTGTAGGTCATAGGTTCGAACATAGACAGGCCCTTTACTTTGGGCAAATTATTTCATCACCATCACTGCTTCCAAAACGGTGAAGGTAAACATGGTGAGGAAAACGGGATGTCCGAGAACCAAAAATTCGAACACATGTGACATCTACCAACCCGCACGCCACACGCATCCGCACGGCCTGCGTGGTGAATAACGGCCCACTCCCTCTCACCGAGAGGAGGCCTGTGTCCCAGCAGTGGGAACATTATAGGCTGATTATATGCTAAAACATACATTAAATATTATACTCGTCTATTAATAGTAATATAATAAGTACAATTTACATTTGGTTTGGTGGTTTGGTATCTGAAATGATAATCGCAGATACTATTGCTTTTAAGTAATAAGTGATAGTAATCAATAAGATTGCTTACATGTAAGGTATTTCCAATATCGTTTAATACTGCTACGTATAAGTATTTTTTTACAAGAATCAAAATAAGATATAGTTTACACGAACGTGTTAAGTTTTGGATCTACTATGTTGTTACCATTTTTGATAGCACAAACATGAAATCATAATGGCGTTTGTGATAAATTATTTAACGTTTTACAGATGCGATGTTTTTCATATTTATTCTTTAGTTTAAATAATTGTAATTTATGTTTTTTAGTCTGGGAAAGGCGTGTATACTTATTCTTTTCTTTTGATCCATGAAGTGAAGAGGACGACGGATCCTCTTGACAGAACATTACTCCGGCCATTGTTTTAAAAGAATTGACGTTACATCCGACTTCGACGGATTTGGACGCTTAACGACGACTTCTAAGTGAGGGCTCGAAACAATACTTTAAGAAGCTCTTGACAAAAGAGAACGGTTCTACTGACGCCACAGTTGGACATTTCGTGAGCTACCTATTGTGTAGAAGTATTGATGGCAACTATTGACTACCTTAGGCGATATGTTACCAGAGTAAGGCCTGAGTTCACCAACATCCAAACCATCGCGCACCGGTTAGGTATTTAAACCAACAAAAAAAATTCAAATCCAACGAGGCGGTGAAAAACGCCTCTAAAGAGTTCATCGATTCCCGTCTCCAGGATTTTTATAGCAGAGCCATCAACAAACTTCCACTAAAATAGCAAAAGTGCAACTTCACTAATGGCTAATACATACATCGATTAATTTAATATATTATTTTCATAAAAGAAATAAAGATTTTTTATGTAAGACGGCAATTTTATAGGTCATCATCTGCCTAGCCTTTTCCCAACTATGTTGGGATCGGCTTCCAGTCTGACTGGATGCAGCTGAATACCAGTATTTTACATGGAGCGACTGATATCTGACCTCCACAACCCAGTTACTGGGTAATACGATACCCCTTGGTAATACTGGTTGTCAGACTTTCGGGCTTCTGACTACCTGTAACGACTGTCAAATATCCACGAATGACAGCCAGGATCAACGACTTAACGTCACGGTATGTAAAGACCCATCCACAGACCAACCGCGGCAAGCGTAGCTTAACCTGATCGATCGACCTGTGCGGCTGTTATTATTTAGTACGGCAATTTTATGGGTAAGGACCTAATATATTATTTTAATTATTGTGAATACTATGTAGGTAATTTTTTTTCAGTTAGCTTTAATCATGGTCTGGCAGTTTGAGTAATTTATGCGGCCTGCCCAAGTGTCCTTTTTTTGCTATGAATCGTGGAATCGTTGAGCTTATTAAGTTCTGAGTTGAGCTGCACGATTGCTGACAACTCACTGGACAGGTACACTCAATCTGTGTGGTTCTTTCCTCAAAAGTCCATTTCAGACATCAATCTACATGGTCTTCACATGATCTGGCCAAGACTTATATCTGGGCTTTAAAAGACACCTCTGAGTTTGTTTCGGCCTTTTGTCTCAGAGTAGTCCGATAGGAAACGCCGACCTCATCTAGTTTTCAAAATATAATTGACGTGTAAAAGTATTTGTACAAACCTTACTTACAGAAATAAAGTAATTAATAAATTAATTAATTTGTCTTTAATTATAAAATAAATAAATAATTTATCGTTTACTTTCAGAGTTTTTTTATCATTAGGTGTAGAACGAGATTTAATTTGCTATGATCCTCATTACAAATATCGTGATAAAGTACTAATTTAACTAATTACTCATAATCAAAGAATGCTAATCATTCAGTTTTTGTGGCAACATGCTACGTATTACGATAAGGGTGATGATGGATCACATGATATCTCGCATTGGTTGGTCACGCACAAGCCCACATTTTGCGAATAATACTCAATATCAAAACAACTGTAGGTAGTCTTGCAATTTTGATTAAATGTTTTGTTAATTTCGCATTAAAACTTTTCTGGCCCCGCCCGCGTGTTATACAGGATGACTTGTAATTTGACGTATTCCTTCCAGGACGTGATAGTGTGACACCATTTGCAATTATTTAAGCACCCTATTTATAAAGCCTAAATTTTTGAAAATAGTTAACAAATTTGTTCCTGTTTGATATTTTAGAAAATTAGGTGAATTCAAAGGTGTGTTAATAAAGTTTTACGTACCCAATATAATAGCAATGAAGGCCATTCAATTAGAGATTTTAGAGAAAAGAAAGGTTTAGTGACAAATTCTGGGAAATTTTCAAAAATACTTGAAAATTAGGTTATACTAGGCACAAAACAATCATTCAACTCATCCATCAATGTATCTAGCCTGTTTTGTCCCACAGCAGTGTTAAAGCCTTCTTCTCCCTTTTCCACAGAGTCCTGATTGCTGCTTATGTGGGATACTCCTTAGAAGTCAAGTTTATATCTGTCATGGACTCATGGTCTGCCACGGTTGAAAACTTATTTAAAAAATTATACTTACTACAGTCTATTCAGCCGTTATAAATAACTTGACGTTAGCCACGAACCAGTTCATACCAGATTGACGAAACAACAATCATGACATTAAATCTTAATTAAACAAAATAATGATAAGATATACACTCAGGAAATCATCACTATCTACAGGATTTTAACTTATACGGCAAGTATAAAAGACACGTTTGCCAAAAGAACGTTTGCAATTGGCAACAGGTGTCCGAACAAAAACTAACAAAAATTACCTATTAAGTGCTGACTTTTCAATCGACAGATAATTTTATCGGAGGAATAATTTTGAATTTTTGACAGTTCTTCCATACAAAAACTGTCAAACGTCAATTTATTCCAAGAATAAAAATTATCTGTTGATTGAAAAATCAGCCCTTAGTTTAATAAAAATGAGTACTTAATAAATTTGTTGTTTCATTTTAGTTCGTACTCGATTGTGAATAATGTCTGTTCTGACCTAATAATTTTCAATAATTAACATTTTATTTTTTTCCTGACTTAGCTCACGAGGTTGTTGATATGTAGAATGTGAGCTCGGCTGTCATTGTGCCGATTAGCGTATCGGCCACTGGCCTGATGGCCGAACGCCTCCATCGACATCTCTCGAGGCTCTCGAGGCTCTCGTTAGGCGATTGGATTGTGAGAAGGTTCCTGTCTCTGGAGCCCTAACCACCGGTAGCGGGAACCTTGCTCCCGACAGTGGCGGACCACTAATTTTTATATAAAAAAATTTATATACTTATATTTTCTATGTAAAAGATAAGGAACTAAATAAATAAATGAAATAATTTTAACAATAAAAATTGTCTTATCCCGTAACGTATAAATTAATAACAATATTATAAACATCAAATAAAGTAGATTTCTCGTGTTATAGCAAAACCTATAGGTATATGTATTAATATTTAATAATATTGACTAATAACTTGTATGTGTGGTGCAAACTGTTAATATAAGTTGGTTATAAATAAATAAATGTTCAATATAAATTAAATAAACTGAATGGTTCTTACCTGGAGAAAGATTTAACCTTTAAGTACCGACATGTGGTCAAGCAGACACTTCGAGCGTTCGAAAAGTCTAGTTACCCATGTTAGCGTAATAGTATCACCCGGGCTTGTCTCTACCCCTCGAGCAGTCGTCCAACTGCGTTCGTGCAGTGGTAGTGAAAATATTTACAAGTAAAGTCCCTGCTTGGGTTCGAACCTCCGACCTGCAACTCGTAAAGGCTCCTTCAAACAGGTGCGACACGCGATATAATCGCGCGCGACACAAAGGGACCGCAAGTCGTGCAACGAGCGGTGCCATTGTGTCGCGCGCGATTATATCGCGTGTCGCGCCTGTTTGTAGGAGCCTTAAGTCGCGGCCGATATCACTTATCAATATCTCCTCGTCGTTAGCTGGCCAGTTTATACAATGAGGGCTTAATTTAGCAATAGCTCTAGTCATATACATACATAAACACACGCCTTCTTCCCCTAGGGATAATAGGCAGAAACTACAGAACGTACCTGCTACGATCCTTACATATCCCTTTTGCTTCGTTTACGATCCCAAGCAAAATTAGTTGTTTAGTCCTAGTCACTCAATGAATAATGCGGAATACCGTTAATTTACATAAGCCTGATATGTCAGCAGTACATCTCATAAAAGATCCTGAGGCATGATATTGCACGATTGCAAGTACCTGGGGGCCAAAAAAGGCCACTTTGCGCAATCATAAAAGGATAACTTTATGAATTATGATTCATAAAGTTATCCTTTTATGATTCTGCCAAAGTACGGCCATATGGCAAAGACAGTCCGTGTTTTTCCTTTTTTCGCTGCACTACGTAGGTATAATCAAAGAGATTGGGATTGGATTTGGATTGGATTGATTAGTATTTTAGCACAGACAAAAAAAAATACTGAAATATCCTTCACCAATGGGATTTGATACTTAACAGTTAACTGTCCATTATGATTCATAATGCTTTTATGATTCTGACAGAGTGGCCTTTTTAGGACCCCTGGTCTATGGATTTTACTGCCAAATTTCTGAAAATAGTAAACGAATTTTCGAGGTACAGTGTTGACCGACAGTCCATAGGCAAAGTCGCAAAGTAATAGGTTGACGTTTAGTTTGACTTACGACCTTCTTTTAATGAGTAATTAGACACACACACTCGCATATTACTCGAATAATCACGCTATTGAATATAGTTCCGTGTCATGTTCGTCTTGTTCAAATAGTTTGTAAAAAACCCATAGAAATCTAAATAAATAAATTATAAGGTAGACAGATGCACCATCCACCGCGACTAAATAGAATGTTGTGGTTCTTGGTTGGTTGATAATAATTTGATATTGTGGGTTAGTGAAGTGTGTTTAAGGCAAACAGGCGCGACACGCGATATAATCGCGCGCGACACAAAGGCACCGCTCGTTGCGCGACTTGCCGTGCCTTTGTGTCGCGCGCGATTTTATCGCGTGTCGCGCCTGTTTGAAGGAGCCTTTAATCTATTAGCGGTGTTGTTCATTTTGAAATGCAAGCAAATCTAAATATTGAGATGAAAGCGGATATTATCGCGTTGCGTAAAAGTGGACTTAATATTATATCCCAAATATTTGATGAAACCGGACTGACTGTGAGTATTATAATTTAATTATTTTATCAAACATTTATTGTTGCAAGTAGTTATTTTATGTTTACCATAGTCTAAACAGAAAAAAAATCCAATATTTTATTTATTTACTTTGAATGATGAATTTAACATTAAGTATAATTTTATAATAGAATCATTTTGTAACATCCTAACAGTATTCCTTTTTGTTTTAGAGAAATTACATACTGTGAGTCGGAGGGTCAAAAGATGATGATGATGAATGATGATGATGGATGGCCTTGCCAGTCGAAAGCGAAGTGGAAGGCCCCAGCTGGTCAGTGAATAAGAAACAAGTGGTTTTAACCAACCAGTTACCAGTTGAAGTTGCATTGCATGGAAATTTGCAGTTATAGGATCCATGCGCCAGCGTTTACTTGATACTCGTAGCATTGATAATTATGGGGGTTATACAAAGTATTAAGTTATAAATTACAAATTGATTTTTAGTAATATTAAAATAATATTGTGTCATATCCGTAATTAGAATTGTTTTGAGGTTTAGTTTCAATCTTCTTTTCATAATGAAAATGTCCTACTTATGCTATAACCGCAATTATAGCACCATATTATTATATGTATTACTAAGATTCAATATTTTAAGTCTAATGGTCGTAGTTCACTGATTATTTGCTTTACTTCAATAAATTGTTCTTTAGGAGAAAATAAACTGTTTTAATAAATAAACTTCTAGAAGTTTATTTATAAAATTATAACGAATAAACATTTTGAAATCACTTAATATAAAACATTTTTATTTTTAACCCCATATAACATAAGTATAACAATATAATAATAAAAATATAATAATTATTACATTATTGTAAAGTGCTACTAAAACATTGTGAGAGAAATAAATAAACTTATTATTATTATTATTTATTATTATTATTCTCGTATAATTTACTATATAGTAAAAAATCTCATCATCTCGAGATTGAAACGTAGACCTTCGCGTTTGGTAATCCAATATGTTTAACGCCACTAGCTATGTAGGTATATACTTGCTGTGATGAAGTGAAATTTAGCAATCGTATGAACCCACAAAGGTTAAATTACGTAGTACCCTGTGTGTAAAAGCGACGGTACGTTTTTTGTATAGTTCGACGCTGGCCAGTATTCGAAATATGAAGTGTGCGTTCTGTGTTGATAACTTAGATAACTTACACACGCAGATGACGCAGATGTAGGCATGGGCTGTGCTCATAGATAGCATTTTGACTTCTAATATGCTTATGCAAAATTGATGCCTTTTTTTTCACAGTACTGTACCTATATGATAACTGAGTACACGCTTACTTTTCTGTAGCAAATTTTATTTCATCTTCCATTTAACGTGTTGTCATCACTAGATCTACTGCCTTTGAAGCACAGTATCTTGCAATAAATTCCGATAAATTCTGGATAATGTAGGCTATTCAGTAGTGGACTGCAGAAGGCTGAGTTAATAGTTGATTGACGGGTCGTTGCTGGTCGTCAACGTCTGAATGCTGTGCAGTTTCAGTTTTTAGTTCCCTGTTTCGCAACTTTTCATTCCTGCCTTTCAAGCTCTTTTGTCTAACAAAATCCGATGGTGTTTATTGTTTCTTTAAAGCAATGATATCTTTATTTTTTAGGTGGTCTACGATGCATCTCGCCGCATCGGCACGGCGTTTGTTAGCATCAACACTACACCCAGGCGGAGGTACGAGCCCTGACGTTCTGCACGGACTGCTGTCGCAACAATAGCGCGTTCCGCTGGCTCAACTGTTAACCACATGTCTTTAGGGATGCCCAATACGATGCGATATATCGAAATATCGATACAGTGCTATACGATATATCGATATTTAATACGATATTTTGGCCATACGATGCGCCTCGATATATCGTATTCCAAAAAAAAATCGCATTAACGTATCGTATCAAACTATGACTGATCAAAATGTATTTCTTTTTGTTTATATTAAACCTACCTACCTTTAGACATAATATTGTTATTCGTAATAAGCAGAGGTCGGGATTACTTAGAGTTATTTATGTACTACACTAACCTTTCATACATACTATAAATACTTTTCTTTTATAACTTACAATATATTGTAAAAATTAAAAAAAGGTATATCTTTCTTTAATGTTTAAGATATATTTAGGTTTATAATAATATTTTACCTACGAAATAACCTACCCAATCGATATACCAAAGCGATACGGTTACGATGCGATATATCGATACAAAGGGATACGATAATATCGCGTATCGATACAAGTGCATTCGATACGGTTACGATGCGATATATCGATACAACAGTCTTTTTTGGGCATCCCTACATGTCTTCGAATTTTTGGTTCTTGGACATGCCGGTTTCCTCACGATGTTTCCCTTCACCATTTTGAGAGCAGTGGTAATGAAATAATTTACACAAAGAAAATTCCCCGTCAGGATTGGAACCTACGATCTATATCTGGTAAGTCGCGGTCGTTAACACTGGGCCACCACTGCTCTCCAGCTCTTCATTAGCCGTCCCCCGAAGCGAGGACGCTTGGACAAAAATATTTCCTACAACTTATATTAAACTTAAAGGGCCAATATATATTATTTTTTCAGTTTTTAGAGGTTTATGTTTGAGACGGGGGTTTTTAAATTTTAAATTTTGTCTAATAGAATCCGATGTTGTTTTTAGTTTTATCTTTTAAGCAATGATATCACTATTTTTAAGGTGGTGTACGATGCATCTCGCAGCATCGGTACGGCGTTCGTGAGCATCAACAACCCTCATTACACGTAGGTGGAGGTACAAGCCCTGACATTCTGCACGGATCGCTGTCGCAACAACAGCGCGTTTAGCTGACTCAACTGGCAACCTGATCGCATTGACATTGGATAAGATGAAGTGCGCAGTCGATGACTTCAGGAGAACTATTCCGCATTTACCCGCTCTCACAACCAATGGTCTCCTTGCATAAGTTTTGATGTCATTACCATCTTATCAAATACAAGACCTACTGCTGTATTACTTATTTCTTGTAAATATACTGATAAAGAAATATAATTTGTGGTCTGTTTTCTTCATTTTCTTATCGGTAGTATTTGAAATCACACAGACTGGAATCTTTGAATTGGTTAATTGAATGTATCAAAGATTTTAGTTAGTCAGAGCTTTTAGTTAGTCAATTCTGCGTTCAACTACCAAATAAATGTTACCCGAAAGCTGTCCCCGATGAGCGAGTTAGAAATACTCGTAGCTCAATAATAGATACTCGTACAAGAAAAATAATTAATAACTTAAAGTAGATAACTGAAGTACCAGGAGAACTCCTCAACAACTAACATCCCTGGATCGGGAAAAGCAATATTTTGTAAAAGGTGATAACCCGTTCACATTAAGCTATTGTGACTTAGATAAATTACAAACCGACCCACTAAATATTGAAAATTAACAACCTTTTTGCAAAAGAAAAACAACCGACTTTCATTGAAAACACACAACACAGGCTTCATCTCTTCGAGAGGGAGTGGGCCGTAATCCACTACGCTAGTCGTGCTCGCCGCCTTACTAAATCAGTCCAACCGTCTTCGAGTAATCGGTGAACATAAATAAAAAACTGTTTCCGACAAACTGAGAACCTTCTCCTTCGGAAATACCCGATAAAACGTTTCTAAAATAAAAACTGAAGCAGAAATGTGAAAGCTAAAGTACTATTTTTCTCAAAACTGCCAGGTTGGATTTTGATGCCCTTTTGCACAAGGATGTACATAGTTGTGGTATCCCCACAGAAATACCACTAAAGTATTGCTATTGGTTCATAGACCACTTCCCATACAAATTTAAACAGTCTCCTTTATACAAATAAATTTATTTTCGAATATATTTTATCTTAGATATATTGTGACGTCATAATCGAATGGGCACGCCGCATGCACGTCTTATCTAATTCATATTTGTGTAGGTCATTACATAAAATAAGTGTACATTTTAGTGATCCATTATGAACAACCACAAGTGAATTGTTTTGTTTTAATTTTAAAGGACACATTTAAATAAATTGCACTTGACAATTGCAATAAGCGCGGCAATTTCAAGACCGCATCGAGTCTCTATTTTTTCCCTAGGACTGAGAAATGTATCGATACCGAAAGCTCTAGTAGCCACCCATTAAAGACTCGGTTTAGAATATTTTGTTGATTATACGAAAAATCAGATCTATTGCACTCAAATTGAATATAATGATCAGTGATGAGTATGCTGTATAATTTGGAGCCCCTCAAGAACATCTTTTGTGTCCTATCTTATTCCATTTGTAAATATGTCAACTGGAACTTCCTCATAGCGGCGAAGATATCTGGGATGGAGTATTCTAGAGTACCCAGAGAGGCTTTAATTTTGATAAAATGGTTCCATTAAAACTTCTCCCTAATCCAGATCACATCGAAACAATATAAAATTAATAGTGTCTTCTTACTCAGAATTGAGAGGTTAACATATCTAATAAGCAATAAAAATAAAGTTGTGAAAAAAAAACCTTTTGACAACGTAGGTAATTTGGATAAGTGGGGTACTACTAATCTATTATAAAGGTCCTACACCAAAACCCCTTCTAAAAAAATTATAAGAAGAGATAAATTATATTACAATTTTATAAAATAAATCTATTCTAACTCATGGAGCTCTACTTTTTTTTTGTTTCCGTGGTGGAAATTGCTCATAGATGTGTGGGTCTGTCAGACTATTACTGACTAAAAACCACCCCGGTGTTCCATCTCACATCTATGCCGAGGGTCGCGGGAATGTACGATCCTTCTGCAAATGAAGCTCTACCTAACTTAACCTACGGAACTTGAAACGACATCTTAGATATTTTTGGTAAATTCGATAAAAAAATATTAATCGGTTAAGTCTTGTTTGATAAAATTGACAATATGGAAAGAGATAGAGAGATAGATAATTCGTTATTGTAAAAAAAATGGTATAAAACAGAAGACATTAATCAACAAATTAGTAGTGAAGGGTGTGCCATCCTCAAAGATGCGTTCAGTGTTAGTGCTAGCAGCTCTGTTGAGTGTGGCGGTAGCGTTGCCGACTGAAATACCGGAGCCAGGACAGCTGGCTCTGGTTCTCGGCGAAGATGATTTTGAAGACTACCTCGATGCCTGGCTGGAGGAACAATCCAGATCAGCTAATTCGTCTAAAGTAGAAGCAGGACCAAGGAACGGTAAATCTTTTTGCAATGGGATTTGTAGCGCTATTGTGTCAAACGTTCTTTTCACCGCACGATTGCTCCCAAGTAAGTTTAGTAACTAAATCTTGTGTTTAGGTTGCACGCTCAGAATAAATGGAGATCTTGGACAGCCTCAGCCGGTGTATCTTCGCGGCAACAGGTACTTGGCCGCCAACGGTAACACCGGTCAGATCAGGCTGAACACCGGAGAACAAGTCGTGGTCGCGTGCACCGGCTCTGGACGATCCATCCGGCACCCGAATATTGCAGCCACAAGAAACGTCGCGGTAAATCACGAGACGTTTTTTGCAGATATTTGCAGTTCTCAGAAAACATGATACCCAATTAATTAAACAGAGCTAACAATACGATACAAAAATTAAATATTCTCGTACATTTTTATAATATTTTGATTCCCTGTAGACAGCGACATGTGTGAACAACAATCTCGTATCCGGTGCTGGCTGGTTAAACGGAAACGGAGCCTTTGGTCAGCTGACTTGCTCTACACACTCTCACTACGACGCTCAAGGGACTAACACTCGTTGCTGGAATAACAACCTCGTTATTCGGTGAGTACTTGTTTTTATAATTCCAATAATTTTAGGTTGTGGCCTCAAGCGATGCGACTTGTGACCTGTTTCCGTTCGTCGCTCCGCAAATCTTATCGCAGTGACTCGTGTCGCGGTGAGCATGTAGTTCTAGCGTGTAGCGCCTGGAGACGAAATCAAGCTTAATTTAGCCTAGAATAGTCGAGTTCAGGACTATTCAATATCTATTCAACGAATGCTAGTTTTCTCTTTTGTAACGAGTTTCGGCCATTGCCTTCTTGTATTTTTCACGTTGTTTTCACCGCACGATTGCTCCCAAATAAGTTTAGTAACTATATCTATTTTTTACGTTTTATACTTAGTAGTTATACTATTATTATATTATTGCTTTATTTATCCACACATTTAAAAAATTACTTTATAAAGAATTGTAGTAGTAAATATATATGTTTTATTGTATGGATAAATAAAGGGTAGAAAGCCTCCATCTACATCTACACTAACAATGATTTTTATTTTCAGTGTAGGCTTCATCGTCAACAATGTTTTCTATCCTGTCTACTGGTCTTGCTTCAACCAGAACCGTATGGAAGTTCTATACGTCTGGTATGATCAAACTCGCGAAAATGCAGTTCACCAAACTGGCGTGGACAGACCCAATTGGCAAGGTAATAATAGTTACCTCAGTACTCTGTAGATAATATAAACATTGAAAGCCATTATAAGCAATAACAGCGACAGAAAATAAGTAAATACCTAAATCAAGCTCATACCAAAAAAAGTCTTTCAGAACATTATGATTTTGGCAACCATATATCTCATTTAACATTTGTATTTATAGCTGGAAGCTTCTTCCCTGGAGTTGCTGTCAATAACATGTACACTCAAGCTAACCAGAAGACCGTCGTCACGCAATATGTCGGAGCCGCATTAGCTGACAGATATATCACAAACCACCAGTTCATGTCTCGTGGTCATCTTGCCGCTAAGAGTGACTACGTTTTCGCCACCGGTCAGCGCGCTACTTTCTACTTCATCAATGCTGCTCCTCAATGGCAGCCCTTCAACGCTGGTAACTGGAACTTCTTGGAGCAGGTAAACGTTTTGTCTTAAATATACCTACTATTTAATATTCTTTTGCATAAGAAGTCATAATTTTTAACATTTTTTGGCATTGCAGAACCTCCGTACTCGCATCGGTGCTGCTGGCTACAACACGGTTATCTACACTGGTACCTTTGGCGTGACGCAACTGCGTGATCAGAACAATCGCTTCGTCGACATCTACCTGGTCCCACAGCGTAACCAGATCCCAGTTCCACTTTACTTCTACAAGGTAAATTCTTAACCTCGATGTTATGGGTGGCCAGTGTGTTTCAGCATGCTTTTATTACGTATAGCCGCAATACTTAGTAGTTATACTATTATTATATTATTGCTTTTTATCCATATATTTCAAAAAAAATACTTTATATGTATAGATTTGTAGTAGGAAATATATGTTCTATTGTATGGCCCCTTTAGGGTAGAAAGCCTCCTCCATCTTTATCCATGTATGTCTGTCTTGAGCTGTAATCATCCAGTTTTTTCCCGCTGTTTTTACAACATCGTCGACCCATCTTTTCCTTTGTCGACCTTTTTTTCTTTTTCCAGTGAACCAAGTGACTTGGTCCCACCAATTCACTTGGTTGTTTGTAATGTCCATCTGTTATCCTGGTATCTAGCTAGGTGGCTTGCCCACGTCTATTTCAAGGTCATGGCGTTGTTTTGTTGCTTATGTCTACATTTCGTGTTTTATCTATTCTTCTTAGTTTCAGAACACTTCTTTCCATGGCGTTAAGGAAGGCAAGATACTTGAATCCATTATTATCTTCTTTAAAGTTCTTTAGCTGCAGACTAATTTCCTTTGAGAATTTCTTTCAGTGCCCAATACTTTTTTCACGTTATGTTTATTCTTCTGTCTACTTCTTTCTCAAGTTTGAATGATACAAGTTTTTCGAAGTACCTATATGTATTCCTTGACGTATTCCATCATCGTTCCTTCTATTTTAATCGGGGTTTGGTTACTGTTGGTCATTATTTTAGTTATTATTCATTTCGAGTCCAACTTTTTTACTTTCTCTGGCGAGATTTTGAAGCATCTTTTCTAGTTCTGTGGAATTTCGCTAAAAAGAGCTATATCGTCCGCAAATCGTAGATGTGTTAGATGTCCGTTGGATATCTATACCCCTTCGTTTGTCCAGTCTATGTTTTGGAAGATATCTTGAAGAACTGCTAAGAATAGCTTTGATGACAGCGGATCTCCCTGCTTCACGCCTCTTTCTATAGGAAACTCCTCTCCTTTCATTTCCAATTTTATTCAACTTACGCTTTTTGAGTACGTATTTTTTATTATATTTATGTATTTTTCATGTTCGTTGTTATTTTGTAGTGCTTTCCATATAGATTTGTGTGAAATACTGTCGAACGCTTTTAAATAGTCGACAAAAGCTATATAAAGTTGTTTTTTAATTCCTGATATTTCTCTGTTAACTGGTCAACAGTGTCCGGAATCCTGCTTGTTCAGTCGGTTGGTTTTTATTAATTATTTGGTGCTATTTTATTGAGCAAGATCGAAGAAAATAGCTTATAGGTATATAGCAGATAATAGGCTAATGGGCCTGTAGTTGCCTCTTGTCGATTTTCTTCCTTGTATAATAATATTATATGTGATAAGCCCCATTGTTCTGGTATTTGTTCAGATTCTACAATCCTGTTAAAGAGTGTTGTCAAGTAAGGGATTAGTATCCGTGCTCCGATTTTTAGGGTTTCGTTGGTTAGATTATCTGGTCCTGGGCTTTTCTCTGTTTTCAATGCCTTTACACGTCTCAAAACTTCCATTTCACTTATTGGATCTTTTGTATCTTCGGTTTGTCCTATTTTTTATATTTGTTGCCGTATATGACTGGTTCTTCTGGTAATTTTTTATAGAGGTCTCTATAAAATTCAGTAGCGCATTTTGGAATATCTTTTCTACTCTTTGTTTCATTCTGACCGTCCTTTAGGTTATGAATCCATGTCTTGTCATGCTTTGGAATGGGCAATTAGCTTCATATTTTCTGACTGACCGACTTCTTGACAATTCAAAAGTGCCTGTAAATGATTTAATTGAAATAAATGCTTTGAGTTTGAAATGCTTTGAGTTTGAGCTTGCGTGTTGCCAGTTCCTTGTTGGCTCGTTTTGAAGTTTTTGTAGTTGGAGCGTTATGAGGTTTTTTCTGATAGCTTTGTTTTTTTTCTAAATAGTTGTTTTAATTCGTTTTTCTCTTCTTTAGTTTTGTTTTTTAGCAATAGCAGCTTCCCACGTCTATCTATCAGGTACAACGTTTCGTTAGTTAGTATTTTATGTTTGTTGGTGTTTGTTTTGTTGTCCAGTGTGAGACTTTTCGTTATTACATGTTCTAACTTGTAGTTTATAGTTTTCATCATTTTCGGTTTCCAAAAGTTCATCGAGTATTATGGAGTGCTTTTCTAAATTCTTAATATATGTTTCTCTTTCGTTTATAGTCTTAAGTAAGTATGTTGAGAATTGGAAAGATTTTCGACTGATTTTTCAGTCGAAAATCTTTCCAATTCTCACAACACCTAAAAAGGTGTTTCAATCATAGCGAACATCTGAGCATTCTGTGGTCTGATGGGAAGTTGACTAAGTTGAGTGCATCCACATTTGTTATGGACTTTGGAGTGTTGGTTAGTATAATTATAATCTATTTCATTTCTGGTTTTCTGGTCAGGTGATATCCATGTCCATCTACGGGACTGTTTCTTTTTAAAGAATGTTTTCATTATTGCCAGTTTATACTCATTAACGTGTTGTATAAGGCGTTTCTTTCCCCATATCCGTATTTTCCCATTATCATGCTTTCTTCTGGTTTTAGTTGCCCGATTTCTGCATTAAAATCGCCGATCACAAGAAAATGTTTATCCGATAGTAGGTACTTGTGCTGTCTTCAGGTCATTATAAAATTTGGCACTTTCTTCTTCGCTCGAGCTTTCAGTGGGTGCATCATCATCTCATCATCTGCCTAGTCTTTTCCCAACTATGTTGGGGTCGGCTTTCAGTCTAACCGGATGCAGCTGAATACCAGTATTTTACATGTAGCGACTGCCTATCTGACCTCCAAAACCCAGTTACTGGGTAATACGATAACCCTTGGTAAGACTGGTTGTCAGTGCTTTCAGTAGGTGCATATGTTTGGATTATGCTAAGTGGTAAATGTTCAAATTTGAGTTTTAAAATTCCTATCTTTCCGATATTCCTAGAAAATTAACTATATTATTTTTGAGCGTTTAACTTAGTAGTTAAAACAAATCAAATAATTTCTATTCTGAGGTGCAAGGAGATATAAAAAATGATATAATGGATAGATGATATATGGATGGATGGATGATATAAAAAAATGAATTTGAACGGGTGTTTATTGTGTTTACTTTGCTAAATTTAATTTTAAATAAACCTTTATGCTCTTTTGTCTAATGAAATTCACTGCTGTTTTTAAAGCAATATAATATAATGTTCAAATTCTTATTCTCAGGTTGTGTATGATGCATCTCGCCGCATCGGCACGGCATTCATAAGTATCAACAATCCTTACTACACACTGGCCGAGGCACGAGCTCGTCAGTTCTGCACGGACCGCTGTCGCAACAACAGCGCGTTCAACTGGCTCAGGTGGCAACCTGACCGCATCGACATCGGATACAGCTTCTGCTGCACAATCGACGACTTCAGAAGAACTATTCCACATCTACCTTCCTTCCCAACCAATGGTCTACTTGCTTAAGCTAATGAGAGCATAGATATTTTTGAAAGCGGTATGGCCGCCCATTGTATATTTTGTAGTGTTTGATGTATTTTTTAATGTTTTGTCGTGTACAATAAAGTAGGTTTATATATGTAAATATTAATAAATAATGATATTTTCGATGTTTACTGCTAGAATAGAATAAAATACTCTTTATTGTGTGCACCATATAAGTAGACCATATTCTGTAAATACATTAAATTAAAAAAATACTATTTGTGTTTTGTTTCGTTGGTTTAATGTCATATCGATAGCAACAGGATATTATTAGTCTATAGAATCAATGAAAACTCTCGAATTTGAAAATCTGCCTTCAATTTATAAACAAAATGTTTCATTTGATAGATATCACCACAACAGAGTGAACATAGAGAGATATTATTTGAGTACCTACATATGATTATAACTGTTGTATCTTAGAGGAAGTTTGAAAGAGCTGTTATGTTGTCTAGTAGTGAAAGGTAATCCATTAACTTTGTATATGAAGAGGAGGGATAAAACGGTTGTGCCAAAAAGAGAGATGAATATAAATGTAGATGGCTGGAGGAAGTGGAAGACCAAAGAAAATATGAATGAATTGTTAAAGGTGTAAGGGATGAATTCAAATGCAATTTGTTTATTGCATTCATGTGTACATTTAGTTGTTACATTATAAGTTGTTGCAGTTTGTTGTTGTTTTTATTTGAAATAAATGAAGAGGGTATAACATTATATTCACTCCACCAAGTGTCATAAAGCATTTTTCACTGATTCCTATTGGTCAACTTTCGAAAGATGCACAAGAATCCCGCAATAAGGATTATAAAAAAATTCGCCTTTAACATGCTAGAAAATGCTCTCGATCAGCTACAAATGAGGGTGTAGGTACATATTTCATGCTCTTCTTTATACTTCAGATCCCTACATAACCAGCATTAGAAAATCGTACAGTAAAAACTTTTTAACAAAAAAATACCGACTTCCAATAAAGACACTACAAAGTGAAAAATAACTTTAATTTCGGAAGACAGTGTCTTTGGACCTGTGTTTTAGTTTTTGCCACTGAGTTCCGAAATTAAAGTTATTTTTCACTTTGTGGTGCCTTTTTTGGAAGTTGGTTTTTGTTAAAAAGTTTTAATTCTCGCTTTCTAGTGAGTCTGTCTATAATGTATAGAAAGTTACAATAGCCTAATGTCAACTTGCCCATCGCCTTTTACAAAATATTGCTTTTCCCGATGCAGGGACGTTAATTGTTGAGGAGTTCTCCTGGTATTCCACAACCAGCTCTATTTCACTATTCGCATTGTGACGACCATAAATTGTTTTGCAACCATATTAAAGTAATCGAATCGCAACCCGTGATATACTTATTATTGAGTAGTTCCGGTGGCCATCTTTGGTCTTCTTCATCAGTTCCACTTCACCAAATGGTGGTTTCAGAGAGTAAATGCACGAGTTACTATAAAGAAATACCCAAATCGCTATAGGTGTGCCTATAATATTTGAAGAGTTCCTTCAATTCCTCCACTTCTGATGATCCCATCATCAGAACTCGATTTTGATAAAAATGGGACCAATCTAGAAGTATATATTATGTATGTATTGCGTATGTATTTTCTTTCTTTCTTTTAAGTATATCCTTTTAAATAAAAAATTTTTTTTTTTTGCAAATAATAAAAAAATACAACCATAAAAAAATATAACAAACATAAAAAAAAATACAACCGAATTGAGAACCTCCTCCTTTTTTTGAAGTCGGTTAAATACGTGAAGGAATTTGATGAAGACTCCTTAGATCTTTTGAAAGTGAACAGATTGATTTCAGTTTCCGAAGTTCACCAAGTATAAAATAGCATAATAAATAGTAAACATGAATTTACAATTAATTAATCTATAATATACAATTTTTCATCACAATTTTTTTACTTTAGATTTTATGTTTTTATTATATTGATTTGTATTTTGGAATTAACTATATGATAATTGGTTTATGTAGACATTATAATTTTGTGTTGATTGTTAAGAAAATGAATAATGGTAATTTTCTATACTTTTGAAATTGTTTTATTTTTTTAATGTATGGTATTAAATTAAATCATATTAAATTACATTCCATTTGAAGCCATATATAAACACTACTCTGTATTTGTGCAAATTTTTAGAACATAATGTTTACAAATAAAAAAGTTATAGATGTTTGATCCGAAACATACCTCGAATTTCCATCGGGCGGATCGGCGAGCTCTGACATCGCGGCGCCGCGCCCCGGCGCCTATGTCTAGGTGTGCTGTACGCAAAATGCGTTCAGTGTTAGTGCTTGCTGTTCTGCTGGCTGTGGCGGCGACTCAAGTACAGGAGCCTGGAGAACTAGCTCTGGTTTTCGACGAAGATGCTTTTGAAGCCTACCTCGATTCCTTATTCATTTCTTCTCTATTATGTTGTCTTCTCTATTATATTATTATGTTAAGTCGTATTATAGTAAATATACCCCAACATACCGTTACTGTAACAAAAACCAATAAAAAACAATTCCCGAAAACTAATCCCAATTTGGGTAGATATACATATTATTATTAGTTATCTTAAAAATATTAAGATCATAGAGACTGTTTTGAAACGTCATATATTAACTATGACGTAAATGTACATATGTGTATACGGGCTTATCTAACTGATATTTGTATATTTTATCGTGTTTTTAATTATAAATATATATCAATTACCAGTTAATTTTAGAGATCCATAAAGAACAACCTTATTTTATTATATGTTTTCTAGGACCAATCCCGAAAGCAGTATGCATATTTCAATATGCTTATTTAATTTAATACGTAAGGTAGGTAAGTATCTAGAGAGGCGTCATGGCGCCCTCACCTACCGCCTGACGCAGGTCCTCACCGGACACGGAAGTTTCGGGAGGTTCTTGCACATAATCAGGCGGGAGGAAACGCCCGGGTGTCACCATTGCCAGGATCGCCCAGAGGACACGGTGGAGCACACGGTGGAGGTCTGCCCCGCTTGGGCGGAGCACCGCCGTGTCCTCGTAGAGGCGATCGGCAGCGGCGGCGACCTCTCGCGTCCGGGCCTGGTTCAAGCCATGGTCCGGGGCGAGAGGGAGTGGGGAGCAGTCACCTCCTTCTGCGAAGCAGTCATGCTAGCGAAGGAGGCGGCGGGACGGCTGAGGGAGACAGCCTCCCGTCCCAGCCGCCGCGGGAGACGCTCCGGGCGTCGGGAGCCGCGCGACGACTCCCGGCCACCGTAGGCGCGGGGCTGCGGGCGGAGAGTAATGGGTAGCTTACCGTCCGATCAGGACCAGGCCCGTGCCGGACGGCGCGTACGTGTTCCACGCGCGCCTCAAAGAGATGTCAGCATTAAAAGAAGGGGCCCGTAAGGGCCGAAGCCTGCCGGGTCAGCGGGATTGTCCGAAAGGGTTACCGCTGGCCCGGAACATAAAGGGCGAAGGAAGGAACACGGGTGGGTTTTAGTCAGTAAGAGTCTGACACTCCCTTCCGCTCCACCCAGAGCGAGAGGAGTCATTTGATGATTTCCCATCCTGAAAAAAAAAAAAGGTAGGTAAGTATTGTGGTAGATACTTAAATTAAAGAAAACCCTTTTTATTTTTGCATTGTGTTTGTCTTTGCTCCTCCAATCTAGGAGAAGAACCGAATTTTAAGGTTAAACTCGTTAATCATGGATAAACCTGCGAGGACAGTAATTATTGATACCGACTATAATAAAGAGGTAAAGCACTTGCTTACTTGAAACAATGCTTGGTAATAAGTCCTTAACCCCAAGATAAGCAGAGATTTCTCAATACTACACTATACCAATGTTGAAGAGTTATCTTGAAACCTACGTAACTTGCAAAAATGGAAAAACGTCGTGAGTCTTTATTAAAAAAAACTGATAATGAGAAATAATCGGCAAAGCAAATCCTGTTTGATAAAATATCCAATACAACTGGACTAGGCTATAAAATGTAGACGCCAATCTCCACAACAACAGTAGTGCAGTGTGCCTTACTCAAAGATGCGTTCAGTGTTAGTGCTAGCAGCTCTGTTGGTTGCGGCGGCAGCGTTGCCGACTGAAATACCGGAGCCAGGACAGCTAGCTTTGGTTCTCGGCGAAGATGATTTTGAAGACTACCTCGATGCCTGGCTGGAACTTGAACAGTCCAGATCGGCTAATTCATCTTACGCTGAAGCTGAACTCAGAAGCGGTAACTTTTATAAATAATAATATACGAATAATTTTTTCATGACTTGACGCTGCGGCTCTTTTAGAATAGAATAGAATAGAATACTCTCTCTCTCTTTTCATATCTTTGTAACTCATTCAGTTAAATATAAACGAAATCTTGTGTTCAGGTTGCACGATCAGAGTAAACGGAGATCTTGGGCAGCCGCAGCCGGTGTACCTCCGCGGAGGTAACAGGTATTTGGCCGCGAATGGCAACAGCGGTCAGATACGACTCAATACCGGCGAACAACTCGTGGTCGCGTGTACCGGCTCCGGACGAGCCATCCTGCACCCAAATATCGCCGCGACTAGAGACATCGCTGTAAGTTCTAATATAAACAAAGAAATTATAGTGCAGCAGCATATTCATATGATTAAACTTGTATTCTCCCCTGTAGACAGCGACTTGTGTGAACAACAATCTCGTCTCCGGTGCCGGCTGGTTGAACGGCAACGGAGCTTTCGGTCAGCTGACTTGCTCTGCACACGCATCTCATTGGGCTCAAGAGACTTCCACTCGGTGTTTCAATAACAACATCGTTATTCGGTAAGTAACAAGTTTTCGTAATAATAAATCAATCGTATCAACAGGACTTCTTGACTTGTGATACGGTTTGGTTTCTTTTATGAAAACTAATAACGACTATCTTTTTTCAGTGTGGGCTTCATTGTCAACAATGTCTTCTACCCACTCTACTGGTCTTGCTTCGACCAGAACCGCCTGGAAGTTTTGTACGTCTGGTATGATCAGACGCCCGAAAATGCAGTTCACCAAACTGGCGTCGCCAGACCTAGTTTTCTAGGTAAATACAGTTAACAGAGTACTGTTTTAGGTTTTTTGTATTACGATGATGATGATGATGATGGTACCGGTAAATGAAAATAGACGATACGATTAAGTTATTGAACAAATTTTATTCAAAACACTTAGTCAAACGTGGCTTTGGAGATTATAGAGCTGAATAGATCTTATACATAATACATATATATATTTTTTTACTGTAGCTGGAAGCTTCTTCCCTGGAGTTGCTGTCAATACCATGTACACTCAAGTTAACCAGAAGGCCGTCGTCACCCAATATGTTGGAGCCGCATTAGCTGACAGATATGTCACCACCCACCAGTTCATGGCTCGTGGCCATCTTGCCGCTAAAAGTGACTACGTTTTCGCCACCGGTCAGCGTGCTTCTTTCTACTTCATCAATGCTGCTCCTCAGTGGCAGCCCTTCAACGCTGGTAACTGGAACTGGCTTGAACAGGTAAGCTTTCTGTCAAGGATTTATCAACCATTTAATGTCCAAGAGGATGGATGTATTCAAATGGAATGGATAGGTCACAATTTTTACCATCAATTTATATAATTGTAGAATCTCCGTGCTCGCATCGGCGCTGCTGGTTACAACACAGTCATTTACACTGGTACCTTCGGCATTACACAGCTTCGTGATCAAAACAATCGCCTCGTTGACATCTACCTGGTACCGGAGCGCAACCAGATCCCAGTGCCGCTTTACTTCTATAAGGTAACACGTTCGTAGCAACAACGGCAGGTTAGTTAGTTACGGGGTTAGCTAGCCGAAGAAGCAGTGGGATGGCCATATCTACTGTAGGACCGATGGCCCTTGGAGCATACCGCGAATCGGCAATGCAAGTGTGGGAGAATGTAGGCCATTCAACAGTGTACTGCAAAAGCCTGAGTTGATTGGTTGATTAACGTGTCGTTGGTGGTCGCCAACGTCTGAATGGTAGCTCTTTTTAACCCCGACAAAAACAGAGGGGTGCTGTCTGCGCCATCGTAGCTCACAAACGGCTGAACCGATTTTATTTTCATTTTTTTTTGTTTGAAAGGTGACTTGATCGAGAGTTTTCTTAGCTATGATTCAGGAAAATCGGCTCAGCCGTTTCAATATTATCAGCTCTTTTCTAGTTGATGAATTGATGTTCAAAGAAGAATGATCAAAATTCACCCACGTCCTACAGCAAAGAGAAGTATCTCAAAATAATTAGAAAATGCGTATAAAAAGATGGCACACTTCCAAACTGTATCCTTACATTAACATATAAAAAAAATGCTATGAAAATTCATTCAGGGGCAGTGGTTTGTTTTGATTATTGAAGTATGTCGTGACGTTGTCATGACGTACGAACCCGTACCTACTGGTTAATGAGCAGATCAACGGCGTTTTACCGTTAACCAGTCCATACTGGGTACTG
This sequence comes from Luperina testacea, assembly GCA_927399505.1. NCBI lineage: Eukaryota > Metazoa > Arthropoda > Insecta > Lepidoptera > Noctuidae > Luperina > Luperina testacea. Next base: position 12,846,810 of record OV656762.1, read on the forward strand.
GCAGATTAACCCATGTTAATCGACGGTGAAAGGGATAATGAATATATTACAATATTGACAAATACTCGGCTATCTTGACTTGATGTCAATTATTGAATTCCATCACCGAACAACTGAGGTTTTTTTCTCACTTGTTCGACCACCGAAGATCGAACTAGTGTGAATTATAACAAGATTGTTTGATCATTATAGAATAGAGTATCCACGATAGCGCTATCCACGAAGACGCGCAAGTGTGCATCATTCCGCTAGAGTTTTAGTTTTGTCGATACACAGTAATTACTTATTAGTGGGTAATTATATAGTGTGTATCAAAAAACTAAAACACTATAGCGGAATAAACTAGCGATAACCACTGGCGATTAGTAAGAAGAGTGGGGCGCGTCTTCGTGGACGGCAATATCTATAGACTATGTTAAATTTAAACTGTACTACATACTATATTTTTTTTTATTTCGATGTTCGGTAGTCGAACAAGTGAAAAAAAACCTCAGTTGTACGATGATGGAACTCAAAAATTTAGGTAGGTATGTCTCAACGAGTACTGTTCCTTTTACTAGATGACTGGGATGAGTTCCGTTAGTAGAATTCTGTTATCTAGCATCCAGGTCCGTAATGAGTAGTCCGTAGTCCTGGATGCTAGATAACGGAACTCTTGAATAACTAGTAAACTCATCGAGTGTGGGCTCAACAGATGTAGGTATCTCAACGAGTCCTATTCATTTTACATAATGACGAGGACCTGATGACTGATCTTGAATAGTTACTAGTAAACCCCTCGAGTGTGGGTCCGAATAAAAAACGAGTCCAAATAAAAATGTCTAAAGTAAAATAAAGTAATAAAAAAAAGTAGAATAGTTAAACAGTTTTATATCTTCCACTATTATGTGCCCATGTTTTAGTTTTTTGCGAACAGCATCATCATCAGCATAATCAGCTTATAATGTTCCCACTGCTGGGACACAGACCTCCTCTCTATGACAGGGAGTAGGCCGTAATTTTATTCGCGGGCCCAGTGCGGGTTGGTAGATGTCACATGTCTTCGAATTTTTGGTTCTAGGACATGCCGGTTTCCTCACGATGATTTCCTTCACCGTTTTGAGAGCAGTGGTAATGAAATAATTTACACAAAGTAAAGTCCCTGTCAGGGTTCGAATCTACGACCTATATCTTGTAAGTCGCGGTCGTTACCACTGGGCCACCACTGCTCTCCAGCTGTTCATTAGCCGTCCCCCGACGCGAGGACTCTTGGACCAAAAATTTTCCTACAACTTGTATTAAACTTAAAGGGCCAATATATATTATTTTTTCAGTTTTTAGAGGTTTTTGTTTGAGTCGGGGGTTTCTAAATTTTGAATTTGGCTAATAAAATCCGATGTTGTTCTTAGTTTTATCTTTAAAGTGATATCATTATTTTTTAGGTGGTGTACGATGCATCTCGCCGCATCGGTACAGCGTTCGTGAGCATCAACAACCCTTATTACACGCAGGCGGAGGTACGAGCCCTGACGTTTTGCACGGACCGTTGTCGCAACAACAGCGCGTTCAACTGGCTCAACTGGCAACCTGACCGCATTGACATTGGATACAGTTTCTGCTGCACAGTCGATGACTTCAGGAGAACTATTCCGCATTTACCCTCCTTCACAACCAATGGTCTCCTTGCTTAAGTTTTGATGTTATCACCATCTTGTCAAATACAAAACCTACTGCTGTATTACTTATTTCTTGTAAATATACTGATAAATGAAATAAGTATAATTTGTGTTCTGTTTTCTTATCGGTAGTATTTGAAATCACACAGACTGCAATGTTTGAATTGATTAATTGAATGTATCGAAGATTTTAGTTAGTCGAAGTTTTTAGTTAGTCAATTCTGCGTTCAACTACCAACCAAATGTTACCCGAAAGCTATCCCCGACGAGTGAATTAGGAATAGCTCAACAACAAAAATAATACAAGAAAAATAATAGATAACTTAGAAGTAGCATTTTTCTTGTTGTGGCTTGCCGATTTTGAAGGGTGTAAGGAGAAGGCTTCCGAAGCGAGAACGTAGATTATATACAACCTAAATGCAAATGGATACCAATAACCTTTCGCTTTAAATTGGTTATTTTCAAGACTTCATATTTTGTAAACACGCAATGGAAGCCTTACAAAACGTGAGGTCACTGATACGCAAGGCAACGAAGCGCCAACGCGCGCCCGCGTCGCGCGTCGCGGGCGCCGAACGCTCCGTACGGCCGACTCACGGGATTTATACGGAATTTACAAACACCACTGTCAAAATGCCTACCCCTACTACAACACTTCACAAAATAACGAATTTTAATTGCATTCGTAGCCCACTGTTTAACATTAAAGTTGACAGGGGCATTTTACGTAGGTAAGTACCTACCTGTCTAAATCCTTTGCGACCTTATGAGGTATGGCTCGAAGTCTCGAACTGCGCTCCATCCATTTCAATACAGAGCCGGGCCCGTCGCTGTGTCGACCCGTGAACACGAGGCATTAGTGTAGGATCCTCACACATTTTGCACGTAGTTTATTAAAAAAAGTTATTTAAAAAAATAAAAAACCCGACTGCGTAAAAAACTTAAGTTAATAAAAAAACAGAAAAGCTAAAAACAAGCCCGTTTTAAATTAAATTAAAGTTGGAAGCAGGCGGGACCCACTTGAATTTGAATAATAAAAATGGTATGGGTCCCGCCTACTTCCAACTTTAATTTAATTCAGGCATTGTTTAATACAACAAAAAATAATAACTAAAAACAACACTAAAAACGTAAAAATAATAACTCAACACAAATTTAAAACTAATAAAACAGTATTAAATTCGTTTCAATAGCTATGGATCGACGTTCGCTCACGAACCGAGTCTGAAAGGAACTAACTAAGTACTTACTACTAAGAAGTAACTACTAAGTACTAAGAAGATCACATGCGGCGGCCGGCCGGCCGGCAAACGTTACCGCCGCGCGGACGCCGCCGAGCGACGCGGCGATGAGCGGTGTCTTTTGATGTGCAAAGATCAACAAATTACAAAGAAGAAAATGTTAAAAGAATAATTATGAAATCAAAAACTGTTAGGAAATTGTACTTAAATGCTTTATTAATTATTACAAACTGTTTTCAATTTCTAACTTTTAAATAAGATTTAACAGGTTTCTTAGATTAAACTAATTTAATTATCTACTTTAAATTGATTGGGTTTACGTAAGGATACATGCAATAAACGAGCGCGCGTCGTGTGACTCTAATTACATTGACATATTATTAAAGTTAAGTGTCTTTTTATTTATTTTGGCGGTGCTTTACAAAGGATGCCTATAGGTCACCGCCACGCCGCGCATAGCCGTGGACGCCTCTCTCTCAAACTAGGAGACCCGGCCCGGGTTCAAACCTCGGCCTATACCAATGAGTTTTGTGATCATTTACCTTGATCAGAATGACTGTACTAACTTGAGCACGCCGTGCAGAGTACAGACAGCTACTACAACACGGTCACAATTTTATTATCTCTCTACCTCGCTGGAATGCGATACCCATCTCGCCTCCCCCTTCACCTCCCCATGTGCGCCACGTCGCGTCGCGCGTCGCGTCGCGTGGACTTGGGGTCGTCGGCCGCGCGGCTGTCGGCGAGCGTTCGCGCACATTGAACTCGAGGTCATGCGCAAGCGTCAGCTGATATTTATTTACGAATACATTGCTTGTCAGAGTTGTAAAGAAAAAGCATGTTTTTAATCGCAAATAATAGTTTCATTTAACTGTTCTTACAGCATAGTGTACGAAAAATGCTAAAAATAATAGGTAAAATTGTTCATTATTTTTTCCAATTTTTTGATGGTATCGTATAGAGAATCACTAGCCCTATCACCTCTTCATACTGTTTTCGTTTTCGGAAGCGTTTCCATTATACCCTGTAGGCTGTATGCCATACCCTTCTAAACTTCAAGCATCGCTGGCTGGAACTCAGATATTATTAAGTGCTAAGTAAAAGAGTCGTTTATTTCGTGAATTTCCCGCAAGTCACTACGATAAATATCTACTAATTTATACAAATAAATTTATCTTCTAATATATATTATTTATCTTACGTCTTATCTAATTAATATTTGTGTATCATGTAGGTCATTAAATAAATTAAGTGTACCTACATTTTTAGTGATCCATTATGAACAACAACAACAAGCGAATTGTTTTGTTTTCAGTTTAAAAGACACTTTTAAATAAACTGCACTTGACAATTGCAATAAGTGCGGCTCTATGTCATCAACGTTAAATTAATTTAAAAAAATCGTTTACGGACTGTAATCTAAAATCAAAGAAATATCTAATAAACTTGTCTGGCCAAAGTATTTATTGAGCTAATGACATGATTAGCACAGTGTTTGTGCTAATCGTTTTCGAGAATATCGGCCTTAGAGACTCATCATCATCATTCTCTTGCCCTTATCCGAATATATCGGGGACGGCGCAGCATATATTTTTCTACCATATTCATCATATCTCAAGTAGTTTTCATATCGGTAGTCACTCCGAAAATCTCGGTCTCGAAAATTTCGAAATTCTCGACGATGTTTTGGTATTTTCGAGACTCGAGATTGATATTTTCGGTCTCGAGAATAACGAGATTTTAGAAACTAACAGTCAGTATTCTGGTTATAGGGGCATGGCAACGCCGAAGAGTAGAGCTTAGTATAATTGTGGAGATTGAATAACCTTATTAAAGAACGACACAGATTTTGATAATTATCTACATTGTAGGTATACTATAGGTTTCTTTGTGAAAATACGAAGTTAATAGCTGCGATGTGTTCGTTAGTAGATATATTAAAAGGCATATATCATCTAATCCACGTTAGCTTGAGGTATAGATTTGTGGCCTTTTAAATGCATTTTATGTTGTACCTACATAAGCTTGTATGACGTGACAGCACAGAATGCTTTAATTATGTTTAATAAAGTACTTGGTTGAAATATCTTGTTTTGACTGCCTAATAGCCTAGCCTATAAGTATGAAAACTACTTTTGAAAATAGTCTCGAAAGTCTCGATTTTCCCAGGTATTTCGGGACCGCATCGAGTCTCGATTTTTTTCCCCTGGGACTCAGAAATGTATCGAGACCGAAAGCCCTAGTAGTCACACACTAGAGACTCGACTTCAGAATATTTTGTGGATTATTCAAAAAATCAGATTACACTCGAATTTAATATTTGATCAGTGATGAGTCTGCTGTAAAATTTGGCGCCCCTCAAGGACAAATTTTGTGTCCCATCTTGTTCCATTTGTAAATAAATGTCAACTGGAACTTACTTCCTCAAGGCGGCGAAAATACCTGGAATGGAGTATTCTAGAATATCCAGAGGGCTTTAATGACTTAATGACCCCATTAAAACTTCTCCCTAATCCAGATCACGGGGGTAACGAAACAATATAAAATTAATTGTGTCCCCTTAGTCAGAATTGAGAGGTTAACATAAATCTAATAAGAAATAAAACTAAAGTTGTGAAAAAAAAAACCTTTGATAACGTAGGTAATTTGGATAAGAGGTGTACTATAGTAATCTATTATACAGGTACATAAACGGATATTAACTTCAGTTTTTCACGTACTGATAACGATTTGAGCCTTCGTTTCGGCATTTTTCAAATAAACATCCGTACGATAGAAAAGCAAAACTAAAACGGAAGGTCATTGAGTCTCAAAATTAGTTAAGTGCGGAATTTGCGGGTAGAATAAGAATAAGTAAGTAAACAAACAAAACGATATTACTTATCTCAGTTACAGAGGTTATTGCATATAAAATTCACTCGCTGTCTCAGGTATAGAGGTAACTATCACAAAAAAAATCTAAAGCACGATTCCCAGATATAGAGGTTTGCTTCGTTCCACTAACAGAGGTAATTCAGTGCCAAAGTGTTGGGACCTCAGCATGAGTTCCAGTTATGGAGGTTTCTTACTTATCCAGGTCCCACTTAACCAAGTTTCACTGTATTATCCTACATCAAACCCCATCTTCTCACAAAATACCTATTATATATTGCATGTTTCATCTCAGACATAGTGTAATATTGTTATGTAAAAGTTTAAAAGAGAAGAGAATTTTATAAAATAAATATATTATAGCTCATAGAGCTCTACTTTTGGTGGAAAGTCCTCATGGATATTCGCCGCGCCGCTGGGGTCTGTCAGACTTTTATTGCCTCGTCAAGCAGGACTATAGGCCGGTACGTGGACGGCGAGTCGCAGGGCACCCCACCTTCCTGAGCAGGACCAGACGACAGATTTCCACAAAGTGGGACACTGGCCCCGCTCAAGGGCTCAAGCCACGTTGTGTAAAGTCCTCTCAGTTGGGTCTCAAGCTCCTTCAGAGCGAGGGCTAACACGCAGCTGTGGATCCCGTCGGGCCCCGGAGCCACGTTCTTGGCCCGGAGCCGAATCACGGCTGTCCCCATCTTTGCCTGTGTCACTTCTGGGACGCTGATGGCGTTGTCTTCTGTAGTTTCTGTGGCTGTGGGCAAAGCTGTCGGCGGCGGAGCATGCTCCACTCTTGCCGGGAAGAGGGTTGCGACAACCTCCTCCAGCTGCTCGGGTTGGAGACTCTTCGTGAGTGGAGGCGCCGCGGCTTGAAGTTTGCCTCGAACCGCTCGATATGGGCGCCCCCACGGATCCCCGTCTAGAGTCTCCAACATCTCCTCCCTGGCTCACGTCTTCGCCTCGCCGATGGCCAGCCACAGAGTCCCCTTCGCCGCGCGGAACACCTGCAGTGCAGCTTCTTCGTCAGGGATCCGTCGACGTCTCCTTCGGTATCGGGTGTACTGGCGCCTGATCGCCACACATGCGATGCGTAGCTGCGCGATCTCGGCCCACCAATACACCTGGCGCCTTGCTGACTGTGTGTGGTCCCGATGGAGCTCTACCTTTTTTTTCCTTTTTTTATAGTGGAGAAATGCTCTTGTATTCTGCACTACCACGGGGAGATAGTGCAGTTATGTGGGACTTTAACCCACGAAAACTCCACGGTGTCCTCCTCTACCGCTTACGGCGGGAACACGGGTACGTGTTAGCACTCATCCGTGAACGAGCCACGGCTGTCCGTCACCGGACCCTCCTCTGGGGAGTACTCCCCATCACCGGCGCACCAGAACACATAGCACGCCGTGACCACCCCAGGGACCAAACCAGCACATGGGCGCCAGACGACCCCGTGTCTGGGCATCCTTGGTCCGCCTGCGACGGGTCAGGTCATTGGCCCCGCCGCCTGCCAATTTTCGGCTGCAAAGGATAGGGAGAGCGGCCAACGTAATACCAACACTCCTCCTCCCCTGCAGCCCCACCGCGTCCGCCATCATACGGTGGCGACCCCGTCAAGGCCGCGGAAGGTAGGGAGAGCGGCGCATCGCAATACTCCTCCTACTCCCTAATATTCCTCTTCCGCCGCGGTCTCCAACCCTCAGCCGCGATGCCTCCCATACGACATCGCGGCCCGCCTTAGTTGCGATGTCGCCCAAGCGGCACCGCAACCTTCTTTTGGCCGCTACGTCGTTGGCTTGTCATCAAAAGCCCTGACGAGCGGCCCCATGGAGCTCTACCTAACTTAACTTAACCTACGGAACTTGAAACGACATCTAAGATAGTTTTGGCAAAATCGATAAAAAAATAATTATTAATCGATTAGTCTTGTTTGATAAAATTGACAATATGGAAAGATATAGATAGATAGATAATTCGTTATTGTACAAATATTGGTATAAAACAGAAGACATTAATCTACAAATTAGTAGTGAAGGGTGTGCCCTTCTCAAAGATGCGTTCAGTGTTAGTGCTAGCAGCTCTGTTGGTTGTGGCGGCAGCGTTGCCGGCTGAAATACCGGAGCCAGGACAGCTGGCTCTGGTTCTCGGCGAAGATGATTTTGAAGAATACCTCAACGCCAGATCAGCTAATTCGTCTATCGTCGGACCAAGGAGCGGTAATTCTTTTTACAACGGGATTTGTAGCGCTATTGTGTTAAGCTGGCAAAAGAAGTTAACGTTTTTTTCACAGCATGATTGCGCCCAAATAAGTTAAGTAACTAAATCTTGTGTTTAGGTTGCACGCTCAGAATAAATGGAGATCTTGGACAGCCTCAGCCGGTGTATCTTCACGGCAACAGGTACTTGGCCGCCAACGGTAACACCGGTCAGATCAGGCTGAAAACCGGAGAACAAGTCGTGGTCGCGTGCACCGGCTCCGGCCGATCCATCCAGCACCCGAATATTGCAGCCACAAGAAACGTCGCGGTAAATCACGAGACATTTTTTGCAGATATTTGCTGTTCACAGAAAACACTAAGTATATCCAATTAATTCAACAGAGCTAACAATAAGACGATACAAACATTAAATATTCTCGTACATTTTTATAATATTTTGATTCCCTGTAGACAGTGACATGTGTGAACAACAATCTCGTCTCCGGTGCCGGCTGGTTAAACGGAAACGGAGCCTTTAGTCAGCTGACTTGCTCTGCACACTCGCAATACGAAGCTCAAGGGACTAACACTCGTTGCTGGAATAACAACCTCGTTATTCGGTGAGTACTTGTTTTTATAATTCCAATAATTTTAGGCTGTGTTCACGGCCTCAAACGAAGCGACTTGTGACCTGTTTCCGTTCGTCGCTCCGCAAATCTTGTCGCGGTGGCTCATGTCGTGGTGAGCGTGTAGTTCTAGCGTGTAGCGCCTGGAGACGAGGTCAAGTAGGAGTGAGGCGTATTTATCGGAACAGTTAGAAATAACAGATATTTAAAAATAACAATTGTTCCTAGCAATATAACTTATCTGTTACTTAAAATAACAGACCTTCAAACACTGTTACCACGGCTGTTACTTTTATACACACTTACACACACTAGGAAGGAAAATAACAAGGTTATCATTATCTCTCTCTTCCTCATTAAAGAGTAAGTAAACATATTTCCGATTTCGAAGTAAATATGTTTACTTTTCTTTAAACTATGCTAAAAAGAGAAGCACTTAGTATTTAATTATCCCTAAAATACAGTTGATGGTCTAACAGGAGCCAACATTTTCGAGAAACGATTTTCGACTTAAAACAAAAAGAAATAAAGAAGATATTCAATTGATATTTTAATACGTATTTATCGTCGGTACAAAAATAACAGGCTGTTATTTAATAACAGATATTTGGATCTGTTATTTTTGTGTAACAGTAATAGTGATAACAGATATCGTGTTTAACCTGTTATAACCCATCTCTAAGGTCAAGCTTAATTTAGCCTAGAATAGTCGAGTTCAGGACTCTCTACAATATCTATTTAACGAATGTTAGTCTTCTCTCTTGTATCGAATTTCGGTCATTGCTTTCTGGGGTTTTTACATACACTAACGATGATTTTTATTTTCAGAGTAGGCTTCATCGTCAACAATGTTTTCCATCCTGTCTATTGGTCTTGCTTCAACCAGAACCGTATGGAAGTCCTATACGTCTGGCATGATCAGACTCCCGAAAATTCAGTTTTCCAAACTGACGTGGACAGACCCAATTGGCTAGGTAATATTAGTTACCTTAGTACTCTGTAGATAACATAAATATTTAAAGCAATTTATTACAGCATCAGAACATGAGTACCTAAACCAAGCTCATACCAAAAAAAAGCCTTTCAGAATATTATGATTTTGGAAACCATATCTCATTTAACATTTGTATTTATAGCTGGAAGTTTCTTCCCTGGAGTTAGTATCAGTAACGTGTACACGCAAGCTAACCAGAAGACCGCCGTCACGCAACTTGTCGGAGCCGCATTAGCTGATAGATATATCACAAACCAACAATTTTTGGCTCGTGGTCATCTTGCCGCTAAGAGTGACTACGTTTTCGCCACCGGTCAGCGAGCCACTTTCTACTTGATCAATGCTGCTCCTCAATGGCAGGCCTTCAACGCTGGTAACTGGAAATCCCTGGAGCAGGTAAACGTTTTGCCTAGAATATACTATTTAATATTCTTTTGCATAAGAAGTCATAATTTTTAACATTTATGGCATTGCAGAACCTACGTACTCGCATCGGTGCTGCTGGCTACAACACGGTTATCTACACTGGTACCTTTGGCGTGACGCAACTGCGTGATCAGGACAATCATTTGGTCGACATCTACCTGGTCCCACAGCGCAACCAGATCCCAGTTCCACTTTACTTCTACAAGGTAAATTCTTACCCTCGATGTTATGGGTCGCCAGTGTGTTTCAGCATGATTTTTGTCAGGTATAGCGGCAATACTTAGTAGTTAAAACAAATCAAAACATTTCTATTCTGAGGTACATTATTTGGCATTAAAAGAGGAGTGTAGAATTATGATAAAAAAATGAGTTTGAACGGGTGTTTATTGTGTGTACTTTGGTAAATTGAATTTTAAACCTTTATGCTCTTTTGTCTAATGAAATTCACTGCTGTTTTTAAAGCAATATAATATAATGTTCAAACTCTTATTCTCAGGTGGTGTATGATGCATCTCGCCGCATCGGCACGGCATTCATAGGTATCAACAATCCTTACTACACACTGGCCGAGGCACGAGCTCTTCAGTTCTGCACGGACCGCTGTCGCAACAACAGCGCGTTCAACTGGCTCAGGTGGCAACCTGACCGCATCGACATCGGATACAGTTTCTGCTGCACAATCGACGACTTCAGAAGAACTATTCCACATCTACCTTCCTTCCCAACCAATGGTCTACTTACTTAATCTAATGAGAGCATAGATGAAACAACTTTAATTTCGGAAGTCGGTGGCAAGAAAACTAAAATACAGATCCCAAGACACAATAGTTTTGTTCACAATCCGATTAACTATAAAAATCGGGCGACAAAAGTATCTCCTGATAAGTCTGCTCGCCTAGTACCATGCTTCACAAAATGTTAATTTGGTCTGTGTGTTATTTTTCTAATAACAAGCTCTTCTAGCGTTGAGTGTACTTTTAGGTAGAGCGTCAGTAACGCGTTTGATCCGAGAAAAAATCACCTAACCCCAAGAAAACAATAGGGCCCTCAACGGACGTTACGCGTAGCGGACTTAACGCGACTCTGTCATATTTTCGATGTTTACTTGTTGACTATGTTCTGTAAATACATACATTTAAAAAATACTATTTGTGTTTTGTTTCGGTAGCTTTAATGCCATATCGATAGCAACAGGATATTATTAGTCTATAGAATCAATGAAAACTCTTGAATTTGAAAATCTACCTTCAAACATCAATCAGGCTGGTTTTATTGTTACGCGTTTCGGAAGCGCCGTTGGAGCGCGCGCGTTCGTAGATGTATGGGGTAGTAGTTGCGTTTCAAAGTACCCAAGTAACATTTTAGGTTTTAGAAAGGTTTTGAAAAGGTTCTAGAACTTTTGTATGGAAATCTGTTCGTAAGTCTTAATAGACTTAATAACCTTATATTAAGCTTATATTAACCTCCTGAGTGCAAAAAGGGCCCAAGTTTTAGAACCTTTCTGAGAGCTACAGCAAAACGTATAGCTCAAATTCAAAACCTTTCAAACTACTTACACAGAACCCAAATATAACCTTCACAACCTTAATTTAACGTTAATATGACCTAACAAGGCAGCTTTTAAGTTCTAAATTAGTCATGGATGTAACTCAATGACAACTTAAAACCTTTTTGATGGACATGAATTAATGCCTTTCCAGGACTCTCAGGTTTTAAAATGTTTCTGTGTAAGATTTATTTTACACAGAAATACCAATCGTGGATATAAATACTTATTTATAATGGCGCCATTCCCTGTCATTATACCAAGTTTCAAAATGGCTAGATGTAAGTGTTATTATATTCATAAAAAATAATAAGTTGCTTGCTGAAGTCAGGAAAAATCAAAAAAATAGTGCGACTGGCACTTTATCGTGAAACTTTAGGATAATAGTGCTGTATACGAGACGGGCCTTTCGTATGTAAAAAATTTAGAAGATATTTTAATGAAATAAAAATTATAAATTAATTAGGTGGTTGGTAGTAAGTTGCATTAGAAATAAAACTTCTATTCATATAAAAATCATATATTTTAAATCACATAGCACACGTTACTTAATTTTGCCATGATGACTTAAAATATTGCTTTTTGTTTAGATTTTTTTTCATTTCAGTAAAAAAATATGGCTGGCGTTAGGAAATTACTAGAAAGCATTAAAATTAACCTTTTCAGAACTGTAACAGCTAAAAGCTCTTAATGTTTGCCAAAATAAGAGCTACAGATCATCTCGCGGAGCTACTTAAAACTACAAGGCTGTTTTCGCAGCTTTAAGGTTATCGCCAGGAGTAGTTCAAGACTTGCGAGTCGCGAAAACAACCTCTGCGCATAATTAGTTGCTTTTAAGTTTTGGTTGTAGGAGGACGTGCGTTCGACGGTTTGACAAGAGTGCTGAACAAACAGCTACAGGCTGCTCTTAAAGTTTTTTTTATTTTTTTATTTGTACCCGTACTTACTGTTTTGCTATAGCTTCTAATTTTGTTTTATGTTTTTAATTTTCGTGTATTGTATGGTGATTTATGTCAAACTTGTTGTACCCACCTAGATGTTAAGTGAATGATGTGGTCGCCTGTAATTGGAAGCGCACACTTGTATTTGTCCCTATTCATGTTAACATGTAAGTAACTGTGTAGCCTCTGTTGGCGATCCAATAAATAAATAAAAAAAAGTAAGTTTCTATTTTTTTTCAATTATGTTTTAGGTAGGTACTTACTTACCTAATTTATTTATTAGGGGAGGCCGGGGCTGAAAGTTCCGATTTTCAAATAACATGAAAATTTATGATGAAAATGACAAGATTTCAATATTGATATTAGATTTTATTAAAAAGTCTTAATCGGTCTTTGTAATAGTACATTCATTTCTGCTAGTTTCTGTATATTTTTTAAAGTACAGGCATATTTTTGCAAAATTTCGGAAGGGAACATTCAACCCCACTTTGGGGCGAGTTGTTCCATGTATGGGGCAAATTGTGCCACTTAGATAATATTAATAAAGTATAAGGATAATGTATGGTTTCTCTGGTTAAATAAAACAATAAATAATTTCTATAGTTAGGTTCATTTATTTAGTTGTTATGCAATCCTATAAACTTAAAAAAACAACGAAAAAACATTACTAGCTACAACTAGATTCAAATTTTGTATTGGTTTACAAAAATTGAGATCTATTAGCTTACAAATCTTACTACCTACATACTTAAGGATACAAAAAATCGTACTGGAAAGGATACTCAAGATAAACACTTTTTTATAACTAAAAAATATTGGCAATTCCATAACAGAACTTAAAAAAAGACAACAAAATATAACTGGAAATCTTTAGATAAATGTTTCTTTTTTTAATTCAACTATAATAGAGATTTATCAAGTTGAAAACCTTATCACAAACATAACTGCACTTATTTTAACTACATAACACAACAGGTTGCCTTCATGCACACGTTTCATTAATAAATTTAATGATAAGTGAGATCAAAACATACAATTATAATTAAATACCAAAATGAAACTGCTAACGTTAATACCTATTATTTATCATAAAAACTTACCGATGTATTAATTATTCGTAAGAAATTTTTACGCACTTTACGTTTAAAACTTCCACTCCATTTTTTTGATAACACCCTGTGTCGGTTCATCTTGCAATACAACGGAATGCTTTGAAGTCGCGGACACAACTAACATTATTTGAGGATGCCTCTAAAGCTTTAAAGTATTCTTGTAGGACTTTAAGCATGCCTTCAGCTCATAAAAATAGCTTATTGGTTTAGGTTTTCACCACGCAGTCCTAATTTGTTTACTTAGACAACTATAACACTGCCTATAAGTTTTAAGTAGGTTTTAGAAATTACTTATAAGCAATTTCAACATTCCATAACTTTATGGTTATATCAAAGTTAAAAATTAAACCTTTAGATCTCACTTTAGCATAATGCTAGCCTTTCCAGAACTTAATCAAGAGTCTACGACAACTATAAGTTCCTAGGACTATATGCTCTTGAAACACAAGTCAAAATAACGTTAATTTAAACTCTTGTCAGCGGCTCCAAGGTTGTAATAATAAACAATTAGTTTTAGGACTTATTAATCATTCTCAAGTACTTAATATGACTAGATAGCAAAGCATTAACCTTTTTACGACCCTTAGAAAACCTAAAGGCATTTTCTACAACCTAGGCCCGAATGAAATGTTACTTGGGTAGCGCACTTGAGCAGCCGAAGCGCGCGCCGCTCGTGCGTTTCGGCTGCTCAAGCGCGTTACTTTTTCGGCCGGTATGCGTTTAGTGTGACGTCGTTGAGACGCGCCGTAAGATATTTGTTTACAAAATGAATTACATCGATATACGTCTTACAGCAGCGGAACGCGCGGTATTTAACTCGTTTCACAGTGCACCGCTGTTCAAGCGCGCGCTGTTAACATCGCGCTACCCAGCGGCACCTCTAGCGGCGGCGTCACTATAAAACCAGCCTCAATGTTATCGTAGGAGTCTTCTAAACGCTGTACACAAGCCCAAAACCCAAAAAATTGATCAGTTTAAATCAAATCTCCCGACAGCAAACAGCTGTCGGGGGCAAGGCAAATCAGGTTATAAAAATGTGTCATTTGCGATACGATAGCCTGTCGGATGGTTGTGAATAGCTGTACAGATCTTCATGCCAGCGCTTCCTAGGCCTACCTGGTTGATGCCCATCCATTTTCAGACACCCACTGTGTGACGATCTCAAGAATATAACAAAAAATAAGGTAAGAAAGTAAGTATAAAAATGCAATATGTTTGTTCCGACAAGCAGTTATTTTACGGGCTCAGAAAGCAAGATTAAATGACAGCGTACAGCGAAATATACGACGCCAACGATGGCGTGAGTGGTACTTGTATATAACTCGTAGGTACAGTACATTAACAGTTATTTTACATCTGGTTTTGCATCATTGTCAAAATCACAGTGATCTTTATACACCTTGTAATAAGATTGCTGTTAGTTCGCTGCCACTGAAAAGTCTGTCAAAATCACAATGATCCTTATTCTCGTTATAATAAGGTTGCTATTGGGTTACTCCTGTCAGAGGTAAAAACTGTAAAAGGACAGTACTGCATGTGCGTTTTATCCTTCGTTTACAGATAGTCGACCTTATCTAATAAAACTGGTTCATAAACCTGGCGAAATAAAAACGCAATAAAGCCAAATATTGTGCGTGATATTGTTGACACAAAAGAGCAAACGGGATTTAAGAAAACTAAGCTATAAAAACCTTGCAAGAGGACCTACATCGTGAAAACAAAATTTCGGATTTCAAACCTAGCTATAAAATAAACAAGTACCTATCTTAAATATCTATCTGTAGAGCTCTATGATTAATGAAATGTTCTATGACATATTTTCCTGTAAAATATTTCGTTAGGTATGTACATAGTTTTGTTCGCTCGTTCCGGCCTATTAGGTAGGTACCTTAAGATATATTGGTTTTATAAAATGTCTGAACTCAGAAACAACAAACTTACTAAACATACATATTCAGCGTCTAAAGGCCTAATAGTAATAGGTTCTGGTAAGTTGTTTGAATCCCAAACTGGTATAACTTCGTTGGCATGCAAAGGTAGAACTTCTCTTCGCTTGAATTATAAATAGATCGCTGAGTGTTAGTACGGTGAAAAGCGAAAAGTGCAGGTCCAATAAAAAGGTTTTTATTGCTTCTGAATAGTCACTGAATTGTAAAGTAGCAGAAAAAAGGCTTTATGCTTTGTCCCAAAGGATCTTAACTTACCTCAGGTTTTTGAATGCATTTACATACTGAAATATACAGACGTGCAGAATGTTACATATTCGATTTCGATTTCAGGTAATTTTAAGACATTTTTCCCATTGCCAGTAGGACCGACTTATTTCTTAATGTGATATACATAATAATGCTAAATCATTCTCTTATATTCATCATTATTTCAGCCGAAAGACGTCCACTGCTGGACAAAGGCCTCCCCCACGCACCTCCACTTCGACCGGTTTTGTGCTTCTCACATCCAACGGGTTCCTGCGGCCTTCACAAGGTCGTCGGTCCACCTTGTGGGAGGCCTTCCAACGCTACGTCTTCCGGTACGCGGTCGCCACTCCAGAACCTTTCGGTCCTATCGGCCATTTGTTCTGCGAGCAATGTGTCCTGCCCACTGCCACTTAAGATTGGCAATTCTTCGGGCTATGTCGGTTACCGTGGTTCTCCTGCGGATCTCTTCATTTCTGATTCGATCACGCAGGGAAACTCCAAGCATAGCCCTAGCCCTTTGGGTGACTTTTAGCCTTCTAATCAGACCCATTGTGAGCGACCACGTTTCAGTGCCATAGGATAGGTCTTCACTGGCAACACGCACTGGTCAAAAACTTTCGTCTTGAGACACTGCGGTATGTGGGACGAGAAGATATTGCGTAGCTTCCCAAACACTGCCCAGCTGAGTCGGATTTGACGATTGACCTATTTCTCTAGTTGGACCTACTTAACTGGACAGTTTGTCCTAGGTAAACATATTCGTCCACGACTTCGAGTGTAGCGTCTCCGATTTTCATGAGAGTGGGTGTTACATGGGCATTTGACATGACTTTCGTTTTGTACATGTTCATTTTAAGACCCACTCTTTCGGAAGCCCTACTGAGGTCATCGAACATTGTATTGAGGTCCTCCATAGTCTCAGCCATGACAACGACATCATCGGCAAACCGAAGGTGAGTTATGTACTCGCCATTGATTCATTCTATTTTATTAATTAACCCATTTAACCTAATAATGTTCTCACTGCTGGAAACAAGCCTCCTCTCAGTGAGATGGCTGTAAACCATCACGCGGGCCTAGTGCGAGTTGGAAAATGTCACATGTCTTCGAATTTTTTTGTTTGCTCACGATGTTTTGCACCATTTTGAGAGCAGTGGTGACCCTGAATATAATAGAATAGATAGATATTTGCAAAAAAAATGTCTATTCTATTCTAGACATTTATTATGCATTTATTTTGCAAATACGGGTAGTATATAACAGGTGTTAAAATACATTAAAACTCAGCCATATTTCACCATGCAACATTTATATTATTAACATTAAATTAAGTTTAGCCGAAAGCCAGGCCTACCTGGCTTGTAATATGAAACATTTATTGAAATAAAAAGTATGAAAGAGAGTAAAAATCACGCAGCGTGACAACGAGGCCTGTCAAATCAAAGCGCTATATTAATCTGATAAGAGCGGGATGTGTTAGTCCAGATCTACAAAAAATATTTGGGATGCATATTTATCCGTACGTATCTTAATGAAACTTCATACACATAAGCAGGATACAAAGGTCTAAAAAGTTACTTAAGAACATTTTCTAAATATCTTATTTAAAAAAAGATAACTGGAAAGCTCTGTTTCTATGGAAAATTTAAAATCGGTCTAATTTGGCTGTAACACTATTTTTTGAAAAATTCGGTCGCCAAAATCTAGAATTCTAGTAAACGGTGTGATCTCTCTTACCTGATTGCCGGCCGAGATATCGAATAGCGAATCTCGACGTCAGAATTTTTTTGAGCACGTGAGATCGCGATTTGCTCGCGCTTACATATCCTTGCTTGTCGTAGCATAGCTGCTACGGCGTAGCTGACGTAGTAACTCTCTAGCTAATAGTCAGTCAGCTGCGCTGCGATACCGCTGTGCTACGTGTCCTTATTTTAGTAACTGCAACAGGTTTCGTAATACTATGTTTCTTATGATTCCGGTTGTTTTATAATACAGAATTTATTAGAGGATCAACTCATGTTTTATAATTCTTTTAAAGAATTTATAATTACTGTAACATTTTCCTCGTTTTATTTATGCATGGTGCTTCTTTTGAAGTCCTGGTTGTACCCTTTCAGAATAAAGATTAAAGTACTTGGTAATTGTAGGTAGTCTTGCTGGTCTCGTATCTACTTTCTTCTAAACTAAATATAACATCACAAATGAATGGGCAAAAGATATCGTGACTTTAAAACTCGTCTGCTAAACGCAATGAATATAAATTTGGGTAAAATTCGTGTAGTTAATACTTTCTGTACAATTGCGTTTCTTGTACTGATCTCTTTACAGTTTCAAGCAGCTTTCAAAGAACTTTACTTTGAGTATCATAATAAATGGTTAATCCGCTTATTTTCGGATAAGTTGGTAGTGCATGATTAAATATTGATATTGGTAAGTGAAATGAAACTCAATTTAGATCGTACTTTATTTATTGTTCTTTCAGTGTACTTGATTTTAATAATTTTATTTAAAATAGTGACTTTATTGAGTGCAAAAATAAGTATCATGTACATACTTACATTGAAATGAGTGCTCTCAAAACTCTAGTTTTACTTATTACCATTTAATTTTCAATAGTTTACATAATAATATCCAGTTTGGTACTACAGAGTAATTGAATAAGTAGATGGTGCTGTTACACACATTTCGTAAAAGTACCTACTTAAATAGATCATTATGCTTCTCCTTGGTAAACTTTTTTGAAAAAGGCTACTCGTATAATTTATTATTTATTGCACTTCCTTATCATGTGTATGTAATTACTATGAGGTAAACAGAACATTAATCGAACAAGAGATTTAAAAGCCTGGACAAGGGAAGTATGTAAGTGTTATTTACAGATAGCTTGTAATATAAATTCATATTTTGTAGGATCGTTGCTGGGTTCATACGGATTAAGTTTATATGAGATGACGCACGATGCTTTTAATCTAGGCGAGGAAGGTCGAGGAGAGCCGACGGCGGCGGCTGCGGGATGATAACAGCGATCGACATTGCAGCTTATAGGTACGATCTTCTCGAACCGTGTTGCTCGCTACTTTACATCGTGCTTCAGAGCTTCTAACCCCACCTAAGCTTGTCACTGTGTTTTCCCTTCTAAGATAGCCTTACAGCTACAAAGGAACAATTTGTAATGCTTAGCAGACTAACTACTTATATTTACTTTGTTCCGGTTAATAACAAAATCGCAAAAAGAACCAACTTCGGAGTGCCATTGTAATGAGCATAAATACTTACATATTTTAGAAGGGCACGTTTATTGCGTACAAAAAGATTACATTTAATGGTAATTCACGTATCAGCTACTGTGTTATAGTACATTACGATATTAGTGCGTAAAGATGGTTATAACATGCGAGGCGGAATTTCAGCCCGAGCCGAAGGCGAGGGCGTAATTGAGCCGAGCATGTTATAACCATACGCACGTATATCGTACGACGTTTTTTAACACATTTGCGAGGAAACAAAAAAAAACATTTTATATTTTGTTCATTTTTAATTACTGAAACAGTTAGTGAAATTACAATTGTTAAAATGATACGTAGTTGTAGATGGTTTTTTAATTATGTTTTTATTATTATTATTACTATTCATAATGTCATTGTTTTGTGTTAGGGTAAATGTTGGAGACGACGAAACTTCTTGAAAGGCGGCAGAAGAGCATTGTAATTCGTCATTAGTTGTAAATAAAAAAGTATCATCAGTAGAAGAGGGGCGCGGCTCAGGGCAAAACTTCTTCGTTTGTGGCTCCAAATTTATTGTCTGAGTTATTTTGGCACTTATATTTGCTTTGTTTTGGATGGAATCTTTAAATTACCGAATAAACTGTTTTTTTTTAATTTTAAATAAACTCAATCTGTGAATGCACACTGTTGCTTTCCTGCCATTTTAACAGCGCGCTAGCGCTGCCTACTGACTGGCGCCGCGCGGCGATTAGTTCGAAATTTGAATAGCAACAGCGCGCTGCTCACTAGCTTGGAGTCGTGCGGCGGCGATCAGTTCCAAATTTGAAATGGCAAATAATGCTGTTATGGAATTTGTATGGACTATAACTTAACTATTTGCTTTGATAACACACGCGTTTTTTATGACCCTCTTTACATATTTAAAACCGGTGGAATTACATCAGCTTTACGAGCAAGGGTGTTAAAAATATTATTTATAGCGTCCAACTTGTATCTCGGGACAATTAGATTTATAACTTCGCCGAAACAGTTATGTACCAGAACAATCTAATATGAACGTAAGTGAAATATAAATTTATGGGGGCTTGGCAAACTTGGGAGCGGAATTAGGAGGAAACGAAATTAGCTATTAATCATTTAATTAGCCTCACAGTGAGTACATACATATTGATGTAGTGCCTTCACACTCAGTGTACACTCGCGTCATGTGTCGCAGCTGCCAATTTATACAAGATTGTGTCTTTTACATTATATACCATAGTTTATTAGATTAGAATACATTTTACCTTAATAAGTACACACGTTAAAGGAACATTTGAATAGACCACGTCACGTGTGCTCGGTGGTATGCTGTTGTTGACTTTGATTATTTTGTTTGTTATAATTACATAAGGTGTTAGGTGATATAATCATCAATGAAAAATTTCAATAAAATTTTCATAATATATGTCGTTATATATTATGAAAATTTTATTGAAATTGTAAACGCAATAATCGACACAGCGCTGCGCAGAATCTCTGAGGTATATTCTGTTTACATAATATTATGCTAAAAAAGTTTGAAAATGCGAGATTGATCACTTGCCAGGGGTTCCGGCTCGTCAATATGTCGAAAAAGTTGCCAGCAAAAAAAAATCTAACTGTAATTACATACTGTATAATATGTGAAAGTAGGTAGTGTATCGCGTCCGAAATTTTGAAACCGTACATGATTGTTGCCTGTTGTGACAGGCATTTTGTGATGGAAGACGGAGCAAAGTAACTGCCAGTCGGGTCATCCTAATTGAGATCCAGGAAAAATTTACGCTCGAAAATCTGCCTTAGACTAGTAAAAAGACTGCTGTGTTGATACTGTGTTGTAAGACGACATTTATGAGTCACGAAGAGAAGACTTAGTCGAAACAAGGTTGGTAGAATAGTGGAAGCAATTCAAGGGATATCATTATCAAGAAAAGAAAATGATTGTTAAGTTTGTTTGCATTTATAAGATTACCTAACGACTTTTTTGTTCACAAAAGTAGTACTATGATAAATATTTGTTTGTTTGCTTGGACACGAAACCCCAAAACTAAAGCAATCATATGATGAGGTTAATAACCTTATTATACAATATTGTGTTAAGGTACCTTATTGTAATTTCATTTTCGTTACATTATTTTGCAGAATAGTATAATAATACAATGGTAGTTACAGTGAAAGATGAAGAAAATGTAGAACATATTTAAAAGCATAGGTACCTATCAAGAATCCTAGAGTTTGAATGGAATGCTGCATGTGCTTAGGGAAATAGTTCAAACTTAAGGCCAGGACTCTCGGAAATCTCGGAATCGACCTATTTTTGATTCAACATTAAACAATCAAATATTCTTTGTTTTAATCTGAAAAAAATATATGGCATAGTTTAACTAACATTCTTGATTATTCTATGGTTCAAAACACGATATTTACAACTTCACTCGATCATAAAAAATCGCAAACAAATCGAAAACAGCGAAGTTTTTAATCGTTTTTCAAGTCGCATTTGAAGTAGACTTAACTTTTACTCGCAAAAAATATATGAAAAAATAGGCAATGATGTATAGTAGAACATTCTACGGTTAATTTTTCTCAAAACTGATTTTTATTGTCTTAACAAGATATAATCTAAAAAGGCGGCCTGCGCGCTTCACTTCAGTAGCCCGCCGGGCGTTACCGAGGTAGGACCTGTGTCGCTTTTGCTGGCTCGCCGCGTTCCCGCTAATCGATCGAAATATACGTTATAATATTGTTAGTTAATTTCCGTGTTTGTGTATTAGTTTCAAAATTCAGTCTGTAAAATAATATTGTTTAGGTTCTAGTATTAATAAATTAAACTAAATATTAGTTTGTTATAATATAGTTGTAATATAGTGATAATTAAGATTAAATTATGGGGAATAAAAACAGAAGAAAGAAAAAAAAAACGTTCAGCATTGAACTGCAAAGCTTAAAAAAAAATAAGGTAATTTTGATTATTATTTTTCTACGTATTTATAACTACCCACTTATAAGACGACGCGACAGAATAATATTGTAGTTGTATAGGTTCTCTTGCTTTCGTCACAGTACTAGCAGTAGCAGGTCGGTACCATAAATTTACAATTATCGTAATATCTGTAATAGATTTTCAACTTTACTACAACGGAATAAGGTTTATATTCAATTGCAAAATTTGAGTTTTTGAGTTTGTGTTTCTAGTTTTGTGATTGTATAGGTAAAATATTATATTTTTTCGAAGTGAAAACTTCTTTAGCATTATTGTGATTTGTAAATTTTATGAAACGAAAAAGCTACAGTAGAAAAAGCTACAGTAAAAAGAGACATAAGATTTAACGTGGGAGAAAATGAGATAGGAAGCATTATACAGTGTTTTTGTTTTTTATTATTACAAATGACATCACATTTAATCCTATGCTACTAATTGGTGTTGGCGATGGCGATGACGATGGTGATGGCGATGGTGATGGTGATGGCGATGATGATGGCGATGGCGATGGCGATGGTGATGGCGATGGTGATGGCGATGGTGATGGCGATGGTGATGGTGATGGCGATGGTGATGGTGATGGCGATGGTGATGGTGATAGCGATGGTGGTGGCGATGGTGATGGTGATAGCGATGGTGATGGCGATGATGATGATGGTGATGGCGATGGCGATGGTTATGGCGATGGTCATTGCGATGGTGATGGCGATGGCGATGATGATGATGGTGATGGCGATGGTGATGGCGATGGCGATGGTTATGGCGATGGTGATGGCGATGGTGATGGCGATGGCGATGATGATGATGGTGATGGAGATGGTGATGGCGATGGTGATGGCGATGGCGATGGTGATAGCGATGGCGATGGCGATGGCGATGGTGATGGTGATGGTGATGGATGGATGGATGGATGGATGGATGTTCTTTAGCATCGTTGTGATTTGAAAGTTTATGAAACGAAAAAGCGACAGTAAAAAGAGACATGTAAATTCATAAGATTTAACGTGGGAGAAAATGAGATAGGAAGCATTATACAGTGTTTTTGAAGGTTTCACTTCTACCACGTGTGAATTGCACACTTGCTGTTTTTTTATTTAAAAATATGAAATTCGTTGTGAATGAAATAGGAAGAGTTCAATAAAAATACGTATTGTGGTGTTTTTGATTAGTAGATTTAATTAAAAAAACTTATTGACGAATTCAAGCAACCAAAAAAAGTGTTTTACAAAAAAAACAACCGACTCAAAAAAAAAAAAACACTACAACGTGAAGAATATATTTTCATTTTTTGACACCGACTTTCGAAACTAAAGTTATTTTTCACTTTGTAGTGTTTTTTTTTTTTGGAAGTCGGTTTTTTTTTTGTAAAAAAGTTGTTATTTTTCGCTTTTTACTTGTACTTACCTACCCCAAACAAATTCATATGTCACTACTTGCTATGTGAATATCAGTAACAAAGCTATTGAACACATCTGCTTTACCCTTTGAAGGGTACAGGCGTGATGTTATGTTGTGTGATTGCGATTACATATGCTATAGCAGCAATCGCGGTTGATTTGCTGGCATTTATTGAAGAGTTCCGTTGTTTGTCTCTGAAAGTCATCATCAGATCTTTACAAAAATAAAAAAAACAGCATGTGTGCAATTTACACGTGGTAGAAATGAAACCTTCAAAAACACTGTATAATGCTTCCTATCTCATTTTCTCCCACGTTAAATCTTATGAATTCATGTCTCTTTTTACTGTCGCTTTTTCGTTTCATAAACTTTCAAATCACAACGATGCTAAAGAACATCCATCCATCCATCCAGCCATCCATCCATCCATCCATCCATCCATCCATCCATCCTTCACCATCACCATCGCCATCGCCATCACCATCACCATCACCATCGCCATCACCATCGCCATCGCCATCACCATCGCCATCGCCATCACCATCGCCATCACCATCATCAACATCGCCATAATCATCGCCATCACCATCGCCATCACCATCGCCATCAACATCGCATCACCATCATCATCATCGCCATCACCATCGCCACCACCATTGCCATCACCATCGCCATCGCCATCACCATCATCAACATCACCATCGCCATCACCATCACCATCGCCATCACCATCACCATCGCATCACCATCATCATCATCGCCATCACCATCGCCATCACCATCACCACCACCATCGCCATCACCATCGCCATCATCATCATCGCCATCATCATCATCGCCATCACCATCACCATCGCCATCACCATCGCCATCGCCATCACCATCATCCTCATCATCATCATCACCACAAATTAGTAGCATAGGATTAAATGTGATGTCATTTGTAATAATAAAAAACAAAAACACTGTATAATGCTTCCTCCTATCTCATTTTCTCCCACGTTAAATCTCATGTCTCTTTTTACTGTTGCTTTTTCGTTTCATAAAATTTTCAAATCACATCACAACGATGCTAAAGAAGTTTTCACTTCAAAAAAAAAATTGCAGATCTGTCTATTTACGATGGAGTTATGCCCCCCCTAACATACATAAAAAAAAAATAGAAATATCCGAATTGAGAACCTCCGCCTTTTTTGAAGTCGGTTAAAAATATAATATTTACAATCACAAAACTAGAAAGAAACTAAAGTAGGATGATGAAATTAAAATACTGTAGACGAGCAGCCCTATATTTCAAGAATAGGGCCGATTCACAATACTATTACTTATAAAAATAACCGTGACAGGGGTCAGCGAGTTCATTCGAACTGCGCTTTCGCGGCATTTGCCACGCGAGGACGGAGGTAACGCTAAATGCCTACTACGCTCGAAGATCCTGGCCTTAAAGAAAAACCATCAGTATTTATTAAATACTGGAATAAATTTACTAATAGTATAATAATTCATCATTTACACATTGGCTATATTAACAAAGATCTATAACAGATAACTAGTCAGTACCGACACAACCTGTTATCCTGGCACTTCACTTGGCGTATTTGTATACAAAATACAAAATATGTTCTATAGGTTTTGAAATAAAGTTCAGTTTCTATTAACGGAATAACGCGAATATTTGTGCAAATACGCCAAGTGTAGTGCCAGCATTAGAGAATCACGACGAAAGGGTCTCTCTACGAATTAATGTAGTCCACGTGCCGACCAGGAGTACGCCTCGGAATTCGAGTTTTATTCTCCTACGCATAATTAATAGCTTGCTAACGTGTAGGCACCTATTCGTCGACGCCTACTGGCAAGTCGCAGTACAAATTATATCGTTGGGCAAGTCTATACATGGTGTAATATTATAAAGGGCGGATATTTTGAAGGCCAAAAGTCATAAAAAAATATAGTTATAAATGAAATTAATTTTTTTAGGGAATACTGAATTTATGAAACATATATAAACATCTGTTACTAGAGAAAATGCTTGTCCTCGTTACTAGCGTGTAAATAATGGCCTGTAAAATATCTTCTCGTAATAATGTTACACCTTGCATACTGACGATACATAGAAGGCATATAAAGGTCCACCATGAAAAAATATGCAACACAGATAGGTATTACAATAGTGGGTTTCCCTCATAAATCTAGTAAATATTCGATCCAAAAGCAGCTCTCATGTAAGAGCTCAAAATGTTTAACCTAGTGATATTCATTTTCCTTTCTTAGACAGAACTTGGTCATGAGATATAATTACTAATCGTGTAAAGCGTCACGATATACTACTTGAATGAAGGCCTCCATTACAGTATGTACAAGACTAAGTATAATAATATCTCATAGGAAAAGTATCACTAATGATTTAAAGATTAAACTGGCGCCCACAAATATAGGCTCTATAATTATTATAATATCTCACTTTTAAATATTAATATTAAGACGTCACACGCGTAGATTATAATTTACTATCTACCCAATGTCACATCAATTAAATGTTATCAAATTTTGTTGAAGAGCGTCGACGGCTCCAGAGGGATAGTACTTACGATGTTAGATACAGCCGAGATACTTAAGCCATTGTAGCAAGCCCGAGGTGGAAGTCAACTCTTCAACACGGCGAGTTAATTCTCTACATAATATTATGTTAAATATCAAAAACGTCTATCTACAATCACAAATTAAGAAACTCACAAAACAGTGTTATGTATAATGTTGCATATCGTTTCACTTACGATATAAATGAACTTACATTTTTACATTACGACCAAAATTCTCACAGCTTTGTCTTTCATTGTTCGCTTGTCAGCGAGTAGTACGAGTAAATTCGATAAACACTAAACTATTAGGTACATCTACTAGTAGAGGTATTGGCATAATAGATATAAACAACGATCCAAACCCGTACAAACGCACAAATCATTCACGAGATAGTTAGACGAGATAATAAATAACACCTGGACGCGCGCCGAACGCCGAGCGCCGAGCGCCGAGCACCGAACTCGCGCTCGCCGCGCGTGCGAGCTTGCGTTCCACAAGTGAGTGCACTTAACTTTATATACGTAGTATGAGATAACAAACCAGTAAAACTGTATTACAATATACTCATAACCGTTCATTATTATGACGTACAGAAATGAACATTACACCGTAATACGGATACATACAAATACTGAGATCATAATAGATACAACACCGATTATATCAGTATTGTACAACTCAGTAGTATAAAATTTAGCCTTAGACGTTAAATTATTTATTGCCGAAGACTATAATAAGAATATTAGAACACTTATACAAGAAATATTGCATCAAAAAACAATAATATAATACATAACAATATTTAAGTATTTAGGCCTAATGATCGAGTAAACAGTATAGCTTTATCAAAACAACGAAGTCACATTGATGTAAAGTACGTAAAACAAATGACTGGCAACACAACATAATACACAAACATTGTACTATCACAAATGTACTCATTGGGGTCCGCAGAGGCATTCATAAGATGAATAAATCGCTTAGGAAAGTTTCTCATTATCACAAACACTTATCATTCAGTAGAGTAAGAGTAAGTTAAGGTCCCATGGATTCATAATTGAAGTAATTTAGAAGGAAATCTGGAAAGGCGAATCGTCTGTAAAGCGATGTAAAATTTATTCTAAAATATACAAGTACTTAGAAAGGTTCCTTTGACAGAACACAAAAGGTCGACATCGCGAATGTATCCCTCCGCATTATCTTCTAATGTTTGGCTCACACTCCTGACATGTTCAGATAACAGACAGATTTCACATGAAACATTCGCTTTTTAATATGTTGGCAATATTTTGAGTGATAGAAAACCTTTTAAAGCCAGTATATAATACAGTCCAGATAAAAGCTACAGCTGGGATTTCTTTAGACGGCAAATATTAATCACACTCAGTCTCAAGCAAACCGCTGCCAGCATACACAGTTTGTGAAAGCTACCATGTTCTGTATATACTATTTCAGGTGATAGTTTTTCATTTTTGTATTCATATTGGAGTGAGGGATACATTCCATTGTCTTGTTGTCTATACAACACACGGGAAAGGCACACACTTTTACTTCAGAGCAGTTTCATAGTTCATGAAAACACTCACTCCTTATAATAGAAAAGAGAAAAATTTAAAACAAAATGCGAAAAGATTCACCATAAAAGTGTTTATTCTAAATTCATATTATTTAACTACAACTATAAATGTTACAGTAAAGATAATAAATATCATAGAACAAACTTGGATTACCTTAATGGATTAAATTTTAAAAGCTCTATTATAATATTGTAATTTTTTATTTAAACATTTCGTAGGCTATAAACTGATTTATTTATCTGTAACATTTACAGCGACTAAATTCAATAAATTAATTGATTATGGATATTATAATAATTTATGTCGAAAATATAATTATGATTAATGTTAAACTCTTTCAATGTGATTATTTTAGGTAATAATGAAACGTTTTTCTTAATCCTACACCAGATCTGAATATCACTTTGGTGTTTCAATCAATATTTCTTAAGTCATGTTATCACTATATCACTAGAGTTTGGTAGTGCGAGCTTGCTCGATAGTTTCCTTCCATGCCGAGAACGCGGTCAACGTATTAAAATTTTTAAACGGCTGTTTCTAAATCCTCAGACACTAATTGGAAATGTTCCTGACCTGAAAAAAAAGGACATTGAATATTTATACCGTAGTATTTTTAACTTCCGCTCAAGTACAACAATGGAATCATTATTTTATTTACTTTTCGATAGAAATTCTGAAAACGTTATGAGAGTTTTATTCTGAATGCATTCGATCCTATTTGGAACTTTATTTTTCCACTTTATCAGGGTGGTAGGTTAGGTATGAGATAGGAAATTCACGATCGATGTACAATCTAAATTAGTAATTCATTGCAATGTAACTCTTATCTCATTACTATAAAGTACAAATTAAAGTATTAGTAATGGTTTTACGTCGATCTAGAATTTCCTACCTAATGGGCCTACCACACGCACAAGCTTCATCACAGTTTTGCCTGCGCAAGCCGGTTTGTACACGGAAGACCGTGCGTGTGGTTGGTAAAACTGTATCGGTGTTCCGTGTACAAACCGGCTTGCGCAGGCAAAACTGTGGTGAAGCTTGTGCGTGTGGTAGGCCCATAAGAGAATTTTCGTTCTGAATGCCTTTGATCTTATTGGGAAGTGTGTTCCGGTGCCGTATACTGACTCTCGAGGTAGGCGGCGAGGTCGTGGTCCTCGGCCCGCAGCGCCAGCAGGCGCGGCGTGAGGCCGGCGTGGTCGCGGCGCGCCAGCGAGGCGCCGCCCGCCACCAGCATGCAGCACACGGCGCGGCGCTTGTGCGCGGCCGCCTTGTGCAGCGCCGTCTGGCCGCGCTCGTTGTCGCGCATGTTGAGCATGGCGGTGGGCGCGCTTGCGATCAGGTACTTGACGATCTCCTTGTGGCCGTAGCGCGCCGCCACGTGCAGCGCCGTCTGCCCGCTCGCGTCGATCGACAGCAGCGAGTACCCCGCCGCGTGCAAGTCTTTCATCTGAACGGTTAATAAACCATCTTTAGGGTTTCGTTATTTTGTGCTGGCCACATCTGTCGCAAGTCGGAGGAGCGATGGACTAAAATAAAAACATAGTGGGGCCCAAACAGCAGCAAACAGCAATGCGACAGGTCCAGGAGAAGGCGGGACGAACTCGACTCTTTTCATAAAGACTGGCAACATACAGCAGTATATGCAGTGACAAAAACGGCTGGTAATAATAATAGGGACCCGTACTTAAGTAAAAACTGAACCTTTATAAGATCACTTCCTTGTCCGTCTGTCACAGAGGTTATTCTTTTTTTATTTTATCTTCAACGACACGAGTAAACTTTATAGCTGCCCCGATCGCTAGTAAAACTAGCCGCGCGATTTACTTTTCTTTATAGGCTGTTTAACATGTTACGAGGGACGAGAGGTACTCACGGACACACGCACGGTCACGGCATTAATTATTATTTATTGCAATCCAGTGAAAAACGCTGCGATTTTATAGTTTTGTTAAAGTCAAAAACTAATTTATCTGTGCAACAGGGAGGGACGAACAGGATTTACACCATAAAAGAAATTAATGCCTCTAGCGTTGTTCAGTTTCGAAGCTTTTATCGAATGTAAATAAAACATATTTGTTTGGTATATTGGATCAGGGAAATCGTTTGAAAAGAAAATGTCTTTGAATAATTTCTCTCACCATTCTCAGATCGCCGACTTTGGCCGCTTTGAGCAGAGCGTCAGATGTTTTTTCCAATAAATTTCTGAAAAAATGTCAAAGTTTTACTTTGTCCTGCACAAACTGAATAAGTTTGAGAAGATAAATAAAATGAGAGGTCTTGTTATTCTTGTGGCTTACTTAACTCACTCGTTCTTAGGCAACGAGAGACATGCCTCGTGAACTTTTCATGTTCTTTATTTATTTATTTATTTATTTTATTTTACTATTTATGTACACACATATATAAACAGATACGAAATAATCAGAACAGAAAAATAGGTACAAAGGTGATGCTTATTTCATAAGAAATCTCTTCCAGCATACCTGTTCTTGCGTTTGGTTATTAGGACTTTATGTTGCATCAATAAAGTTACTGAATTCGATTATTTAGATAGCTTCTAATTATACTGTACATTATAAGTTTAGGTAGTAATTGTTATATACGAGCTGCATAAAAAGGAATATTATATTAACAGCTGCTTAAATAATACCGACTGTTTCATAAAATAATCTTCTTCATAGTCTAACAGAGGGTGACTTTAGAAACTGCACTTGTTTATTAATTATATTTTAGAGAAAATACCGAAGTTTAAATCAAAGTTTCAATCTAAATAGAAGTCCCATTCATCAACATTAATCAGAAATGAAAGTGTAGATAGAGGTTACAACTCCCATCGGCGTAACATGTTATTTTTCTATTTGAATCTTTATGTACCGAAACCCTTCCTTCGACTCATTGTTATTCGCGTTAGCATTAGGAAAGTTTCTACATTATATTATTCAGCATTAACATCACGCCTGACTTTCATTTTCGCCGAACCTCGTCGTCGTGAGTGCGAAGCAAAAGGGAACGAACATCATCTCCTCGCGTTCCCAAAGTGGTGATCACGTCGGGGTCACCAGTGGATGGCTCGCTTCGGGGTGCCTTCAATCATTACAACAGACCAAGGAACTCAGTTCGAGTCCGACCTGTTCCGCCGACTGATGACACAATTCGCGACCACAAAAACCAGAACGACAGCTTACCATCCCTGCGCCAACGGCATGATCGAGCGCGTCCATCGCCAGCTTAAAGCTGCCCTCATGTGCCACCAGGATTCATGGGTGCGTGCGTTGCCGTTTGTCCTTCTCGGTATGCGGTCAGCTTTCAAGGAAGACTTAAAAGCCACAGCTGCTGAAATGGTGTACGGGGAACCTCTTCGATTGCCCGGCGAATTGCTCGTAGCATCAGATGAGCCACATAATTCCTATGACCCAGCAGATTTCGTCGTACAACTCCGACGTAAAATGTCAACTGTGCGACCCATCCCGGCATCTCGACACACACAACCATCTGCATTCATATTTAAAGATCTTTCGTCAGCGACGCATGTATTCCTCAGGGATGATTCTGTTAGACGACCGTTACAGCCACCATATACCGGCCCGTACCGAATAATGGATCGTGCCAGTGATGGGAAAACAATTACACTGGAAATCAACCACAAAACCGTGACCGTCAGTGTAGATCGAGTAAAACCGGCACACGTAGATCACACAATACCTACCGCAAATGAGTACCCTAAGAAGCCCCCAGAAACTATGACACACACGACTGTTGACCTCCCTAAGAGTCCTATAGAACCTGCAAAATCCAGGGACACCAATCCAACTGCCCCGAAACTGCCGTATACCACTCGTTCCGGTAGACGAGTTAAGTTTAAGGATCTCTCCGATTTCGAATAACCGGTTCATCCTTCTCCGTGGGGGGGTGGTGTGGCGTTTATGAACGCAACGATAAGCGTTGGCAACACCAGACTTAATAGTCTGTGGACCACTGGGCCTTTAGATAGAGGTTACAACTCCCATCGGCGTAACATGTTATTTTTCTATTTGAATCTTTATGTACCGAAACCCTTCCTTCGACTCATTGTTATTCGCGTTAGCATTAGGAAAGTTTCTACATTATATTATTCAGCATTAACATCACGCCTGACTTTCATTTTCGCCGAACCTCGTCGTCGTGAGTGCGAAGCAAAAGGGAACGAACATCATCTCCTCGCGTTCCCAAAAAAGATTTAAAAAATGGTGTAGAATAGGTGATCGATCAATTTTAGTAGAAGTTAGCTTATGAAGCAATCAGTCGACGCGAAATTCTAAAACTACTTTATAGCTAAAACCATCCATATAAAGTCTCACCTATAGCCAAACACTTCTTGCTCAAGTCCAAACAATTTTTCATGTATGCTGCATGCAATAGAAGAAAGAAGAGATAGAGTGCAGATTTCAGTTTCAAACAAGTGTGCACCGTGCTTCAATGCCCGTACTTGTGCGATACTCCAAACAGATAGTGATCACACATTGTTATATCTGATCATAGATCTATAGCGGTCGCGTCACGGACTAGATAACTTAACAAGAAGATTGTGCAATTTCTATTTGTCACACGCACACGCTTCTAATAAAATATTTCGTTCCAGCTACCTTATTTTTCATTTGCTAAACTAATGGTTTCATTAATAACTAATAACACAGTGCTATTTAACTAATCTTGAGCTGTGACTACAGCTAAGGGTCCCCGCTCACGGGCTACCGCCACAAACGCCGCCACGAGAACCTACAACGACGATTGAACAACTATTTGTAGCGTGTGGCGGCCACCAGCGTCAACCGTGTGCGGCGTCGCCGCACACGGTTGACGCTGGTGGCCGCCACACGCTGCGGCGAGTCCATATAAAATGTATGAAAACTACAGGAAAGGCGTCGTTTTGCGACTGTGGCCGGTGGCCCGTGTGCGGGGACCCTAAGGGTTACAAACAGGGCTCGTCGAACCGAGTAGCATATTAATCCTTATTAGAGTGTCCCGAGGAGGGTCCTTAGGGATCACCACCCCTGAGCCGCACGGACGTGCGCATCTACTATGTAACATCGGTTTGATTCAGTGCGGCGTTATAAATTCGCTCAAATTAATACATTTCATCTAAAATCTAGGCGCACACACAACGACGTGGTTAGGTGATAAAAGTGAACGTACTCACGTTTTAAACCGCGCTATTGAGTCGGTGGTGGGCTCGTGGTCTTTGGCAGGCGGACTGGTGCATAGCGGCGGCGACAACGGCTCGGCCGGCGCCGGCCGCGTGCTCGGGCTCAGCGGAGCTGGCACCGGCCGCTTGCCCGGGCTCGGCGGAGCTGGCTCCGGCGACAGCGGCCGGATCGACACCGGCGTCGAGGGAGCCGTGGGCACCGCGCTTGTAGGTGGCGTTTGAGGTGATAGCAACTCTTCCGACGACCGCGCTGGACTGTCGAGACCCGATTCACTGTTTCGTAATTTAAACTATAGTTACGAACCGTACGAAATATGTACAATAAAGATTCCAGAACTTTTCAATGGAGCTAGTGGAGCTGGAGCTGTTGTTTTCAAGGAACTACTTAGGAAAGTTCCCGTAAAATCCGAAGCAACATTCTAAAAATACATTCATTGAAGATAGGAAAACGTTTTCCAACTTCCTTATTTACCAAAAGGAAGTCAACCAAAAGACTGAATGAGATCGCAAGCCACGCGTGAAATTATCCAGATTTATTCGAAATCGGATATTTATTTAAGTAGCTTCACTAGCTTCTTGCTTCTTTCGCAGTTTGACTGACTTTTTAAAAGTGAAAAATTCAAGTGGATTAGTTTTGAAGAAGGCTGACGTTATGGTGGTAAGGTAGTTTCCTTTTAAAAACGCATAGGTACCTAATTATTTTTATTCATGAAAAATAAACATCTGTAATAAACATTTATTTTGGTTAGCTATAATATTGTAAAACATTTATTTATCAATTTTAATAAAGGTCAAATTATTATAATACTTTTGCAGTTGTCTCTTCACCTACACCTGTAAGGTCACTCGCAAACAGCCACTGCCCCCAAATACTGGTACCCCATACACTGGTCCCAAATGCCACAAAATTGGTGATTCTAATAGGGTTGGGCTGCGTACAATGCGTGCCACGAAAGATGAGACTTGACCCCGCCTCCCCCGCTCTTTCCGCCGCCCCTATGACGTCCGGTCCCGTGCCGCACTCAGACCTCATACCGCTAAAGATACCTAAAGTCGTGTACTGCGCATTTCAAACCACGTGGTGTGTCAAGTCTCTCAAGTCTCATCTTTCATGGCACCGCATTGTAATTACTGAAGTAAATAAACTCACCAAGGATGTGACTCGGGCACGTCCAGCGAGACGGCGGCGCTGGGCGTGTCGACGCTCTGCGAGATGTCGAGCGACACGGACAGGCCGGTGGTGGTGTCGAGCGACACGGACGCGGCCGTGCGCTCCAGCGAGCCCGTGGCGGTGGTGTCGGGTTGCGCCGTGGACTCGGTGTCGGGCGTGTGCGGCGTGGGCGGCGCCGCGTCCAGGATGTATATGTTGTCGTGCCCGATGTCCGCCGGGTAGTGAAGGTTCTCCTGCGCCTTGTCGATGCGGAAGAACCGCTCTGCTGTTACAGCTGGTAACGAACGGATTTTTTTAATAACCATTGCGTACCAGCTTTGGAGTGGTCAATAATGTGCCCGGGAGTAAACTGTGCCAGATCGAGTTTTAGAAAAACTTTTTAACAGAAAATTAAACCGCGGAAAAAAATGAAAAGCAAAAAATAATAAACTTTTTTTATTTAACCTTAATAACTAATATGTATACCTAAGTAATTTTGAGTCGGCGATTGTTCATCGCCGACTCAAAATTACTTAGGTATTAATGAACAAAAATCACTAATTACCTTAAATTTAAAGAAATAAACAAATCAAATTAACAATGCAACGTGAAATATCCAGTGATAAACATTAGCATTTCAAAAAATGCCCTCTCCGCACGACCACTCGCAACGACGCGTAGGTATTTGATGTAAAACTCAAACACGTCGTAGAATTTAAAAAGTTTGCCAAGAAAAAAAAATCCAAAAGCCGAACAATAAACTTAATTAAGATACAGGTATTTTTTTTTTTATTTTATTTATTTATTAAAGATGGTAAGTATACTTATAAAACTAAGCCCCACAAAACCGTTGTAAAGGTAGGTACCTATATTTCAATCTGAGTGAATGCGAAAAGCTATAAAGTCTGATTCGGAATTTCTTTTCAATCGCACAATAGTCCGGTCAATTTAGACATCCAAGGTTACAAAAATTCACACTTTGCTGAAAATTGGCAGGATTGTTCAAAATACTATTTATTATAAATGAAATGTGAAAAGTCCTCATCGATCTGACACCTGGAAAAAAAATTACTCGGGGATTTGACCCCGAGTAAATTTTTTTCCACAAAAACACAAACACAAACGCGGTCACAAAAACGGATTTGTCGCGATTTTCAGCAAAACGATAAGTTTTATCATAAAATTAGCCTAAACAAAAATTGTAGACTAGATGATTATCTATAAAAATGTCTTAATTAAATCTCTTTTTTTCTAAAAGCCGCCGTTTCAACTTTTTGAATCGTCATATCTCAAAAACGGTAGCTCTTAGGAAAAAAAGTATTTTGAAATTTTTTATAGATAATTATCTAGTCTACAATTTTTGTTTAGGCTAATTTTATGATAAAACTTATCGTTTTGCTGAAAATCGCGACAAATCCGTTTTTGTGACCGCGTTTGTGTTTGTGTTTTTGTGGAAAAAAATTTACTCGGGGTCAAATCCCCGAGTAATTTTTTTTCCAGGTGTCAGATCGATGAGGACTTTTCACATTTCATTTATAATAAATAGTATTTTGAACAATCCTGCCAATTTTCAGCAAAGTGTGAATTTTTGTAACCTTGGATGTCTAAATTGACCGGACTATTGTGCGATTGAAAAGAAATTCCGAATCAGACTTTGATGAGGACTTTTCACATTTCTTTAAGTTTGAAGCTGTTGAATAGAGGTTTTGGTAAACATTTGTCCGCCATCACCATTAAATACTCTTATATTGACGATTTTATATCGTCTGACAAATTTAAGAAAGTGAAAACTGCTGGCTTGTTGGGTTGTGCGTGCGTTAAAAGACTTCTTATAAGGAAAATCAAAGTAGGTATATAATACAGACGTTGCTCTCTCCGACATGTCAGGTTCAGAAATGTGAAAGTGCCTAGTACCTACATCCAAAAGGAAGTAACGGGAGAAAAACTCACAGTCGACAAACCACCAGTCGGTGAGATTCGAGTATGCTTGAGATTCTTTCATCATGCTCTGAATGAGGCCGCGCATTTGCTCCAAGTCGGCTGCTGGGTTGACGTCTAAAGTGCCGACTTGCTCCGCTGAAACAAACAAATGAGTGTTACCAGCAACCAGCAATACGAAATAAGTACATCATTTAGCGCCGCAATATCCCTATTTGGGATTAAATTGTCTGCCACAATAATTCCCTCTGAAATCTATATTCCCCACGTCCATTCATCAGTTCACGGGACAAATTAATTTATCGGCCATCAGATTTATTGGCATTTCGACTGCGAGCAAAAATAATTTTATTAAATATATAAGGTATAACCAAATTATAACGACTCATTTGACTTTTAAAGTTCATGTTTTAGCTTAGGTATTTATTTGTATCCAAGTTCCGCTGGCATGATTCTTTATAAATACCAGGAATGTAGGTACAAATGGATTATAGTCTAGCTAGACTGATGGATTAATTCATTGATATTAATTATGTAAAACGGAGTTTATACCACTCATCCTATAGACATAGGCCACAATGAGGTTTTACATTAAAACTTTTACTTTCAAACGAACTTCATTATACGTACATTAGCTGTCGCTTCTAGCGGTTGTTTATTTGTTGTATTTTTTTGCGGTGAGTTCGCGAGATCAAAGGAGTTTATCTTGTAAAAGAGTATTTTCCTGTTTACAATAAGTGTTAGTAGAGTTTTCATATGTTTGTCAATACAAGAGTGAGACACAGCTGAATAGAAGCCAAACAAATGATACACATGCAAATGTACCACTCGTACAATTAGGTAGGTATACTTATTATAAATTCAGATCAGCTGCTACTTTTGCGAGTCGTGTAGGGCTTACTATAACCCACCTACCACTACTTCTAATTAGTTTTCATAAATATTTATTTCATGGCCAACATTTTGTTTCAGTGTCGGTTTAAAGTTTAGTTTATTTGCAAAACAAAGTATTTAAATAACTAATAATAAAAGTCCCATTATATGAAAATAATCATAGGTGTTTGCCCCAAGTTCAAAACGACCTGTTTCGGTTGCCTAAGCACACAAAGTTTACAAAAAACAGTAAAATTAAATTATTAATTACGTGCGCCATATTTATTAAATAACTTTTTGTAATTATAAAACTAATATTGCTATGAACGAGCTCGTTAAAAGTTGAAATTATACGCATGGCAATATTTTAATGTAATTACGAGCATTAATCAAGATTTATGACGTAGGTCCTTATATAATGTAGGCACAGTGTACTGGCAAAGAACACAGGGTACTCACAATGTGCACAGAAATTATCCCTCGATATAGCCTCAATAATTAAGTAAAAAGCCTCTGGTCGATGTTCGCTAACGGCGAGCCGTCGAAACGTCCACAAAGTACGTTTCAGTTGGTAACTTTACTAAAATTATCGTTTGATTTGTCACTTGGGATAAGAACAGTCATTTGAGAATCTGATATCTAGGTGAGTACTAATAGATCGGCTTCGTTTGACCATTTATTATATTACCTACTGGTCATTACAGATAATTATCAGGCACAAAGTTTTTACGAATTTGAAGGGTTCGTTTATGAGCCCATTATTGATAATGGGCTTTACGAGGGCTCACCATTATAACTCAGGCAAGGTTAAAATAAAATCTATATTGTAACAGAAACACTTTAAACTTTCTAAAAAAACCCATCTACGCTTCTTTTTGGAAAAGCTACAGTCGGAAATAGAATGAGAACCAATTTGTTTTGGCCATTCAGTCCCGGAACTTGTAAATGAAGTAAAAACAAAATGTAGTTCCAGGAGCAAAGTAAAATGTGTTAAAAGTGTTTCACTCGAGTCGGCGTCGATTGCTTTTCGTTAAAGGCAACAACAGATATCGAATTCCGCGCCAACTATCGACACGAAATAAACAAATTCTATGGAGCTTTTTCAGTTCTAGTGAAATCAAGCTTGAATATCGATTTATCTTAACTTAACAGTGCTGGGCAAACTTCTCTGGTCAAGATCAAACGTAATAGCAAAAAGTTTTCAACTACATTTTGTAGCGAGATCTCCGGGCGGGTGATTGAATAACATAATTTCAAAGTTAACTCTGTAAGGGCTACGATGTCGGGCGTTGATATAATTAATTAATGTTAATGTACTGAACAATAATATTTGTTACCTGTCTTAGCGAGCAGTTCTTTGTCGTAGTGATGGCGTTCGTAATCTGCCATCGTTATGAGATTCACTGTGAGGGTGAGTTTGTCCATTGTTGTTTGACTGTAACAATAGATTTACATATGAATAATCTAACATCATCTAATCTTCGGTAACTAGAGTGAACCAATTAATGAAGTACAGACGCAAGCACATTAAGCTACCCGAAACTGTCAAATTTTTCCAATCAACATTGAACCTTCAATAAAGTTGAAAATCTGTTAAAGTTTGACAGATTGTAGTAGATTGATGTGCTAGCATCTGTACCTAAACAAAACATACTTAATATTAATACCCTCCTAAACCGATGAATAATAAGTACATGAAGTCAGTATTTAATCATATATTTAAAACATTTCGAGAAGCGTTTGTACAGACGCCAGCACATCAAGCTACACGAAACTGTCAAATTTTCCCAATCAACTTTGAACCTTATTCTTTAGTGATAAAGTTGAAAATCTATTAAAGAAATTTGACAGATTGTAGTAGCTTGATGTGCTGGCGTCTGTACCTACTTACTTAATTAATATTTTATTACACCATGCAAACGTGTAAAATTATCTTGATATAACATTTTCATGATGTTTTTCCTGCACTGATAAAGTTACAAAATCTTTGGAATGACCAATTCTTAATACCTAGTTATTTCAGTTTCTGCTTGAAACCTTTATAAAATCAATAGAAGTGCATGCAGCACAGCTGGCTATTGGACCTGCAAAAGTTAAAACAAGCAATCCAATCTTAGAATAACAGGTATCTTTGTATTCAAAGGTCAGACAAACGAGAATCTCTACGAAATGCGGAAACTCTGACGTATCTAGTTGAACTGCAATCTGCAATCCAACTTGCTCTGAACAAGGTTGCGCTTACGGATTGAAAAATACCAAGTTTTGTGATTTTGCTGCACTGCCGAATTCTCAGAAGCTACTCGAATTTAAGCCACCGTAAAGTCTAATGTTGTCCCTGTCACTTTATGGTGATTTGTAGAGATAGAACGATTTTAAGGACTTAAGTGCCACCCTTGCCCACCAGCGGGGGTGGGTCATTAGAATGGGATAGAATAACGTTTGTTGTCTCCAGTATTACAGCTACACTCTGTCCAGTAAGTTAACCGTTTTGAACAAAACTATAATATCGTAGTACGTACAAAAGTAGTACGTACATAACAAAACTGTAATATCGGAAGCAAAAGGTTTAAGCGTCACGCGTCAGCATTAGCAATATAGGCTAAAAAGAAGTGTCACCCTAGCAGGTATTCGAAGGTTATTATTGGTAAAAATGTCAAATACTTACGGAGCGATTGTCCTGCCAGGTTTTTTCTTAGCAAGCATGGTGGCTTGGTTGAGCCTTGAGAGTGTGATGACAGAGGGCGCGAGGCGACACGCCTCTCCGTCCACTTGCATGGGGATCACTTTCGTGGTCACGATCTTCGCGGTCTTGCACTGAGTGATGCAGGTGCCGTGCCCGCCCGCTTGCAGCAACGGCTGTTTGATACAGCATAAATCAATCAATAGATTAGCCTATCACAGCAATGTGTTACTTTTAAAAGTTTTTTTTCTAGTAAAACTACTCACAGGAATGAATATCTAAATGTACGTAATCAGGAAACAAACCAAAATTATTGTGCCTACTTTTGGCACATGAAAAATGAGCACGGTAGGACAAAACATGAGCTACAGCTTAGAAAACCTCTTGTACTTGCACTACAAGATTCAGAATGCCTTGAAACTATTACCTCCATACAAAGAAATGAAAAATCCCTGAACCAGTACATGAGTATAGTAAGAGCAGTTTACTGGCCACTAGGGAGATTGTTATTTAATTTCGCTGTTTGTATGCGGAATTCACTCATGTATGTTCTAGTTTTCATATTTTCTCCGATATCATCTATTGTTTTCATAACTTGATATTAAGAATATTTTTACTAGACCTCAAGAGAAAACTCGGACAGAACAGAATAATACGCAGGAACGTGTAGAACTTATATTCCAAACTCGAGATGGATGTCCCCATTTCTTAACATTGTTTGCACAAATTAATTGCTAAACGTGTTCATGTAATAAAACATTGGACATAAAATCCTATTACGTTCGAGGGCAAAAAAAGACTGGCCAATATTAAAACATGAAGAAATTTTTGGCTTTTGCGCCAAATATTACCCATTTTATCGCGTGTATCCAGCTATACACAACAAATAGGATTATACCAACTGAGTGAGCAGAAGAGGGTCCTCTATGACCTCTATAGATAGAATAGTAAACATCATAGGTACTGCGAATATACAATATATCGTATTCATAAGTATTGTGGATTTAGGCACTAGAATATTGAAGCCGTTGACGTGTCCCAGGCTGCGATAAGACTCGCCCGGAGGACACGGTGGCGGTGGTCGCCCGGAGGACACGGTGGAGCATACGGTGGAGTATAGGCAACTGAAGGAACGCGGGTGGGTTTTAGTCACTAAAAGTCTGACATCGGTCCGCCCAGAGCGGCAGAAGGTATTTAATAATTTCCCACCCAAAAAAAAAACAATAAAAAGGCCGCGATAAGATGAAGACTAACCAGTACCTGCGCAAATTCAAACACTTCAATGATCGATCTGCCAGCGACTTACCAATTGATAAGTGGTTAATCCGACTACTTCTATTAAGCCGTCTTCAGTGGAGGGTTCAAAGGCTCCCCCTGACTTATTCCAAGGGTGCGTCCCACCCCCGTAACTGCAAATAATACAGACATGTGAATATCTTTGAATATAATGTATTTTGACTAGACTCAAAAACATTCACAGTTTCTACGCACACATAAGCAATGAGATTGTTTTAGTACCTATTATGGATTCGTGGGTTCACAGTTTTCTAATATGTAGGTATATTTTTTTTAACTCAGTTGAGGTTTCAAATAGAGGCTTTTGTCTTTTCACGGTTTCAATTTCGTAAATGACACAGGGTTTCTTTTATGTATAATTTAGTCTGCAGTCGTTTGGCGACACCTGTAGAAAATACGAATACACTTTAATAAATGAGGCTGGCCTGACCTTGGAATGTTTAAGAAGACAATGGCGTGAACTTTGTGCTCTCGGAGCACGGGCGTGAGGTCCTTGCCGTCGCACTCCATCGTCACGAACTCGGCCAGTCCCTTCCACTTGCGCTGCATGAGATCCTTCCCCCCGGCCGTACCATAGAACAGCTTGTTTCTTATTCGAGAGTTGAACTTTTCTGGGTGTGCCTCTGTTAACCAAACACGTGTATTTTTAAATTGTAATGACTCATCATCATCATCCTGTAGCAGTCCACAGCTGGGCAGGATATTTGCAAACAAAGTCTTATTGTCCTCATGCCATTCAATACTGGAAACGGCGATGCGCCTACATTATTTCAATACATACACCTTTAATAAACACAATGACCAGTAAGTCAATAGATTAACATGAATGATGTCATAAAGATCAACGTTGCGTTTTCATAAGAATCCAATAATAAAAGAATATTAATACTTAACAATTATTTGCAATCGCATAGCAGAGAACTTTTGTGGTTTGTAACTTTCAAACGATTGAAATAATCGAATAGAATAGTATGCGTTCGAGGAAAGCTCGGGACTGACTGTGTGTGAATTTGAAATGCATGCATACCAAATTGTCTTGCGTAGTTACTATTGCAGTCTCCTTTGTAGGCCAATTTATCTCGACATAAAAGCGGCTAAAGAAATTGGCTCCACTTTAATTAATTTAAATGACGGCATAGTTTATAGTGTTTATTAAGTTTAGTAAGAAGAATTCCCCAGTCTATCATTATGTATATTATAGCGTGACACTATACAACATCTTGTTATGTAGTCGTGCATGACTAAGTTGTGGAATGTGGTGGTGTAAACAGGTCAATGGGTTTATTTTAGCATAAAACACTCTGATATACCTAATAAATATGTGCATAGACCGTGCATTAATATATATTTTTGTTGCTCTTTTAATGAATGGTCATGCGAAAAGATAAATTATTTTAATCTTGGCAAGCCTATTAATTAGAGAACCTTGTAGAGATTCTCTTAGAAGGGTTCTAACAAAAATAGATAACATAGAAGATACGTTTATTTGCGGCAAATAAAAAAAAGTTATCTTTGGGGAAAATATGCGTCAGATCCACGCAAAACGGCCATCGCTCAGCATAATGCTAAGACCCTATGTGAGATAGCGCCCCAGCGCTGGTTTTCAGCAACAGCCGGCATTGACGTGACAACACATATCAGGTAACACATAGGAGAAAGAGCTGCATTTTTTTTTTATCTTGGTAAAATGCTCGTGCATGCTGCACTACCATGGGGAGATAGTGCAGTTATGTGGGACTCTAACCCACTAAAACTCCACGGTGTCCTCCTCTGCCGCTTATGGCGGGAACACGGGCACGCGTTAGCACTCATCCGTGAACCCGCCGCAAAGAAAGAGCTGCCTTAAATATTCTTATTACGACTAATATACAACTTACCTCTCGCTTCATGGAATTCTAAGGCTATGTGAGCATCAACGCCAAACGAGAAATAGTTATTGACGACGTTGAGAGGTAGTTCTGGCTTGGCGTTGCTGGTGTCTTCGCCCGCGGCTGCCGTGTTCGGCACCACACCCAGTTCCCATCGATCCAGCAGTACGGTGTCACTCTCGCCTATGTTCGCTAAAATCTTCGATATTGGCTCGTCTTCGTAACCCTAGTAGTAACGAAAAACTCGTTTAGATTAGAATAGAATACTCTTAATTATGTACACCATTTAAATTACAGTACCCAGCGATAAATATTGCACATCGACCTTTACCTTTTTTTGTATTTTATACAAAGAAGCAAATCATAATTGTTTTAACAGCTCCTAATAGATACCGGACTGTTTGTATTTCGTGCGACAGAGATAACGCTCTACGAAGCCGAAATTAGTCGATTGTCTCTTTCCAAAGGTCGATGTGCAATATTTATCGCCGGGTACTGTACAAAATTAAACGTAGTTTTACATAGGGTGACACAATGTGCGGTCTTATTCGGTTAGAGACATAAAAACGAAGTTTCTATATGCGGATTATCGTACAGTGCCCCAGTTTTCGCCTAAAAATACCCCCACCTACGTAGTCGAAATAAAATAACAAATTTATAGCAACAAAATAAAGGTTGAGTGAAAATGCAATGCTAAACTTCAACTCTTTGTAACCTAATTCGCTCTACTGACACTCACAAGTTACGTGGGAATAGACGCAACTGGCGGCGTATTCGTTGTTATATCTTCTTGCATTGAAAAAAAAAAATACAGCATTTGACCCTGCAGATTAAAAATTTATTTGAACCTCGCGTAGTTGCTTATAAGCTAGCACATCCTTATTTTTGTTTAGGTGGGCTCGTTCTTTGCAGTGTTTTCTATGGGCTTTGAGCGTACAAAAAATACATGTTAACAATGTTCAATCATGAACAGTGTGTACTCAAAGTCCCAATGAATCATCAAACTAATATTATACAGGCGAAAGTTTGTGTGTGTGTATGTTTATGTGTTTGTTACTTCTTCACGCTCAAACGGCAGGACCGATTTTGATATAATTTTGTATGGAGGTAGTTGACACGCTGGATTAACATATAGGCTTTTCATCCCGATATTCCCACGGGATCGACATTTACGCGGGTGAAGCCGCGGGGCGCAGCTAGTTACATAATAATTTCACACGTCACAGACGGACATAATATACGAGTACGTAGGTGGACTTAGGGGGAGCACTCCCGTAACTGACGGGTGATACACATACATTAAGTAGCTTCATTACGTTTTCAAATGGCTTCTTATTAGGGGCAGCCTAGTGGCAGTATTTTTTTTTTGGTTTGGTGTCTGGTGTCTGAAATACACCCAAATTGGAATGGATTATTTTAAATCATTTATTCAGTTTTCGGGTAACTTGGTTCTTTTACTGGAATTAAAGCTTACGTTTAAGTAGATAAGTACATCTAAAGTATGTTCCAAAAGTATTTAACAAACTCTCTTCTGGTTAAATTCTTACGCAATCACTCACTAGAGGAAATTTTACATTCAACACATTCTGCATTTAGAAGATTTTAACTTTATATCTCACCAATTTTTCCAACAACTATTGTTTGATTTGAATAACATTATTAAATTGGGATTGATAATCATCGACTCAATGGAGGTTATTAAATTAACCTCATTTGAGTCAACATCTGACAATTGAGGTTATAGAATTAACCGCAATAATGTCAAATGAAAAACATCTCTAGGATGATTTAAAATTAGAATTTTGTGTTTAAGTATTCAAAAATCAAATCAAAGCACCACAAATTCTAAATGTGCGTTTTCTGATCCAAT
The DNA here is from genome assembly GCA_927399505.1 of Luperina testacea. Taxonomy (NCBI): domain Eukaryota; kingdom Metazoa; phylum Arthropoda; class Insecta; order Lepidoptera; family Noctuidae; genus Luperina; species Luperina testacea. Next base: position 12,891,249 of record OV656762.1, read on the forward strand.
TGTTTACATTTTCTTTAGATACTTTTGGAACAGACCATAAACGATATAGATATGTAAGGTACACGGGTTGTACATAATGTTTGTTACCTTCAAAACTTTTAAAACTACGATTTAGTTCCATAAATTGCTGAAGAGTTCGTGTAGACTTTCTGCTTTAGGTTTAGGTGGTTACTTTTGTTTACGTTTATTTTAGCCTGAAGTTAGTTAAAAACTTTGTTTTCAGTTCTTGGCAGACGATGTCTATTTCCTACTTCAGAATTTTGTATTATAAATCCCTTCTAAATATGTAGGTTGTGGTTTTTTCTACTATAAGGATTGAGGCGAAATTAGTTACAGATTAGGAAATTAGTTACAAGAAATAGGAAATTACGTAATTTTCGACATGTTCAATGCCAAAGCCGAGAAAACCCCATTGATTTATCCGTGGATATGTTACGGGTAAAGCTAGAAGACTGAATAATCCTAGGTTTACCCGGGTTGACTTAGTATTACCCAAGCTTCTTGGGTAAAGTCCGAATATTAAGTAAAATAAATTTTAATTCGGGCTTTACCCATACACACCTAGGTCTACCCAACTCTGGCTGGGTAATGTTAAAAGTTTGTTTAATTAATTAGTGAAATGAAAATCTAATCTAACTAATTACCACCTGCTTTAAGATAGGTCGACGGAGCCCCGCTTCGCGGGGCTCCTATTTCTGGGTGGTTTAAAAAAAAATAACCACGAAGGCTAAGGCGGGGAGCTCCGCTCCGCTTCGCTCCCGCCTTAGCCTTCTAACCTAACCTATCCGAGTCGGGGTACTCTGAGTCGGGGTGTTAACCATAATGACGTTTTTATATACATATATTAAACGTTAGACCTAATGATTTTCGAATAAATAAACAATATACATATTAAATTACGAAAATTACGCAACACCTAACATTACCCAGCCAGAGTTGGGTAGACCTAGGTGTGTATGGGTAAAGCCCGAATTAAAATTTATTTTACTTATTATTCGGACTTTACCCAAGAAGCTTGGGTAATACTAAGTCAACCCGGGTAAACCAGGTTTATTCCGTCTTCTAGCATTACCCGTAACAGATATATCAGAAAAAGCTAGGAAATTTATATATTTACCAGGAAACTTGAAGCGATATGTGTTGTAATGAAAATGAGAGAATGAAAATGAAAATAATTTCTTTATAATTCGTTTTCAATAAAATATTTGAAATAGATAGGTGTGATTAACTTTATGTAAGAAAAGCAGATGATAGGCTTCTTTGATGTTACCCATCCACCTCTGAGCAAACACCTTCTTGATTTAATGAACACTTTGAAACATCCGCTACATTTTGTTGATGAGTATTAGTTGTATCTCATCATCATCATCATTTCAGCCGAAAGAGATCCACTGGCGGACAAAGGCTTCCCCAAGCACCTCCACTTCGACCGGTTCTGTGCTTCTCGCATCTAACGGTTTCCTGCGGTCTGTACAAGGTCGTCGGTCCACCTTGTGGGAGGCCTTCCAACGCTACGTCTTCCGGTACGCGGTCGTCACTCCAGACCCTTTCGGCCCCATCGGCCATCTGTGTCTAAATTTTTATGATAGCATTGTTTGTGAAGAGAAAATAAAAACTATTTGAATTTGAATCTGTTCTGCAAGCAATGTGCCCTGCCTAGTACCACTTAAGTTTGGCAATTCTTCGGGCTATGTCGGTTACCTTTACATTTAATAACATAGCATTAAGTCCCTTATGTTCAACAACTAAACGTTTTGATCGCATTAACGTAGCCTTAATTTCCTGCCTAAATGATAATGAGAATATTACGCTAATCTGAACTGGAGTCCAGCCGGTAAACGTCAGTTGGCTAGAACAATAAGCTGTGTAACGAACTGTAATGCCTAATATTATCTTGGGAAAATTTTATAACAATATAGCGGGTAGATGAAGCTCTTTATAAAGGATGATTTCCACCAAACGGCTCGCACCGCATCGGATCGGTAAGGATACTAATGGATGCGGCGACAGCCAATCGCGTCTGGCAGCATGTCGACGCGTACGATCGGCTCCGTACCGTCGCTTACGAACGTATCTGTGTCTGCGTCTAGTCAAATTGTTTCATTTCTACCGTGTTGACGTGTTCTAATGTTTTTAAATGGTTGAAGTTCACGGAGTATTGTTGGCTACTGCATTAGAAGAAGAAGAAAATAATCATACAAAACAGAAGAGAAAAAGAAAAATTTGGACGACAGCTGAAAGTTTCGATCGGATACGACGACAGGCGAACGGAGCCGTACGCGCGTCGCAGCATACTTTCGGCTACGATCGCGTGTCGCGGAAGACGCCCGCAGTCAAGCTGATGTGCGCGGCTTGGTAATATAGACTTTAAATACTGTATACGTACACGATTTAATATCGTTTAAAGATTGTAAAATCCGTTCCGATCCGATGTGATGCGAACCGTTTGGTGGAAATCATCCTTAATACGGCTCTAGTACCCATATTGTTATTTGTTTGAGGAACAAAGCTGATGCTTTAGCCTTGTTACCTTGTTGCCTCAGTGAGCCAAGCGTATAAGACTACTTACCTTCACGCTGCTGTATAAGGAGATTTAGTTAAGTACAATCTTGTTTACCACAAACGCAATATATTATGCTCCTTATTAGTTTAAATTCTAGGTGCGTTACTTATCTTTTTTGTGATCACAGTTTATTATTGTGTGGTTTGTTCGATGGACTTTGTGAATGATGATATGGTTAGAAAGGAGGTGAAAACCAACTTGACGACTAATAGAGAAGAATAGAAGAAAAAGACAAATTGCGCCGACCCCAAATAAATTGGAATAAGAGCAGGAAAATGATGATGACGGTATTGGTTTCAAAGCTGAAAGAGTTAATTAGTTTAAAAAGATAAAGCTGTAATTTTGTTCGTGGAACTGAAAAAAGAAATAGTTCCATTTCATTTTCATACTTTCTTTGATTAGTTTACTCTGAGGTAAGAATGAGAAACGGCTTACTTAAAAGTGTCTGCGGCAAAAGTGCTAATTTGCAATGTGTCGTGAATACATATTTCACCACGCCAAAGAGTAGTCTGAGGGGAAATTACGCGGTCGTTTGATAATTATCGGTAAATAAACACAACGAGGGGTGAAAATGTCAGATCATTTGGGCAGCAAACCAATAAAAGAAAATTGCACAAATCCGGAACCGGAGCAGAGTTTGTTTGTCGTTTTGGAGACTAGTAAAATTTTCATGAACAAAGCAATAAACTTCGTTTATGGGTTCGTTAAAAGCATATTGTCGTACATCAAGCGACAACCAGTAGTAATAGCATTTGCATATTCATAGCTCCACTTTTTTTAATTTTTGATTTTGCCACGGCATACAAATGAATGTGAATGTAGTAAATTCTGTGTAACAGGTTGGCTGTCTTTATTTTCAAAAATAAGCGGTAAATAAGTGTATTTTAACTTTTTTGTTTGTCGCAGCCCGCCACTGGTTGAATATTTTTGGCTCTAATGCCACTTGTAGAAAAAGTATTCTATTCAGAGATATCTCATATTAATTGAGACATGAAGACTCATTACAGCAAGAATTTCCCGCGGTTGTAAAACATTATGTCTTAGTCATAAATGTGAAGTAAGAGTAGGTAAATAATAGACGCCGACGTTTCACTGCATTATATGAAATACTATTTTAAGGTAGAATAAACACGAGCTGAACACTATCAGCTTAAAGTGTCGTTGTTAAAGTTTTGAGAAAGTCTGCGGTTCCCTTAGTAAGCTCAGTTTCAAGTAACTACTTAAGCAAATTAAACTCACCTCGGGACCAAAAAATAACTAGTACGGCAAACTAAGTTTCCTGAAAATTTAACTTATTCAATATTCATGTATGACAAAGTTCAGTTAAATTGTTTAAACTCTACTGTTCAGCATTACATTCTAAATCCACTGTTTAAATACCGTAGAACTGGCAAAGAAATGTAGGTGAGTTGTTACAGGACATTTAGTTATATATTTACTAAATACCGTACGTCATACCGAGTTAAGCATTTTAACGGTTCCCACGGGGCGCGAACGAATTTATTTCAGTTGTTCACGCACGACACTCCCGTCCCAGAGGCATGGACACCGCCGCACCGATAACGTCATAATAATACCCTCTGTGTCTCTACACTCATTACACGGTTCTTGCTTTAATTTCACCCCAATTTTTGAATCCTGACAGGTATTCAAATATTTACATATTATAAAGATCCAACGAAAAAAGAACATCGATACTGATGCTATGAATACAAATAATAAATCTTAGAGGCGAAAATGTTTACTGAACATATTGCCTGATATTGGGAAATTGAATGTGTAACAGCCGTCATGACGGTGCGTGGGGTTGATTTACGTGGTACATGCTACAGTAGGCGGCGGATGTAGGCGGGTAGTAAAATAATTATGGCACATCGGGGTATAAAAAACTTCTGCTTTCTAGAGCAGTGGTGATGGTCGCGACTTACGAGTTGTATGTGTATGCCTTAGAATGTAACATTCAGAGACTTGGGCCTCCCAACCCGGACCCGAGGGGTAGATTACACTTACGCCCTTTCACCGAGACAGAGACAAGGCATGTATCTAGCAGTAGGAACATTTTAGGTTGCACAAGCTACTTACGCCGCCCCAGCCGAGCGCGCGCGCCAGATCGTTGCCGGTGCCGAGCGGCAGCACGCCGACGGCCGGGCGCGTGCCGATACGGTCGAGCACGCTCAACACCCAGCCCACCGTGCCGTCGCCGCCGCACGCCAGCACGCGCAGGTTCGGCACCTTGCGGAACAGCTCCAGACTGAAATTAAACTCTGTTATAAATTCTGGATATTCATAAAAAATGATCATTAACGGCGAAGGAAAACGTCGTGACGAAAACTGCGGTTATCATTTAAAATCTGTCTCGTCGTCTGAAATCGCCAATTCTCCTTGAGCAAGCATGGTGGTCAATTCTCATGCCTTCGGTGTATGTGAAGAGGCCTATTCATTAATCATTGATATTATTATGTAGTATCTAGGTCACCAACCGACTGCCCTTGGCTGATGAGATCACCACTTTTTTATAGATATGGCTTCTCGCAGGTCAACCTAGAAGGTTGTCAGTTGTTTAACCAGCGCAGGCCTTAATTTATTGAGGCACCCACAGGCAAGCCGCTTAGCTTAAGCGACTACATGCTAAGGACACCCCCTGTGGGGTACGAGCCTCGGCTTAGGGCGTCGCTGGGGGAGGGCAGCAAAGGACAGGCTGGATCGTATTCATTTGGCATGTGTTCAGCACGAGTATACCCTTTAGTAAGAGTAAGAAGGATTCAATTGAATAGTTGACGAAAGTACCTATGTGACCTATGTCTGGCTAATGACTTGAAATCTAGTATTAAGTAATGCTTAAATAATGAGTGAGGTTCTGTAATACGGGCCTAAAAGTCAGTCAGTTGGCAGAATAGGTTGATCCTGGATTCAAATTGTCAAGCATAAACGGGAGTGAAGTTTAACGTTAACAGCGACGACGAAGAGGGTCCCCCACGTTACGTCCCATTAGCCTGAAGAGCATTCTGTTAAGACTAAACAAGGCAAACGATGCAACGAGACCAGACCGGGCTTAACATTTTAATGGGTCAAACCTATTATTGGCTTTGTCAGGTCTGCGAGCGGAGGTAGTTTATAGAGTGCGTCCATTTCGCAAAGACAATTCTTATCGGCACTTAAGAAAAAAAAAAGCAGTACTACGCACTGTGGCCCCAAAAACTAATGTTATTAAGGAATGCGTTGCTTTAAGTGTATTCTCAGGGACTAGGATAATATGGATACGTAGCAGCGATGCCAAACGAAACATAACAATATTATGAAAAAGTATGGCAAGTATCTACCGTAGCCAAGGAGGTGCTACTCATGACGGTCCGTCGCCATGGCATCCTAGCGAGATGTCCCCTAACGATTTATCTGCATGTGTCGTGTCCACATATTGTCTTGTTATGAATATTTACAGGAATGATAGTAATGAAAGGAAGATTTATATTTACCCAGGTCCAGGTCCACCTTGTGTGAGATCAAAAACTTGTCGTGGGTTGAGGAGCCACTGGAACTTCTGCAGCAGTTTGGCGCCCTGGTTGCCTCCACTTTTTGGATTTATAAAAACTAACACTGGCCTGACATTTGCTGTAGGTATTGGCTTAATCACAAACGTTTTCTGTTCATTCTTTGAATCTTTCCCTTTTTTCTTGGAAGCACTTTTTTTCTTAGGCGATTTTCTTAGTGATGACTTAAAACTACCTCTTCTTGGCAATTTAACGATCCACGCTGGCGGTACTATTATATTATATTGTGATCCTATGGAAAACAATAAATGATTGGACAAAACTTTGAATTGTTAGATTGTTAAGCGATAAAAGTTTTTGGTCGTTAATACCGTACCTAATGAGCATTCCTCTCCTATCCGCTGGAGATTGAAACAGCTTTCTTTGTTGTGGTATGCGTCTTTGCACCACGAACAAGTTAAGGCAACGATTTCCTTCGAGCTAAATGATAGTTTAGCCTGCAGCGACTGTCGAAAAAAGATGAAATTAGAGCAAATGCATGTTAAATAACAAAATTATACACCGGTTTAGCTACAACGATTTCTAAATGAAAAGCAAGCAACAATAAAATTAATATACAGGTTGGATTTTAATAACCTACATTCCCGAAATTCATTTGTTATGCGTAGGTAGGTCTGTTAAACAAACAAAGTTACTAAGGTATAAAATACGGAGAGAGTTTCTTTAACCCGAAATTGAGCTGATATAAACAGTCAGTTGAGTCAAGATTAATTGTTTCACTGACAGCGAAATCTTTAATAAGAACGGAGGTATGTATTGTAGACATGGACTTCTACTACTGTTTCTTAATGTTCAATTTATATATGTATTATGCTTTTTTCGGGAATGTTGGTTTAATAACTTAGTTCCTTCCTGTTCTGAGCACCTGGCCTCCACCTGCAGCAACACATTTGTATACGCACATTCACAATTTCACCATTCTCTATTCCTATAGCCTTGTCTACAGAGTCCTGGTTTGGTATGCACCATCGACAGCAGCTGCGCCGGAATGACTGTGACAACAAAACAACCATGCAACATACATGCAGATGAATAAAGTGATTCACACAAAAATAATGAGCCACAAAAAGCAACATAAATATCGCTGCCAAACTAAACATGAAAACAATTAAGTTATGAATTAAAAAAAAAAATACCAATGTATATTTATACCGAAACCGATATAAAGCTGTGATATAATAATAGTGTAACAAATTTAGACTAGGTAAATTAGCATTTGTCGGATTGAAATATTCCTGTCATTAACATTTATGAATAACAAATGAGTCTAATCATAACAACGGCATTACCAACTAAAAGCTTGATACTGTAATAATACCTACACGCAAAGCGTTTTCTATGCATGAATATCCACATTTTAATAGTAACCAAACAATATTCACAACAACAAAAGTAAAAAACATAACCCAGAAACACTATTTTTGTTCAAAATTATGCAGGGTGCAGGCTATAGAAGTACTATGCGAGCGATATGGTAACACGTCATTAAAAATGAAGTTTTAATTTCGCGTTTGAGCGGAGCGCGGCGTTCATGTGAGTTCGTGACGTGTCGCATGCGATGTCGGCTATATTCGTGGTACTTTCCATACGTCTATGTAGATAGTGTAGATGTAAATCATTTGAGTTGACAGAACCGTGTGGCTCGAGCGACGGACGCCGGCCGTACACCGCGGTCGCACACACTTCATTAAACACGTGGTTACACTCGCACCAAAAAGCTACTATATGTCATGTCATAAAATATTAACGTGAAACCCATTAAAATAACGATGAAACTAGCACTAAAGAGGATTTTTCGCGAAAATAAAATCTATGAGCAGGGAGCCTAAAAAGGCCACTTTGGCAGAATCATAATAGGATAATTTTATGAATTATAATATGGCGAAGACAGTCCGTGTTTTTCTTTTTTTCGCTGCACTACGCAGGTATAATCAAAGAGATTGGTATTGGATTTGGATTGGATTGATTGGTATTTTAGCACCGCCAAAAAAAATAACTGAAAAATCCTTCACCAATGGGATTTGATACGATTAACTTAACAGTTAAGTAACTGTCCATTATGATTCATAATGTTATCCTTTTATGATTCTGCCAAAGTGGCCTTTTTAGGTCCTCTGTTCGTTAGAATAATACACGGTGCGTTTTTTTTTATCAATTCATATTGAATAGGCCGAGTTCATTAATTGAATAACATAATGATAAATTAATAGTGTCACCCAAATAACTACCTGCATGAACTAAGATCCCAAATACATTATAACATCGACATAAGTAGTTAGGTACGCGACCAAAGGAGTGAGATAGCTTCACCTACATGGCCTATTTCAATGGCAAATCTGTGTGAGACATTTGCGTTATGTTTTGAGACCGCGCATAAGTACCTGCCCGGCTGCCCCATGAAATGATAGAATCGAATTGCCAACGCAAACTCAACAACAGGTGAGGCAGGATGAGTAAGCTCTAAATTGAACGTCATAGAGAAAAAGGCTGAACGCTTTTTAAAAAGTAAAACATTTTCGAAAATAAACCTTTTTTCGTTTTTCTTATTATAGAATTCATGGTTCCATTCAGCTTTTTTCTCTAGGTTGTATAGTTCAGAATCTACAAAGACTGCCTTGAAAAACCACTCTGTATGTATGTTCCTATATCTGTTTTATATGGAGTACCTATTTAACGAAATATGTTGGTTACTCGCTTGGTAAGCTTTAGTTGCTAGTTATTTTGAATTCTGATTTGCTTAAGTGGGAGTCAAGCCCAATTACACCAAAATGCGTCAGTCTCAGGATTCAAGCAACCGCCAGGTAACCAAAATATGGCCTCAAGTAGGCAACCGCGATTCGCTAAAAGGCTATTTCGCATTAGGTTTACCTCTAGCTTCAGAATATTGGCAAAACTTTAGAGGGGCTCAAATACGATTTCAGTAAGGTCAATTTATTGGAGATTTTTGTATGTTGTTAACTCACGAATATAAATTATGATTTATCGTTAACAAAAGGTTTCAAATTGATTTGATAGATCTACTTACTACTAATTGCAAAATCATAAGGTAAATATTTGGGAAAACATAAAATTCCGTCAGAATAGGTTAATTTAATTAAACGCATTTTTTTACTAATTCACATAAATTCAGATGTCCCCATACTTTTTTGTATATTTAATTTTTTCAGAAGAAAGTTCTTTATTTATGTTTCACGTTTAGCTGATGTAAAACTCAAAACATGTCCGGTTAAAGCCGTCGCCCGGACGTCCCGCAACTCCAGCACGCAGGGGAAAAAAAAGTTTACCCGTCAGTGTGACCTTTTTATTTTGATAGCACCGTTACCTATTTTTTTTGTAGCTCGGTACGTGGTTCCTACGGGCATATAGTACTTAGGTCATGCGTGGTCCGCTCGTGAGTTTGTCATTCGGTCGGGACTGACACGGCATTACGCTGCAGTCACGGTTCACACCCACGTAAAGCTGCATCTAGCATGATATCAAGTTTTATAAATTGTAATTAAAAAGTAGCTGTCTATCTGCACCAAGACCTTAGTTTTTATGATGTTGAATGTGGATGCGGGTGCTTAACTAGGATTCATCCGTGACGATTATCCAGCTAAATATACGGGGTTACGACTTTAAGCGTTTGTTTGTTATTATCTACGTTTTACTGTGTGATTAAGACCGTTAATGGTCCTAGAATAAAACACTCAGGTACTTCTACCACGTTAGAAAACTTTCCCAATTAATAGCTGCCGTCGAACACGGTACTTATCGATTTCTTAAATAATTAAAGACCCAATTAAGTGGCTGGAGGAAAGGACTTTAATGTGATAGCTTTGTCTGGCGGCTAACTTCCAGATTGTGATTACACGATAACATATCGACCACCGGAAGAGCACCATACATATTAATTAATCCTCCGGGAGAGGAGATGATCGAGCTGGCTCACTTTATTGTAGTAAGCCGCTTTACGTATTATATTAATCAGTCTGTTTATTAATCTACGCTGAGATTATACGAATCTGAAAAAAATATATTACTGCCACGTTCTGTAACATCGATGTAGTCATTAAGGAATCCTATATTTTCTCGCACTACCTATAAAAACAATATTAACACAAATCTGGAGAAGACAACAGACTACGTTTTTGTTTATGAGTTTTTAATAGGACAAATATGGGATACAGAAAAGTGTGTGTAATTAAAACGAATGGTTTTTAAATGAATCACTGACTATTGGTATTTGGCCGCGAACTATCTCTACAATCGTGAATACGTACGTAACCGTTTAATAATACTTGATAGAGATTTAAGTCGTGTTGAAGGTTACGGAAATAACTTTTGAATATCTTTATACCGTAGATATACCTACTAGGTAAGGCACATAAAATGGAATACAAATAAATAACAAATGGGTCCGTAAAATAATTGTTCAGAGTGATAGGTTTTTCCTCCGTTTGAGCAGCAGTCATGCGGAATTTGTCTTAATCTGATCGAGTTTAAATTATTCAACGCACGTAATGTCCTCCAACAGACGAAACAATAAGGATATTGTGATTGTTGCTTTTGTAGATATTTCAAAGGTATTTTCATAAAATTTTGCCTTTTAAATGAGCTCAAAACACGGCTGAATTGTTGAAAGAATATACAATCTATTCCTGTCATTGTACTAGACTTCCTGGAATTAAAACAAAATGTTTAACAAAGTAGTACCTATAAGAAAAACAAACTATAAGTACAAGTCAAACAATTACAAATTTAGGTAGGTACCTACTATTTTCAAATTGCTACTAGGTATTGTATAATCCCCAGAGTCGTGCCCTAACAGGCGTTGCACTGAGGGGGTTCCGGTTCGGTCTATTAAGAGGTAACGGCCTCCCCCTCCATGTGCTGATGGTGATCACCGGGGTGGTTTTAGTGAGGTAAGAGTCCCACACTACCTGGTCTTTTCCCCCAAAGTCCAGGTGCCTTTTGAAGGTTTCCCCCCGAAAACAAAAAAAAAGGTACTGTATAATAATAATTTGCAAACTGAACAGGAAAATTTAGTAATTCAACTTAGAGAGGAAAATAAAGCCACGATGCTTTGACTGTGATAAGATATGAAATGAATAAAAAGAAAAACACTACTAAAATTACGTCTACGATGAATTGAATATCTAAGTAAAATGGTAACAAATAAACAAACAAAAAGACAAAACTCACACAGGTTAATTACAAATACCAAATTGTATACGCCACTGTCATTATGAAAACGGCTGATTCTGTGTTTTGGCTCTCTTGAGTATGATATGAGAAAATCACAAGGATTTATTATTTGTAGGTAGTGTGGTGTGCTTCGAAGTAATGTGTTTGAGCTTTCTAAAATAACGACTACAACTATGAACGAATTATATTCAAATTATTCATTTATTAATCGAACTTATTACATCCCAGTAGCCATATTTTCATCCCATTAATTAATTCTATAATTTTAAGGAATTTATTAATCAAACTTATTACATCCCAGTAGCCATATTTTCACCCCATTAATTAATTCTATAATTTTAACGCAGGCAGACAGGCGTCATTATCAGAAACGAATAGCTCTTTCAAAATTATGTCAGGATAAAATATGTAGTCAATTGTCTGATTTTCTTTTATTCGATTTAATTATGTATTTTTTAACAAAAAAATAGTCTTGCATCTTCTCTTGACCATTATCCGCCATCTTATTTTATTTAAAATTCATAATGACATGCCATAAAAATGAATGATCACACTAATATTATAAAGGCGAGAGTTTGTGTGTGTGTGTGTGTTTATATGTTTGTTACTTCTTCACGCTCAAACGGCTGGACCAAATTTGATAAAATTTGGTATGGAGGTAGCCGATACCCTGGATAGGCTACTTTTTATCCCGATATTCCCACGGGATCGAAACTTATGCGGATGAAACCGCGGGGCGCAGCTAGTAACCTATAAGTACTGCCAATAAAAGTTTTTACAGCATTCATAGGCAAAATGCAATAAGTCAAAATATTCTTGGAAACTACTTTGTTTTACAAGTAACTTTGTAGTTTTATTATATTCTCAGAAGATTTTATTCACTAACAGGAAACTTGGAGAGTAAATTGTATATTCGTGAATATATGTATATATGTATTTAGTAACGAACATAACTTGCAGCATTCATGATATTTGAATGCACGTTTTGGATAATAACCACGCTTCGAAGCAATCGATTACACACTAATAACTATGCTTAACTAATTTTATTGCACTATATTTAAACTTCCAACATAAAGATCTAAGTACCTACGTCTATATCTAATCAGCTTTAAATAATAATGAATAAACGGAAAACAAAACCCTGAAATATAAAATGACTACAAATCAACTAATAACAGTTGAAATCCAACAAATAAAATGAAATAAGTAAATTAAAACACGACCAACCACAGCCGTTTCCATAAATGACAGCACAACATTGACCGATGACGTAAGCGACATATAGATTGCGGCCCTCACCTTACCACAGGCCTTGCACTTGCCCTTCTCTGAGCGGCGGTGGACCCAGTGATGGTGCGTTATGGTCTGCTCCCGGTACTGCCGCACCCCCACATCCCTGAAGGTAGGCTTGCACGTGAACTGAACGCGATCCATCAGGATGTCGATGCATGCTGTATGCGCGACGATCTTGCACGCCGAACATTTCATGCGGGACCCGTGTTTCTGTAGAAAAGAGGTATTATGAGTCATTGTGGATGAAACTTCTTTCGATATTAAGGTAATATCTATAGGGAATCTTGATTTGCATTTACTGTACAACTTATTCATAAAATATCTCAATCTCAAAATTTATTAAATTCTCTGAGGTCCGTTTGCGTACTCACTATGTTATATTGAATACTAAATATTTTGTTAGAACCAGCCTAAGCCTCAAAATATTTTCATGCATTGATGGTGTAACGATGTTAAACAGCCCACTAGTTCTTCCTTTATCGCATAAAAATGTTCTCATTGTAAGTAAAAGCGAAAACACGCAAATTCACTACAGCCGACTTTAGTATCCAGATCACGTTTGCCTTGTAAATAGGAGCCCTTAAGTCCAGCGGCTCTCCTGAAATGTTAAACTCCTTATAAAAATGAATATACTCATCAGAAATGTTATGTTATGTTATGGATATCCAGCTTGAAAATTACTTTAACATAAATTGTTGCTATGAATAAATAATAATTTACAAAGTAGTGAATCATCAGACTCTAATAACGAGGATAAACGTTGTTGCCTACTGAATTAAACTGGCATTTAGTAAAAATGCTTCACTTTACCATAGATAGGAATAAAATCTTGACAAGTAAACATCTTCTTATTTTGTTGGTTTCATAATGAAAGCTTATCAAGTTGAATTCAAATTACGTAAGTTTGAAATTTTATGACGGCTGCATGGGAACATACCAAACGGATGAAATTAATGAATGTGTGTAACAATATGTTGTTGTTTGACGAAAATATTCAACCAATAGCACCCAGCGGAATGTTCTAAATTCGGAGCACGGAGACTATGTAGATACGAATAGAGACAAAGAATAAACTTTGATTAAGGTGCCGTAACTATGGACATGAAACGGGATGCCACGGACAAAAGCCGGTAACTTTTACTGAAGTTTGAAGAAGTTACTGAACAAAGTGCTGGAACAAGTACATCAAAGTATTTGTAGTCCCAAAGTAAAAGGCGAGGGTGTTACAATTTGGAATTGATTACCTTCATGAGGCTTGCGAGACACCCTTTTGTTGCAACCACTACGACAGGTCATCGCCACAACAAAATGGAGGCATCGGGTCATTAATCTTATATACGACTACAAGCAACCTGCGACATAATAGGCAGGAAACTTGCTAATGGTTGTTGGGGAAATTACATTTCTTGCACTGTTTGTTAACCAAGACGCGAGGCGAGATACCTTGTATCTTGGTGTAAACTTCAATAGATTTTTCATGTTAATGCCTTTATTCATGGCGATACAAAGAGGTTCTATTCAAAGAAAGGAGCAAAATAAATAATGGAGGGATAAATGTAAAAAATATCTTGTACAGGTCCGAGAACCCTGTTACAGAATATTAATATTAAGAAAAAAATACTGTTTTGACGGACTATTCTCTACGTAAAAATTAATTAAACCGCCACATAATTTACTTCACACAGCTCGTCGGGCAATTTACTAGGTTCATTATGTCCTTGTTATTCAATATGAACATGTCATTCAAAGAAAATACTTTTTCGTACCACTTGCTCAAAAAAGTGACATTCTATGCCACAAAAAGCGAACATAACAATAGTCATTTTTAATCTGTTAAAAACAGGCAAAGAAAATTGTACTGAATTTCATTCATCCTCTAGGGGGAGAATGTGATTTAAATTTGGAATACTTACCGAAATTTATACTGAACTACATCTGTGTTTACACCAGTGAGTTTGTATATAAATCATTATACATCTTTTTGAAAAAGGAATACCTACGCATTTATTGTGCACAGTAATTATGATTATTAAATAAAATTACGAAAACCGACGAGGCCGTATGAGCTTGATGCCTTTGCTTTTCCGACAAAAAAATATTAGTTTAGGAATTTGCCGCGTTTTTGTTTTCTTCAAATACATAAACGTTAAGTTTATTTTAATTTATTTTTATAAATAAGTTAATGTTCTAAAAATACGTTACGATGTTAAATCAAAGCGACAGTGACAGTGAATTGTCGGATTCTATCAGTGCAAATACTGCCGCAATTATAAATAATTTGCTTCCAACAAAATCCAAGGAACATTAGGTATTTAAAAACTTATGAAGAATTTTCAACGTGGAGAAGTGCGAAAGGTCTATCAATTTCAGAATCAGCTTATCTCATATTATTATTGTGTTAATTTTTTCGCAAATGGTACGAAAAGTAGAGTATTTTCCTCGGTGATAAAGCTGTCTGAGTCTTGGGTGAACTTAAATCCCTCGCTACACTCAGGACTCGTCTTAAATCCCTCGCTTCGCTCGTGATTTATGTTTTAACACCCTCGCTACGCTCGGGAGTAAACCTCGAGTCCTTCGTTACGCTCGCGATTTAAATCGTCACCCGCGACAGAAGACACTGCTTTATCCCCTTGGTTAATAATCTACTATTTACTCTACAATGTAGGGTAGGTATTCGTATTGCTAAACCTTTTAGTCCAAATTTCACTTTAACAGAACATGTGTTATAGTAACGTCGAGAATAATAGGTAAGGTATTATTTTCCGAAACGATGTTAGATTAAGCCTCTAATGCCTTTAACGTATATGGCAGTAAAGTATATTCGCATCGTTAAGTAAAATTATGTCAGGATTTAATTTTATTTAGGACCCAGGGTTAATGTTCCCTAAGTTAAAATAAAAATGGAAAGCAACTATATTACCAACTAAGTAACATTTTCTCAATTTAATCCCACAACGTGCGCTAGATTAACTTTATGGTCCTGTGAGAATAGCAAGATTGGAAAATTCTGAATCGTTGACTTAATTTTGCATGATTGCGATTTTGCGACCTTCGATCATTAATATCACTGTAAATTACGTACTTTATCGTGGAAAAAATGTCAGGACCAATTTCTTATTTTTAAGTCAACTTTAAAAAAACAAGAGCGAGTCGGATTCGCGTACCAAGGTTTCCGTACCATCTATTTATTTATATTTATATATACTTTATTGTACACCAGAAAATACATAACACAAAAATACAATTATGAATATAAAACATACAATGGGCGGCCTTATCGCTTTCTGCGATCTCTTCCAGGCAACCTTGGCAACCTTTACCATCATATGTTTTTAAATTTTCATCGGCGAGGCCTATATTCGTCAGAGAATTTTAACACTGTGCACTGCGGTGTAGAATATTGCAGTTTTATGTCAGCGCCATCTCTTGACTGGTAGTGAAACAAATGTAACTTTAGTTGATGATTTCTGAAAAAGTGTTCTATTTACGGACTTCGTTTTATTTTTCCTGAAATCTTTACACAAACTTCTATCACATAGACTTATTTCAGATACTTCTCTTTGCAAACTTCGGAGCTAAGGAGGGGAACGGTTGGTTTTTTACATTTTTCATCAAAAGTCGAAAACTATGCGGCCTAAAAAAAAAGAATATAGGTTTGAAAATGTGCAAGCTGCGCTCTTTCATATGATACCCCACATGCCCTAGTAGCCCCACTTCGAATTTTTCAGACAACGTTTCAGTCCCTGTTGCAACAAATATACATATATTTTTATTTCTTTCTAATTTGCAAAATAGTTGGGCAAACGTCATCTAAAACTATTCTAAATTTCAAGTTGATAGCATTAGTAGTTCTTGAGATATCCAGCTGTGACACACAGACAGACTGAGTCTCACCATAAGGGTTCCTTTTTACCATTTTGGTACAGAACCCTAAAAAGTATCAAGATCAAATATTTTGTAAAAATACCGAACCAGAAAGTTCTGACTTACGTGCAGCATCTAATTTACTGACATAAATTACCCTTTATTAAATCTACACTATTATTTGCCGGCGTACCATAAATTATGTACGGTATCATAAAATAAACGGAAACGTGTATTTTATAATCATGGTAATTCAGGTGTAGATCATTTGGAACTATAATTTGATACCATGGAAAAAGCACCTGCCTGTTTATATAAACGTCTTAGTTATTATGTAAATAGATAATAATAGATAGAGAGAATAATTCTGTAGATCAAACTAAGTAGCATTGCATAAAAATAATTACTGGGAAACGACATTTGTTTTTGGTGTGAAACTTTGGTGTTTGCGGTATTGCGCAATTAACACTCGCAAAACATTCTGCTTATGAAAGCATGTAACGATACAGGGGTCGCGGGGGTATTTAAAGTTGTGACACTTGTTTTCTTAAAAATCGTCAGTAAAAGTTGGAATTTTGACCTTCAATATCTCCGTATACAGAAGGTTCCCACTTCCCATACAAATTCTTCCATTCCCATACAAACTCGATAAACTTGAGCTGCTTCAAAATGTCTGTATAAGGTTCATATTCGGTTTGCGCAAATATGACCATGTTTCCAAATTTCGTGTGAAGCTCAAGTGGTTACCAATTCGCCTTCGCCGGAATGCTCATATTCTTTCCCTATTGTATAATGTGCTCTTTTCCCCTTCCACCCCCCTCTATCTTAAAAAAACGTTTTTAGTATCTTTGCGACTCCCACACGAAGTTTTTGAGATCATCGGATAATTTAAAGCTTAAAGCTGCCAATGCATTCTACAACATTTTTCGACAAATCCTTTTCTGTTCAGGCGTTTATGGAATGCATTGCCAGTTCAAATAAAACGCACGCAATCGTTAGCTGTCTTTAAGAGACTCGTGAAGGAACATTATATATATCTATCAATGTATCTATTATACTAGTATATTATTTTGCACCACTGACAACCCCATTTTTTTATATCAACGCAATCACTGTCCATTCCAAGGTTACCTGGAAGAGATCGCAGAAAGCGATAAGGCCGCCCATTGTATGTTTTGTATTCATAATCGTATTTTTTTTTTGTTATTTTCTGGCGTACCTACAATAAAATATATATAAATAAATTCCAATACAAAATAAAAGGAAAAACAAGTGACTCTCGGCTTCGTTAAATGTCTTTTTACACCCAATAACATATTAAATAAGTTTATATGATATTAAAATACAGTATGAAAGAACATATTTCCCATAATTAATTATCTCACTAGGATTTAATTCTTCATTAACTGAACAATTCTAATGAATAAGTATAATAGTATGAAATAAGCAGGGTCTATTTGAATGAAATCCTTTCAAGAACCATAATTAACAGCAGATTTTTCACATTAAATATATATATGATAGGAAAGCCCTCTATAAAAAATGGTAGCAATTTTTTTTTGATGTGATTGTCATTCTTCTGTAAATATCCTATTTTTTTTTGTAACTAAGTATTCCTTTTTTTTGTTTCTTCTATTTAAAGGTAACGATTGCACTTTTCATTCACAAATAGCATGAAAGTCAACGAGCATCATTGGCAGGATCGCCACGCTTGGTAATTAGATACAGATCGCAGAGTCATCTATTGCTTTTAGTTTACATAAAGCTCAACTTCTAAAGCACCTTGGTCAAGAAATAGGTACAAGAAGTAAAAGAATTAACGCAAGACCTGAAAGTAGTTTGTTCAGGATCGACTTCTAAATCGTTTTCCGTCAATATTTATTTAAATATTTTTTTCCAAAATCTTTTTAACAATATAACTTAAATTAGAGATGGTATATCTATATATACCATCTCATCTCTATCTATCTATCTTTCATTTAAGGAAATTTAAGCCTACCATAAACCCTAAATCTACCATTTAACGACCGAATTTACGTTTTTTTTCCGTTTAACGTTTAGCCAGGACAACTATTTTATAAAAAATGACATGGTTTGGTTTAATTAAATTAAATTACAGATATTATTTTAATCTTATAATTTAATATTCTGAATATATGTAGGTACTAGGGTGTCTGAGGTCTTGGGTTTATTCTGGTACACGTTGTATATTTACTTTAGGTACATCACGTTTCATTTATGGTCTGCTTTGTACACAAAGAGAAAGATAACCCTGGTTGAAGCATCTCTACAGCCTATTTTATTCTACATGCGTAGAGTAATCGGGTTCTTTGTTACTTCATCGTGCACAAGGTGCCTTGAGAGAATACGTCTTTGACGGAAACATGTTTGTCTACACTTGGTGATGTTATTGTAGACCGTCCGCGTTGGTGGTCGCTTGCTAACTGCCTAGTAGGTAACTAAGTTTGGGTCCGTTTTCAGAACTAGATGTAAGTGTCAGTATATTATTTGTAGTTACCATTATCAATATACTGAGCAATACCAATAAAAAAAAATCAGCTTCCGACAAAAATATTGAAAATGGACTTTCAGGAGGCCTAAAAAGGCCACTTTGGCAGAATCATAAAAGGATAACATTATGAATCATAATATGACGAAGTCCGTGTTTTTCCTTTTTTTCGCTGCACTACGTAGGTATATGTATAATCAAAGAGATTGGGATTGGATTTGGATTGGATTGATTAGTACTTTAACACAGACAAAAAAAAGTAACTGTGAAATCCTTCACCAATGGGATTTGATACGATTAACTTAACACTTAACTGTCCATTATGATTCATAATGTTAACCTTTTATGATTCTGCCAAAGTGGCTTTTTTAGGCCTCCGGGTTTTGGACTTAGGTATTTTTTATAGTGGCTTCTGGCAGGTGAACGTGAAGTTGACAGATTATACAAGAACCATACAAGAATCCGAACTGACAATTTAGTCACCTATCCACGCAGTGCTTACCGCGAGCGCAACTTCAACTTTGCAAATTATCAAACCGTGTGTGGCTGTTATTTAGTAACAAGCTTCTCCCGTCAAGCTCCGCGCGTATCCTATGTAATACGATACAGTAGAAAATCAATTGTGTCTCATTATCGGAGCTTGAGAGTTCACGTAGTACCTGGCATTCAGCATCACCGACGTAGCAGCAGTCGCCTGACACAGAGGTGGGCGCCCACAGGTGCTCACCGCTGATGGCGCTGTCACTCCAATCGGGCGTCGAGCGCAGCACCCGCGCGCCACCGACATCGCCCGTCCGTCTGGAACAAACACGGAAGATATTAGAAAAAAAATATTAGAAAAAAAAAATATTTACTTTCCTATCGCAGGATGCCGGAAGAGATTTCTTTTACAAATAAGATCCTTGAGATCTTTGTACGCATTTATTTTTGTTTTTTTTCTTGTTTATATTGTGAATCCCATACCTACTAATTCATTCTTATTGAACATTATTAAAATTATATGTCTGTATGGACGTCTAAAAATGAGACTCGATTTTTTGTTTTCTTTCGCCTTCAGCTTTCCGATCAAAAAAAAATCTGCTAGACCTTATCGCGCTGGTGCAATAAATAACTTTATAATATGGTTATAACGGCGCGAAATAAAGGAAATCACAAATCAAATAGATCATTACACGAGCAAATAATATTGGTTGGATTTATATATATCAAAACTAATATCAAAGAACAAACAATGAACTAATATTAGGTAACCGTAATTCCGAACACGATACACAATATCCATAAAAATATAGACCACGAACTATTTATTACAAAATGATACAGCGACGGTAAAATCCGTAATTTGATTTGGCGCCAAAATGTTTTATTACTTACGACTTCGATCAATAAGTACTATTATTGATCGAAGACTTACAACCACAGATTAAATAATAATAAAATATTTGGGAAGTTAAGTAGGTACACGAGGAGTATTTTTTTCTTTACAAACTTATTTCACACATTTGGACGTGGGTAATGTATAATTATTTATACAAATACATAGGAGGTGCTATATTCATTGTAAACTTACATAACACGTTGTATTGTACTAATAGATATATCATGATTCTTTGATGACTGAAATTTTCATATCTAATTTTTTTGTACTTGGAAGTTATGATAAATACAAGTCTCAAGCTATATTTATGAGAAAATCATATTTGAATAACTAAATAATTCTTTTTGAGCAAAATAAAATTCAGTAGTACATTTTGGCAAGGAGCCAAAACGTTAACTACGTTACAAGGCAGAAATGCTCTAGGGGTCGTTAATACATTCATGAAAGGTTTTAATTTATAATAGGTGTTGGATAATAATACCTGTACAAGTGCGAAATGTTGGTGCGAAACCAAATTTACAATAATATGAGAATACACCTTCAGAACTCATCGACACGCCTCTGGGTCCAACAACCCCTTTGTCTATTTCCATTGTAATGCAAAATGTTCAGCTGTTGCTCTTGAAATATAGAGGTAAGCGAGTGTGCAGAAAATTAACAAGCTCGGCTGTTTATCAACATATTGTGTTGCTATCATAATGTATTACACTTTTTTTTATGTGATTTTACTGTTATAATGATGGGTAATTTATCTTAAAGATTTGTTTTTATTTAGGATAATACCCTACACGTGGTCTTCAAGCTTCAAGCTCCTGGCCTCAGAGAACTTTTTGATAGACTGATCACCGATAAAGTAGTCTGTGCTGATCACTCAATCTCTTGGTCAATCAAAAAGTACTCTGAGCTCCTGGCTCCGTCAGTCATCAAATGACATTGATGACAGTAAGCGTACCATAGATAATAATTATTGGTACTTTCTCGATTTTTCGACTTAAAAATGTTTACTTCAAATAGTTAATCTCGAAGAAGGATAATAATAAACCGTATCTATGTCGCAGCAAACTGGTTTAATTTGCCGCTTAGTTAACCGTCTAGCCTTTTAACTAAACGGCGGCCGTCCAACTAACGGCCTGAATGATATTCAATTATAGTTTAGGTTGGAAGTCTGTAACCAATCACGCGTGAGCCGAATTGGTCACAGTAACTAAGCCAGAGCACCCCGACCAAATGGGTTAGGTTAGAACTGTGATCAACCGCGTGCGAGCCGATACAGCGAAGCGAGGCAAGCACTACTTTCAAAGGTCAAACGGTTGACTAAACGGTTAATTTAACGATTTGGCTGCGACATCTACACGACCAAAATAACAGGCAATCGATAAACAATTTTTTTTATTTTTAACAGAAAAACACAATGTTTCAGTGGTTATGTACGAGTACCTATTAAGCTTTATTTCAAACGATCCATTGATTTGTTTTTGTCCATATCCTAGTAATTTGTGGCTGACACGAATAATGTATCAGCGCAGTTCGAAACCCATGTTCTTTGTTATAGGTTTGATTTCCGCACTTAGTCCTTCAAATGGACCATTGTGCGTGGGCCATGGCGGCCGTCGGTGGTTATTCCAACCAGCTCACCTACCTCCAGAAGCTGATTAAGTCTACTGGTCTGTTGAGAACATCTGTGTACGATCTGGGTGAGGGTTTCTGACCTTATCTGAGTGACGCCTGTGCACTCAAAGAGCACATGCGCAATGGTTTCATCAGCCTCCATGCAAACCCTGCACAGGGGACTGTCTATTAGTATTATGCCTATTGTGCACTATGAGGTGTAGAGGCGGCAGTCCAAGCATAGCCTGTAGGGCAGCAGTGGGTGTAGTTCGCATGCAGCTAGTGATTGCCAAACACGCGAACCGCAGCTTTTCAAGGTCTTATTGGGCTGTGCTCAGGTATGTTCTGGGCCACCAGACTAGTGAGCCGTATGTAATATTGGTCGGATGACTGTGGCGGGCTAATCCCCTAATTCTTGCCAAGCATTCGCTTGCATTACCACAGGGATATGCTGGGTTTCGTAGTAATGTAGCTGGTGTGTTTTGCCCAGTTCAGATGTTTGTCCAAAAAGATGCCCAGGTATTTGGTTTCAGTTAATAGGCTTAGGGTTGTACCAAAGAAACGTGGTAGTTGTAGTGTCATCAGTTTCCTCTTTTTTTTGTGCAGCGCAGATTTCGCTGATTTGCCTGTGGAGTACGCATGCTGCTGTTTGTGGAGTGGCTTTGCTCGAAGAGGTCCATTTCGGATGTGTCGATCACAGAATTTCTCTAAGGTCTTTATTAGAAAGGTTGTGAGGCTTATGGGTCTGTACGCCTTGGGTTGTGTATAGTCGGCTTTGCCCGGTTTTGGTATAAAGATGACTTTCACTTCGCGCCAGGCTAGGGGTATGTATCTAAATGCTATGCAGGCTCGATAGATTTCTACCAGGCATGGTGTAATATGGTCAACCCCCCAGTGTAGTAGGGCTGGGAAAATACCCATGTATATGACGCACAAAACCGATGAAGCAATCAACAGGTTGGTGCTGCCTTCCACCTGGGAGGAGTCGGAGGTGACTGTCATACTGACGTCGTCTTCGACCCCTCCTCCGCCTTCGGAGCGGCGCCGCGAGAGGGTCTTCCTCCCGCGCGCGCTCCGCCGCCTCCTTCTGGGACATGACGTGTTCGCAGAAGGAGGCGACTGCCGCCCAGGACCCCTCGTCCCTCAGCATGGCGTTGACCAGGCCGGGGAGCGAGAGGTCCGTTCCGATCGCCGCGGTGAGACTGCGGCGCGGCTCGGACCACGACGGGCACGCCTCAAGAGTGTGCTGCGCCGTGTCCTCCGCCGCGCCACAGCCGTGACACGACGGTGTCTCCTCCCGCCCGATACGGTGCAGGTACGATCCAAAGCAACCGTGCCCGGACAGCACCTGCACCAGACGGAAGGAGAGGAACCCGTGCGACCGGTCGAGCCAGTCTCGCAGGACCGGCCCAATCGCGTCTAGGGTTCGGCGGCCGAAGGCTGCGGCGGCGAGGTCCCGCGTCCAGTGGACGACTATGGCGTCCTTCGCCTCCCGCCGGACGGCCTCCCGCTCTTCGGGGGCGGGGCTTTCTCCTCTCGCCCTCCGCCCCGCCGTCCATTCATACACTCTGGCGAGCACCCACGCCTCGAGTTCCCAAGGCGGGGTGCCGGCCAGAGCGCATGCCGCCGAGAAGGCGACCGTGCGGTAGGCCCTCGCCACCCGCTGGGCTATGGCCCTTTGGGGGGCCCGCAATGCGGCGGCGTTCTCCCTCCTGTGGAGGGAGTCCTCCCAGATAGGGGCCCCGTAAAGGGCCATACTCCTCAAGATGCCGGCGTAGAGCTGCCGGCATCGCGCGCTGGGCCCCCCCAAGTTGGGGAGCAGCCACGAGAGGGCGCCCGCAGTCTTCAGCAGGCGCGTCGACAGCCCGCTAAAATGCGGGCCGAAGCGCCACCTGCTGTCGAGTACAAGGCCCAGATATTTCATCTGGGCCTTCACCTCGATTCGGACGCCCTCCACGAAGATGTGGGCGTCTGGTGGTTGGCGCTGCCGAGGCCTGTGGAAGAACACGGCCTCGGTCTTGTGCAGCGCCACCGTCAATCCTAGGCGGCGGATCCTCCCTGCTACCAAGGATCCGCCTGCCGAGGCCAAGTTGGCCGCCTCCCTGAAACTCTCCCCCCGGGCGGCGAGGAGAGTGTCATCGGCGTAGCAGATGACACTCGTGCCTCGGAGGAGAGTTCCCCGCAAGAGCCAGTCGTAGCCAACGTTCCAGAGGAGAGGTCCCACTACCGACCCCTGTGGAACGCCGGACTCGACTGCGTACCGCCGGACTTGGCCAGCCCTGTTCACGAGGACGATCGCCCGATCCTCCAGGTAGCTGGCCAGTAGACGCCGCATGTATAAAGGCACCCCGTGGAATCGGAGTGCCTCTAGGATGGTGCTGTGGGGAACAGAGTTGAAGGCGTTGGCTATGTCGAATGACACCGCCAACAATCCGTCCCCCGCCTCCATCGCCTCCTTCACCTGGCCCTTAAGGCGGGCCAGCGCGTCCACTGTGGAACGCTCAGCCCGAAAACCGAACTGAGCGTCCGACAAGTCCGGCCCCACATTCCGCAGGTGGCTCTTTAGGCGGCCAGCGATTATCCCCTCGAACATTTTGCCGACCTCATCGAGCAGGACGATAGGTCGGTATGCCGAGGGCGAGTCTGCGGGGCGGCCTTCCTTGCGAAGGAGGCACAGCTGTCCCTCCTTCCACGGTTTCGGGAACCTCCCAGACGCAAGACATGCGCTAAAGAGGTCCCGAAACCGCTCCTCCATTTGAGTGGCGGCAATTGCCACCACCCTCGCCGGGACACCGTCGGGGCCCGGAGCCGTCTTCTTGGCGCGGATATGCACAATCGCCGCGCTGAGTTCCGACTCCGTGACAGGAGGGGCCTCCTCTTCCTCCTCGGCTGGCGGAGCTATCCCCCGCGGAGGGTCCATCACTGGTGGGGTGAAGTTGTCCCTGCACGGGAACAGGGACTGAACCACCCCATCCAGGAATGATGGCTCCAGGGTCTCGGCCACCGGGGGACCAAAGGGGCGCAGCTTGTTGCGCGCCGCCTTGTATGGCCTCCCGTAGGGATCTCTGTCGAGACCCTCCAGCATCTCCGCTCTCGCCGAGTCCCTGGCGGCGGAGATGGCCCGCTCGAGGACCAGTTTTGCCTCTATGTACACCTCATAGAGGTGGTCCTCATGGGCGAGGTCTCGTCGACGCCGCCGCCGGCTCCGCGCGTAGGCCCTTCTGGCCTCCACGCACGCCGCTCGAAGCCTCTCCAGCTCGGCCGACCACCAGTACACCGCCCTATTGGGCAGCGGTCGGCCGGCCCGAGGCATGCTGGAATTGCACACCTCGGTCAGAGACTCCCTCAGGTGTCCCGCTGCGATGTCTACGTCCAAGCCGGCGGAAGGCGGCGAAAGCCAGTCCTGGATAAACGCCGCCTCCGCCGCCGCCTCCCTGTCCAGGCGGGTGAGAGCCCACCGTGGAAACGCTGACCGCCCCGAGAGGGGCCGCGTCCCTCCGGGGCCACCGGTGGAGATGTCGAACCGCACGTAGCGGTGGTCCGACATGGTCTCCACCAGATCCACCCGCCAGTTCAGCACGCGCGCGGCCAGCGCAGAGGTGGCAAAAGTGACGTCCACTATCGAGCCACCCTGTCGCCGCACGCATGTCTGGACGTTCCCTCTGTTGAGGAGGGAGAGCCCAGAGGAGGCTGCCCACTGCTCCACTGCCCGCCCGCGATGGTCGGTGGCCGGGTTGCCCCAGGTCACCGACTTGGCATTCAGGTCTCCCAATACGGAGACCTGACGCGGCGCCGCCCTGCCGACCACGGCGGCCAGGACTCCAAGATAGTTCTCGAAGTCCCGGAGAGGGCGGTTTGGGGAGAAATAGACGCCCACGAGAGCTATCTCTCCCCACGCGGCGGCCACGTATCCCGGTCCCCTCTCTAATAGCGAGAGGGGAGGGGAGTCTGTGGAGGACCGCGCCGCTAGTGCCACCAAGCCGTCCTCGTCACCCAGCCAACTGCCGGGGATCGAGTAGGGCTCGGCGACCACCGCTACGTTCACCAACCACTCAGCCATGGCCTGCACCAGCAGGTCCTGGGCCGCTCTGCAGTGATTGGTGTTCGCCTGGAGGATGCGGTGATAGGAACCCACTATTCCGACATCGCACCCCCCTCCTCAGCCACCGCCGCTTGAGCTGGAGTAACAGCAGCGGCGACAGCGGTGGTGGCGGCAACAGGGCGAACCTGCGCCGGCACTATGCCCTTCCTCGCGGGAGGCTGGCAACTCCTGCCCCCCATCCTGTGCCCCGCGGGGCGGCCGCTGGCAGCACACGCCGGGCAGTGTGGCGTGGCGACGCTGCAAGCGGCACTCCTGTGTCCCTCCTGTCCGCACTGGAAGCAAGACTCTCCCCAGTCGAACTTGGAGGGACACGTAGATCGGGTGTGGCCCGGCGCGAAGCACTTGAAGCACCGCGCAGGCTTGTCCTCAAGCGGCCGGACCACGGCCGAGCTGAAGCCCACGAGCAGCCGTCCCTTGGTCGCCTTTAGGGCGGCCACCGCCGCGGCGACTGGGCACTCGACGCGGATTGCGCCCATGCCGCGGCGGCCGGGCCTGATGGCTCCCCCCTTCACGGCGCTGGCGCTGCAACCTCCCGCAGCAGCAACGGCCGCCACCACATCCTCTTTGGTGACCGAATCGTCCATATCGATCACCTCCAAGGATGCGGTCTTGACGGGTCTGGCGACCGTCGCCACATCCGCGATGGCCTCTTGCAACTTTGTTGCAAAGAGGTCCGCGTTTGCGCCGCGCTGCTCCCCCCCGAACTCAAAAATTCGGGCTCCGGCCTGGGTGCGGCGGCACGTGATGTTACCGATCCCCAGCCGGGAGGGATCCGCGTTAGCACGAGCCCGTCTTAGGACGGACTCGTACGTTTCGCCCCGCTCTGCGGCCTCCGGGGTGATGGTCACCACGACCGCCGCAGTTTTGGGAGGAACCAACTTCCTCCCGCCCGCCGAAGCCTTCTGGGCTGCCGAAGCAGTCGCAGCGGGCTTAGATTTTTTGGCCTTTCCCCCCCTGACCACTTCCGTCCACGCCTGGTTGGACGGGGTGGTGGAAGGGAGCATGGCGTCCTCCCGCTGCGTGTTCTGGGGGGCTGCCGGAGAGGCAGACGCTCCCTCTGCGCTTGTGGTGGGGGTTTGAGGGGCCACCGTGCTCCTCTTGCCCTTCCCCTTGCCCTTCCCCTTGCCCTTGGAGGGCTTCGGGGCCTGGGTCTGCGCACCCGGTTTCGGGTCTCCCGCAGGCTGCGCAGGTACAGGCACCGGCTCCGTCGGTGGCGGACTCTTATCCGCCGCTAGCGGCGGGCGGAGCCGCTCCTCCGGCAGGAGCCGATCCTCAATACCGGCGAGGCAGCTCCTGATGAAGGCCCTCTCCTCCATGACAACCCCGCGGATTATTTCCACGAGGTTGCCAGGGGGAAAGGAGCTCCCCTCCGCCGGACCAGGGGCAGGCGCAGGAGCAGGCGCAGGTTGGGCTTGCCGGGCCGTGGCCTCAGCCAGCTTCTGGTGCAGCTGGCTGACCTCCAGCTGCAGGCGGTCCACCCTCGCCTGCAGCTGCCGCGTCTCTTCTGTAGCCGTGCGCTGCACCAGCTCGGTGACGATGCCGTGCATGCTCACGGCCCGGCATTTGAGGGCCTTCTGGAAGGTCCCCTTCAGGTTCGAGGACTTGGAGGCGACCTCCAGTACCTCCTCCTTGTCCTGGAGCGCCATGCGCTCCAGCTCCGCCAGGGAGTGGTCGGCGTACAGCACATTGGATGTGCCATAGCCAGCCCTCGACCTGGCGGACCGCGCCTGCTGCTCCCTGGCAGCGACCTTCTCCTCAAGGTCCTGCTGCAGCTGCTCCCTCCTTGCCAGGCCTAACTGACGCTCGGCGTCCACCAGACCCACGTCGTGGGTCGGACTCGAAGCAGGAGTCGGAGCAGGAGTCGAGGCCTTTTTCGACTTCGGCCTCTTCCCCGACTTGCCCACAGACCCCGAGGAGCCTCCGGACCCGAGCCTCAGGTAGGCCCGCTTCCGCTGGAGGCGGTCGTTTTCGGCCGCCGACGTGTCCATGGCGGACTCGCCGGAGTCCGAAAACTCCGCCTGCAGACTTGATAAACTGGCCACAGATGGTGCGCGGCCAGCTTCGACGTGGCCCTTAGAAGGGCCGGTGGATTGGCCCTGGGAGGGGCCACTGTGTTGGCCCTGAGAAGGGCCGTTTGTATCGTCCCCGGAGGGACATTCTGTTAAAAATCGCCCGGAGGCGTCTCGAGTTTGCTTTTTCCGCATCCTTGCAGTCGTCCGCGTGTTGGCTGCAAGTCACAGCGCACTTTAGCCGCCGGTCTGCCACTCCGTTACGGTGGTCAGACACGGCGTTGCCCGGGGATCACGACGTGGACGTATGCGCTGTGGGGGGACCCCCTAGCTATCCTGCCTAACGCAACCAATGCCAAGCCAAGCTAATGTACCAATACCTACCTACCAATATAGCCGGGATCCAACCACTGCTCCAACCTTAGTCACATTTCGTTTAAGCCTGACCAGATTTATTAAATAAAAACTCTTCTGCTATTCAATTTTAAATAAAGAATGAAAAAAGAAATTATGAGAAAACTCAGCTATTGTTTTTTCAGTTGAATTTTGCAGTCATACCAAAGGCACTTATTATTTAAAAGCGCATAAAAAAATTAAAATAGCTTCTAACAACGAATAAAAAGCAAAATATATTTTGGAATATTAATAAATATAGTGTATTTACAATATTGTAAGTGTGCATACGGTTTTTACTAAGAATATACAGCAGCATTTGCGTTCACCTTGTAGCAGTAAGATCTAATAAGAACTGTCCTTTACATAATTTTCCTAAATACTCTTGTAAACCAATGTTGAATGAATATGCTGTTGGTGTTCTTTAATAAATAAATATAAATAAACTGTTTGTTCACAGTAAAATTAAGTAAAAATGGACTGTGCGATCTGTAATCACACGACGGAGGGCTGCGCCTGCATAAAGTGCAGCGTATGTGCGTCACAGTTCCACCTGGAGTGTGTGAACAGCGAGCACCTGGTGCCCAACACAAACAGCTGGCGGTGCTGTCGATGCGAGGCACTCAGAGCCGCTGCCACACCAGCCAAGATCGAAACAGATGTCCGTGCGTAGAATGTAACTTTTGTCGAAATGGTAAATTGACTGTGAACCCTCCATCGTGGCATATTTGGTAATAAAAGTGTATTGTTGAGTGCTTTTGTTTGATTTGTCACAGCATTTCACACACTATAGGAATGTAGAACACAGGTACACAAGACTCCCAAATGGAGTCATGCTTTTAGATTTGGAATGTCAAACTAAAAATGCTCTAAGAACCGATCCTTTTTACCTTGACCTTTGGAACTTTTCACAGTAAGTTGTACTACTTCGTGTATTAAAATTAAAAAACTAAAGAGTACTACTACTAGGGAGGTGTGGCAAGCCACGTTTGCGAGGGATGTTGCGAGGATTGTGTGGCGCGCGCGCTCCGCTGCCACCACGCCTCACCCCGCTCGCATCTGAAAAGAGCCTGCTACATACACCTCTTCGCGCCACACATTTGCACACTGTTTCGAGCTTTAACAACGCATCCTCACACAATATATTTGCACCGCTAGTACACTTGTGGTGGAAACACCGTTTCACAGCCTTGCTCTTGCTATGCATCCTCGCACCACCCAGCTACCTCGCACATCTGGTAGAAAGGCAGCCATGTACATAACTCCAGCTTCCTCATATGTGATAGAACAATTCTACCTATGCCAAAATTTAAGGCATAATAGCTGCAATCAAAGTTCCCAGTCTTATTTTAGCTGCCACAAAAACTTCGTTAATATGAGGCGTTTAGTGTGTGTTAGCTGGAGTGACGTCACCCCAGCTGCTCATGTCATATCTTCCAAACGAAAGAAGATATGATTATGTATTATAGCTCAAAAATTAAGGCATAATAGCTGCCATTGGCAGCAAAATTTTCAAATCTCTGGTCAAAACACTCTATGAGTTATTAACAAAATAAACATGTG
The DNA here is from genome assembly GCA_927399505.1 of Luperina testacea. Lineage (NCBI taxonomy): Eukaryota > Metazoa > Arthropoda > Insecta > Lepidoptera > Noctuidae > Luperina > Luperina testacea. Next base: position 12,921,269 of record OV656762.1, read on the forward strand.
TAAGCTGGAGTGACGTCACCCCAGCTGCTCATATATATCTTCCAAACGAAAGAAGATATGATTATGTATTATAGCTCAAAAATTAAGGCATAATAGCTGCCATTGGCAGCAAAATTTTCAAATCTCTGGTCAAAACACTCTATGAGTTATTAACAAAATAAACATGTGTAAGCTGGAGTGACGGCACCCCAACTGTTCATGTCATATCTTCCGAACGAAAGAAGATATGATTATGTATTATAGCTCAAAAATTAAGGCATAATAGCTGCCATTGGCAGCAAAATTTTCAAATCTCTAGGCCTTGTAGTTTCCACGTAATAAGCAAAAAAACAGGTTCCGCGCCAAAAACATCAATTATTGCTTCGGAGGAGCCAAGGAGCGGCGTTGCCGTTCCGTGCGCTACATTATCAGTTTGAACTAGATTATAGACTGGGAGCCGACTACACACTTTAATCGTACTATGTAAGTACTGAGGTTATTTATAGTCAATATTGTGTTTTCAAACATAGGACAAAGGAAAATTTAAAAATCTAAGTGTAACAATTTCGTATATTTTTATCATAAATCACATTTTTGGCATAATTTCTTTCAGGTTTCACACTCGATGTGCCCGATCAGCATACAAGTATAAGAACTGAGAGACCCCACGTAAAGGATATATTTTACGATTATTTATTTACCAACTGCAGAATTTATTTCTACAATTTATTTCAATTTATTCGGGGAGTGTGGGATTTTTAAAACTACACACATCAAAAGTGTCTAGGGATCAAGCATTTTTACGCGGATTTCTTGAGATTGAGATGTGGCTTTGTAATAAATTTATGATTTTATAAATTTATATGGATCCTTTTTGGTGCATTTCGTAATGTGAAACAGGAACTGTTAATCAAATTCGAGTAAAAGATGAAAATCAGCTGTCAATATTTTCCCTATAAAAACATACAACGCATTGAAGACATTATTAGTGCTACTGTTTCCCTACTACTGATTAAAACCAACGTTATTATGGAGCGGCGACGTCATTTAAGCAGGGAAGAAATGCTCAGAGCCGTGGGAATGATAGAAGCTGGTTCCTGGCAACGTACTGTGGCTTTAGCTCTGAATACAAGTCAGAGTGTTATCAGTCGACTTTGGACACGTTACCGAAGCACTGGTACCGTGGCTGAGCGCCTTGGAGGACGGTATCGCTGCACCACACGGAGACAAGACCGATACATTCAAATCTTAACTCGAAGAGCTCCAACAATAACCGCCATGATGTTAGCCGTGAGGCTTCATCACTCTTCAGGGAACTTAATTAGCGACCAAACAGTCAGAAACCGCTTGCATGAAGTGAACCTTCATTCCCGTAGACCGCTACGGGTACCACCTATAGCAATGCACAATCGTAGGATTCGATATCAATGGGCTCTTAAACACAGAAATTGGGCAGAAGAACAATGGCGTTTCGTGTGCTTTTCTGATGAGTCTCGTTTTGGTATGAGACCGGATACAAGACGTATACGACACTGGAGAACCCCTGGACGCCAACAGCGATTAAAATCCTGCCAGGAAGTCCATCCTTATAGTGGTGGAACCATCATGGTATGGGCGGGTATTTGGATCGGCGGAAGAACTGAGTTGATTTGGATCAGAGGCAACATCAACGCTCAAATTTATGCTGAGACGATTGTATCTGACGTCATCGTTCCTCTACAAGTGCAAATCGGTCCCTTATTTCAGTTAATGCATGATAATGCACGACCGCACACCGCAAGAGTTGTAAGACAGACTCTCGCCGCAGCTAACATCAATGTCCTGCTCTGGCCTGCTCAGTCGCCAGACTTGAACCCGATTGAGCATGCATGGGATATGCTACAGAGAAGAGCTCTGCCGAATATGGAGGGTATCCAGTCGCAAGAAGACCTTTTTTTGTTGTTGCAACGAACATGGGCGGCCATTCCACAGCGTGATTTGGATCTCATTTTGAGTATGCCAAACCGATGTTCTTGTGTTGTTAGTGTTCGCGGTAGAAACACGGATTATTAATTGTTTAAGTTACCCAATAAAATTTTAAAGAAAACTGTTATTTCAGTCTTTTTTTCGAACTTTAATGTTAGTGGTTCAAATGTCAAAAATCCCTTTATTAGGAAAATGGCAAATTTCTTTATTAATGCAAAGGTGACTTGGTTTATCGTTACTGTGACAAACGAAAACACTTTATTTGATGAATCCTTAAAGAAAATTTTAATTAATATCAATCAGGAGAAAAGTTATTGCAAAAATATATGTTGATCCCTAGACACTTTTGATGTGTGTATTTACATACATACCTACAAATTTTTACGGAACCCTCAGTGCGCGAGTCCTTCTCGCACTTGACCGGTTTTTTTAATGACATTTGTTCTGATTCGATGTTACTTTAGTTTTGCTTTATGTATAGAATTGTTATCAAATGTCACGTTTTCATGAAAAAGTCATTCAATCGCTAGTAATACATAGCATTCAATAGACCAATTCTATCTTATTTAATAAAAGAAAGAACAAGACAAAAAAAAACAATAATAGTAGATACCTAGTTCTCTCGCCATCCAAAGTTGATATGAATCTACTTTTTATTTATAGTTCCATTAAAGTTCAGTCGGCTCTCAGTCTATATCTTCAATATACAAAATTAAAATTATTTTTAGCGCAAGTTAAAATGACTTCTAATAGAATGCCTGCTAAGTGCAAACTTGGTTGCAGTATTGTAGCGCACGGAACGGCAACGTCGCTCCTTACTTCCTCCGAAGCAATATAATTGATGTTTTTGGCGCGGAAACTGTTATTTTGCTTATTACGTGGAAACTACAAGGCCTAGAGATTTGAAAATTTTGCTGCCAATGGCAGCTATTATGCCTTAATTTTTGAGCTATAATACATAATCATATCTTCTTTCGTTCGGAAGATATGACATGAACAGTTGGGGTGCCGTCACTCCAGCTTACACATGTTTATTTTGTTAATAACTCGTAGAGTGTTTTGACCAGAGATTTGAAAATTTTGCTGCCAATGGCAGCTATTATGCCTTAATTTTTGAGTTATAATACATAATCATATCTTCTTTCGTTTGGAAGATGTATATGAGCAGCTGGGGTGACGTCACTCCAGCTTACACATGTTTATTTTGTTAATAACTCATAGAGTGTTTTGACCAGAGATTTGAAAATTTTGCTGCCAATGGCAGCTATTATGCCTTAATTTTTGAGCTATAATACATAATCATATCTTCTTTCGTTTGGAAAATATGACATGAGCAGCTGGGGTGACGTCACTCCAGCTAACACACACTAAACGCCTCATATTAACGAAGTTTTTGTGGCAGCTAAAATAAGACTGGGAACTTTGATTGCAGCTATTATGCCTTAAATTTTGGCATAGGTAGAATTCTTCTATCACATATGAGGAAGCTGGAGTTATGTACATAGGCAGCCTAATTACAACAATGTAGATATTTTCATAATCATCTTGATGGAAGATGCGTCGGGTATCGTCGTCTCGTCGGTCGCGTAACGCCGGACGGACAAGGAGATAACAAAACATTCAACCTAGATGTGCGACACCGTTTGTTCGCCCGCCACCGTCAACGGGACGTCAACAAGAAAAATTGACTTATATAACAAGAAACGAGAGTACCTAGGTACCTATTCGAACTGAACTTGACGTTCCGGTGACGGCGTGCGGTGGACATGTGGCCATAGTAAAAGTATGTATCGCTACTTCGGCACCGTCATCTCTTTTCGTTGACGTCCCGTTGACGTGGCGATGGACAAACATACTTGTCCTTTCTGGCGCTAAGCGACCGACGAAAAGCGACTTCCGTCAGAAGCGCGACCATCCAAACAGTTTTAATCCAGAACCTATTAAAATAAGAAATATTTGAATCCGCCTCACCTCCGAGCATGTACGAGTATTTCCTTTAACATGTCCACACCAGATTCCAAACATACATGAACGCTTCGTGGATGTATAAAACCTTATAAAACTGTAGTTTGTGCTTTCAAATCATCGCACTAACGAGACGTGTATGAATAAACCAAACTGCCGGGCAATTAAAGCGGTCGCCGAGCATGCTGCTAATCATGTACGGTACGGCTATAATTATGTCTACGGCTATTTATTTTGTCCACGCTGCATGCAATTATATCGGCGACCTCGATCGTCAGCAATAATACTGCGAAACAACTAAGGCTCCTTTGTTACAACAGCCAATTAACCCTTTGAAAAGGGATCTTGATGGAAATTTGTTCGTTGTTGTAGCTACTTGTACATCATAATTTTGTTTATAAGGGATAATTTAATGAAAATAATTCTGTAGAGTAGGGACTAGGGGCCTGTCTATCGCTAATTTTCATGTAATAATAACTTAGTTGATATGTAAACTACTAATGCAAATCGCACGCAGGACTATTCCAAACAACGCAACGATTGGTTAAGTAAATGTTTAAATGAAAATGCCACTGATGCCGCAATCAACGTGGTTACCTACACATACCGTAAAACGGGGTGAATAGGGATACAGGTCATACAGGGGTGAAACGGGACGAAACTTTAAAATGGATTTTAACGTTGATGTACAGTACCCGGCGATAAATATTGCACATCGACCTTTACCTTTTTTTTTTTAATTTTATACAAAGAATAAAAATAATTATCAAAAGAAGCAAATCATAATTGTTTTAACAGCTCCTAATATACAATACCGGACTGTTTGTATTTCGTGCGACAGAGATAACGCTCTACGCAGCCGAAATTAGCCGATTTTCTCTTTCCAAAGGTCGATGTGCAATATTTATCGCCGGGTACTGTATTATAGTTTGTTGCCAAGACAGACGCTTAATCGTTAATTATAATATAGTAAACACATAGTCCTTTTTGGCAAAAAAAAACTAGGTATATTATTTCAATGTTAAAATCCATTTAAAAGTTTCATCCCGATTCATCCCTGTATCCCTATTCATCCCGTTTTACTGTACACACATAATCAGCCTGTTACAGGCTGATTATGTGTGTTCCCACTGCTGGGACACAGGCCTCTTTTGGTGACATTGAGTGGGCCATAATCCACAACACGGGCCCAGTGCGAATTGGATGTAACATGTCGTGATTCTAGGACATGCCGGTTTCCTCACGATGTTTTCCTTCACCGTCCAGGCCGTCCGTCCGTCCAGGTTACCTACTGAGCTCAAACTATGTAAAAAAAAAACCGGTTAAGTGCGGGTCGGTCTCGTGCACCGAGGGTTCAGTACAAATTTGTAGGTAGGTATATAAATAGTTTATCAAGGGAATCGTGTTTCAAATATTTTCCCGTTTTCTCGTTTGACAAATCTATGTACTTATAATAATAATAAGTACGTATAACAGTGTAAGCAGTTAGATAATTTACAGCAACATTCACTAAAATAATTAGGTAACTAATGTTACCTAATTATTTTAGTTAATGTTGCTGTAAATAAAGAGCAATATTTATAAATTTATAATATAAGAGCAATAAGAGTTGTATAATAGAGCAATATTCAGTGCTTTCATAGGTTATGATCTTCAGTAATCTGAAGTTCATAAACTATGAAAGCACTGAATATTGCTCTAACGAAAAGATAAACTGGATTGAAGGACAAACTTAAATTTACGGTTTTCGGATTTTCCCTTTACTTGTACTACATGACATTGCTTCTTGCCAAATTTCATGATTTTAGGTCAACTACCCTATAGGTTTTGATTCCCTTGCGAGTTTCAAAATATGCAGCATAAACGGAACATAAACGTCTGTATATTTTGATTGCGTTGACTTAGAAGTTTGATTTTTGAAGCTTCCTTCAAGGGATCGCAGCCTTGAGTATTTGATATTAATTTCAACTTGATAACTCTACACGTTCCTGAGAAAAAGGGTCTTGACAGACGGACAATGAAGTGATCTTATGAGGGTTCCGTTTTCCTTTTGTGGTACGAAACCCTAAAAAACAACAAGGAGGAAAAGTACCATCGACACGAAAAGATGAAGAAGATTATAGATAGAAGCTTTATATAGTATAAATATAAATACTCTTTATTATGTACACCATAAAAAATACAGGTATAAATGTAAAAATAAAGGTTCTACGTAAAGCTGCATTTTTTATTAAACGGTTTTATTTATTTAATTACTTTCCAGGGAAAGTCTCATCATTTAATTGGTAGGTACAAACATAAAGTTACTTGGCAATTGTAAAATATTCGCAAACCGCACAGCTTGTCATTACGAAAGCGTCGGCGTCGACGGCGTCATTTGCCTTTCAGTCAACCCTCATTAATTCTAAGATTATCCCTCATTTGCCTAAGACCGCAGCTTAGTGTGAATACGATAAAGCAACACTTATTTATTATGTAAACTTGCGCATCCACCATCTTGGTTATTTATATATAATACTAGCTGCGCCACGCGGTTTACCCGCATAAGTTTCGATCTCTTACGAATATCGGGACAAAAAGTAGCCTATATATTAATCCAGGGTGTCACCTACCTCCATACCAAATTTTATCAAAATTGGTCCAGCCGTTTGAGCGTGAAGAAATAACAAACATATAAACACACACACACAAACTTTCGCCTTTATAATATTAGTGTGATTAGACTGAATGAACACTTTATTTAATGGAAATAAAGCAGGTAAAAGGTTGCCTTTTACCTGTTTGATTTGCAGTGTGGTTGCAACCGCGGTTCCTAACCGTGAGATCAAAGCTTTGATTTAATAACTGTAGCAGTGTTATGAGGGTTTCCAGTAAAGTAATTCGCATTAGCAGACTGAGATTGTATATAAAATTGACTTATTATTCATTCGCTCCTACATGAAGTAATAGTTACAGAATAAAATATAATCAATGAGGAATTTAATGGTGGGGAAACCGGCATGTCCTAGAACCAAAAATTCGAAGACATGTGACATCTACCAGCCCGCATTGGGCCCAAGTGGTAGATTACAGCCCATTTTCTCTCGAAGAGAGGAGGCGCAGTGGGAACATTATAGGCTTTAAAAAGCTATGCAATGAAATACGGGTGTAATTCTGTATAACAGTTTCTACCTGCCTGTACTATTCCTTCAAGAAATATAACATGTGTGACGTGCATGGAAGTTATTTCTGTATGTATTATTTTGAATCAGCAAACAATACCATATAGTGTACTTGCTAACATGTAATACAAACTTACGTAGAAGTTCAATGTACATAGAAAATTAGCAGTGCGTTCAGCGTTGTATAACAGTCGCCGTCAATGGCATTGCAGAGGACTATGTGCTAATAGGTTTAGCATGTGGGCGAACCGGTTCTGCTCAGACGTCTTGACTCAACCGGCTTGCATCCACGGTCACAGGCTAGGGCCTTACTTAAGCACAGACTCATTTAATTAAGTTATAGACCCGTAATTTAAATACATACCCACATACAAATAAATAAATTTGTAGTGTCTCTATGTAATTTTGATTGATTCTGACGTTAAAAAGTGCCTATTTGAAATAAATGCTTTGACTTTGACTTTAATGTCGAAATAACAGTTTTTTACAAAATGCATATGAAAGTATAAGCGATAAGAAAACAAATTTAAAATTTTTGTTTGTCTGTCTTTCTGTTTGTTCCTGTTTCCTAATCTCCGAAACGGCTGGACCGATTTTGACGAGACTTTCATTGGCAGATAGCTAAAGAAAATAGAAGGAGTAAATTGGGCTAATTTTATTTTAGAAAAAGAATTAGGGTTCCGCGCAAAAAACCTATGGAAATCCAATTAGTTTTCAGACATTCACGCGAATGATGCCGCGGGCATAGCTAGTAGATCATGAGATTTACCTTTTATTATCTAATTCCGGTTTACCGTTACCGTTGGACTTATCCTCTCATTTTCAAACTAACGAGGAATTCGATTCGATCACTGGCTGGTATTGTTTTTTTTTTTTTTTGCAATAATGAAGTTCTTGATGAGGTCAGAGTTTTTAAGCGTGTGAAAATAAACTTCACTTCTGCAGCATTTAGAACTTAAAAGGTTTTTATACCTACTGCCAGTAAAAAGTAAATGTAAAGGTTCATCATTAGGGGTAGCTACCTTTACTTTGTTTTAAGGGTATAATGTTCACTTAATTATATGTCAACATAAACTTCAATCTTACAGTAAAGGACGTTCTCGGCATTAAAACTTATGTCCCGACGAGTAAAGTTCGTACAAGTGCCACATGCACAAACAAGCGGACTCAAACATCTGTATCAGTAAAACATATAAATCTCTAACAGCGCACTGTGCAATGTGGGTCGTCACGCTGTTTCGACAATACATAAGAGTAAACGCGGCGTATCAGTAGTTTATTATGCCGTGTAACGTAAACTGAGGTAACTTCGAAAAGTGGGGTGTTTTACAGTGCAATATAAGCATTATTACCCTTACTAATCGTTGCTTAAATTTAAGACAAACTTTAACATTAACCCCTTTATTCATAAACGTTGTTTAAAGTTAAATAGTGATTACATATATTTTTGACGTTTGAACGTCACTTAAATTTAATCATCGTTTATATGTAATTTATAAATCCCAAAGAAATGGTTATGCAGACAATGCAGACATTAATTACTTAACTTTAATTACTTTAAGCAAAGTTTATAAGTAAGTAAGTATATTATGGTGGTATTATGTCACTCAACGTGATCAACTGATCATAAATGATCGTGATGACGACTAATACAGATGTATGAAGGGAAAGACATCGGCCCCTAATAAATTAGGATAAGGGAAAGAGAAGGGTGATGTGATGTTGATGTAGTTAACGCGCGAAATTCAAATTTTCTGACGTTTTTTGCAATTTGCTGGTCAGTATTAAGTTGTACGTTGATTAATATATGAATCGCGGCCGTAACTAACATGTATTTACAGAATTATAATCATTAAAGTTATCAACACAACTCTCTAAGACCACGTAAGTCCGAAGAATGATAATTTCATGAAACAGTTATTCTTTGGACTTACGTGGTCTTAGAGAGTTGTGTTGATGACTTTAATGATTATAATTCTGTAAATACATGTTAGTTACGGCCGCGATTCATATATTAATCAACGTACAACTAAATACTGACCAGCAAATTGCAAAAAACGTAAGAAAATTTGAATTTTGCGGGCTACCCTGGCGCTTTCGCCTTAAGGGACCATACATGACCTAAAGCGCGGTTACTGTCGGACTGCATAAAAAAGAAAGAGAAGCGCGATGACACAACTCTGGTAATTTATTGCAAAATATGAAGCAATTATCTATTTACAAAAAATCTATTGTTTGGACAAAAAAATTAAAACACTAGTGCTTTAGTATGTTGTTTGCAAAATAATCTGATAAAAAATGTATGTATATTAGTATGGTTTTTATTGTAAAAAGAACGTTTTTAGAGGTATCTTCATGATTTTTTTCTATCATATCATATTAGTTGTATTATGTGTTCAACACACTATCTAACTAGCATACATATATCTTGAAAAATATCGTATATTTTTCTGATTTTATTTACTGTAGTCGATCATATACTTTTAGGCATTATACAGCTTGCGTTTTTTGCGTTTAGGTCCTGTAGTACCCTTAATATTCATAGTTTACCTACTGGCTTCTGATTTATACGTGGTTAAATGTTTATAATTTTATATCGATTATATTACCGTGTGTAAAATTGGTGTGAAGATAAGGCAGTTGCAGAAAACCATAATAAAACTAGGCCGATAAGGCTTATGCTTATGCAATAAAAATAAACTTAGTTTTCCAGTATTTCGTCACCAGTTGCGTCTTTCTTTCATTGATCCAAAAGTACAATACACAATAAATGACTCACACATTCGGAACATGTTGAGTATTGCAGTTTCGTCAATAATGGTGATGTAAACAAAAAATTACAAATAAAACGAACATTGTGTTTGTTTAATGATCTCAATGCTGTCATATCCGATGACGAGCATTTTTTTATGACTACTATTTTACTGACATTATCCTTGTAGGGTACGATTACAAACTAAAGCGTTAAAGGAAAATCATTAGTAAAAAATATCTGATTGTATATTTTGGGTTCAGTACCCAAAGGGTTGAACCTTACGGCTAAAAATTACGGCTCCGCTGTCCGTCCGTCCGACTGTCACACAGCAGCTTTTTGAATCGTAAGTACACACTTGAAATTTTCAGAGTGTGTAGGTACTACTGTGGCCATTATAACAACAAATAAGTACTTAATAAAGTTAGAAATGAAAGGAGGATAATTATGTGTTTGTTTTTTTTAATATGTACCTAGTAGGTATTAGGTAGGTATGTATTGTACGGTCGTACGGAGCCCTTCGTGTGCAAGTGCGACTCGCAAACGACCTTTTTTTTAATAATTTAAGTAGGTACCTACTTTTATTATAAGAAAACTAGAAAAATAAGTACTGGGGTAGTTAGTATTTTCTCCTTTTTATATTTAGTATTTTCTAGTCATTTTATATACCTATAACATGGGTTTTTAGTTTGTGTGCGTAAAAGACTTACGTAGGTTTTCTAATTCATTCATTTTGCAGGAAAAACATTCTAATAATAAATTGTGACATTCTATTCGAAATGTTTGGGTCCGTTCATGAGTGGACTCGGAATATCCAGACAAAAGACTTACAGGATATTGAATTTGTCGGGTTATTCGATAATTCAACAAATTCGAAGACCGAAGTATCTTTAGAGAAGGGGCTCTCTCCCCAGCAGACATACCTAATTAAAAAAAATTGGACAAATTGAAATTGGGTCGGATGATTCTAAACGTATGATACGTATTCATATTATAATTTGGTTCTGAATATTTTTGGGCGATGTCCACTTTTAACTTAATTGCTGTTTTTCAATTAAGTGTTCATACACACGAATTACACGCGTCGACGACAAAGGCAACTGCAGCTGTCGACGCATCGGCGGCTGCCGTCGCCAACGGGTCGCTCGTGTATTTGAATACAGTGCTCAAATACACGAGCGACATGTTTTCGACGGCAGTCGTCGACGCATCGTCGGCTGCAGTTGCCTCTGTCGTCGACGCGCGTCCCACTTGTTTATACACGCTTATCATGGAGAACCGGGGCTTCGTCACACTACCTTGTTTGACTTGATCCATTGAATGCTTCAATGCAATAATCCTTTCTTGGAACGCAGCAAGTGGTTTCAAAATGTCAACTTTCCATACAGTCATATATTATAGGTACCGCTTAAATGGAGCATGACGCATCCTCCATTACTCGATGTTCGGCATTGACCTGTGACAGCACAATGAGTTCCTTTCACTTTTAAAAAGGGTTAAAATGAATCCCAATTTATCATGGACAACTTTAATAAAAACGGAGTGTGGACAAACTTGTCTGTTCTTCTCTCGATTTGTTCGTTTTTTTGTTCCATTTAAATAATACCGTTGATGTTTACGTGCTTAGCTTTGTGATTGTGATCACGTAGATTATTTCCATTTGAGACTTGTCTACATTCTGATGTCATAGTGTGACGCACAAAGATCAAAGCGCGGGAGCTTATAGATACACTTTGTAATAATGGAGTCACTGTGGGCAGTGCTAAGACGACCACTAAGAGATTAATGGCATGACCGCATCAATATGCATAGTCAGTGCCCAGAAGTTGGCTTAGCCAGTGTTTATTTGATAATCTATGGTTTTAAGTTGATTGAGTTGGTATATATGTTCTGGTAGCATTAACAACTCACTTACATTGGTTTTTCCTTGTGTAGAAATACGCAAATCTTGGACTTTTAACTGGAAATATGTTGGAACTAAGTCGAACATACCTACGAGGGACTTGTACCTACGGGGCTATTTTTAGCAAAACACGCGTGGCGTTTTTACAACCATTTTATTAAGTCGCATAAAAAGTTAAACACAATGTACCTAATGATAATTGAATCATTAAGAATGTTAAAGTCTATGTCAAGTGCATAAAAATGCAGGAAGATGGACCCTGGCTCACCCTGGAAAAGCCCCAGCAAAACAATTTAGAGCAGGTAGGTATAAGAAAACCATGTTACCTTTTTACCGACTCGAAAGAAAAAGCTAGTTACAAATCAATCGTTCATTCATTTTAAACAATTAACCTTGGCGTCTGTTTTCATATCGAAATTACTTCCTATAATGTTTGTAGTAGAACGATATTTGATTGCTCATTCGCGAAATTATTAACTGCAGATTTTAAAAGTTTCGGCCGAGCCAACCATGATCCCTGCAAACAATTTAGCTTAGCCCTTGTACAACTTTTTTGTGTTAATTGTCGTTATTTTATGGCGTTTAGATGACTGTAAGCCCTATGAACTATGGTTTAAAGTTAAAATTCCAGTTCGTCATTCAAAGTCACCGATCCGTTTCAACGTCACGGAACGTTGCCGTGGTTCCGTGCCACAATTGTGTGTCATACAGGTACTTACATAGATACCTGAATAAAACATAGTCCCTGGATGAAAATGTAACTTTATATGAGCCACGGCAAATTGCTCTCTCACAGGGGTAGAATAAATTAAGTCACTTTATTGCTAGTGCGATACCTACGATACGGTTTATGATGACAAAGATAGGAAAACATAGTTCTAATTAAATAAGGAAAAACATTGATCGATATCAATATGTTGATCAATTGATCTTATAAGATATCAAGTTTTTCAATCAATGATAAAAAAAATATTGTTACTTGTCGGCTCATACATGATAATGTACGGGCGGACAAGGCATAACATAAGGCATAACATACTTAGCGTAACAAGAAATAGCACCTGGGTAATTGCATTGTAATCAACAGTCATCGACGATGATATGCTCATTAACATTAGTAATAAATTTGTATTTATTATCTAAGTAACACCTAAGTATGGGCAAATGTATTAAGTTCAAGTTTGTCAATCGGTAAAAGTCAATTTGGCATTTACTTATCAAAGGAACTATGTATGCTTGATTACATTATTATAAGTTACAATATCAGACATTTCATAACTGAAATGTTTTAAACGAGGTAAACGATAATAAATCGATTTGATTGTCTCGAGTGGGCTCTGTAGTAAATCGTTCAAGGGCGACATGCTTGATGAAGCAGAAAGCTGTAGGTACTCAGTTCTTAAGTACTTGCAATTGTGTCAACAGAATCACCTGACTATAGATGACAACATTGTCATACTACATTAGCAATTCAAATTATTTCCGCTACAAAATATGTACCTATATAAAATAGGAATATTTATAAAAATATCCAAACTGATAGCAGCATCATTAAAAATACATTACGAATCAAATTCATGTTTAATGGCCTAAATGGTTTAGTTTGATCACGAGTCTCTAGAATAAAAATAATATCATGGTATTTAATAACGGTTAGTGGATTTTGTAGAACTTTACGATTTTAATTGTTGTTATTTTACAGCCATTGCCGTGATCAAGGATACCTACATCTGTCAGAGCCATCAGTAGATAACGCTAAAGGCAATGTGTGGGATACGTAACATGAACGCGAACATGTTTTATAATAACACAGACATGTGAAGACTTTGTACTAGATTTGCAGTAAACAGTTATCTTCACCAAGAGTGACGTTGTTCGTTCCGATCGATTACCTGCCTACCTCACGACACCTTATCGTAGATAACAAACTGCCGGCTTCTCAGTGTACTTACTGTTTCCTATTTGGTTGAATGAAATTCACAATTTTTACCATGGAAGTGTTCGTTTAAAATTACATTTATCCGCAGTGCTAATTTTACAATAACGATTCCCTATTAATTTTGAATATTCAAATTAAACTGTAAACAAGATTTTTTAAATCATGCTATGATGTAACTCACTGTAGTGTTTGTTTAATTGTAAACAAAATACGGACACACGAGGACCTATAAATGGCTACAAATAGTCTTCCGCAAAACAATTACCTTGTTAGAGTAATCGCGACGTATGGTCCGAATTAAATAATTGCATCGAATGACAAACAACAAGTTGACAATGCCAGTAACATCTTCCTGTCTTAGTACATATGCATCTATATTTACTATAAGCCATGCTGTATAATATGTTTGTTTACCTTAGTCCTTTGCATCTTCTTTTCAGTTTGAGGTTGGGACACCTTTTGAACACAGAAAACGAAACACCATCTAAAAAACCCATGGCTATCGATGTAACATCACATTTTATCAAGAGTGGAGGTGAAGTACGATTTTATCACAGATGTTGTGCGCGAGTGTGGCGGCACTGACGGCGTGCGCCGTGACTAAGCGATTAGCGCGTCCACGGAGACTGTAGACCTGCCCGGGCATGAGCGGGCCCCGCGGACCGGCAACAGCTGAGCGCGCCGCTCTCCACGTCCCTTGCACGATGCACTTCACTGAACGTGCCGCGTTCACTGGCCACTAGTCACCGTTCTGCATTTTTTCGTGACGTACTGGGGAGATCCTTCTCGCGATTGTTTAAGTAGTCATCGCGTCATTTTTACGAGCCGGTGATCTTGCACCGAGATATGTGTGAGCTCTGCGCGCGCGCTTACCTACGACTATGCCGTGTCACACGACATTGCCCATTTTAACCGACGTTGTATTTAAACTTTATATTAAGACCTGTTGTCAATTCCAGTTCCATATTGTCAATGTCGCACAATGTTACAGTCAGCATACTTGGATGACAATGCTACTTTTGTTTTAAATCAGTAATGTAGGCAGTGAGTAGGGTACACTCTCGTTGAATTATGTAGATAAATATTTCAAGCATGATCATTTTAATTAAGTATCTAAATTGTATGTGCTTTAACTGAAGCTTTAGATAATCCTTTACTTCGTAAAGTGACAGTGTAAGTGTGACCTTGTATTTTCCAACTATATGAACTTGTACTTGTGAACGTAAATACATTATGTAGTACATATTTTACAATATGATTACCAGTTACCTGCTCGTAATAAAACCAGGAATTTATGTACAGACGCCAACACATCAAGCCACTACAATATGTCAAATTTATTTAATAGATTTTCTACTTTATCGTTAAAGTATAAAGTTCAAAGTTGATTGGGAAAATTTGACAGTTCCGGGTAGCTTGATGTGCTGGCGTCTGTACAACTAAGGACGTTATAAACCTAATAGTAATATTATGAAGTGCGTTGCTCGCGTCTCATAGACCATAGTGTAGAAGTGTCTATGACGAATTATAATTCGTAGAATAGATACAGTTTCATAAATAAATAAACACATCGACTCAGTCTAGCTAGGTTAGGATTTATGGCATAAAACCGTCTGCTGGAAATTAATCTAATAAGCCAGTCCCATCTCACTCTAGATCTATACATTTAATAGAATAGTAACTAAGAATTGTTGTCCGTTTGTCTGGATGTATGTTCCGGAATGGCGCTAAAACGTCTAAACGAATTTTAGATTACATTTGGCACACAAACAGTTTATAACCTGGGTTAACAAATAGGCTACTTTCAATCCCAGTAGTATGTTCCCGTGGGATATTTCCCGTTATCCACACGGGCTAAGTCACAGGCAAAAGCTAGTAATATAATAACGAAGAATTTAGTCTATTGTTTAATTTTCTTTTCTTGTCTTTATTATTCAAATTCCAAAACTACGTTTACCTACCTAAACAAGGAAAACATCTAGTCGAAACTACATAATATGTATTTTATTTTACATTATTTTGTTAGACAGGTAGGTAACCTATCCAGTATCCGCGTAGGATTATTAGCACCTATTTATCATTGGTTTATTGAAATGCGTCGCATACTTATACATATTTTTTAGTAGATTTAAACAAGTAGGTATATAAATCGATATATAAAATATAGTATAATATTCTTTGACAACTTTTGTAATTTGATACGGACTTACTTCTATTTTTAATAATAAAAGCATTAAAATACAGCCTAAAAATAATACATAGATTAGTAGCTTTTATTCTTCTCCTCAAATCTCGACGACCGATGTACCGACATATCATATCGATAAAAAAAAAAGAAGAGAGAATAAAGAGTATTCTATTCTATCGATATCTACTATTGTTTAATAATATTATAATTATTATGTATGAATAAATATCGTTAAGCTTAGATGTGTCTTTTGATACGCTTAGTAAAGACATCAACGATTACAAAACGTGGATTTTTTTAAGTTAAAATAGTCATATTTATTACAATAGTTAAATAGACTGCCAACTTGTCTTGTCTTAATTTAGACGATATGATTCACAACTTGTGTGAATCTCAATAGAGACGTCGGACCATTATGATTCACAACTTGTAATCGATTCGGCTCGTTTTGAATAACTTCTGTATCAGAATGCTGGGCGTAGATTCATCTAAAATCGTCAACACACGGTGAGAAAACGTCACGCTAGAAGTGTGCTTGCAAAGTGAACGCTCGCTCCTTCACGGGGAACGAGCTTTCTCCGAATGTAACGGATATTCATTTTGGGAAGATACCTTTTTGAAAGTGATGCATACGACATACTTATATTATTGTATTCTATATTCTGTTTCTAACATTTATCACTGCTCTAATTTTCTTCTTCGCGTTCTTCTTCCATAGATCTCTATTAGCCGTCATCTCAAGTTAGTCAATGCACCCTCTTTGTAGCCATATCACCTTTCACACAAGCCATCCATCGTTTCTTCAGTCTTGTTGTGAAATACTTCGAAATTATTTCTATTTAATTTCTTTATAGCGAATTCTGTCTGTTTGAGAGGGAAGCGACGGACTAGCCCGCAAAAGTTCAAGTTCAAGTTTTCTTACGTTTTTGTAATTTCCAGGTCAGTTTCAGGTTGTATGTCGTACAAAATATGATTCGCGACTGTAACAATTATGTATTTACAGAATTATAATCATTAAAATCACCAATACAACCCTTTAAGTTCATAAAACCCTATTGATTGATATTTCATGAAATAGTCATTCGTAAGACAATTTGAATTTCGCGGGCTACCCTGGCTTCCCCCTTAAGATTAATGGCACGGCACGCTATGTTAACAACACTTGGTTGTGGCTACAATCATAATAAGAGGTAACTTATTGGAAATATAACCGTAAGCTCAACCCTCCCTTTGATATATTTGTAACAAAAGCACAATTGAGGTTGTAACCGATTCTTTGTTGACTATTAAATTTAAATTAGCTTCTTTAGAAACCGATAAATGACAAAGTTCTTTTGAAATATATAACAGATACGAGTATTTCGATATTTCATTGCAAAATCGATGCTTTTGTGAAATTGAATTTTAATCGTTTTAAAGTTTTTGATGAAAAGTTACCTGCCCGACCTTCGTGCTAAATATTTATGGTTCGTGAACGTTTTCGTGACGCCATCGACTTTTAAACAACATCTTTTACGAGCATTTGGATCCAAACAAGTATTGACATAAAGGTTTACTACACTCGGTGGATTGGAACCTTTTTCTAACGCAGTACCTTTCTATCCAGTTTTCGAAAGCCTGTTATCTATAAACAGATAAACACGTTACGATAACGATACATAGAACCATACCTAGATCACTAAACTGTTGGATACCTACATTGATCAATGTTGAAGCCACAAGAAGTTTATTAACCTACATGAATCTGGAACATAAAAACAAGCAAACGTTACATCAATATGTTACGAGAATTTCATATATTTCGTTCGATTATGTACTATCTGTTGTAAACGCCCAGTTACAAACATCAGATTGTGATATTAAATCGGAATGTCGCATCCCATTGACTTGCAGATCAGTCTGTTCACTGACATGTCGACTGAAGATTGCAATTTCATTTTGCGCCGCTCTTTCATCAGATCTGAAAGCTGTTTTGACTCTGCACTGAAACACGAAAATCGGCAGTCGGTATCGACAGTTTCCGTGTACCTACCTGTTATTTATTTATATTTTTCATGAAGCTATACTTTCTCCTAGAGAAATATACTATAAGGATTCCATTAGTAGCTATACATATAATCTTCTAGATATAATTACAAACCTACAAATGATGTGTTATTTTCATGCGCACATTATTGATATTAATTCATCTATGGACGTTTTACAACAAGTTTAATAAGTTGTAGAGCAGCCGTCTACAACTTATTAAACTTGTTGTAAAACGTGTCTATTTATTTAGTGAAAGTTCTATCCAGTTGAAATCTATACATAACTAGCTTCTGCCCGCGACTTCGTCCGCGTGAAATTTCACCCTGCCCTCATTCTCCCTCTTAGGAGTGGAATTTCGAAAAACCCTGTCTTAGGGATACCTACCTACTCTTCACAAAGAACACACCCTCCAAATTTCATGGTTCTAGGTCCAGCGGTTTAGACTGTGCGTTAATATATCAGTCAGTCAGGACTTTAAATTTTATATATTGGAAGATATAAATTAAAGTCGCTTTTCGTGTCTGTCTGTCTGAACGCGTTGTTCTGTTTGTGGCGGTTTTCACCTTCATTTGGATAATTTATTCCGTAAGGTTTATGTGTGTATTACAACTTACATACAATAAAGAAAAATTAAATCTTAATGTTGTCAAGTCGCATAAACCGTGAGAAGCAGGGGCAAGTTGGTGTAGTAAAATATAAAGCTTCTAGGACCATAATCATCTTAATAATAATTATATATAAATTACGTGTCACGATGTTTGTCCGCGATGGACTCCTAAACTACTTAACCGATTTTAATCAAATTTGTACAACGTGTGCAGTTTGATCCAACTTGAAAGATAGGATAGCTCACATCTCCATTTATAATCGCAATATTATTTTATTGCACAAAAACGTTAGCCACAGCAACGCGTGGCCGGGTCAGCTAGTTATTTTATAATTTTTAAGCATATTTCATTCAGGTACCCAGGGCTGTAAATTAGGTATTATGAGTAATCTGTGCGTATTTGGAAAAAGCTTTTACCATAACAATGTTTGTGTTTTTAACCGACTTCAAAAAAGGAGTAGGTTCTTAATTTGGATGTTTACATAAATATATACATGTACATATATATTTTTTATGTATGGTCGGGCATAACTCCCTAATATATAGACGGATTTGCAAAATTCTTTTTTCGTAATAGGTTTATTCCGAAAAATTTCGTATAGATCTAATGATGAGTTTCGGAGACAGACAATGGAACTCTTCAATAAATGCCAGCAAATCAACCGCGATAGCTGCTATAGCATATGTATGCATTGTTTACTTAATCACACAACATAACATAACCCGGGTGTGCTGCGTCACCTGAAGCTGTGCGTGCCAGATCGATACGTGTGGAGACGGAGGCGACCGCCACTGCTGGCCGTGCCTGCTGCCAAAACCAACCTGTTGTCGAAAACACCTCTCATCCGCGCAATAGGTGTACTAAATGAAGTCCATGAGAGAATTGACATATTTTCGTGCAATTTGAGTGAATTCGCAAGAGTTTTGTTGAATTATGTTAGTTATATTTAAGTATTAATATTGTGAGTTAGATTGTTATTTATGTATTATTGTGTGAAGTGCTTTGTATTTTTAAAGTTTAGATTTTTATTTTAAGTATTAGCTGTAAGTAGATTTTTCATTGTATTTTTTGTAGGTATGTGTTTGCAAACCGCTATTGTATTGGGGTCATCCTGTCAAGATAGTGTGTGTATGTTTAATAAATAATAATAATAAATAATAATAAACATCACGCCTGTACCCTTTAAAGGGGTAGGCAGATGTGTTCAATAGCTTCCTGTCACTGATATTCACATAGCAAGTAGAGTTATATGAATTTGTTTGGGGTAGGTAGGTACAACTAAAAATCAACTGACTTCCAAAAAAACACTACAAAGTGAAAAATAACTTTAATTTCGGAAGTCGGTGCATGTCGGTGGTTCTGTATTTTTGTTTTTTAACACCGACTTTTGAAATTAAAGTTATTTTTCACAAGTCTGTTGTTTTTTTTTTTGTAAAAAAGTTTTTAATATTAAAAGTTGAATGAAAATAGGTGTACATAGGTGTTTTCCTAGTATTTTCATTGTGTTTTTAGTATTTTATATATAGGTCCTGTAGGTACAGGACCTACATATTGCCCGTGTTTTTATTTTATTTACGGTAATTGGATTACTTGCAAAACATAACCCATTAATAATGTAGGTTAGATTACAAGTTTCATCTTAACAGATCGTACGAATTTTGTACAAAGTTACTTCGAGTTAATCACCCACAGAGTACCTACAAGAAAACTGGGCGGCCTTGAAAGTTATATTATATCTAGGAAATACGCAACAACAGCGGCATCGGGAAGCTCTTCTATCAAGATTATGTGGTATATCCACGCCTTAAAGTTATGTCTTATTAATATATTTATTTAATCTTTACGCCAACAAAAATGTACAAGGGCGGACTTAAAAATATAATTTCTTACTACAGCACATTAAAGCGAATTCATTAAGACTTACTGACTTTATACAGTAAGAAGAATTGTTTGTAAAACAGTAATTACTTTTAATGATTGAACATACTATTTACAGAAAAAAAAAAACAAAAAAAAAGAAAACCACCATTACTTTAATGTAAGTAAATTTCAATGCACCATTGAATAAAACAGTTAATTTTGTGACGTTTTAGCTACTTAAAACGTTAAAGTTTACTGTCATGACGGTAACATTTTGCCTCAAGCTTTAACTGTTGTCGGATCAGTAAAAAATACTATTTTGAACGTTGGGCTCATATGGAACTGTTTAAAGCAGTTCAGATCTATGTTTTTTCATTTTTATTTACTGCTTATTTCTTACAGTGTACTTATGTGAACCAGCGACCCACGTGCTGCTATACCAATGTTTCGGGTGCCACTGGCCTGTTTAAAATGACGGCCGTTGGTGCGCTGTGGCGTCCAGTTTCACGACATGTATACTCGATACTCCTATCTCTTTTCCTCGCGAAGTTATTTCAATCGGAACAACTTACCCAGGTAACTTCCAGACCCACTCTCCCTTACCCTCGATACGAAGAGAACAAACACAGCATTGATATTGCTGTGTTTGTTCTCTTCGTTTCGCTACTTGAAGGTTTAAGGTAAGTGTAACATGAGTGCAACGTTTATTAAATTCTGAATAATATTTCAGCTCCTTACATAAATACCTGGTTTTGAAGCTTGGTTATGAAAACATGCCAACATGAAGCATTACCGTGACTCGACTTTCATTTTAGCCAAAATTTGAAAGCTGCCTCACAATATTGAACCCGTCACCAGGATCATTTGTTACTTTAGGAGATCGATTTATTAAAGCCGAGAAACTCTATGCTTTTCAATTAACAATATAAAGCGATAAATGAGAAAATCTTGAATAACTTTTTAAGACAAAACATAGAGGTAACATTTGAAGTTTAGTTAATGAAATAATTGCCAACCTGAAACATTTTAGTACAGCGTGGCAAAAAAAAGCGTTAATTATGAATGACGTCGTTGCGCGTGCAAAAGTCGCTGTGTGTTATTTAGTTATTTTCGGTTCTTTATGCTGTTTTAATCGTTATTTCAATACACACATACCTACTGTATAAACAGCTATGTGATAAGTGCAATATTTAAAGAGTTAAGGAATGTAGGTATGTGATATTCATACATCGAAAGTTCCGTATAAACACGCTAAATGTTATAATTCATATAGCTCAAATAAGTTCACTAAAAACACATAGCGACTTTTGCATGCGCAACGACGATAAGCTAACTTAGGAATACGTACCTACTAGAACCGAAAGAATACCGAGTTTCGCAACTGTAGTAGTTGTTAGCAGAATTATTATAAATGAAACGCTTTATCTTTTGAAACTTTGTTCGTTAAAGGAAATAATTTCTACAGAGTTTACAGATTTTTATTTTAACTTTTTGATAAATTTTAAAAGTTTGAAATGCAAATGAGTTTCCTTATAAGGAATAATATTATGGCCAAACATTATGGTCATTTGTTTTTGAACAAATAATACTTTCTTCTTTTCTACAAGATTAACTTCTCATACCTATATCCCGCTTCTTAGAACCATTTAATTTGACTTACCTGTAACAAGAAAGCATAACATAAAAAAAAAGTTCATTTAATGTAAAAGTAAACAAAGCGTAACGTTAAAAAAACAGATTGTTTACAAAAAGGTTAATCATAGTATAAAGTGAAATAGATCTATTATCTACTTATTTGCCAAATTATCAAACAGTAGTAAATTAACTGGCATGGTTGATGGATAATCATTAATCACAAAAACTGAAACATTAAAGACCAAAAAAATTAAAAACTTTTCTACCACTCCTATATATTTTTTCAGTTTATTATTTCATTCTTCGTTGTTAATAAACCGAGCCTTATTCTAAGGCTCGGTGAACTCAGCTCAGTAAATAAACCAGGAACCGTTCAGGTACAGACGCCAGCACATAAGCTACCCGAAACTGTCAAATTTTCCCAATCAACTTTGAAGCTTATTCTTTAGCAACATATGTAGTTGAAAATCTATTTTTAAAAATTGACAGATTGTAGTACAGTCAGTTTCAGAGAAATAGTACCCCTCCAAGACTTAAAGATTATCGCCCGAGCACGCTCGGGCCCGCGTGTCACGTGAGCCTTGAGCAGCTCCCTCCCCGGGCCCCGCCGCCGCACCCATCTCGTGCACCCACCGATCCGTCTCAAATATTATTTGCAATGTTTTTAATAATTTATATGGTATTTTATCGGCTTCCTTCTGGCCGAACCGTATAGATACCAAGAATAACTTACAAAAAGACACTGCGTGCGACTAAGATACGAACCCACATCGCGAGATCATCTAGACCGCGCCTTATACCACTAGGCTATTGGCTCAGTTAGCAATCTTAACGAAAATTCGAATAGCATTACTCCTTTTATCGAACAAGGTTATTAACGGTCTAATCTTCTAGATATTAAGGTTTAAATTTCAACTTCCGTCTTATATACTAGCACCTTACCGACTTGTTTTACAAAATGCAATACGCAACTCCTCTATTAACTAAAACATAAGGTTGAAATTAGCATAGATGTCTTGTTTGGCTGAATAGAATGTGTTGATTCCGATTGTTGCACTACCCTCATTTTACTTCAGAAACTTAACTTCTGTATGAACTGCGAGTTAAGGTTGAATTTAGTATACTATTCTTCGCCTTATTTACTAAACTGTGATTGAGGGTATTTTTACTTTTCAAATGGTTTCATTTTCGTGCCGATTCGCTTGTGTGTAATTATCTTCATCGTAATATTATCCAATTTATTAAGTTTTTAACCAGTTGATTCTATTAATCGATGGTATGGTTCGATTAACAACTTTATTAAAGGCTAAAATTGTAGTTCTGTGGGAAAAGGAACAAAACATAAAGAAAATAGCACGAGATATAAGCATAACGGTAAGATTTACGTTATTCTTACACATACCTATTTATTGTTGCAATCATGTTGCATTATTACTTACAAGTTGGATTTTTTTTATGTATTTCTAATATTATTATTTTCATTACAGAGAAAAACAGTTCGTAGATGGATACAAAGGTATCAAGCGACGGGTGATATGAAATGTGATCACCAAGGCCCTCGCCCGATTGCTTACACTAATGAATCGAAGCGACAACGTAATATGTATTGTGAAAGTTCACTCAGTGGCACCCTTCAAAACTACGCGTTCAAATGCTGACTTCAAGAAGTGTTAGACAGTGACGGCCATCCTATCCGTTATGAATAGGCAACTCAGCAGATTAACTGTGTAACTTATTTGATAAAAATGCATTGGAACATTTATATGAGCAAGTGTCAAGTGTTAATCATTCCCAATATCATTCCATTATCAGTGGGATCATTATCTCGTAGTCAATCAAAAATAAACAACCTTTATTATTATCAATCCAGTTCTTGTTTACAAGTAGTCTTGTAATGTGTTAACGATGCACCATCTGACCTCACATATTTTTCTAATGTTGTGTTAAATAAGGGTTATCAGAAAATGTGATAAAAGAGAAAGATGTATATTGCTATACTGTTATAGTTTAGCATGTTGGTTCTTCCTCTGTAATTCACAGTTTCTAGAAATATCTATAAACGAACCGTTATCTAAACCAAACTAGGGTATCTATTTTGTGTTTAGTTAATATTCTAAGTATAATAACCCCAATTTAACACAGATAGAAATCTGTATATTCAACCAGGAAGTGGATTCCATGAAGTCCTAGAAATGTAATTAAAGAAATAAATGAATATTGTTTATGCAAAATGCTAAGCTTTTATTACAAACCTCCATTTGATTTTTTAATAATAATTAACGAAAAAAACAAAACTAACTACTAAAGAAACTAAAAAATAATAATAAAGGTAAATTAATAAAATAAAAAAAATCTTCTCAACCGCGGATTGAACTCGAGACCGTCGTATTGTTAAGCCGCAGTGTTAACCACTAGACCAACATGCCACTTACGATACATTTCAAAAAACTTAAATAGGTTCGATGTCATTACCAAGGTGTAACGGTTTCTATGAAGCGTGCTGTACCTTGGATAAGGCATTCTGCCTTGTGGCAGCCCCGCCGAACTATACATGATGGAGATGTATTCTGAACCATTTACATCGTTATCGCTTTGTGAACCTTGCTGTAGTGATTCGTTTTAGGGTAATCATCCAGAAAGAAACGAATAGGTAAGGTATAACAAAGGAAATAATTAACGCAGATTTGGTACAGAAAATGTAGAAGACATGGATTTATACGATAAACATCTAATATGTAGCATCTATACATTCTGATCTGGTATCTTTCGCACGAAATGGTATTCGCATTGTCGATAAAATTCAGATATCTATGATAAAAATAAAAGACAAGTCACCTGTCTCACTGTCGACGAGGGAGCGACTAGCTATCGACTATTTTCTCACTCAGGAAAAATATTGTATAATATAATAGAGAGTTCTAGCCGGCATCGGTAGTGTGAACAGTCAGCGATCAAGTATTCATATACATGCATCTTTTTTACTGACACGGGACCGACCTTTATTGTAGGTTCGTTGTTTATGCGAGAAAATAGTCGATAGCTAATCGCTTTCTCGTCGGCGCGGTGGGACAGGTGCCTATAGGCGATATTTTTTCTTTTTGCCTCAAAAATGGCTACTATTACTGATTAGCATAAATCTAAAAAGTGTACTAATCGGAAATCTACAACGTAACGACAGGAAAAAACCTAGGAAACTTAACTAGGTACTGAAATATACGATCTGAAGAAACATCATCAAACTTTAAAAATAGACTTGTACCTAAATGGCGCTGTTACAGTGTTGCCATTGTTTACTAAACCTAATTCAGGTTCAAAGTCTCAACAGTCTTGTGTCGAAAATATTCCTAGAGAGAAAAACACCCTTGATACTTGGTTCCTAATTGATTTATGATGACAAAGAAATTCTTTTCTCGGTTCAAAAAAAGTAACGGTACAGCTCCGTGTCTTAATTAATTAATTTACTCGGATTAATTAGACGATTTAAGCGTATTTTACGAGGTGGAAGCGAGGTGTTTATAGGACAGGCGCAGCTGGTCTGTCGAAAATGCTCGTCTACGGAGCACTGCTGTAACTATAGAAATGACGGCGTCGTTACTTTGATTAATAGGCAAGAGTAATGTGCTAAATAAAATGCGTTTAGATCTATGTAAGGCTGGATTAGGACTGAAAATGTGGATGGAGTGTACTGTCGTTAATTATCCGACACTTTTGGTGTTATTTCGCAAACACTGGGACATATACCTAACATCTAGCCCTGCGTGCCCTGATAGCTCTTATAGATGCTACTATACATACCTAACCTACCTATTCGTAGCTAAGTTCTGGGCTGACCCGATCTAGATTGCTTTCGACAGGTTTATTTCAGAAACCTTTGACAGTGAAGATGTCTTTCAAATTCCGCAATTCAATTCCGCACGACTACATAGGTATATGTATGAGTAAAGATCTTTGTGAATATGCTTCATAACGTACCCTTTCTTGTCTACTGAGCCCTGAACGGTACATGTCCATATAGATGTTAATAAAACTTGCAAAGTTCGATCCTTACGTGGCGGATGACGAATATCAAAACTAAAACCGTGCATAACCATAATAATCCTGCAAGAGCTTTATTACCTTTTAATGCAAGTTTTATGCTAAAGCAATGTTAAAAGCTCTATGGGATAAAATCCTATAGGTTTTAGTTTAGCCTTTGTTCTAAATACCTATCATGATTTAAAAATAAACATTATCTGTAAAATAGCATAACCAGCCTTTAATGTTCCCACTACTGGGTCACAGGCCTCGTCTCTGTGAGAGGGACTGGGCCATAATCCACAACGCGGGCCCAGTACGGGTTGGTGAACGTCAGATCTCTCCGAATTTTTGGTTCTAGGACATGCCGGTTTCCTTCACCGCTTAAGAGCAGTTGTGATGAAATAAACTAGACAAAGTCTTTACTTTGTATGGCAGTATGCAGGCTCTTTAGCCTGCTTGGGTCCGAACCCACGACCTACTCGTAAGTCGCGGTCGCGGTCGGTTTACCACTAGGCCACAAATGCGCTGTAAAATATTTAAATTCTAATCCAAAGAATTATACAATTCTAGTAACCCGCCCCTGCTTCGCGCAGCTGATGTGGCGACACGTCCAATCATCGAGATTGCCGTGCTATATGTAAGTTAAATATTAATGAATTATACACATAAACCTTCCGGAACCATCGACTTCTTGCCCTTTTCCATATAACGTGGGGTCGGTGCGACACGTTTTTTCTTCCATACTGTTACCGTCATGCTATCATTCACTTCCTTCTTTTTCATATCACTCCTCACACAATCCTTCCGGAATAAATTCTCTAAATGATGGTGAAAATCGCACCAAAATAATAACATGCATTGTATAGTCTAAGCGGTCACACGGATAGACACGAAAAGCATCTTTATTTTATAACTACCTGTTGCCCGTGACTTCGTCTGCGAGCCAGGTTGAAAAGCCTTCGTCCTAATCCAGGTCATGGGCACCCATTTGCCAATTTTCATCCGAATCCGTTTAGCCGTTTTAGTGTGAAAGCGTTACAAACACTTTCGCATTTATGATATTAGTTAGAATCTGCATAGATATAAATTTATATCTATGCAGATTCTAACTAATTGTGATGAAATGTGTGAAATGATGAAACTAAAGTTTCATCAATGCATCGACTCGTATTTATACGAGTCGATGCATTGATGAAACTTATTACGCCTTTAGTTTAAAATAAATTTGTTCAATTTAGGGCTGATTTTACAATCGATCTATATTAATTGTTATTCGTGGAATAAAATTGACAACTGACAGTTTTTGTATAATAGAACAACTATCAGAAATTCAAAATTATTCCTCTGATAAAGTTATCTGTAGTTGGAAAAATCTGCCTTTAGTCCTGTAAGACTGTATTTATTTTCATTATATCAGCTGTGTAATATCCATTAAAAATAAAGTGAATACTAATGGCCAGTTATAAAATTAAACGGCGTGACAAGTTGGGGACGCTTTTAAAACCTTACCGCGACAGTTATGGCATCAAAATAAACAAAATGGGAAGCTTTATTTTTAAAAGCGCTGCAGTAATGTATCATAAATTAACAATGCACACATACCTAAGCTGTTTTATATGCACTAGGCTGATTGAGTTTACTTATTTTGGCTTGTTATTTTGGCACTAAGTAAGTAACAGTTTTTTAACGATAAGGTATGGAAATATAGCATTAAATTAACAATGGATAGATGGTTACATTTCTTTGGATAAAATTGGTCCTGAATTCGAGCCTCAATTGAAAGTAAATAGAGGCCTGGTAAAATACGGAAGTCATTTTAGAAGAAAACAATATTTCAAATAATACGTTGTCATCTTGCAAAGTTGAAAGCAATAAGGATGAACCGATGATCCCTTACAAGGCATCATATGTTACGTTACGTGTTTTATGCTTCTAATACACTTTACCGTCCTATCGTAAGTGTATTAAATGCATAGTACATTATGTGGGACAATGTAAAAGCCATAAAGTAAGAAAACGTACGATTATTATCTTATTTTAATGTATATAGAGTTTTCACACGTTATTTCGGGTTTGCCCGACTAGTTTTATCGTTGTGAGCTTATGAATAAAAGCTCCGTTTGACTTTGAAATCTGACTAAACCAGAATATAAAGTGACCCGAAAATAACGTATAAATACCTGAATACTAAATATTAATAAATTGTATTTCTCGAAGGGTTCGGCACAAGTACCGTTAGTTCAACAACTCGTAAAATATACCAACTCATTTTTTTTAAGTTTCTGATTGAATCCAACAAAAAAAAACCGGTCAAGTGCGAGTCGGACTCCGTACAGTAGGTATGTAAATAGTTTTTTTTTTGTTATGTAAATAAGCTCCTCTTTTTATTCAATGCCGTGTGACTAGAGTTATTTCTAGGACCACCTATGAACTTCATGATTTTGATTCCGTCCATTCTGGAAGATATCATTACAAAGATATTCTTAATAACTGGACGGTTATGAAAGGTCACGAAAACTTCCGAGCAATGGGTCATGAATAAAATAAAATTGATAACGTATTTTTTAATACCGGATGTGGCGATTTTCTACGGCGATATCAGGTTTTGTGATATTTATGTAATGATGTGTTCTTGGTGCTACAATTTCTTTCTTAACACTTTGCGGAACACTTAACGCCTCTCGACGTAATAACAATAAGACTTATATTGTATCTCGTTCAGTGTCCTTCAATGTGTTAAATTCCATATGTTTTGGTGAAAAAAATTAACTCTTTATAAGATAAGATTACAAGGTCAGTCAATTTCACCTGCCGAAATAGTTTTTGAGATTATGAAACAGACCATTTGCAAAACAGATCTTCAAAACAAATTAATCCATACCTCCCTTGCCAAACAAGCATTTTTCTACAGAAATTACCTGTATTTTCAGTAAACTTAATTGCAACATGTTCTTGTCAACAGGAAACATGTTTAACGCGTACCTTCGCAAAGGAAATTGTACCAAAAAAATTCAAGTTGCCAGTTTTTCCTAGGAAAATGGGTCGCACATATTGTACACTCGACTTTTCACGCTCTTGTGAACCACGTGCATGTAGGTAGGTACCTACTACGTATCTGCAACCATGCAAACGTAAAATAGCATATTTTCAAGCTATTTTTTATTTTTTGATATGCCTAAAGGCTCCTGCAAACAGGCGCGACGCGCGACGCGAATCGCGCGCGACACAAAGGCACCGCTTGTTACGCGACTTGCGGTGCCTTTGTGTCGCGGGCGATTTTATCGCGTGTCGCGCCTGTTTGAAGGAGCCTTAAATCAAGGCTTATCAGGGATTAATTTATGAATGTAGAAACCCTTTGTTTCATGTACCCACTATTGAACGAATTACTTTCGAATATATGTAGGTATTTCATAATATGTAACAATACGTGATTCATGAATAAAGTAGAGCAATACCTACAAAATAATTAAATCGAATATAACAAGGATCACACATTACACAAACACAGGCCTTCGTATCTACCGATATCGTCTCTCATCTGTAGCAAACCGAAAAAGAAGAAAGTAAGTATTTGAATATTTTTGTTTTGACAACCTTGAACAGCGAGCCGAAACTTTTTGCCCCTCTGACTACGCCTTCGGGATAGATTTTTTAAGCAAAATGTGTTTTCTGGAGTAACTGTCAGTTGAACGGTGTTATTAAAACGGTTAAGTATTTGATTTTGTACAAAAACAACAGGAGTTTGTTTTTGTCACTTAACTTTATTTTAGTAAGCCAACAACGAAAGCCGTGATGCGTCGTCTTCAACTTGCTCCGAAAGTGGTATATAGGTATGGGGGTTAGGGCTTACGACCTTTACAAAACAGCAGAAAGCTGGTGGCAATTGAATAAAGCACGTACGAGTAAAGCGGGCTGGCATGCGCTGGCGTATTTTAAATGTTCACACAATGGTGTCGTTAGTGGCGGCGCGCGGGGCGACACTGCTGCTTGCCGGAAACCGCAAGCCGACGCGCGCCGCGCACCGTTCACTGAAACACTACCACCATCTGTTGCTGCCGATATTAATTTAATACAACATTATTGCTTCAGCTATGCTCATTGTGATTTGTAACACGTTTGATTTGAAATAGTTAATATTGTTCCATAATATTTGCTCTACCGTGGAATTATATTTATGCTATGAGCGCTCTAATTAAACAAAATGAGAGAGGTTCAGGGGGCCTAAAAAGGCCACTTTGGCATAATCATAAAAGGATAACATTATGAATGGCGAAGACAGTCCGTGCTTTTCTTTTTTTCGCTGCACTACGTAGGTATAATCAAAGAGATTGGGATTGGATTTGGATTGGATTCATTGGTATTTTAGCACAGACAAAAAAAAATAACTGAAAAATCCTTCACCAATGGGATTTGATACGATTAACTTAACAGTTAACTGTCCATTATGATTCATAATGTTAGCCTTTTATGATTCTGCCAAAGTGACCTTTTTAGGCCCCCAGGTGTCTAGATAATATTTTTGTAGTGTATAAAAGTTACAAGAGCAAGTCTTCACACAAGTATTTATGCGATGTCTCGAAACTATAAACCTAACAAAAGTTTATAGCCTAATAAATACGTCACAGTCTGCCGAATCTGGTTAAATGAACTCGTCAGTTCACTGAAGTGGGACCTAAGATTACAACCTATAAAATTGTGCTCTAGTAAACGTACCTACTCTTAATAAAATCTCAACTATAAAATATTATTGGTTAACCGTCGGTTCGGTACTGACAGACATGTGCAAGGGAACGTCTCTTGCACACGTCTGTCAGTAACGTGAATATTAGTTAAGTAAGTTAAGAGAAGCAAAACAGGCAGTATTGAAGCGAGCAGGCATTCATAATTATGCACAGACGACATTGAGTGGGAGTCACTTGATATTTCGGCTCTGTAGTGGCTCGAACAATTCAATACCGTATGACGAGCGCTCTCGATTGGTAGTACAATTTAATTTTCCATCATGATAGAGGACGTCTCGCAGTCGAAGCGTTTCGCTTTGATTGAAGTTCACTTTACTCGCACTCCACTTACTAAATATTTCACATGGACTACACCGCACTACAGCAATATTCTTGATGTAAATATAATGTAACCGATAGGTGACGTGAGGTTTAGTGAAAACCCGCTTGGGATTTTCATTAAACCGTAATCAAACTATGTACTTAACGATCAATCAGCGGCAGTAATGGCTTTGTTAACAACTTAGGTAAATTGTTGCTGAAGGAGCCCTTGATAATTTATAAACACATTATGGAATCAGTTATTAGATAGCAGGTTGATAGATTGAACTGGAATGCCCTACAGACAGTAAACTAATTGATTTACAAGTTCAAACTTAAGCCAAGCCACAGAACGCTAAGCCAATGCCTATTTCGTGTGTATTATAAAACTTACGCTACTAAAGTTCTCGCATTGACCGCCTATTGCTCCGACCTTACAACTTTGAGAGGTCGTTGGAGGGTAAAAATGCCTTTTATTTCCGTTTGACCATGAAAAAACAGAATTAGAGGTAAGTACTTAACTATTTAATATAATATATACGATATCATAATAGTCGTAGGTTTCCAATACTTAGATAGATAAGATAGATAGATAGATAAACCATTTATTTGGCGCACACAAAAAGACAACACAACACACAAAAGTAAAATATTAGAAGACTTATCCATAATCTACTGCTGACTGAACATTAGAAACATTGTAACCCTCCTAAAATATTGCGCTAAACGTTGTTTTCAATATACATAGTAGGTACCTAATCCATTTTAAATGTAAATATAGTGTGTTGTACTGAGTTTCATAGGGTCCGCGGCCGCCCGATTCGTACCTGTTGCCGGGCCAGTGGCGCGCGGCGCGCTCCGGCCGGCGCTCCGGCACTCCGGCGTCGGCACACGTGGCTAGAATGCTAATTGGCTTTTTGCCGGATGTCACTCTTTGTTCGCATCGCACATCTGCCACGCACAAGTTGCTCGATTAATCATAATGACACGGACGACGAGCAGACGGTTAAATAACAAGAATGTGTTAAGTAAGGTACGGGTTAACGCCATTCAGATAAACATCTGCAATTGGCGAAAACAATGGAGAAGATAATTCAATTTTCCCAATAATATCCTCATCCTACTCATGAAAAGAGTAAATGGTCTGTAATTTGGACAGGTAGGTACTAGACGTGAGGGGTTAAGTGGGCTACATTCATTGATTGACCTCAATCGTCTAACAATATAAGACCGCTCGGCGGGACGAGATTCTGATCAGCGTAACCTTCTAAACAGATTAATTATTGAGATCGGGAACGCTTGAATGCTTTCAATAAGAGACAGTTATTTGTGAACGTAGAAAGAAGCACATTATAGATATTTTTCGAAGGTAACGTGGATGCGTTGACAGAGACCTTTCAATGGCAATTTTACATGCAATCAGCAGTATTGCTGTGATTTTATCAAAGGTCTTTACCGAATATTTCTGCCCTTATATCTGGCTGGTTACACTGGTTATTTTTATGTAATAAATTAAATATTTTAAATTATAATTTGTATACTTAATCTAATTAAAATAGAGCAAATGGATTCCAGTTAAGATAACCACTTAGCTAAGTAGGAAAACACTTGTACAATATTATGGTAGTCATAAACTTTTACAGACCTGATAATTCTATAGACAATTTTAGATTTCCTTTTAAATCTTATGGCGTGTCGTCTTCGAGCCAGGGCGGAGGCGCCCGGGAGCAACGGGCCTTGAGCTTCGCCGTTGCTGCCGGCTTCCTCGCCACTAGACGCCGCCGACGGCGCGCGGTTGGCGAGCACCGGCTTATTCGAGCTGCCTGCGGAGCCCCCGCCCCTGCCCCAGGACAGCATGGAACTCCGCAGGGACCTGAGAGTCTCCGTTGTACAACCCCTCTCACTGCCCCGCCACCATGCAACAACATATCGGCGTACCGACACACACACACTTTCCACCCCACACTCCTCTCACTAACACTATTCACCATCAAATTCACAGATAAGAACACTCTACATGCTACAGTAGAGAGATATGACGTCACTGGTTTTTATGAACTCCGTTACCTCAGACAGGTGGGTAAACACGTCGTTCAGAGTATGCAGAGAATGTGAGGAGTGAGCGTGGAGCACGCGAGCTGAGCGCGGCATCATTATCTCTGAACAAACACCGGTATCGGCAGCGCATACATTAACGGCGATCACACATAAATGCGGGTGTACGGGCATATATTTTGCTTTATCTATAGCTAAACAAACAAGGAATGAATGAATTCCTTTTATTCACTGTCACTTATCTAAATCTCTCATCATTGTCATAGCTGACCCAGTTACTATCTATGGAGCTAATGGTTGAGTCAAGTGAACTCGAGGCATTAAAATGGCTTCAAATGATTAACTTTGTAACTTTAACCGTAACACTCATTAATTAATAAAAATATAATCACTACACTTGACTGACCATGTTCCATATAATCAGAACATAATTATACAAGCCTGCCATGACTCATATGGTGACGAGGTTTTTGGCCTTCACAATGGGAATATTTAATCAAAGTAATAATGACATAATAACACAATAGTTGCCCAGCTCTGCTGTTATTACAATTTCGATTGAAAAGACAAAATATGATGAGGTAATTGGTACAAAATCAAAAATGCTACAACAAATCTCTGGACTCTGGTTTTAAAACCTGTCTAAAGTTTGATAGAACTGGTTTTAAGTTGTCATAAAACAAAAAATAAAGTCGCACTGTTAATCGCTACACTGCGTGTCCTCACTTCACATGTTCACATATTTATAACACGTGATCGTCTGAATTTTTCAGCACACAATTATTGTCAAGGTCAGCAGGAAAACAAACATTGGACGTTCGCAGTCTGCTGATGAGGTTAAACGTGTTCCGTACGGGAAACATACGCGTAAACTAAGGAGTGTGCTCGTATGCGCGGGCGCCGATCGGCCGCGTGCCGCCGCGTCTCGAGCGCGTCGCCTCTCGCGACATTTGCGCCGAAATAGAAATGCTTCTAGAGTCACGCCTGCACCAGACCACCTCGACAGACTGTCACCTTGGCGAATGTCCACCTATTGATGTGGTCCTTAACTTACATCCATCCAATTTGCATATATTAACTTAATTTTGAAGACGAAGCCGCATTTTGAATTGTAAACGTGTTTCGATATGTTTAACCATCAAATATAATAAATAGATAAATAGATTTTTTGGAGTCTGTAGAACGGTGCACTAACTAATTGGACCAATGCAATCATGACGCAAGTAATTCAATTAAAATCTACTAAATAAAAACATGAAAAATATAAAAAATCCTAACATAAAAATCTCCAACATAAATGAGCGAGAAAACTGTGGTTATTAAAAAACTTTACGCCTACTTTGCAACCTTATTCTGGGATTTCAACTTGGACAGTTAACCTCTCACCAAAGCGTGAATTTAATTTGATGCAGCCTTTGGAATCTATCGTAAAAGTTAAGGGCTATAAATTACACATTTTATTCTAGGTGTAAAAAGGAAAGACCATAAACTTGTTGGGAGTATTACAGCTTCGAGCCAGAGTAACCTAAGTGAGTAGTTTCGATAGCTAGACAGCTCATTAGGACGGATAGACTAGACGCTCTCACGTCAATACACAATTCTGTCGTGTCGTCCTGAGTGTGACCCGTTTAGAGGTGATACGTAGTTACTTCTATTTTTTTTACCGAGCTAACTATTATTTGCTTGAATATTTTCGTTCGGATTCAGAACACGAAGATTTTGTAATAATGATCATCTGTTTTATAAACCCAGATAACATGAATAAATAATCAACATAAGTGGTATTGTAAAATTAAACCCATAAGGATACCCCTTTTTTTTCAGGATGGTAAATCTTCAAATGACCCCTCCCGCTCTGAGTGGAGCGGAAAGGGGTGTCATACTCTTACTGACTAAAACCCACCCGTGTTCCTTCCTTAGCCCTTTATGTTCCGGGCCAGCGGTAACCCTTTCGGACAATCCCGCTGACCCGGCAGGCTTCGGCCCTAACGGGCCCCTTCAATTGATGCTGACATCTCTTTGAGGCACGCGTGGAACACGTACGCGCCGTCCGGAACGGGCCTGTTCCTGATCAGACGGTGAGCTGCCCATTACTCTCCGCCCGCAGGCCCGCGCCTAAGGTGGCCGGTACCCCTAAGGTACCCCTTTGTACACGACACGGTTTCTTTACGGTATGGCATATAAACCTCGCCGAAGCAAAAACGTGTCTCTCAACAATTTAAGCTTCCATAGTGATCCATACATCATCATCACATTCACATCAACATTTTTTTTTTACCTTGTTCTCACTTATAGAAGCAACAATAATAATGCACCCACGATTTGTAATATCTTGATTTAAAAGAGTGTCCATGGAGTTTCTTGTCCGTTCTTCTCCATAGAGATCTACGTTTTGGAATGGGCAACTAGCTTCAACTTTCTGACTAACTACTAACTATTTTAATTTTGACAATTCAAAAGTGCCTGTACAAGGTTTAATTGAAACAAATGCTTCGAGTTTGAGTTTGAGTTTGACATCACTGACGACCGTGCCTACCCACGGCGTATAAACCGAGCTGTAGAAAAACCGTGTCCGTCAACAAGCTTCCATAGTGATCCATTCACACTGACGACTGTGCTTATACACAAGGTAGTTTTTCACGGCAAGAAAACGTGTGAGTACAAAGGGCCTAACACGGTAATGGCTTTACCTACAACCACAACTGAAGACAATATTAAATTATTATAAACCCAAAACAGCCGCGCATACCACATCATCTATGTATCATACACGGATATAGATGATGTGGTGTGAACGGCTGTTTAACCGTCACTTCCCACCTTCTTCCGATCACATCTACGACTGAGGTTAATAGAACGGACCAGCCTGTGAGAGTCAGTGAGATCAATCACTCGGCTATTAGGGAAGTAAAGTATCCATTCCAGAAAGGAATCTCATGTTATCATGACATCTCATAACTTGTTCCAAATTGAGACTAATGACGGATTTAAACGATAGTTTATCATCAATTTTTTACATTGGCTTGTTAGAAATGTGCAGCTTGGCAACACTTGACGCCACCGTATCTACGACACAGCAATCTGTTCATTTTTAAAGAAAGAAAGAATGAAAAAGTATTTACATACTGATGGAAAACTAAAATCCTCATAGCAGACATTTTCTCTGAATACTTTATTTGTGTAACTGACAGCAAGCTAAGTCTTCAGAAGAACACAAAAACTAACTCAAAACATTAAAGAAGTTTATGAACTGTTTCAGTTACGCTGTAATCAAGTCATTGCTGTACGCTTAAGTAACTTACTTCGTCCTTTCTACAATCTTCTGAATTACAGAATTCCAAGTTACCTACTATCTTAGTACCTACTTAGACTAATAGGCGTATGAAAACGTTAAGATATGAGCTGACTCGTACCCGAACCTTTATTTGAGAGTATTTAAATACCAAGCCTGCAGTCTTGCGTATTAAGAAGCCAAGGGAATCCTACCAAAACCAAAATAAGTTATTATTAAAACTTGTACGGACAGCAACAAAACTCGATAAACACTTCAGTTTTTTGAATCTCAGTTATTGAGCAAAATATTTTTTCAAAATTGCAACAGCAGTACAATGTAATTTTGGACAAATATTTTGCTCAATAACTGATAGATAAAAAAACTGAATAGATTAAAAAAACTGAAGTGTTAATCGACTTTTGTTGCTGACTGTACCTAAAGTACCTTACTTGTACAGTTCAATCTAACTTTTTGCAAATTGTACGAAGTACAAAAGTAAAGGTTAATATTAGTCGAAACATAAGATAAATTGCATTTAAAAAGGAAATTGCTAGAGAAATGGATTAGTTGCCCCAAGACTCTCAAGAGAGAATAATATATAATATAAGATAGTGGGCGGTACTCGGCAGGTTAGTTAGATGGCCTGCACGTACAATGGTCAAATAAAACGATATCATATTAAACTAACTACATCGCTGCACTAACTGTTAGCCTACTTCTAAAACGTCGTTTTCGTGATAGGATGGACCGTAATTAACACGTAATAGCACTTCACAACATTTTATTTCACCACATTATGTCTGACGTGAAATAAACAACTAGGAAATGTACGCCTACATTGTATAGATCTACACATACACGTATGTGATCAAAATATTTGGTGTAATCGAGAAGGGTTGTGCATTGAACAATTTTAGGAAAAGGGGTCAGTAAAAATTCCGGACGAAAAGTTTTCTTGGCGCTAACGAAGCCAGAGGGTATTCTGCGGCTTTCGGAATAATTAATCGAAAATGTAAGCGAACGAAACCAAAAACATCATCCTCTAGAATATAAAGTTACAAGGTATATAAAATATTGGATGAGAAATTATAAGAAAACACAATCTATTAAGAAGAAAAACGCGTTGCCTGAATGAAAATCGGGAGTTGAAGTGAACATAAGCATGCATAAAAATTGGGGGAACGCGTTTTACTGATCACACTCACGGTTTTTATTTAATAAAAGTGAGGGGAACAGGAAGTATACGGAACCACCTGTCTTTATTTTCATTATTTGACATTTCAAACAATGTTGAAAGAGACACAAAAATTCTTTGCTCCCAAAAACCTCGGTGCCTGAATAGTAGTGATATTAAAATGAATGAAAGAAAGTTAAATTACTGTATCCCATTAACCACTTGCAGGAAGCCTTGCAAGTACTTATTTATATCGCATATAGAGGCGCATTTATTTAGCAGTTTACTACGCCACACCAATTCATTTATAAATAATCAATAAGGCGCGAGCTTATCTACATACAACATACTGTTAGATTAGGCCATGGTTTATACTATTTTATATGGATTTTCGACTTTTCTGGTTCGAGGTGGCCATGGAGCGCGAAAAGAGTTCCTGGAAGGATTTGGGGGAAGCCTTTGCCCAGTAGTGGGACAGTATAGGCTAAAAAAATATATACGGGTTTTAAACATAACTACGAGTATAATGAGTTTGTCATTCTTGGGGCGGTTTGCCATAATGGCGACGTAGCGTTGGAAGGCCTCAAGGTGACGACCTTGTGAAGGCCGCATGAACCCGTTGGATGCGAGAATTACAGAACCGGTCGAAGTAGAGGTGCTTTGGGGGAGGCCTATGTCCGGCAGTGGACGTCTTTCAGCTGAAATGATGATGATGATAATGAGTTTTAACAGAAATTATTACTTATAACCCTTTGCTCCCTAGGCGTCTCTCTAAAAACTCCATCGGTATGGTATCCAATTTTTTTGCGTCCCAACAAACTTCTCCAAACGGATAAATGGTCGATGTATACAACAACATTAATTGCCGACCTTTCTCATCACGTCATATCCACCATCTACTTCGCTTTCATTGTTTCATAAATTAATTTACATAATACATAATGGTAAGACGTCTAAAAATAACTCGGGGTTTGTGTTTAATTACTCCAATTAAGCGGGATCAACTTGTTCGCTACGTGGAGGTACTATCGCGGGAATAGTTATGAATATTTGCACCAACGAAGTAGAACAAACCCACTATATTAGTGTAGTTGAAAATTTTTCAGTATTAATAAGCTTTGCTCAGTTTTCCACTACTAACAACAGTGTAGACTGTAGTTAGTAGTGGAAATAGTCCCAGCTTGGTAATAAAGCGTGTAGTTCCTACACGCTTTATTACCAAGCTGGGACTATTATTTTTCTTATTACGTTTGTTGTCGGTTCCAAGACCTTATAAATAGCTCTCGTTGTATTTCGTTTGAGACGGTAATGTAGATTCTGGATTTCAAAAGCGGTGGAAAAGTGGATCAAATTTTCCATTTGAAGGTATGTAATAATAATAATAGATATCTCTATAAATAAAACAAAGTCGGATTAGTTACAACATAATATATAATATAACTCAAGAACGGCTGGACCGATTTTATAATGTTTGATTTGTCTCCGCACCGAATAGCTGCCAGTATCATCACAACGCTAAAGACTCCTTCAAACAAGCGACACGTGATAAAATCGCGCACGACACAAAGGCACCGCAAGTCGCGCAACGAGCGGTGCCTTTGTGTCGCGCGCGATTATATCGCGTGTCGCGCCTGTTTGTAGGAGCCTTAATGTTTTCCCATTGTTGTCTTATTTCTTTTTAGTATATTCGTGTATATATGTATATTTATTTGTGCTTATATTTATACGTAATTAGGTATATATATATACTATATTTATAGTTTTAATAGGTTTATGCGTATCTTTATTGTATACTCGTATATCTAAAAATATGTATTCCTCAATTTTCATGATTGACCCTATCATTGTTGGTCTCTGCATCACGAAAAGATTAGGTAGAAAATGCCTATAGCATTAAGTCCGCCTCTGCATTTGTCTGCTTAAAGTATTAAATAAATAGCAGAATAACTACAAAAACATGGGAAACTTTCACGAAAAAAATTATTACTATAATTCATTTCTCATACATTCCGTTCTTATTGATTCTGAGGACCGTCTCAGAATCACCTGGACAACTTCGTATCGGTATACGGTCAGCTTGTGAATGATAAACAACATAAAAACCTAATGACATCAAAGAAAAAGTTGGTCCTCCTGAAATTCAAGCAGATTTAATTATCACTAAAATGTCTTTTTATGAAAAATAAATAAAACTTTAATGACATATCCAAACTGTCACGTCCGCCAACATACAGTTATTGTTACGTACTTGTATGAAAAAGTTTGTATTACTCAAATAAATAAATGATTAAAATAATATTTCCTGAAAAAACGTGTTTCATGTAGACTCTAGAGATTTTGTGTTTATTGCACTTTGTACGGCGTGTTGTTTTACGACTCATTATTTATTCACAGATATTATGGCTCATTACTTTCATTAGGTATTAAGTAAGTAACGGTAGAAGACTCTTAAGTAAGTCGGGTATAAATAGAGATTATTTAAGTAAGCCACAGGTTAATATTAATCGTCTTAGTAAAACTTGGAATTATATGTTAGTCGCGGGCACAGTGCGGGTTGGTAGATGTCACATGTCTTCGAATTTTTGGTTCTAGGATATGCTGGTTTCCTCACGGTGTTTTACTTCACTGTTCTGAGAGCAGTGGTGTTGAAATAATTTACACAAAGTAAAGCGCCTGTCTGGGTTCGAACCTACGACTATCAATCTCAGTCTGAATCATTTTGAAAGATATTACTAATCCATTGCTACATTATGCTCGAAAAATTTGTCTGCTCAGCAACGTAAATTACGCAATAAATGTTTTTGAACCGTCAAAATTAAAGCTATTGCTACTGATATTTTGTCACGCAATTACCCCGCATGCATTGAAAAGGCTGAATAAGTTGGTTGAGAGAATGAATGAAAGACGACCAACAAAAGGAATTAATATATGAGGCGGATGTTAGTAAGTAGAGACGCCCTAAAAGGGCATACACCTACACATGCTGATCTTATCAGTGACATGTCTTTGTAAAAGGTCAGGTACGCAGTTCCCGCAACCGACCGTGTTATGACAATGTATTACAACGCGGACGAAGCAACAGAAGCATGTGAGTTTTGTTGGGTAGTTGGGTACTGTTAGTTCCTGTAAACTCCCTCGAGAGAAACCGTGAGTCAATAAGATGTATGTTTAAAGACTAGTCCGGTAAGTCAGGTTTATTGTTTAAGGCTCGTACTTAACACTGATTGCGAGTATCGATTTCATATTAACTATTCTTAACACATATTGAAAAACTGTTGTTTAAAAAATTATACGAAGTATGTTGCTCGCAACGTTGCGTCATATGCGCCTTAAGCCTTTGTCAAACATATAATAATAGGGTTTATACAACGCTGAGTGTTACTTGAAGGCCAGGCATGTGATTGCATACGTCTGTCTAGTTCTGTATATATGAAAGGAAAACTGACGTAGCACTGACGTAAATGCTACGTAGACAACGATCACTGAATATTTATCACTATTGCAGACGGAGGAGCGCTTCTGTTAACAGATTTAGTACCAGCAATCGATAGTAGTTAGATTTACACGTCAATCTTCATGTCAGTGGCCAAAAATAAATATCGGAGCTCGGCAGCGCGTGAGCACGCGACATTTAGCGTGGAGTGCGGGCGCCGGGATCGCCAGGACATTTGCCAACTGATAGAGCTATATATAGCCCACAAATATGCGCGTGACCGACCACTTCGGGTGACACGTCTATTTTAAGTAGGTACAATAAAAATGTTCGCAGATAAACACGGAAGAAATCGCTACATTCTTGACATTGTTTGCTATGCCTGAACGTTTCTTGGTTTGGACAATGATGTTGATGACGCATTCGCACGCATGTTTTTCGTTGCCATATCGCTTGAGCGGTCTAGCGCACTATAGGAGTAGGTAATACTTGAACTACGAAAAATCGTAACGCCGCCGCGCCGGTTGTGCGTATCGAGTTCGTAGTGGTCGCTCCGAAATGAAAGCGCTGTCAAAGCCTTATTGCAAAGTTTTAAAACCAATGTTTTACATAGAACAATACTGTATTTACTCAATACTGTATTTTTAATTATTTATTTATATTATACTTCATTGTACACCAGAAAATACAGAACAAAAAAATACGATCATCACTACAAAGCATACAATCGGCGTGGTACGATATTGGCCCATTAAAATGTTTAATTGAAGTGCAATGGATGTGGAAAATTGCTGACGCTAACTAGCTTACTTTGAACTAATAACGAAATGAAAGGTTTATTAGTTAACTATCGTTAAAATAACTATAAAATGTGCGACCCGAGCTCATCAATATTAAGTAGGTACAAAAATAAAGCGTGGAGTTAGTTCCACGTGCTCCCACGTCACCGCGTGTCAATGTCCAACACTTTGTTTGTACGACACAACACACAATATATTGTTACACGTTTAATATTATACAATCTATTTTAATCTTTTGATACTAACTATTTACACTAGATTCTAAATTAAATGACTAACTAACGTACTATAGGTACAAATAAATACAAAATCAACGGACACTAGACGTTGAAGTACTCGTCCGCATCTCTGTCATCCAGAAACGTGCCCAGAAGACGGGCAGCATTGCCACGTTGAATGGCAATGCTAATTCTTTGGCCAAAGAACGACCCAGCCCTCTGGTCACGTGAAGTGTAATCTTATGATGATAAGTATGGATTTATTTTTTACTCAAAGCAATTTCATTTTTCTGGTGATTGGCTTAGGGCAACGAAAAAGCAATAATAATTCATCTATAATTGGAAAAGTTAAATAAATTCCATTTTAAAGTTGAATAATCGTTCATCATATTTAATAAGCTGATTTAAATTAATTGAAACGTCTTAACTCTTAAATAAAATTGGGCTGTTAACGATTTAACGGCGAAATATCCACTTGAAACCTTCAACGTTCAGCGTCTATTCAGAAATATTCAATCTCATTCAAGTCCATGGCCGATGAGTGGCATTCAATAAGGGTTTACCTCAGTTTTGTGAGGACACAGCTTTAGAAAACAAGTATGACCTTTGTTCGATTTATTCAATAGCTACTTGTATTCTACTTGTTGAAATGTTTTCATATAAATACCTACAATTATTGTATCTCCATGTGGAGGTGATAAAAGTCGCTTCTTTTATTTAAAAGTAGGGCTTAAAATATTTCGCAATTTACAGAACAATGGGTGAATATACAATAGAGGCTGGCACGGCATGGCGGGGAC
This sequence comes from Luperina testacea, assembly GCA_927399505.1. Taxonomy (NCBI): domain Eukaryota; kingdom Metazoa; phylum Arthropoda; class Insecta; order Lepidoptera; family Noctuidae; genus Luperina; species Luperina testacea. Next base: position 12,964,065 of record OV656762.1, read on the forward strand.
GCAGGCGCTGCGCAGAACGCGAGCGCTGCCAACGTGCAGCAGTTCACACGACCGCCTAATTTATAAATGTCATTAATTTACCAAGAGATATCCGACGTCTTACTGCAAACAGCAACAGACAAGTTTTAATTAGTAACGGCAGTACCGTCCGCCGCGCTAGTACTGTAGCCTTAGTAATTTAAAGGGAAAATTACAGTTTGGTAGAATTTTTTAAATACTATCACCCTAAGGTTGGCAAACAATGCAAACCCATGAGATTATGTTTGCCTCTATGCTGTTTATAGCAGTGCACAAAGCATTATATAAATAAAAACGAAATATGAAAATATCATAGGCATATCACAATGTAACCTTTTAATATAATACATATTATTTAAAAAATATTCCAATTGAGTTGTATAAAATAAGTACCTACACGAACCTGTGGATGAAGTATCCCAATTTTCTCTCGTGAATAGTAAATACATATTTTGCCAGCAAGCAGGGTATTTTTACGTATAACTTATTGATATTTCCCTCTATTATGAGAATATGAATGAATGCTTTTTACAAATTGAAACTCTTAATAAAAATTTTGAAATTGTATGTGGGTTCCAGTGGAAAATTTTGATTTGTGTACCGTGATTTTTTTTTCTAAATGGGCCCGCTCTTGAGCCCTATCACGCCTGATGGAAAGCGATGGATGAGGTCTATGATGGAACAAGCGTGCCCAGAAGATGCCATGCCTTTTCACTCTTGATTTGAAGGCAGACCGGTTAAATTTGGGAGGGAACACAGATGCCGTGCCGGTAGAGAGTTCCACAGTTGTGACGTTTCCCAATTGATCGTTAGACAATAAATACGCCGAAGCCTGACCGGAAGTGTATTCATTAAAAATGACCCAAATCTAACGAACACACGTATTAACATGATTGCGCTCTCCCAAAATGAAACGAAAATAGCATTTTAATTGCATGTCAGCATGCAAAAGTCTGTGAACGTTATTTGCAAAGTTATTTCCCTTCCAGTTCCATCTCCTTGGAAACCACAACAATACACCATTGTCTTTACCGTCTTAGCTTTAATCAGCCGCTCTTAAACACCAAGAGAGTATCGTTTTCTCTCGGCCAATGTTGAATTTAACTCAACAAACAATATACCTAGCTAATCTGCGTAGATTATAATCCATACTGATATTATAAATTCGAAAGTAACTCTATCTGTCTGTCTGTATGTTAATACAGACAGACAGAGATTATAATAATTAATATAATATTATAATCCACGCAGATTAGCTAGGTATAGGTATTGTTTAGTAAAGTAACTCTAGTAATGTTTGTGTAAAGTAACTCTGTCTGTCTGTATTAACATACAGACAGACAGACATACAGAGTTACTTTCGAATTTACAATTAGTATGGATTATATCCACGCAGATTAGCTAGGTCGTATTGTATGTTGTGTATTGTTTGTTGCGGGATGCAATCTATCTCTCTGCCAAATTTTATGGAAATCCGTTCAGTGGTTTAGGCACTGAACGGATTTCGATAAAATTTGGCAGAGATATAGATTGCATCCCGGGGCCTTCCTCGGGATGCAATATACCTAGGATAGTTTTTATCGACATACCTCGCGGGCGAAGCCACGGGCGGAAGCTAGTTATGTATAAATAAGTAATAAAACATTCTGTTCCGTCACAATAACAGAATTCCAACAACAAAAATGTTATCTCGTGAATACTTGATGGAGTTAATTAAATATTTCGGCGAAAATGTTACAGATACAGACAGGTAATGTAAATCACTTGTTTAACATCGTTTGTGGAAAAATACTTTTCATGGAAACGTAAAAAAGGACCATGGGCACTTTTGAATGAATACTAGACCCACTTTTTAATGTTGTGCAACAGCGATGAAACATATGTCATATGACTGCTCTTGACGTTTACTTTATTTCATTATATCGCAGCTAAGTTCAAATCCAGCGCGAAAATGGCGTTTTAGTGCGTTCAAAAACTGATAACTGGATTGGATACTGTGTATTATGGAAACTAGACGGCGGTGTATAATGTGCCCGTGATCTGTCTTGCGACAAAGGCGACACGTTTTGCAAGAGGCGTTAATTGAAATTGAACCTGAATTTGTAAACTATATTTCACAAAATGCACTAATACAGGTAAATAACATATTTTATAAATATGTAACTAATATGTAAACTATGTATCTAATTCTAACATTAGAATTAGAATTCAAAATATTTGTAATTATGTACCTAGACTCACTCACTTACTTACGTTTTTAAAAAACGCAAAAAATAGTACATTACTTCAGAGGGAAGAAAGTGACAGTTCCATACCGAGATTATGGCATTTGCGCCACGAGCTTGCGAGGGGCGCAAACCATTTGAGGTATGGAACTGTACTTTATCCTGAGGGATGTATAGTGCTTTTTATTACACCTACGAGGAAAATTATGGACATATAAGTATTGTTGTATCTGCATTTAGATTTTTCCGGCAACAGATTATCAACAACTTCTTGGGCCGTCTCTAATAGTTCTGGCGGTGTGTTAGGGATAACATCATCACTGTCGCTCGAAGTATCCATATTTTACAAAAAACACAAAGATAAATGTGTTTTTGCGAAAATGCGCGGGCTTTTCCATTTTTTATTCGCCCGTTTCTGGAGTAGGCTAAGATCATAAGGTCATGCAGCCACTTCTTCCGTGATTCCACGCGTTTTATATACAAAAATAATTTCGTTTTTAATTTTCTGTATGCACCAAGGAGGTTGGTAACTGGTAAAAAAAAAACTGTATGTGGCCAGTAACAATTTACTTGAAATTTAATTAGTAGACAGTTAAAATCTCTTGGCAGTATGACTGCTGACAAATTAAAAAAAAAGAAAAACCGGGTATGTAATGGAATTTCATACATTTTTCCCACCCTTGGGTGGAAAGGATTTTCATACAAACTTCCATACCTTGGGATGAAAGGATTTGAAGGGCGGGATAAAGGCGTTTCTTCCCTCTAATTGGTATAATTAGTATGTATTTTCAGAGCAGGTGTGATAAAAAAAACTTTTTCGCGCTGGATTTGAACTTGAACTGCCATAAAATGAAATAAAGTACACTTTAAGAGCTTTCATATGACATATAATTCATCACTGTTGAACAATGTTGAACGTTTTTAGAAAACGCAAAAAAAAACATTTTCGCGCTGGATTTGAACTTAACGTCATATAATGAAATAAAGTACACTTTAAGAGCTTTCGTATGGCATACAATTTATCACTGTTGAACAATGTTGAAAAAGTGGGCCCAGAATGACGCATGGTCCTTTCCTCCCTAAAGCTTTTTTTTTGTACAATTAATGATCAAACGAACTTACCCGTACGTGAAGTTCGATCATTATTATATAAGCAGCTTCATTCGACGCGATTTTCTTCTTTTACATGTTGTAGCTGAGTCCTAGGCATTGGCTTCACACAGATTTTCAGATAAAATAAGTAAAAAAATAAAAACCATATGGCAATACTGGGGTAATTTTTCACATTCAACTCGCTCGGCGGTAGGTACTTCATTCTTGTTTAAAGCATTCTTTATGTAGGTATATATTTACCTTAATATCTACCTACATACTATATAACTATAGATTAGTAGATAGGGACTAGGTATATTGTTGTACCAGGATCTATCTTCTTGGTTTCATTTTTAGGGTTGGGGCAAAAGGGTGGGTTCTTATCATCGCGTCGAATGAAGCTGCTTATATAATAATGATCGAACTTCACGTACGGGTAAGTTCGTTTGATCATTAATTATATTTCACAGCTTCATTCGACGCGATTTTCTTCTTTTACATGTTGTAGGATGTTCAGAGTATCAGTAAAATGAAACCAGATAAATGGTATCTAAAAAATCAAAACTTCTTTATTGAAAACAAAATAATTATGTATCCAAATTGGTTGTTAATGCATTTGACAAAATCGTATTTGCAAATTGATTAGGATCATCAACTAATTCCTTATTATAGAACTTAGCAAAAACTTTGGACGACTCTGACCATCCGGCAGTTTTGCGGATTACATCCAGACTGACACCGAGTCGTTTAGCGGAAGAGGTGGAAGAATGGCGAGTGCTATGAGCGCTGAAAACTGACGTGTCAACTCCACTGAGGGAAAGTGTACTTTTGATCCAACTGCTAAGTGTTTGTGAGGTTACTTTATTATATGGTTTTCTATATGAAATGAATAAATTGTTATTTCTATTACGCAACAATTTTGTTTTATATAAATATTCCAATAAGGATCTAGCAGGGCATATTTCATGTTTTTCGTTGTAGAAGGGTAGTTTTAATAGAGGTTGTAAAGAGTTAACTCGTGATGTTTTAATAAGATCGGGTACTGCTATGATTATATTAGTGCTTTGAATTTTTATATTATTAACATCTATGAGTGAGAATGTTTGAACCCGATGGGCAGTTACTAGTGCCAGCAACGTAACTGTCTTTTTAGATAACATTTCTAAATTAAGCTGATCGTTAGGCCATTTTTGACCTAAATACTCCAAAACCACATTTGGATCCCAAGTAACACTGTATCTAGAAGCGGGCGGTCTTAACCTAAATATACCTTTCATAAATCGCTTTAAGTCATCATCATTCAAAGTTTTTGGAAATAGAAAGTGTAATGCAGATTTGTGTGAATTTATTGTGCCGTATTTCGCACCATTTTTGTAACATTCTGTTAAAAAATCAATAATTACTGGAACTGAACCAATCAAATAATCATACTTATTTTTATTACAATAATTAGCCCACAATTTAATAGTGCTATCATACTGCTTGTATGTATTTTTAGATAGCGATGATAACATAATATCGATTGAATTTTGTGAAAAAAATCTTAGTTGTAGTGCTTTCCTGACAATTTGGCGGCAATTAATGTTAGCGTTTGATGGAGACTGTGTGATAATCTGGAAGGAGATTTTAATAGGTTAATATTTGGTTCGAAATATAACGGTTCTGAAACCATAAGTCTTTTAAAAATGGGAAACCAAGGTTGTGTTGGCCAATTTGGTACAACCACTATCCCTTCAGATCTATCATTTATTATTTTCTGTAACATCTTAAGAATTAACGCAAAGGGGGGAAAAGCGTAAAATCGCATTCTATACCAAGAAATTGTAAATGCATCTACCGCGTAAGCATCCGGGTCGCTTTTCCAAGAAATATATACAGGACATTTAGTATTACAACGACTTGCAAACAAATCGATTTTGGGTTGACCAAAAATTTTAATAATTTGTTTGAAAGCCGTTCCACACAGTTCCCATTTTGTATCTGCAAACTTTTTTCGTGATAAACTATCTGCTTCAATGTTAGCTTTGGTATTAATATACGACGCAAATATTACTATATTATGTTCCTCACACCATTCCCATATTTCTCGGGTAATTTGATTTAAATGTGGATACTGTACAGAACCCATCCTATTTATACATGAAATAGCAGTGACATTATCAATGCGTAATAACACTTTACAATTTTGTAAATGTTTTGCAAACACTTTTAATGCTAAGAAACTGGCCTTTAATTCTAGTTCATTGATATGTTGCGTGGTTTCATTTCGTTTCCAAAAACCATGAGCTTTATTGTTGTTGCAAAAAGCGCCCCAGCCAGTCATTGAAGCATCAGAAAAAATTTCTAATTTAAATTCTCTAAGTGTTAAAGGCTGTGTTTTAATATCTAGATTTCGTAACCACCATTCTAAATCATACATTACTGCGTGGGGTATATCGATTATACTGTTATAGCCAGGATTATCTAATAAGCTTAGGTACTTATGACGTTCAAGTTGTTTAGTGTAACCCCATGCATATTGAACGGCAGGAGCCGCAGACACTAACAGACCAATCAGGCGTGCAAATTCTCTAAGTCTACAAGTTTTCTTTTTTAGAAACAACTTTAATTGTTCTCTAATTTTCGATTTCTTATTATCTGGCAATTCTAAACACATATTGGCGGAGTCAAACATAAAACCAAGATATTTACACCTTTGTTTTGGAATAAGGCAACTTTTTTCATGATTTATAATAAAGCCTAATTTTTCTAGCAGATTCATAGTCAACTTTACATTATTTTCACATTCTTGAAAAGAGCTCCCTATGCAACATATATCATCTAAATATATGACGGAAATCATGTCTCTGGATCTTAAATATTCCATCACAGGTTTCAAAATTTTTGTGAAAACGTAAGGACATGTACTTAAACCAAATGGAAGACAATTGAAATTATATAATGTATCATTATACATAAATCTTAGATATTTTCTGTAGAGATTATGTACCGGAATTAAAAAATATGCGTCTTTCATGTCGATTGTAGCCATATAACAGTCTTTTGTTATAATTTTTGTAACAGTTCTATAATCTTCCATTTTAAAATGTTGTGAGATGACATATTTATTTAAGCGTTTTAAGTTCAAAATAAAACGATTAGTTCCATTTGGTTTAGGTACTAAAAATATAGACGACAAAAATTGTTGATCGTGCGGCGTACATCTTGATATGGCACTTATTTTTAAAAGTGAGTTTATTTCAGTATCAAAATCAAGAAGTTCCTTGTTTGTTCTAGTATGAAAACTAGGTTTAACATCATCAATAGGTTCTGATGAGAAAGGAATTTTGTATCCTTGAATCCAAGATAAGATGATAGGGTCATCAGTGATCTCGTGCCACTGTTGTAAAAAATGTTGTAGACGACCCGCAAAACGTACCTCTACTGGCGCTTCCGTTGTTGTTGGCGATGACGCGACGGCGGCGGCGACGATCGACCTCCTACTTCCCGCTGTTGAAAGCTGTTCCTCATGCGGGTCTGGTACTGGTACTGGGCTGCGCGTGGTGCCCCTGCATCGGTTTTGCCCGCTGGTTGCCGTTGCAGGGGTTTCCAGTTTGACTGACCTTGGCCTTTATTTTTCAAGAAATTACTTTTATTAAATTTTTGATTTCTGAAGGAAGTAGTGACTTTTGTTGATTTCAAGTCGGTGCCGGATTTCTTGATGGTTTTTGCCAATTTAAGTGTATCAGAAATATTTTCTCCAAATAAGTATCTATCTCGAACAGTTTCTGTCATAGTTTCTTTCTATCACTATTTATTGACGAAATTATAAAATGTCTTCGAGTTTTCGTTTCGTTATAATGACTGTCGCAAAGGATGCGACATGCATCACTGATAGGTTTGAGCACTTTTTGTGGCGAGAAATCTTTTTCTAATAAGCTATCTACGGCCCGCGATAGTGCAGCTAGTGTCGAACGAACCTATCTGGTTTTGTTTTGTCTCCAGTATATTATCTCGTTTTACAAGATTTTCAGCTATAGCAGCTTTGGTTTCAGCATTCAGTTTTGGTGCTAGTATCATTTCGCAATTAGACGGTACTAGGTAATCCTTCAATAGTTTGTCTTTTGTATCTTTCGGTAATCCTTTTACAAGAATTTCGTGCCACCTAGCTGCAATGTCTTTGTGAATTGGTTTACCGAGAACCGTTTCGCTCTTAGGAGCATCGCCTAATAAGGCGAGGATTTCATCATCTAAAGATTCAGTCTCTCTTGTGTTAGGGTCTATAGGATCGCTTACTAAGATTTCTTCCGGGCTAGACTTTGGTGCCATACCATTGTCCGACATAACTTTATCATTACTGTGACCTAGAAAAAAGTCACAATAAGTAGATATTTGCGAAGCAAAACTACGATCAATTAATTTTTTAAATGAGGGTAGGCGTAGTCCCCGCTGGACTATGCGCAATCAAGCGTAACGGATGCAACCCCGCTGGTTGTTCGCATTACAAATAAAACAAAACATCACGTTGTATGTAAGACAATAATGTAGGTAGTAATAGGTAAGTATAAGTAGACACAATTCCCGCTGAATTGTGCGCAAAAATAAGCGTGACAGAAAACAACCCCGCTGGTTGAATCGCATCACATTTTTTATATATACTATGTTAGCTTGTATCAAATCAACGTGACAGAGGAAACCCCGCTGGTTTCTCGCATCACTCAATTGAAACAAAATTAACGATAAACGTAGGGAGGTAGTATTATAAAACTTACGTTCGGTTAATTCGTCATCCGACGATGATGAAGAAATAATACGCCGTCTAACTGTATTCACTCTGCGACGCTTATTATTATGATCCGTTTCCTCCGAATTGTATCTTCTTTTCCTATCCATTGTGAGCAAATTTTTTCTTGTGCGAAGCCTTTGCACACAGAACACAGAATGAAGTACCTACCGCCGAGCGAGTTGAATGTGAAAAATTACCCCAGTATTGCCATATGGTTTTTATTTTTTTACTTATTTTATCTGAAAATCTGTGTGAAGCCAATGCCTAGGACTCAGCTACAACATGTAAAAGAAGAAAATCGCGTCGAATGAAGCTGTGAAATATAATTGAACATACTTCAGTAAGGTGTAGGCAATATTACCAGTAAATTACTTCTTAGTCACACTAATATTATAAAGGCGAAAGTTTGTGAGTGTGTGAAAGACACGCAGGTAGTTTATAACCAGGATTAACACGTAGGCTACTTTTTATCCCGATATTCCTACGGCATCGATACTTACGCCGGTGTAAACGCGGGCCGCAGCTAGTAATGTATATAATTGAAGTGTTACGAACACTTACGCTACTGTGTTTAGCAATTTGCGGTTAATTAATGTTTTTCATTTACTAATTGAACTTAGTTGTTGTTGCTTTCACTGATTTGTTCTTTTAATGAAAGCTCCGGCGGACGAGGAACAGAATCTCTGATGACCAAACACCGCGAACTTATAAAAAACTAATTCAATGGGTTCGCTCATTAAACTTTATACATTTTGAAATAAGGAACCATTTAACATCCGCGAAGCTTTACATTTTCAGCAGAGATAATAAATGAAAACCTGAAAAATTTAGTAGCTAGCTTTTATTATTAAAGTGGAATATGGGAGGTCTCTATCGATGCGTTTTGTTTGTAATATCTACGCATATGACGTGGGTCCAATATAATGTCAAACATCTGAAAAGTCCTTTATCAATATAAATTTGGCTTTGTAATTTACGATTTTCGTTCCCTCGTTTTTCGTCCATAGATACACGCTAAAATAGGTACACAAAGAGCGTAAACGTTAAAAAATTTACGAGTGTTTTTGTGTAATAATTTATTATCCACTTGTGATATTGTTATAAAAGGCAACATTGTTTTTAATAATAAAGAAGCAACATGTCGTCAGTGTTTGTTGTCACCGTTTTACGATTATAATCTAGGCAGTAGATAAAAATATGCACAGGTATCTAGGTCCTACATATGCCGACTATAATGCGCTCTATTTTTGTCTATCTCGGGCGAAAATAAAGTCTAGCTACGAATACCCAACGTCTCTCGTATCTTCTCTCACAAATTAGGACACGTATTTTCAGTTTATTCAGGAGTAAAGTTTCGTGTATCCATGTTACATGATGATTCTCAAATAACTCAATAAAGGTAGGTATAATTACCGGTGTGCTATTTGAAGCTAAAATCCTATAATTAAAACTACGAGGCACGCTGCTGCGGTGGAAACATTGTAGTATGACTATGAAGCTACGTATGTACGTACGTCTGTGGTTTGTTAATTCCTATAGCTGCGTAGTTAGTATAATAAATTCAATTACTTTATAGTTTGTGTATGAAAAACGCTTTTAAATCGATACATGATGTTACTTGAATATCTTACATACAATGGCCATATTCTTGGTGTGTTTTAGGTTAAACTACGCTTGCAGAGGTTGGTCTGTGGATGGGTGACCATATTTACATTTCGAGACCCCTCCGTGTCTCGGAAAGTACGTTAAGGGGCTTACAGGACCTAAACGCAACAAACGCAAGTTTTAGCAACAATAAAAGTATATGATCGACTACAGTAAACAAAATCAGAAAAACAATGATATTTTTCAAAATATACGAGTATGCTAGGTTGATAGTGTGTTGAAAAAATAATACAACTAATTTGATAGAATATAAATAAAAGTAAGAGAAGAGGAGAGGAGTAAGTATAAGTATATATAAATAAATAAATAAATCATGAAGATACCTCTAAAAACTTTCTTTTTACAATAAAAACCATAGTAATATACATACAATCATTCTGATTTTTTTGTCAGATTATTCTACAAGCAACATACTAAAACACTAGTGTTTTAATTATTTAGGCCAAACAATAGATGTTTTGCAATTAAATAATTGCTTTATATTTTGCAATAAATTACCAGCGTTGTGTCATCGCGCTTCTCTTTCTTTTCTATACAGTCCGACAGTGACCGCGCTTTAGGTCATGTAAGCCCCTTAAGCCGTTGGTCCCGGCTGTCATTCGTGAATGCTTGACAGTTGTTACGGGTAGTCAGAAGCCCGAAAGTCTGACAACCAGTCTTACCAAGGGGTATCGTATTACCCAGTATCCGGCTTGTGGAGGTCATATTTGGCAGTCGCTCCATGTAAAATACTGATATTCAGCTGAATCCGGTTAGACTGGAAGCCGACCCCAACATAGTTGGGAAAAGGCTAGGCAGATGATGATGATTCTTGGTGATGTTTTTCAATAAGGTCAGTAGGCGTAGTACTCGCAACTGGCGTGCTTGTATGACTAGATTTATGAACTTAAGCGAAACAAAGGAATATGTAAGGATAGTGTAGAGTTTCTGCCCGCCCCAACGAGAAAGAGGCGTCATTTTATGTTTCTATGTAACTTACCTACATACTAACTGCAGTACAGCATTATCAGCCTATAGCGTTCCCACTGCTGGGACACAGGCCTCCTCTCTGTGAGTGGGAGTGGGCCGTAATCCGCGGGACCCAGTGCGGGTTGGTAAGAGTGCTGTATTTGCTAAGAAATCAACCAAAAACATTGCAGCTTTAACTACAGATCCGCACAAGTGCCCGTCTCCCATTCATTAACGTCCGTTAAAGTGTCCCATTCATTAATGATCTGTGGTCCCACAGAAGCGAATTCATGAAAGTGACAATAAAAACAGCTAGGTATCTCATTAAAACTGAATGAGAGGCGACTCTTTGCCCGCGTTTCCATAATATCTAGAGAGAATTTTCACATATGCGTAATTAAGCTCTTAACAATGTAAATTAATTTGATTGAGACGAACAAAATCTGTATTCTATAACACGTTAATTAAGACATGCAAATATTTAAGAACCTTTAACGCATGAGTTCCTACCATTGTGATGTATATACATAATAATATGTATATTGGCATACAGAAACCATCCATACAAAAGAAGTTTACCGACGACTACGTTCCACCAAATAAGTACTCGTATATAAATAGATCGTAAGTTACATTAATTGGAACAGTGTACTCGAGTTAATCTGAAACTGTTATAAATTAACGGAAATAAATGCATAATTTTACTCCTCCGATATTTCCATAAACTATAATTTACCTACTTGAAGAAGGTAGTTATCAGTATTATAGAGATGTTGCGATGATTTGCGGAGTTAATAGTATTAAACGGGCGGGCGGTCCGTCGGGAGTCAAACCGGGAACCGGTAATCAGCCACCGCCAGTGCCCTCTGCATTATTGACTACCTACCATTTGCAGTTACATAAGCATTATTTTTAAACAAACTATAAATATTATATAATACTAGCTGACCCGGCAAATTCCTAGGAAATTTCCGTCTTGATACTAAAGTTACCATGTAATAAGTTTCAATTAAATGTTAGGCTCAACTGGCGGGGATAACTTACCAAGTGATAATTGATCAGATGAATAATGATTAAATTACTAAAATGACTATTAAAAAATAAGGGTTGGTGATAGAGGGGTGAAAATTTAGGGTTATATGTATTTTTAATGGCACATTATAAAAAAAAATAAAATTAAAATTTCGTCAAAAAAATTAAAATAAAATGTTAGGGGTGGACAACCCTTATCACTTAGGGGTATGAAAAATAGATAGTAGCCGATTCTCAGATCTACTGAATATGCATATAAAATTTGATAAAAATTGGTCAAGCCGTTTCGGAGGAGTATGGTAACTAATATTGTGACACGAGAATTTTATATATAAGATAAAATTTGATAAAAATCGGTCAAGCCGTTTCGGAGGAGTATGGTAACTAACATTGTGACACGAGAATTTTATATATAAGATGTCCTCCCGGCATTTCCACTCACATCTCCTTTGTTACTCATTTTTAATTCACCTTTCATTCATTCTCTCAACATGACCAAACCATCTAAGCATACTCTTTTCACGCCCTAGGAGGACATATGCTGATATTATTGGTGATGTTCTTCAGAAAGGTCTGCAGGTGCGTAATACTCGCAACCGTAACGTGTATGACCAGGGGGCCGAAAAAGGCCACTTTGGCAGAATCATAAAAGGATAACATTATGAAACATAATATAGCGAAGACAGTCCGTGTTTTTCTTTTTTTCGCTGCACTACGTAGGTATAATCAAAGAGATTGGGATTAGATTTGGAATGGATTGATTGGTATTTTAGCACAGACAAAAAAAAATAACTGAAAAATCCTTCACCAATGGGATTTGATACGATTAACTTAACGGTTAACTGTTCATTATGATTCATAATGTTATCCTTTTATGATTCTGCTAATGTGGCCTTTTTACGCCCCCAGATTTATGGTTATAAATCTAAACGAGGCAAGAGTATGAAGGATCGTAGCAGGTGGTGTTCTGTAAATCGTAAATCCTGCGCACCCCCCTCGAAAGTCGGCGTGAGTTTATGTAGGTTTATGTAAATATCCTATTACATACTTGGTTACGATCTGCAATTTATATTTTTGCCTTTCTTATTGCAACTGCGCAGCTCTGATGAAACTCGTAGACGTAGTTAAGTCACCAAAAGAATGAAATTTTAATTTGAGAAATGAACTGTTTTTATTCGAAAATATCCATTGGGTTCTTAATAAACTGTCTACGACGAACCTGGTTACTAACTTATCCCCTTGAGGACCGTACATATATCCATACTAATATTATAAATGTGAAAGTGTCTGTCTGTCTGTTACCTCTTCACGCTTAAACCGCTGAATCGATTTAGATGAAATTTGGTATAGAGATATTTTGAGTCCCGGGAAAAGACATAGGATAGTTATTATCCCGATATTCCCTCGGGATCGAAACTAACGTGGGTGAAACCACGGGGTGCTGCTAGTTTTTCATAATTTTGAAAGTTAAATATTTTCAAATGAATGAGTTTGTCTTCTTCTATTCATTGTTTTTATTAGGCACATACAGATTATTTTATTGAATGATGTACCTTATAATTATGTGAATATAAGTAATTAAATTTGTAAAAATTCATTTAATTTCCTTTATTAGGTTTAGGTATTTTCTTCTTACAGAACTTCATCCTTCATTCTTTAGTCGTGGTAGTTTTAACAAGAAGAGGAAGCTTATCTTTTCAGCGCGCTTTAAATTATTGTAGTGCTGTAAGCTAGAATAGAAAATACGACCGCGGAAGGCATAAATAAGAGTCTTAACTGTTTTTAGCCTTGAGCAGTTTCAGTTTCAGTGCCACTAATTACAGCTTGAAGTTTTGATTAAGCGCAAAGTTTCTTACTTTTGGAGAAACTAGATTATTATTAAGGCATAAGGTACTTCTCTATGTGACATACTGTGACATACTGACATACATATATATACTAACATATATATATACTACCCTGTATATATATACAGGGTGCCAAGGATATCGACGCGCAACCAGTTACCATGGATTCAATACATGTTTCTGGACATCCTTGCGTTGAAATGTTTTATCAGTCATTTAATAAAGATGCAGTTCTATACATTTTGACAGCGTAGGTATTGCACTTTTGTAGGATACAGCTGAATTTATTTTTTAATAGATAACCGACGACAATTTCAACGCAGAGCTCTGCGTTGAAATTGTCCAGAATCATGTGCTGCATCTATGGTAGTTGGCCATGTCCCTGCCACTATAATAATTCCTACTGATACAGTTTTAGAAAAAGTTCGATCGTAATTCGTAGATCATCTGCCACCCATCATATTTGTGACACATTTTCCTTCTAATAATTCAGTTATGGTTTACGATCAACTATACTTTATGCTTCTGCAACATACTGTTTACGTACCTATCAGGAAACAATTGTTATTTCACTATCTCCGGAACACCGATTTGTGGCAAAGATGTTACAAACTTAGATTGAACTTCACGTGTACTGACGGCGCGGGCGTCGCACTAAGTGGAGACATTTTAAACAAAGACGTTCAAATTATTGAAAAAAAAAATTGAATTTGACTGAATTATAGAAGAATTGGTCCCAGCAGTGGAAACATTATTGGCTGAAATTGCATAGGCTTTTTGTTTAAATGATTAATACACGAAAAAATATAATTCATATGGAACATTTGTGTATCATGTTCAATAATAATTATATTTTGACTAGATACCTACTCATTTAGCACTAAATATATCTACTATTTAGTATGATCGATTCCTGTAATAGAGCAAACGATTACATCAATACTGATTTTACAGGTTTAATGTTTTTACATAGGTACTTAGGTTGTAAATTGAGCCTATAAACACGTACGTGCAGCTTGCTTGTAAAGGTATAGTAGCTTTAAAGCTAAACAAAACGTAAAAGAAAACAAACACAGTATCTACCCTTTCAGTTCAGTTTTTTATTCCGCATGTAATAAATATAATAATAACTTCGTCTACGTTTCAGTCACAATTTGAATGACTATTTTCTTTAGTAAGGAAAAAGGGGAGCGGAATGATGTAGCCCGCGGCGAACCAGAAACGACGTGAAATGTTCTATTTCATTATATAACGTTTATATCCTGATCTGAACATTACATATAAATACGGGAAAACTCTCGTGAACTCGAGTTGGAAGAGGAAAATGCGTGTTAGGTATATTTAACATTTAACGTACGTTTCCTCACCAAAAAGTTTTTAACATCGGTTTGTAACATCATAGTATCATTGTAGCTCGTTTGTAATACCTATTTACGTCAATGCGATTTACTATTATTTCATTTTATTACTTTTTTCGAGAAACTTACAGCTTATTTATACAGTGTTTCACAATATGAAATTGAAGGCCATTTACAAGTTTCCACTTATAAACACTAAAAATAAAACGAGAAAAAAAAGGTCGGTACAAAGTATCTATAACATAGATATGAAATAAATAGTACACGACGACAGTAGTATGACTATGAAGTCATATTACTGTCGTCGTGTACTATTTATTTTGAATTTATTGGAATTGTCCTCAAGTAATAGTTGTTGAACAGTTAAACTATCTACCTACGTCCCCCCCCCGGTGGGTTCCTGCATTGTCGAGGCGGGGGGGGGGGGGCTCAATAGCCGTGGTTTGGTCACCCACGGTGAAGCAAAGAGGAACCCGAGGAGGGGCCGCTCGTCAGGGCTTTTGCCGGTAAGCCGACCACGTAGCGGTCAACAAGTAGGTTGCGGTTCCGGTTGGACGACATCGCAACTGAGGCGGGCCGCGATGTCGTATGGGAGGCATCGTGGCTGAGGGCTGGAGGCCACGGCGGGAGAGGAGTGCCGGTATTGCGATGCGTCGCTCTCCCTACCTTCCACGGCCTTGATGGAGTCGCCACCGTCTGATGGCGGACGCGGTAGGTCCGCAGGGGAGGAGGAGTGTTGGTATGACGTTGGCCGCTCTCCCTATTCTCTGCGGCCGAAAATTGGCTGGCGGCGACGAGGCCAATGACCTGACCCGTCGCAGGGGGACCAAGGGTGCCCAGACACGAGGTCGTCTGGCGCCCATGTCCGGGTTTGGTCCCTGGGGTGGTTACGGCGTGCTATATTATGTGTTCTGGTGCGCCGGTGATGTAGTACTCCTCAGAGGAGGGTCCCGTGACGGACTACCGCGGCGGGTTCACGGATCGGATGAGTGCTAACGCGTACCCGTGTTCCCGCCGTAAGCGGCAGAGGCGGAAACCGTGGAGTTTCAGTGGGTTAGAGTCCCACATAATTGCACTATCTCCCGGTGGTAGTGCAGAATGCATGAGCATTCCTCCACGATAAAAAAGGTACCTACCTACGTAAGTACTCATTGGCAGTGAACGTTAAATAAAGAAATGGCAACGGAGAACGAAACAGACCACTAACAAAAAGTCAATGCATGAAGTGAAATGTACCAACTGAACGTTTTATATGCTATTTTTATTAGAAAGCGACAATACCGAGCGTCACAATTTTCCTGCTTTTAATTTGTTACATTTTGTAGAAATCTTCTTAAAAAAGAATTACACAGTCGGTCTACCATGGCTGCGTAATATTGTAAAAAGGTTCAGCGATAAAAGAATTGCGCGGACCAAAAAAAATGCAATTACACAAAAGGACAAACACAAATAACTTGCTAGTGAACTTAAGAATTTTAATGGCTTTTAGAAATAGTCAAGAATTTCTCTTATCAATTAATTCAGAACGAGAATACTTCATTAAATTCCAATTCGGACAAATTATCATAGGTATCTTTAAAGCTTTTACGCATTTTGTGTTTAAGAGTCTATTACATAATCAGAAAGTTAAACGAATTTTACGTTAAATTAATTATGGGGATCAAAAATTGCTCACGCCTGATTTTCTGAGTATAAGTAAGGTCGGTCCTTCATTCTTTGATCATAATGAGTTCCAATTGTAATTCCCAAGCTTTAGCATAACTATGTTACCTGACTACTGAACAAGAAGAGGAATAAGTTTATCAGTTTATTCGAAGCTCAAAACTACTGTTCCGATTTTAACAAATTAGGTGTTGATTGACTTTAATGTTAGAGTGCGTGGCAATCTTTTTTTTTTTGTAAAACAGCAGTAGTTTTTTTCCTCGCAAATAGGTACTTACCACTAAAATAATATAAGCAAATTAAACAACAACCGAGGGTTGTATTACCGCTAAAACTAGGAAGTCGGTTTATTGGATACCCGTATCCGGTATATAAGGTTAGACACGTGCCAAATTATTTCAGCACTACTTCGTACTTAACCTAACTTAAGCTTATGATACAAAACGAAGGTTACAAGTTACTTTCAGGGGTAAATAAACTCTTTATAACAAACGTAGTGGTCCTCAAAGATCACTATTTTAAAAGATGTTTTTGTAATTTTTTATAAAAACGTGGATGTTGATCAAAGCTCGTTCCTTCTTTACGTAAGTAAAGGCACTTACCGATAGGGAAAAATATTTAACACACATCTATTTCAAAATTCATTTATGTACGTTACACGTCCGTGTTTCGGTCACAGAAATTCATATGTGTCCTACCAATTTCGGTCCATTAGATTCGGAATAAATTGGTTGTGACAGACGGGAAGACAGACACATGTTACGTTTTTCCAGTCGGTCGTACGGAACCATAAAAAAAGAAAATTGTTTACAACCAATACTTCAGAGTTTTCAAATGGGCATATTTTCAGTCACCACGCTTTGAATGGATTAGAGATCGCTGAATGTCTAAAAAGCTGTTAGAGACTTGTTTAGTACTACAGACTTCAGTTTTAGAATTATACCTTCGTAGCTTTTTCATTATAAACAGGGAATATCCCTTCCTTTGTACTTACACGTGCAAGGTGTTACTGAGTAATACGGAGCGATAGCCGTTTTGCGAGGATGTGACGCATGTTTGCCCCAACCCTTTCTTATTTTATTTTTTTGTGTTTTTGTTCTTTATTGCGTCATGTTTACCGCAAATAAACGTATTTTCTTTCTTTCTTTCTTTGTACTATACACGTGAAAGGTGTTATAACAAGCTGGTCCCCGGAGGGTTTTCCTAGCCACTCGATTAGCGCGATGTACGCAGATCAAAGTGATGTAATGAACTAACGACGGTAACTAATCCACTAATGGCCTGCATGCTAATGCATCTGATCTATACCGCCAATGTCTATGAATAAACTCTAGCTCACTAATTAAAAGTATGTAGATTAATTACATACATCCTGCAAATATGCAAAACTAAATAAAATCATGAATAGATGCAATAAATTTAGGAAAAAACAAAAACACAATTCCAATAATATTAAACTAATGAAGGAACGTGTTTTTCTAATAAATAAATTAACAAAACTATAAAATCAAATTAGAAGATAGTAAAAACATTTATCACATTGACACTCAGCGATTACAGTCTGAAATTGAGGTACTTGAAGAGTCACTACATTTACATTATATTAAGTACGTGAGCTCTCAAAAACAAATAAAACACATCCTTGCTGCAAACGAGTTGGTGGGAATGTGTAATGATGAGGCAGGTAGAGGGGACCCGATGACTCTGAGGACACATCAATGTTCTTGTCAAAGGGAATCAAACCTTGAGGCTATCCAACCTGAGGCAACGGAGGACCCGTCTCAGTCTGGAGGAGCTCGGGACTGTATCCCCAATCAAGATACACCACATCTTGTACAAGGTTCATCTCAAGTAGCACAGACAGAGACTTGTAAATCGTAAATTGATACGTTAAAGAAACACTCTGTACACGCGTACTTGAAGGACAGCAATGTCGGAATTTATTTAATTAAATAAATTAGAATTAATTAAATAAATAGAGTATCAATTTACGATTTTTAGTGAATATTTTAATATAAAAAAAAATAAAAACATTTTATTTTCGAATGGTAATATTTTTTTTAGCATGTATGGATGCTATACTATTGCGGGTTAACGGGAACGCCCTCTGTCAGTTAACATACTGTATAGTGTAGGCACTTAGGCAGTTGCTTTAACCGAAAATCCATGCTGCATGGTGGTTCATTAATCTTAATTAAAAATTGTGTAAAATATAAGACTCGTAAAGACATAGAGGAACTATCGGTGGAACATAGCATCGAACTGTCCTGTGTTGAGCTAGATAAGCATTTTATAGTCAAACTATCAAAACTACTCTATATTTGAGTCAGTAATGGAAGATGTCTTGGGAAAACTTGCAATTGGTAATAAATCAGTAATTATTTGTGGGGACTTTAATATTAATATTTTGGAAAATAATTCAAATAGCAGTAGATTGTTAAGCCTCTTTAAATCTGTCAAATGTGTTTTTGGAACTAACGCGAATAACTACGGCTACTGCTACATGTAACGTAAACGCACCTAATAACGACCCGTTAAAATCCGCGCTCATTACCGCCCTGTTCAGAAAACTATCATTTTTATGTCATGTATTAAAGCTACACAATTGGTTGCTTTAAAAAAAAATTAGATGTATTTGTATTGCAAATGTTCATCTCTTGTTTGTGTGCGTAACTCGACAATTTAAATAATTATTGCTCAGTTCGTCCGTGGACGCCGACCTCAGTGCATTTTCCATAGTGTGGCATTCCCGATGGCGTAAGTTTTCTTGTTTCTTTTTTAGCAGAATATTATATCGTCAAGCATTTTAATGTAACTTCTAGTTCTTTTGATGCATTTTTGATACTTTCAGGAACACAAATAATGATTCATTTTAAAGAGATACTATTTTATTTTGCTTAAAATTCAATATTAAAAATAGGCGGTAATAGGAACAAAAATCACAATTTTATTCCTATTGTCGACCCATGTCGCTGATAAGTACTTGTCGTATCTTTTGTGTGCCATGATTTTTGTTAAAATGCATAAATTAATAGGCAGGAGGCTATACTAACTTAGTTCCTTAGTATGTTAACTTATATTTGAGCTATTAACGCCATATATTCAAGAGCTTTAGTAGCCGTATACACCAACTTTGTTCTTATGTAAATATTTTGATGAATAAAGGAGGTATAATTTTTAAATAGTGTATTTTTATAGTTGAAATATCATTATTAATAAATATTTATAACACCCGCACCACTTAAAATCATATACATGTACAAAAATCACATGTATTTACACAATTCATACACATTCCCTTGGGTCGGTAATAGGTTATACGATTTCCTCTAAGAAAACCTATTACCGATCTACTTGTACATTTACGACGGACCCCATACTACATGTTTTTTTATTTGGTATTTATTTTCAAGTAACTAACAAAAAGTTATTTAATAGACATTATACTATTCCATAATAAACATACAGATTAAAAATAACATAAGCTTTATTATAGTAATACTTAGCTAACATTTATATGTGGAAGTCATATGGTAATTTTAATTACTATTTGCTATCCGTTTCCTTCGTATCCTAGACTTAGTAAATAAATTTTGTTTCAGAAACATGGATCGACTAAAATGTAAACAATAGGTACCTATACAGTTAATCAACTTGACGCTGCACTGATGGCTATCACTAATGGAGTCTATTGAATGACTGAATGGAAATTTGTTTTATTTTTAAATGTGTTTTATTTTTAAATATTAATCTAATACATATTTGATTTTGATTTGACATGACTGCTAGAATTAAGATTTTATTCTAATTTTATATTTCTATATTATATTTTCTAAAATAATATACTAATTTTACACTTTATATTTTTTAAGACTGATTGAAGGCTGTTAAGAATATATAATAACGTTAAGTTTTCATAACATTTTGTAGTGAATGCTGAGATTATAGTTAATCTAAAATTTGATTCAGAGTCACATGATGCTATTTTTTAATTTTTTTTTTCACATTAATAATTTTATTAATATGTTTCAATTGTCAATCTTAATCCAAGATTTGATTTTTGATTTGACATGACTACTAAACTTAAGAGGCGGTTTACAGTCAAATGCACGATTTAGCTAAACAGAAACATTTTCAATGTTGACAATGTGTTATAAAAAAAAATATATATAAACAGTTCAATATACACGAGCATTTTTATTTAACTTTAACAGTTCCATTTATTTAGTGGTCGGTATTAGGTGTCACATAAACGGTATTAGGCACACACCCGATATTTTGAGCCGGTAATAGGGACATGACCCTATTTCCTTTTATTTAATTTTTAATTTTTTAAGTAATTCTTTGATTATCTGTTCTTACACATAACTAAAAAAATCGATAATTTCAGTACTTGAAAATTTATTTTTATTTAAGCCACATATTAAGAATGTGCTTATTTTTTGGATATCAATCTGAACTCCGCTTAAACTGGCGGTAATGGGTGCGTTTACGTTATTAATAATGTTTTATTTTTGCTGCGAATATTTAGTTTAAGCCATTGTAAATTATCTCCCTTCTGATCACAGTGTCAGAGTCAAACCGTTTCTTTTGAGTCAAGCACACCGATACAAAAAGTGCAGATTCAAACTAGACCAATAACATCAGGTAATTTGAATAAGTTTAATATCACTTTAATTAGCAAGTTAAATGCTCAGCGGCTAAGTATGACTAATGGTAATATTTTGTATAAGTAATTCTTTTCATTAGTGCAAACAGAGTTCAATAATTCCTTTAAGAAGAAATCTAAAATTATTTGCCCTAAGTTTTTATTCAGTGACTGGGCAACTAAAGGAATCAGGAAAAGTAGGGAAAGATAATTTGAATATGAGTATGTTGCTACTTATTAAAAATATCTACAAAGCAGCTAAAGCTTCTTTAATTAGTAACAAGGTTAAATCAGCAGACAATAAAACAAAGACAGTTTGGAAAATTATAAACAATCTTAAACAAATTGCAAAGTATAGTTTTGTATAATTTAGAAGCATTTTTTAAATTTTGTAAATATAAGAACCATATATCCGTTTATTGTGATTTTTTGATGTTGACTTGGCAGTTGAGAACGTGTCATGCTCACTTAAATGTCTCACTGGTGGTGGCGCGTGTGTTGGATCATTCGGTTCCCTACAAAATGGTTGAGCTGGATGGTGCTGTTAGAGATGTTACGGATGTCGTTTTATCGGAACCGGAACCGGAATCGGAGGTTTTAAATTTGATTCATCGGAATCGGAACCGGATTCGGAACCGGAATCGGAGCCGGAACCGGGGTGGAAGTAGAAGAAAGATGTGTTAAGGGGCCTTTCCTTAAAACATCTTTCTTCTACTTTCTTCTAACATCCACAAACAAAACAATAAACTGAGACTTCGAGCGCGAGCGTGTATAAAATAAATAAACATTACCCTGGCGACACGTGAAAACTTGTTTGTAGGCGCTCTAGTCACGTGTATCGCTGCGTTTCGAACTCCGGTCTAACTCCGATTCAAAATTATCGGAACCGAAATCGGAATCGGAGGTGTAAAATTAATCGGAAGTTCCGACTTTTCGGAATCGGAACCGAAGCTCCGTAACATCCCTAGTGCTGATCCACGCGTCGTGTTCGTGAACGGGCGCCGTCCGTTGAGACTAGTCATCTCTTAACTGCCAAGGCTTATTTTTAATCTTATATTTTGAATTGTTTCTTCATTTGTGTTTTTTTTTTACATTGTTCTCACCTAAAGAAGCAACAAGAATAATGTACCCAGGATTCTGTAATATCTTGATTTAAAAGAGTGTCCATGGAGTTACTTGCCCGTTCTTCTCCATAGAGATCTACGTTTTGGAATGGGCAACTAGCTTCAACTTTCTGACTAACTGACAGACTATTTAATTTTGACAATTCAAAAGTGCCTGAACAAGGTTTAATTGAAATAAATGGTTTGAGTTTGCATTGCATGCCTTAATGGAAGCTAGCATATCTAAAATGTACCTAAGTAAAGTTACACAAACAAAAAAAGGATGAAAAGTAAAGGTAAGTGATGAGAATAACAGTGGAACAAAATGTGAGTAAATATTGTGAAAGGGTTCGCTGATAGACAAACAGTATTTTATTTCTGCGACGTGGTTCATTTTCGCTGTTCGGCAGTTTGCTCACGTCATGGAGGTGGTGGTGGTGTGTAAAATGTACCTTCAAATAACTAAAGTTTTGTGTTATCTTTTGCTGTAAACTTCAACGAAGAATCGCACCATAGGTTTAAAACCACATAAAATAATGGAGTTATAAGTAGGTATACTTTATATAAACATTTTTTTTAAGTTTTTGCAAAGCTTTTATCGAGATTATGATCAAAACGGGCGGATACTTATCAGTGTATAAACAAGGCGCATGCAGTTTATCTAATAATAATATATTCAGTAAAAACTATACCATTTATAAATTATGTAATTCAACGTGTAATTAATAAACTGATTAGAGCATTCATGAGCTTTAATCAATCCAAATCCAATCCCAATCTCTTTGATTATACCAACGTAGTGCAGCGAAAAAAAGAAAAACACGGACTGTCTTCGCCATATTATTATGATTAATAATGTTATCCTTTTATGATTCTGCCAAAGTAGCCTTTTTAGGCCCCCTGTACCTGTTAAGGTAGGTACTTATTTTTTTAAGTCTGTACTAATTCGGTATATATTGCGTACAATTGTTATATTAATTTATACACAGCAAAATAGATGATGGGGTGTTTGGGGAGCATGCGACGTAACTGGTTGCTGAATACTAGCTGTCGCTATCCAAAAATAACCAAATGTTTTCGGAATACCTTTTAAATTCCATATAGGTATAACCTATCCTGTGCGTTTGAGTGAAGTTTTCACTGACCTTTCGTTTCTCAAAGCTTTTACTAGCCAACGTCATTCTGGTTCAGTTCTCAGGCTACCGTGTCATGGCCAGAATCTTCTTAATTTACTATGACGCGTACTGAAGCCAACAGCAAAGGTCCACAGAAATTGAGCGGGTTTTTAAGCAAAAAAAAATATACACTGAATTTTTTATGTACCAATTTACCTTTCTACCTCTTAAAAAATGGTAATGTCATTAACCGTTTTAACATAATAAAATGCCCGGAATGTTCTCATTTTACATGTTAAAAGCACATAGCGCATTGTTTAATACTGAAAATGTGTTAATGAGATTAATATGGTAATATTATCTCATATGCAAAGAGGACTTGTTTCCCTGTTGACCCAAAATTTTACCGTCGGTAGAGGTTTGTCTCTATGGTAAGCTTTTATTTATAAAACAAAACAGCGAAACAGAATTGGATTAGCAATATATTATAATTAAGTATAAGTGAATTTATTTAGGAAGCAAACTGGATGAACTTCTAATACTTAGGGCTGATTTTTCAATAGTCCGATAACTTTTAACTGAAAAATAAAAAATAGCGGTTTCACATATTTTCTTTACTAAAGTTGTCAAACCACCATTTTTATTCTTCAGATAAAAGTGGTCTGACGATTGAAAAATTGTTTCTAAATAAACCATCCGCGAAATAAACTAACAAACTATTAAAATAAAAATATAATATCCTAACCTAACTGACCTCCTTCATATTTTCTGACTGACCGACTTTTTGACAATTCAAAAGTGCCTGTAAATGGTTTAATTGAAATAAATGCTCTAAAACCAATAACAAGCAATTACATGATTTTCAAGTGCCTAAGTAGCATGTCTGTCATAATAGAATTGGTTGGTGCCAAAGTATGTCCTAATTAAACAGTTAACGAATCTCCCTAGAACACAATAATCACATATGGTTCCATCGATTGTAATAAAGACCCGCATCAAACACATTACAATCACAGTAAATATTTAAATATGTTAACTCATTGGTAAACAACATCACTCAAGTGCGCAACAATACGATTTCCGTGAAAATGTGTACCTTATATCTCCGCTTTGTATCGCTGTCAAGTGCTAAAGTACCGTCTACCTGGCAAAATAAATTCGGGAGTGACTTGGAGAAATATTGTTCACATAGTGGCCTCAGAATCCCGCGGCTGTCTAGCTATTCGAGGTACATACAATAATCATAAGTAGAGGTTTACGGCTCCGCATTATTCAACCGTGGAATCTGCGGAATGTCGTGAACTATTTGCACTGCGGCTGGGCGAGTACGTTCACTTACAGCGCCACAGATTATACAGGGTTATCTGTAAAACACTAACAACCTCTCAGGACTATATTACTAACATCATAAACAACAACTTTTGTTCTATGACTTTTATTAATTCATCAGACTTTCATACAAAAATAAAAATGTTTCAATCGAACGCTCTAAATGTAACGAACTCTACGCGAAGCAAACGAAAGCGCTAGTTAGGTAAACAAACAGCTGTGTCTAGTACAAAATGCAGCGGAGGGGAGCGGGGGTTAGATAGAACAGCGAAATCTTGAATGTAAAATCATTTTATTCCTAAAATTGGTACATTAGCTATCGTAAAAGTGATATACCTCATGAAAAGAAAGTCATTATGATATAATAATCAATTAAGAACGCGAAATAACTTGATACTACAGATGTCTCTTCTGCGTTTGACATTATTAACAACTTTTTGGCAAAGGTTTACACACGAGATTATTTATGGATCAATTATTTTTATGTAAAAATATTTAATAACGTCCGGTCTTAACATTACATACACATGGGTACAGTTAACGACATAAGTCGATGATCATTTTCAACATTCTCATTAATAAATGTTATAGAACCCAATTATTAACTAGATAAATAAAATATAGTCGGGTTATTCACACCATTAGAACGGCTGGACCAAATTTTATGATTTTTGATTTGTTGATTTGTCTCCGCCCCGAGTAGCAGAATAACTACTAAAATATGGAAAATTGACGAAGAAAAATTTGGAGATAATTAATTTTCTCATACATTCTGTATGAAACGGTTTTTTTGATGATACCTATCTAAATTTAATTCAGCTAATAAGTGAACACAACATTTATTGAGTCTGAGGCGGTACGAAGTTCGCCGGGACAGCTAGTTTTGAATATATCATAATGAAATATTCCATTACCACACGTACCTAATAATAAGCCAGTTTTCATTCAAAACTGAGTACGACTACATAAGTCGTACCTACTAAGTTTCAGAAGAGGTGAACCGTACATGATTACATGATCAAGACTGACATGTTCAGGTACACTCGTCAACATAAGTCGTAACTAAACATAATTATTTTAACAGAACGGTTTGTATAAAAATGCGCGCATGTAGCGACGCGCGATGCGACAGCTGGGAGACATTTTTGTCCGCGGGTTTGGACACAACTGTCGATTCGAGTGTCGCCCATCTATTGGTTGCAATACAAGTGCACGAACGGCGACAAAAACGTTGCCAGCCAGTTGCCGCTCAACCGAAAATTTAACAAAAAGGTAGCGTTGCTGTCGCTCCCGTTCCCGTGTGCGCATCGTCCAAATCTCGGTGAGGAGACAGCGATAGAGACAAAAAAGTTGCTGGGCAACTAAGTTGCTCGTGGGCGCCCTCCCTAACTTTCAATGCTGTGTTTTTAAGTTCAAGAGAATATTTGTTTATCAAATTATCTGATTCAGATTAGTTCATTTCCCATCTTAATTATATTGATTGTCAATCAGTAGGTAATTTTATACCTAATTTTGGTTGCGATTTTTATAATAATAATTATACGTGTTTAAGTGGTGGAATTTTCTACAATATTTTTTTAGGTTTCGTTAAGAGTCGTCAGAAGACAACCAATCTTACCAAGGGGTATATAATATTACCCAGTAACTGGGTTATGGAGGTCAGATAGGTAGTCGCTCCATGATAAATACTCAATTGCATCAGATAGACCGACCCCAACATAGTTGGGAAATGGCTAGGCAGATGATGATGACGTCAATCAGTAGATAAAGAAAAAACTTTAGTGCCATAGAGTTTTATAAATGACTGAACGTGTAAAACCACTGATTCTGTCCAGGTGTTTCTTTTGAAATATTTCTCTATGAAAAAAAAACAACACTTATAAAAATTTTATAACGCAATAAATAATAAGAACGGCCCAAAAATAAAAGTAGCGATATAAAAACAGAATCGCCAATAACTTATTAGAGCTTTCAGTTCAATGGATCGTATATAATCAATTTGTCAGCAGATAAACAAAATCGTCCAGAAGATTATCTGTACGGACGTGGACGGCCAAATGCGCCATACTAAACAATGTTTATTTATTATTTTTTAAATGTGTTTCATTACGATATCGATACTCAGCTAAATTTATTTTAACGTGATTGCTTATTCATTATAGTGAAAATAAACAAACTTTATAATAATGTGTTCGTAAAAACGCGTTAATAACCTATCTAGTACGTAGTGCGTAGTGGTATAATTTGGAGTACTAAGTATCAAGCTTTGAACCGAACACTGGATGTTTCCATTATTTTAGTGTAGGTATTTGTAGGACGAGAGCAGATGTGAGGTTAAGTGTACGCGTGTCATATAGGTACAGCCGGTCGATTCTGTAAAAATCTCACCGTGAAAACTTAGGTGAAGTGAGTTTGTTCTTGCTAGAAATTGACACTATTGACAGCTCACTCCACGCTCACTTCACCTAAGTTTTCACGGTGAGATTTTTACAGAATAGCACCGCAGGTACACGCGTCAACGACCGCCCGGCGACGCGTGTGTAGACAGCTGCAGTTTCCTACCGTTGCGCGTTGACGCATGCCGCTCGTCGGTACGAACACTTACTAGAAGCGTTATGTACTGCAGAGGTTTTAGCCTGCCAACGACTTCTCCACGACTATTTTAATAAGTTCTGATATCATCTATAATTAGATAAACACTATTTCATAGAAGATTAGAAGAAAACAATTGAGATTCGTTTAGATATAAAACAAGTAGTATCATTATCAATTTTATAAATAACTAGCTTACCCGGCCACGCGTTGCTGTGGCTAACGTTTTTGTGCAATAAAATAATATTGCGATTATAAATGGAGATGTGAGCTATCCTATCTTTCAAGTTGGATCAACCTGCACACGGTGTACAAATTTGATTAAAATCGGTTAAGTAGTTTAGGAGTCCATCGCGGACAAACGTCGTGACACGTAATTAGGGCGAGCGAAGCGAGCCCTGCTATATCCCACAACCTGAGCATTTTGTGGTACACTTTACGGAAAAACTATTACGTCTATTGATTTGTGCTTTAATATAATAATTTCTATTTATATGTAGATGTGTTATCAGAAAAAAAAATTAAATTACGAAAAAAAATATTAAAAAAAACTGCCTTAAAGATTATTACCACGCAGAAAAACGACGCGAGCCCTCACAAAGCTCTGCTTTTAGCTAGTTTATATATATTAAGATTACGAAATACGCCTTTTATACGAAAAAAGCCTCACGCTCTTACAGCGCCAGGACCATCACCTGGCGCTGTAAGAGCGTGAGGCTTTTATAGTACTGGCGCAAAATGAAACCACTTATACTCGTACATTGTACGCTATAGTGTCGGCGTAGCCATAAATCGACAGTAACGTCCGCGTATTCTATACTCGAACCCAGCCTTAATCAAGACCCTTTTACATCTTTTTTTACGAGATTAAGTATAACAATTTATAGCTTAATAAGGTGGCTACACGTAAATAAGATAGAAACAGTTATTAAAACATTTTACAGGTGTGCAGCTAATTAAATGTTTCACATGAATTTACCATCACACTAATATTATAAAGGCAAAAGTTTGTGAGTGTGTGTGTGTGTGTTTATATGTTTGTTACTTCTTCACGCTCAAACGGCTGGACCAATTATGATAAAATTTCGTATGGAGGTAGCTGACACCCTGGATTAACATATTGGCTACTTTTTATCCCAATATTCCCACGGGGTCAACATTTACGCGGGTGAAACCGCGGAGCGCAGCTAGTCCTGTTATAAACGTAGAAACGCTACATAGGTCGACTATGAAATCAGTTTGCAGCGCTTTATATAATTGCCCTTAAAGATAAAATAAGGTCATCTAAAATAAATGAAATAAACCAAACATTAAAATAAAATTTAATACACTGAATAAATGCAAATAAACAACTAACCTGCACTCTGCGGATGTAACAGTCTGTGACACAGGTTCTTCCTGCTTCTGCTGATTTGAAGAAGTCGTCACTTGCTGAGCTTGCGATGTTAACGCTAACGCCTTATATCGCGATTGCTCAGCCGTAGGCAACACTATATCTACCGATCTTGATCTAAGTCCACTTCCGGGAACTGTCAGAGAGTTCCCGGTACCATTGAACTCCTCAGCTCTACCACCAGAAACTTTTGAAAAACACGAGTCGACAGACGCGGCGCGATCACGTTTAAGTTCAGGAACTGCCAGGTAGATGTCGTGAACGAGGCAGTCTTTAGCAGCGTTGGCCGCTTCCTCTTCTGAAGCACGAACATTTTCGAGCGAACTGCCCGTGGGCTCCACGAAGAAAGCTTCTTGTCTTGATATGGAACGCCTTCGTTGTGGAAGCATGGGGGGTTCATCTACGGGTGGTTGTAATTCGAAGGACGGTGCTCCCGGCGTCGGCGGCGGCGAGTGCACCGGAGGTGGCAGGAATGTTCGGGGTGGTGGTGGCGGAGCGAGCAGCACCTGCGGCACGTCCTGCTCGCTCTCGTCCTCCTCGTCGTCGTCCTCTGCCGAGGAGGAGGCGAGCATTCGATCGGGTGTGACGCGCTCCTCGCTGCGCCGCGCGAGCCATGTCTCCATGTGACGGCAGTGCACGCATGGTGGCGGCGTGCCCTTCCCGGAGCGACGGCGAGACCACAAACGCGGGACCTGACACAAAATACAAACCACTTTACATTTGAGGTAAAATTCACAGAGACCACATTAGTTATCTGCTGCACTGATTTAATATGCTCTCTGTAACAGGTAACGTTAAGCTTGCTTGACTTTATTTGTAAATTAAACAATTTAATTTATTTACTACCTACAATGAGTATATACCACAGAATATTTAATAGTTTGTTGCCGGCGAAGTAATACGCTTGGTTCGCAGAACTGCAACCATGAAGGAATTAACATGGCGCACCACCTCTGGGCATAGTTATGAAAGCGCAATTTATTAGCATACTTTGACCAGTTTAAAATGAACAGCTAGTCAACTCCACTAAACGATTGGTATTGATTCACATTTTGTGAATTTTGATCAATGTTACAGAGCCTGCGTGAATTTGCAAGCATAATCAATGTGTGATGTTGCACAAAAATGGCTAGAGACTGTAAAAAGCTACCCGGATAATGCACACCTACGGATGTCATCGGCTGTATTCGTGATCATAAAAGTTTTTTTTTGTTCTTTAGTAACAGTTCTCCCTCGATGCCGGATGAAAACCTTGACATAATATGACGTTTTGTACAGCTAGCACATCCTCTCATCCTCCCATCCCCCTCTTGAGAAATTATTCATTTCTGTATTTTTCACCGATTGTTTACTCTCCACTTTAGAAAAGACTTTATTTTAGAAAAGAAAAATTGGTGGTATTTATTGTCTACACCCCTACATAAAGCATGATCATAAGGTATAATTAGAGGAAATATTAATTACACCTTCCTAGCCAAGTGCCATTCACTCTGTAAGTGAGTAGATAGAGTTTTTTAATGAAGCCTTTTCAAACTTCAACTAAATCCATTAATTCAGTCATGCCGTAACTTCTGCTGGCCAAACTACGACAAATAAATTAGCAAGAAAACGCACTGCAAACTAAGTTAAACCGACTCTTTGCTGGGACAATTATGGAGAAGGGACCTTGTTTATTCTTATTTATCTCAAAAGACTGTTTGATGCAAGTCATCTCGTTGAGAAACCGACGTCAAAGCTAACGTTGAAGTGATTTTGTAGTCTGGGGATCCCTTCATCAGAAGTAACACGGAAGACGTTGACAAGCCTTTGTGATTGCTTGGCTGCTGGGATCATTTTCGGAAATTAAAATTAGATAACTACCCATAGTTATAGCTGCATTTTTATATGTGATATATTTTTCATACGAGTACATAGGTACCTATTTGCATACTGGAAGGAAGTTATGATTGATCTGATATGATAATTAATTTAAAAGTATTTTTTATATTTTTATTTTCATGCCATTAATTGTACATTTTGTGAGAACCTTAACTCACACACTGATTTATTATTTGTTAAAATATTAGGAAATATTGTCTATTGTAAGCATATTTACAAGGTATTTGTAAATATGTAAGCACCATGTATCTATCAACATAATCGTTCATAGTAACGTCATTGCTTAATTTTTAATACTTTTTAGCAAATATTGAGATAGGAATTTTATGCTAGGTACAATCTTCATACTTTTATAATTATAATCAATGTATACAAAATTTTGTAAAAACATTTTAAAACAGGATAAGGAGTTTCTTGCCCATTCTTCTCCTTACGAAACTACCTTTTGGAAAGGGGCCATCTAAAATATATTATAATTATTGTCTGGTACCATTTTGACGTTCAAAAGTGCCTTATAATGGTCTACTTGAAATAAATGATTTAACTTTGACTTTTATTGAATTTCCCAATAATTGCGAGAACCCGTGTTTTCATGAACATTTTTTTTATTCAATACTTCGGAAAAAAATCGTAATTCTCCGGTCGGTCATGTGTTTTTGGGCTTTTTATTTATACCATCTAAAAGTTTAGATGTTTGCCCGGTTAGTATTTCCTGCTTGCCCTATATTACGGCAAAGTGTGTGTTTACCTCTGCCAATATTTCTGGGATTGCAGGCGTTAGTATCTTGTGGGAGTTTCTTACCTCGAGATAAGTGCCCGAGTCATCAGATCCGGCCGAGTCGAAGGAGCGGCTGCGGGCGCCTGGCTGCGGTACCGACAGCAGGACACTTGCGCCCGAGCCACGAGCTGCCTCCAGTTGGATCTCATCGAACGATGCGGACCGGACCTGCCAACATGCATCTGTTAGATATGCAATATGAGTCAATAGTTTAAATAGAGATAAGTACAGTACCTACATAATATTCGGCTATTCCACGCCAAAGCTAGTTTGGGGTTCTTGATGTCACAAGGCTCAATTATTAGCTCTGCAGTCGTGGCCTAGTTTTGGGTTTCTATTAGATTTCTAATGAAAAATCACAATTACATGTTCAGAGGGGCAATTCCAGCGGTGCTATTCTGTAAAAAGTTCACCGTGATAACTTAGGTGAAGTGAGCTTAAACTGACCTGTGTCATTCCACCTGAGATGCTAGGGATTGACACTATTGACAGCTCACTTTAAGCTGACTTCACCTAAGTTTTCACTGTGAGATTTTTACAGAATAGCATTACAGTATTTTTAAGAACGTTCGCATTCTAATCTTAGCCTCAATATGTCATTTTTGATAAGTTTTAGACATTGCTTGTCGTTGAGATGAAATTGCGATTTGGTTATGATAATTATATTAAGTTTTGAACGTTTTTAATTACGGTAATTAGCCTTCAGTTAACTTTGCAGCTCATCATGAGAAGGAGACATGTAGAAGCAGAGTCCATTACCTCCGTTTCTAGGCACAACTGGTGCCAAGAATCAAAAAGTATTAATCAGAATCAGGAATGCAATAATGATCTAGGTCCTTACCTGCTTGGGAACCTCGAGGCTACTCTGCGTCTTCATGTCGGCGGGCGTGGGCGTGCGAGATCGTTTGAAGGTGGTGCGCAGGCGCTGCATGGCGGCCGGGGCGGGCTGCGCGCGCGCTCCTCATGTCGCGGGCCCGCCCCGCCGCCCTCGCCCGCACCCCGCGGCAACGCGCTTTCACCACCTCTGTACATCACATACAGGTTATAGAAAATGGTCTTGAGGAAATAATCCCGCATTTCTGTCTGCCACTGTGATAAAAATAATTGTGATGAAATGTTGACCACTGCTCAACACAAACTAACACTTTTTTCTGTCACGTGTATGTGAGTATTTTATATGTACGCATGTAAATCTCCGAAATCGATAAAGTAGGTAAAAATAAAAACAGGTAGAGACTGGAAATCGCGGATCAAGTGACACGGTATAAAGAGTATAAAGGACCGGGTTTCCTACGTAAGTAGGATTACACTCGGAGGGCACGGCATAGCGAAAGCTTACAAACTGAAATAACTTGATTTCAAAATAATAGGTTTCATATACCTACCTATACATATTGTATATCGGCTACGGGATCTCAAAGAAGAGATAAAGGGTATTCTGTTGTAAAGAAGTAAGAGTAGTTACTTATAGGTACATGGTTACTTTTACCTACTATATTTTTCGGCAATCTTTACCCCATTAACCATAAATCATTTATTTATTTGCACACATGGGTTAAAAATGTTTAAAAAACATCTAGATACCTATGTGTCCTTTTATTTCGATGTGTTTACTTTTTGTTTCTTTATCGGCACCTTGTCTTATAATCATGTGGGTAATTTGGTTATCATCTAATACTGTACTTTTGTGTGTTGTGTTGTCTTCTTGTATGTGCCAAATAAATGGTTTATCTATCTATCTATCTATGTACCAATTTATTTGTTTTAATAGACGTTTTCGATGATAAACTCCGCCAATAAAGTCCACCTTCACGTAAACATATTATATTATTGTAATAATATGTATAATATGTCCGCCAATAAAGTCCATTTAAAGGCGGACTATATTGGCGGACGTTTTCGTTTTCGAAGGTGAACTATATGTATAATTATTATAATTTTAAATACTTAACAATATTTTTTTAAAAAGCATTTATATCCCCAATACGAGTTGCAATACTAGCAGGGAACGATATATAGCTACTGTAAATGTTACCCCTATATCCCTAAAAATTACTACTTTCACCCCTGACTAATAAGCTTAACAATTAAATCCATTCCTATTCCTACATCATTCAACAGAAATACCGGTTCCAAAGGCATTGGTGCGAGAGGAGATAGCGTCGTGGAAATTCTAAACAACCATTGTATACTCCCATGGCTATTTTCTACATGGACGTACAATTAGATTGCTGTAGTAGATTATACGAAACCTGTTTGTTTGTCATAAATAAAGTCAAACCAAATCAAAAGCTTACATAACCAGTCTATAATGTCCCCACTGTTGGTGGCTCCTCTCGGTAAGAGTGGGCCGTAATCCACCACGCGGGGTCAGTGCCTTAATAGTAGGTATTCGAGAACCAACCTACGTACAACAGATACCTATACCTACCCACGTATCTATACGGCTGTATCAATTTTCGCGCTGGATCAATTCAATAGCCAGAGTGATGCCTATATCGAATGGCATTCCATCTGAATTGTTCTCAACACAGAGTGCGCCACGTCTTTCAATTTGAATCGCATTGGACTCGTCGTCACGTAGGTATACTGTTTAAATTGGGATTCGAATCTAATGATTACATATCTAAAATCAATCTTACATTGTCAGGATTAATTTAAAAGAAAAGATATTTTTACTTGAACCCCAATAAGGAAAAAATGAAATCTACACCATAAATCTGGCGAACTTTTCCAATATCTATGATATTGTTTTCATTGTGGGTACCCTTGCGCTTTTATTATTTTAAACAATTTATTATGAGTATAATGAATAGACTTTTCAAAATATTATCAAGATAGCTTGGGTAGGAACTTACCTACAATATTAAAACGGTAAAGGCTCGTACACACAGGCGCGACGCGACACGCGACTCAAAGGCACCGCAAGTCGCGCAACGAGCGGTGCCTTTGTGTCGCGCGCGATTCGCGTCGCGCGTCGCGCCTGTTTGCAGGAGCCTTAAAAGTTGTCAGATTCGGCCAAAATGTAGACGCCTACGTTATAAACAGGGTGAGTAAAAATAACTTATTGATCAAAACACACACATATACACAACTACAAACAAAATTGTATCTAAATGTACCTAGGTACGTACTTTACTCTACTTACTTGTTCATTCATCCACAAATAAAAGCAATATGAGCTTTGGCCAATTTGACAATAAAGTCAACATGAGTCCAAAAAGGTACTACCTAAAATTTAAAGGATTTCCAGTGAAATATTTATTTCACTCAACCAACCTTTAAATAAATAACAACAGAACGTTAATGGATAAAACCACAAAAGAGTGTTTGCGTGTGCTGCCCGTTAAAACGGCGGCTAATTACGACGTAGGTACATTTATTATTAAAGGTCATCAAAGTCATCATGCACCTATGTATTTATAAAGTAGGTCGGTACCGGTAGCACCTATAACAACATAATAAATAACATAGCATCATTCGCCTATACTGTTTCCACTGCTGGGACACAGGCCTCCTCTCTGTGAGAGGGAGTGGGCCATAATCCACGACGCGGGCCCAGTGCAGGTTGGTGGATGTCACATGTTTTCGATTTTTTTAGTTCTAGGACATTAAATTAAATATACAAAGTAAAGACCTCACGACCGTAAGTCGGGGCCGTTACCATTGGGTCACCACTGTTCCCTATAAATAGATACACATCCGATCAGAAATCTCACCCTTTTGGAAAATATAACGTACACCTATATCAGGAAGTGCCAGCAAATTCCTTGATGAAGGTTTGATATAGGGTTCTTGAATAATAATGGTTTTACAGCGAGATTTATAGATTCAGGAAATTTGCTAAGCCCTGCGCACTTCGATAGCCCTAAATAGGATTACAGCTTAACTGTAGTGCACCATACTGATGAACAGGAACACATTGATTCGACCTACAAAATCCGCAAATCCGCCGTCCAGCCTCGGTATAGCAAACAAATCATTGTGAATTGTATAGGAACGTTATTCGTCATTAAGTAAAGCTAATCAATCAGTACCTACTAGCATTTAATATAATGTTTAAAATTCAAACGAATAAAACAACTTCTCGGTTCGACTTTTTTCTCGTATCCTCATTTATGTACTTGTCCATCTTTATCTTACTAAAAATATGAACCTATGTTCCAGGCTCCAGCACATGCATTAGGTAATATTTGAACTTATTTATTTAACTAAAAGGATATTCCAAAAACTAAGCAGCGATATTTCTCGTGAAGAAATGAAAATGCTATAGATATTTAACAGGCGTTAGTTAAATCATTCCACATACACCAGGAAAATCTGTTTCATTCGGTTGATTACAGCACGCGCCTAACACATACGGCACACATCGTTATGTTCAATGCGTATAATGCCGCGAATTATATAGCAGGCGCTTGGACGAATGTTAGTCAAGTTGAAATATGTATGTGCGACTTACGTGCTCATCCCTCGTGATAAAACCAGCCGAAGGGGACACTGAAAAATATATTAAACGTACCAACCGTGGTCCTTGTGAAATATTGATTAAAATTGATTTGAGACCGTACTCCGTCCTTCTCTTTTCAACCATTTATTTTTCTTTCCAAACCAGCCTTCATTATTTTTCTAACAACTTTATAAGTATCTAGTAAATAATACGCTACAATTAGATCACCAAAACTATCCCATACCTACATGAGCAACATCATTATAATACACATGTTTATTAACGTATATTTATTTAATGCAAACATATTTTAATGTAGTATAATCGTTTATATAATTCACACGTCCGCCCCGAGGGGTCCTTGGGAGCCCCTAGTATCAAGAATAGTAGATTATTAACCAAGGGGATAAAGCAGTGTCTTCTTTCGCGGGTGACGATTTAAATCGCGAGCGTAACGAAGGACTCGAGGTTTACTCCCGAGCGTAGCGAGGGTGTTAAAAACTTAAATCACGAGCGAAGCGAGGGATTTAAGACGAGTCCTGAGTGTAGCGAGGGATTTAAGTTCACCCAAGACTAAGACAGCTTTATCACCGAGGAAAATACTCTACTTTTCGTACCATTTGCGAAAAAATTAACACAATAATAATATGAGATAAGCATTTATTAAAAATAATGACAATTAAAAGTAAAAGACAAAAAGTACTGATTCTGAAATTGATAGGCCTTTCGCACTTCTCCACGTTGAAAATTCTTCATAAGTTTTTAAATAATTTTCCTTGGATTTTATTGGAAGCAAATTATTTATAATTGCGGCTGCATTTGCACTGATGGAATCCGACAATTCACTGTCACTGTCGCTTTGATTTAACATCGTAACGTATTTTTAGAACATTAACTTATTTATAAAAATAAATTAAAATAAACTTAACGTTTATGTATTTGAAGAAAACAAAAACGCGGCAAATTCCTAGACTAATATTTTTTTGTCGGAAAAGCAAAGGCACCAAGCTCATACGGCCTCGTCGTTTTCGTAATTTTATTTAATAATCATAACTGCATAATAAATGCGTATTCCTTTTTCAAAAAGATGTATAATGCTTTATATACAAACTCAATGGTGTAAACACAGATGTAGTTCAGTATAAATTTCGGTAAGTATTCCAAATTTAAATCACATTCTCCCCCTAGAGGATGAATGAAATTCAGTACAATTTTCTTTCCCTGTTTTTAACAGATTAAAAATGACTTTTGTTATGTTCGCTTTTTGTGGCATAGAATGTCACTTTTTTGAGCAAGTGGTACGAAAATACTTTTTTATAATTTAATTTAATTAATTATTTTGTTTTTTAAACGTTTTTTTATCGAATTGCGGCGGAGCCCCATTTTGTTTCACAAAAAACTTCGTACTGTTGCTACGCAGCAGGGATGATAATGTCATTTAATAGTACTTTAAAGTAGTAGGTATACCTACATCTTTGAATTTAAATCAAATAGAGACTTTTCTTATCTTTATTTGAATCATATTCATTTATTTGAATAAATTATTATACCAACCTACTGCATTAGTACCTACTGGCAGAATCATAAAAGGATAACATTATGAATCATAATGGTATCCAATCCCATTGGTGAAGGATTTTTCAGTAATTTTTTTGTCTGTGCTAAAATAACAATCAATCCAATCTAAATCCAATACCAATCTCTTTGATTATACTTAGGTACGTAGTGCAGCGAAAAAAAGAAAAACACGGACTGTCTTCGCCATACTATACATACTTGTCTTCGCCATATTATGATTCATAATGTTATATTTTTATGTTTCTGCCAGTGGCCTTTTTAGGCCCCCTGCACTAAGAAGTTATGGAAGCTCACTAACGTATCGCTTTGTAAATAAAATAATTAATTAAGAAACGGAAACTTCGTAAGGGTCGTACTTTCCATAAATCAGATTATTTTAGTTCAGCTCCGTTTCTATTAGTTTCGTCTACCATCTATCTTGTTACTTATGATATCTTGTAAAGTGCTTGTGCAGAAGTCTAACTAATCTTTGTAAAATCATTTTAAATACACTACATAGCTAGGTAAAATAATTTAGACGACCTAAAAGATTCCAATTATCTTCCTAGGTACGTAACTTTCTCTTCGTTCTTCTCTTCTTCTCTCTTTCGTAGAGTGCACCTGTGTCTGCGTACACAATGTCAGTTCACAAGGCACTATAATATCTCCCGCGCCGTAGGCTGGTCTCCGCTGAGTTTGGTCGTCTTGGCTGAAACTCGCTTTGGAGGACTTTTCTTTTAGGTACCTACATAAAATCATGTCTACTTTTAAATCTAAACCAGTAAGATCCCATACACCTATCTAATTATTCTTTAGACATTCGTGGTAGCAGACACGATAAAATTGCCTTACAGAAACCAGTCATGTTCAAGTCTGCTTTCACAACCATTTCCCCTCGTTGACAATGTGACTAGCCTGAAAAGAGCTCCGATTTAACGCTCGATTCTAGTCACGTCTAGTAATAACGATTGGATTAGAAAATAGAGCGTGTACGTACTTAATTAGAGGAATAATTGTCCCTTAGCAGCACTTTTGGATTCTCTTCAAAGCGAAAATAAAATGGCTTGATTACCTGATTGTATTTTTTCTAACTTTTATAAGGTAGTTCTGTATATATAGATGTACCTACAAGAATCTTTTGGCGTGTAGCTAAAGTCGGAACCAAGGCCTTCTCGATCCATTTGTTAGCATAAGGACAGATTCGTTTTAGGTAATCCAGATTCGTGTTAGGTCAAATTCGTTTAAAGACAGAAGTACAGTCGGATAAAAAATAATTGTATTCATTAAGAGCGTTTACGACGTACGGCATTTCATACAAACTTTCAAGCCCTTGTTTTCGAAATGAATGAACCAATTTTAATGAAACTTCATAAGCATAAGCAGGATGCAAAAGTCTAAAAAGTTACATAAGAACATTTTCCAAAAATAGTGTTACAGCCATATTAGACCGATTTTAAATTTTCCATAGAAAAGAGATTTTCAATTATCTTTTTTTAAATAAGACCTTTCGAAACAACATGGTAAATCTCTGAAAATGTAAGTTTGCATACTTACATTTTCAGTTGGAATGTATGGGAGAACATGTTTTTCAATTACAATGATAAGTTTCGGTTTTTTAATCTATGTTAGCATAAGGAGAGATTCGCTTAACGCCTAACGTGACCTCCGACCTAACGCGAATCTAGCATAAAGCGAATCTGTCCTTACGCTAACAAAGGGTTTTATCAATACATTTAAAAAAATATTTGCACAAAATGTTTACCAACAGCGCTCCTCTAACCACGTAATTTGAGCACCAAAGAGTCTTGTAGCAGTGTATGAATCATAATATGAATGTGATGTTTATTCATTTATTTATTAGAATTTTATGCACAATCAAAACAATATAAAGGCGGACTTAATACCTGAGACAATTTCTACAACCTTAGGGAGATGCAGAGACAAAATATGTTATGAGGACTTGCGTTCCGTTTCACCGACGAAGAACCACTGATTCCACTCAGTGGACCATAGGATACGTTGATCCTTTTAATGGTCTCCACTGGCCTGATCCTCGACCTCTACTTTCACAACCTTTAGATTATTTTTAACCAACTTACCTACTTCCAAGGTTTCATTTTTATGTAGAAACTACCCCAATAGAAGAATACGACAGATCTATTCTATTTATTCTATGGCATAAAAATATACTGTAACAACTTCAAAATTCATGTTATGTCATGTTATATTATGTTAAACAGTTTCCGAAGTACCTATTCCCTTTCGATTTATTTTTTTTTCCTATTCATTTTCTTAGTTTTGCTTAGCACCGACTTCTGAAACTTTTAGACATGCACATACTTAACTGAAATTCCTTTTAAGTTCTGTTTTTTTCATTGATTTATGAACATTACTAGCTGCGCCCCGCAGTTTCACGCGCATAAGTTTCGATACCATGGGAATATCGGGATAAAAACTAGTCTATATGTTAATTCAGTGTGTCAGCTACCTCCATACCAAATTTTATCAAAATTGGTCTAGCCGTTTGAGCGTGAAGAATTAACAAACATATAAACACACACACACACTCACAAACTTTCCCCTTTATAATATTAGTGTGATTTATCTATTTTACGCGTAGATACGAGCATAATTTACTAAGCTTTTCTTAACCCATAAGACCAGAAATATCTAACGTGTAATGTAGTGCCTTGCCCCTTAGCGGTGGCAGTAATAGTTACTTAGTTTACCCCCCTAGGGATCACACTGCGATGTTATTTATGTGTGTAATTATGCATAGGCGTGCATACGTAACGGCTTGGTAACTTAATGCCACACAAGCTCCGAAATACCTCTCGGCCTCACTATTCATTACGTTCTACATAAAATTACCGGGATACGGGATAATTTCGTGTTTTTGTTTCGTGCTACGGGTAATAATAAAAACAGATTTATTCTGCGATGACATCTCATTTATTTATTTATTATTTTCGCATACAAAAAAACGTAAAAGGCGGACATATTCTGTACCTGTCAACCAAAGGTGGTGAAAAGATTCATTCAC
The DNA here is from genome assembly GCA_927399505.1 of Luperina testacea. Classification (NCBI taxonomy): domain Eukaryota; kingdom Metazoa; phylum Arthropoda; class Insecta; order Lepidoptera; family Noctuidae; genus Luperina; species Luperina testacea. The sequence goes on from OV656762.1 coordinate 13,004,560, forward strand.
ACACATAATCAAATATCTGCAGCTAAATATAAAATGAGATATCGCATTCCGTCTCACTACCCTGCTGTATCTATTAATTTACTGTTAACATTCAAAATTCATTCTCCATCGTAGACTTTGTCTCTGTCATCTCTGACCTAGACTAGAGTCAAGAGCAAACCCATTTCAAATAAAAAAAAACAGTGGTACTCCGGGAGTGCCGACAGAAGTGAAAACTTGAACAATTATTACGTGTGTATTTTGTGAACCGTCTTATAAACAAAACACGCGCGGTACCGGCTACGGCCATCCATCTTACGAATTTTCGATCAGGTCACGTGTCCTGACGCGAGTTTAACATTTTTTACCCATTACAAAAAAAGTGTACAATGCCGCTAAAGAAGTTTTCACTTCAAAAAAAAATGTGTCCCCCTGGTCAGGTCATCATCCAAGCCTCTGTGTGATTAGCTATTTGGGCCAGATTGACATAGCCCGAGGCCGTTACCACTGTGACACTTCTTTAAAACATAATATTAAATTCCACATCATCATCTGCCTAGCCTTTTCCCAACTAAGTTGGGGTCGGCTTCCAGTCTAACCGGATGCAGTTGAACACCAGTATTTTACATGGAGCGACTGCCTATCTGACCTCCACAACCCAGTCACTGGGTAATACGATGCCGCTTGGTAAGACTGGTTGTCAGACTTTCGGGCTTCTGACTACCCGTAACGACTGTCAAAGATGCACGAATGACAGCCGGGACCAACGGCTTAACGTATGTACTTTCCGACGCACGGACGTCTCGGTATGTAAAGATAGTCATCCATCCACAGACCAACCGATATTAAATTCCACACATACCTACACATAATACGTAGGTAGAATAATCTCTGCTTACAAGTATTCACCATACGAGAACTTTTACACATGAATACGGAATAAAATTATAGGAGCCTTCTGACGCACAACTTCTTTGAAAAGAAGGTAGGCATTTCCCAAGATATTTCTTTTTATAATAATACCCTAAGGAAAAATTACGTAATATTAAATATAATTTTGATAAGTAGACGGCTCAGAACCAACGATACGTTTATTTATATTTTACTAGCTTGTTCCCGCGACTTCGTTCGCGTGGAAGTCGTAAGACACCACAATACACGAAAAAAATAACAGCCACATTTTTATAAAACTTTACTGCTGCTACGTTTGTAGCCCAAATATGAGACTGGTGACACGGGAGCAAGTGACGTACAGTTGTCCGTGTGAGAAGCAGCTCGTCCTAATGTCGATACCCGAGCCTTCAGTAGTAATTTCCCATTGTTCGCGAAGTTTTTCGTTTTTATTGAATTAATGAACGTTTGCCTTCCTGTATGTACTAAATAATGGTACAACCCTGATTCACCTTTCTTACAGATTATTTCGGACTAACATACCCACTAAAATAATATAACAGTAGAACACACAGGATTTCTCATTAATAGTCACCTAACCATTATAGATATTTCTTTTTATTTTATTATAATCAAGATGACAGAAGAGGCCATTTTATAGAAGGAGGATGCAGGGAAGTTTATGTGTTTCTGTGTACATTTTACGAACTAAGTATCATCATAATATAATAGTATAACAAAATATAAAAAACGAAGCACAAAAAATATCAACTGTTGGGAATCGAACATAGGTTTGCATGGTACTCGTAATTATTTATTTTATTTTTATTTTATTTATTTTAAAGCAGTCATCGAACCGCTACAGGCTATAATTCGCTTTGTCGAAACTAGACTAAAATAGCCATTCTTTATGCCATGATGGCTCCTTCAAACAGGCGCGACACGACACGCGACACAAAGGCACCGCAAGTCGCGCAACGAGCGCGAGCGGTGCCATTGTGTCACGCGCGATTGTATCGCGTGTCGCGCCTGTTTGTAGGACTAGGAACCTTGATTGACTCCTTAAAGGTATAGCGGGATCATACTACTCTTCTTTTTACAATTTGCGGTACCTAAACTATAGAAGAATACGAACAAATTGCAATATATTGCTCATCCCCACAGCAAATATCGTGATTATTATAGCCTACGACAGGCTGACCAGATTTATAGGAAATATATATGCAAAGGAGAGGTCTGGGTGGCCCTTCAATGGTAACATTTGATATACCGTTGGATAGGGCTTTTTAAGCGGAACATTATTCCTAATAAAACTATGGTCAAATGTTAGTACTTTCGGAGATACAACATCTTAAAGTCGTCTCAGTCTAACATATTCTTAATGGATATTTATAAGGTAGAATAGTAATAATACAAGTATTACACTTTAAAAAAAAATTATTATTCGTTCTTGACATCAATGACAATTACATCATTTAAAAAACCCGCGGAGGCCACGAATTGTTGATATCTCGCAACTCCTAGGTACCAAATCAAAGAGCGAGTGTGAGCGCAATTTCCTACAGTTCGCCGTCCGGTCAATAGGTAATACGGGCTGGTGTCCGTAACTCCACGTCAATGCGCGTATTTTGCGTACGCCGTCCGGTCAAGCAAGAGCAATAATATTGTGTTATCGCATTTCTTCCCACTTGGTTTCGATCAATTATAGTACATTATGATGCATGCGGCTCGCGCGAATAATACCGCCTCGAGTATAATGATCAATACACACTTGTTTCATACGACGTTTTTCAACACACTTGCGAGGAAAAAAAAGACTTGTATTCCGTGTTCCCTGCACATTCACCTTAAGGTAAATAAATATAAGTTCATTTTGGGACCAAGGACAACACAGACTATTAAAAAAAAAAGTGAAATATGGCCCGCGGATTTCTTTTGGCATGAAGTCTCTTTGATGAGATTAAAAAAGCGCGCATCTCCGACTCGTAAATAGTTATCTGTGGCGTTATCGCACTAGTGGAATGACTTAAAGAAAAAGCACCCCATCGACCCCTAATATTATAACATCGTGTTAGTTGGTACATGCCTTGGGCGACCCACGCTGCCTGATACAGCATTCGTGATAGAATCTTGGGATGTTATGGCTAACACCCGGTGACAGATAAGAACCTAGCATTAAGAACACTGTATGCGATGTTGGTTTTACGCTATTTTAGTCTGTTTCGCTACTAGGCTCTTTTAATTCTTTTAAAAATACCTTTGGCAGTGCCTCCGGTAGTTAACTAGGTAAGCAGGTATCAATCACTACATAGTATAAAACAAAGTCGCTTCCCGCTGTCCGTCCCTATGTATACTTAGATCTTTAAAACTACGCAGCGGATTTTGATGCGGTTTTTTTAATGGATAGAGTGATTCAAGAGGATGGTTTATATGTACATATACATGCATAGGTATTATAGTAGAGAAAAACCGAGAAATTCAAAGATTTGTAATGTGTTGTAACAAACATATTTTTGTGCGCTTACATTGCAAACGCTGGCTAAACCTTACGAGATAGATCAAATTACGGAATTGTGTATCTTAAAAATATCAGTAAAAGAGTCCGTGATGGTATATGTTTATCTCCTAAGGATAACCCACAGTAACCATTTTTATCTTTTACTTATTACAAAAAAAATATGGGTTATTTACCAAGCTATTTTAAACAATACAGTATTATTCTTTATCTAATTGAATAAATTATTATTCATTAAATACGCTGTGCATTTTATGGAGATCAAAATTGCCATTTACAGCATATCATTAAAATTAATATCTTAGAAGGTATCAGGAGATTTAAAAAGCGGGGGCAGAGCGGCTGGCAGGGCGGGCGGTACGAAGCTCGCCGGGTCAGCTAGTTAGATACAAATAAGAAGGTACTTACAGTACTATGGTGGGGACTATACCGTACTTAATTATTACGTGTCATGCATAAAAAAGTATGTGTTGAATTAATCGTATAATAGCACGCGAGTAACAACCTCCATGTTCACTTTATACAAGTGAAAAGTATTTTATACAGGCATCATTATGTAACATATAAGATTATAATTTATAATATACGCTTGATTGATTAAACGAAAATAAAATACTTTTTATGAAATTTCTTTTAGTAAAATTTCAGTGACGCCTTGTATGACTCCAATGTTTCTTTTAGTATTATAAGTATCTACGTAATGAAAATGGAACTTCGTTAAATTCTATCGCGTCCTATATTTTTTTAAATCGATTTCCTTTGTGTTATTGGAGAGTTTCACATGATAATATTATTTTTGATAGGTACTGCTGCGGATAAGAACGCGTACAAAATGGCTGTTCGTTCGTGGAGGATCGCTGGGGGCTGAAGCAACCACTCGCTAACCCTGTATTTCCCCTCTTCACGCCACCCCAGGGCTTAGCACTTCTTCGAAAACGATATTATCTCACTGCACCAAATATACTTTTACAAAATGTTTCATTTTCGCTGTATTGTAACAATTCTTGCTACTGGAATTTCACTTACTGACAGAAGTCTCGTTTGAAAGTTATACACCAAGAGCTATAACTTGATGACTATACTAGGACTTTTAATTAGCTGCAGTAAAATGACAGCTTATGTGTTACCACTTTTTAACGAAATTTAAATAGTGATGTGACAAAAGAATCGATTCATTCAAGTAACATTCTATTCAAAATCGATCAATGTTTCATTGATTTTATAAAAGAGGATACATAATATATTTCTGCACAAGTCAGTAGCTTGTCTTTTTCAGGGCGTGACGAGCCTCTGAAAGCAGGTTGATAAAACCATATTTACAAAATAAACAAACTATGAGTATTACAACATAAAAACTCAATTAAATAGGCTTTTCTCAAATACTAGTTATCTGAACGTTAGGTCGAAGTCTAGGTCTTTGTCTAGGGAACGTGGGTGCACCAAAAAAACTAATAAATTACGGCTATATATAGCCCACTTAATTGAGATTGTATACTTGGTTTGAACAATTTCTGTGCAAATTCACCATTCGAGCACAAATTTTGATGCGAGCTAAGTAGTACTATTAATAACTATCTCTAAGAATGAAACTACAACGTGTATTTTTATCCTATCAATACAAATAATATTTGATTGTTTACGGTTAAATCAAAATTGGTCAATTGCGTTCCAGTCACATCACTAGTATAGATAGTGTAGCAACATAATTTAACGAAATTACAGTAAAGAAGTGTCATTTTACTGCAGCTAAACAAAAGTCAGACTGTACTTATAAACTTATGTTGAATCCCAGCTCAAAAAAGTGAGAGATTCTGGAAATAATTATCTAAGTTAAACTATAATTACGCGTTTTATTTATCCCGATACCGTTAGCTCGCCGAGGGCTAACAGTGCCTACATACGTAATTGTTGTAAGAGTTATTAAATATGTAATGGATTTCTATAGTTCAGGCCGGTGCGACACTTTAGAACCTTTCACTTCGTTTACATACAACTATTTACTACTATATTTAGTGAGCATGGTCAATTTGCCCTTTTCTCTTTTTTCTCGAACTGTGAATTTTTTGCTTAGTCTAGCGAAAGTCATCAGTATGTCACTCGGGATTTGCTCCGACCCTATCACACTTATCCTTCCTCCACCATACACGTACGTAGGTATATTAAACTCATTATTTACGAACAAACGTCTAAAAGACATGAACACGTCATAATATATTAACCTTCTTCACGTAAGCAGGGAGTAATGAAAAACGGGCGTCGATAATTGTCTTCACTAAACTCGAAAGAATTCGCCATATTAGTTCGCTGTAGCATTCCTACCATTTGTCTTTATTGAAAGTAACGAAGTTTCTGAAGAAGTTTGCCATTTATTCGCATCTGCCTTGCTTTGAACTTATCGCACGGCGGTACATAAATACTATCAGTTTCATAAAAGTTTTCGAGGATTTTCATTTGTTATATCCTTTTTTCGTTCAGCGACATGGTATATGAGACTTAATATTGAACGGTTGTATAACATAGTTTTTGGAAATTCACAATTCTACTGTCTGTACTGAATGAAAGTTGTCAGTTATTAAAATCATTCTCTTATTAGAAAGTTATTTTTGATATTGTGTCAACGTAGCGCTAGGCAGGGATTCCCAGGTCGACAAAAGTGTTTAAGTATTTTCTTTTTGGAAACTGTCAGTAGCAGGTCAGATATAAGAATTATGCCCAGGGGATGACAATGAGCATTATGCTCCCCGCGACAGATTGTTGTACAACAATACACCTGTCACCTGCCTGTGTAAAGACAGCTACAGCCGCTAAGCTCCTGAATTCCAAAGGTAAAATGAAATTAGAATAAGCTTCTAACGTATAATAAAATCGAAGCAAAGTCAAAACTGTACACTCTTTCTTAAGTAATTTTTGCGAGGTTTGTAATATATTTAATTTTTATAATTTTTGACTGTTTGGCTGAATGATGACAATAAGTAATGGTGAGCTCACCTCTCAATAGAAATAAGATACTCGACTACTAAGCTTAAAAGTGATCCCAATCTAAGCAATATTAATTAGACAATTTAGTTTACTCCATTATAAGATAGACATTACCCAGACTCAAACCGGATGGCACGGTTGGCGCAGTGGTTAAGCGATTGACTGCTGCGCTGCGTGTAGCGGGTTCGATTCCCGCACGGGACAAATATTTGTGTACGTAAGTTTAAATGTTTGTAAACGCACCCACAATACAGGAGAAAGTCCTAGTGTAGGGCAAAGCATAACTTAAAAAAACTGTATCCTGTAGTCATTATGATACATGTGTGCTATGTTGATCATTATACTCCAGGAGGTATTATTCGATAAGGAAGCCGAGCGTATAATGATCAATGCACACGCGTTTCATACGACGTTTTTCAACATACTTGTGATAACAAAAACAGACTTGTATTGATAAATATAAACTAGAATGGAAAATGGCGCGCTGGATTTGTTTTTTCGCGCGCCGCGCTAGCCAGCATTAGCAATGCGCGCGCAAGTGTAAATAAAAGCACTGATAAAACCGCTAAACAGCCTATAGAAAAAATTTAATAAACACAAAATAATGTTTAGACTGATCCTAGTGTTGTCAAATTGTAGTTTAGTTAGTATGGTATTAGAAAGTACTATTGGCATAGAGAAATATACGTTAGTTCAGTGAGAATCCGCAATAATAGAACGCCAGTCAGGGTCTTTTCCGTTTGGTTTCGGATGGGACCACGAACAATTTAAGGTGAATGCGCAGTGGTAAACCGCAAAATTCAAATTTTCTAACGTTTTTTTGAAATTTGCAGGTCAGTATCAGATTGTATCTTCTTAAATTCTTCTTCTTCTTCTTAAATTGGCCGTGGTTCCTGCGCATTCACCTTAAGGTAAATAAATATTAGTTTATTTTGGGATCAAGGAGAACACAGCCTATTTAAAAAAAAGTGTAGTAAGGCCCGCGGATTTCTTTAGGCATGAAGTCTCTTTGATGAGATTAATAAAGCGCGCATCTCCGACTAAATTGGCGTTAATCTAGTGCATTAACGCCACAGATAACTATTTACTAGTAGAATAACATAAAGAAAAAGCACTCGTTTTTAATACACTGCATTATGGACCTAAAAGCGGTTCAATGAGAGCCACTTTACGACCAAGTGTGTTGAAAAAAATATTACTTACATTACCTTTAGAAACTAAACATACAAATTCTTACGAGTCTTTTTGAAGTCGGTTCAGAGGTTACTTAACATACAAATCAGGATTATAAGCAAAGAACATTAAAAAACAACCAATAAAGTATTTCAGAAGTAAAGCGTCATGAGATTCGCGGATTTTAATAGGCGAATGATTCTAATATCCTTTGGCTTATTACGTATTTCTGAGGCTCCATATTCATATTTACATTTCCAACGACTTTTTGAAGTGAAAAATGGAGTACAAGAATAAATATTCAACATTTGCCACAGTAGCGCTGTCATTTTTTGGTGAAGAGCTTATTCATGAAGCGTTTAATTTCCCTTTGTTCAATTAATTAATGTAATAGAAACGATACGCAGGTTTTGTCGTAACTTCTTGCATAATAACTTGACAGGATTGATACAGGTTTTACTTAAAAGCATATGTTTTTATTAATAGTAAGTTAATTTGCCTATTTTTGTTTTGTGTTATGATATTATTGTTAGGAATTGTTTTTTCTTCTATGTGTGTTTTAAAAAAAATATCTATACTTAATTAATTAAAAAATATATTTTATTACTATGCAGGGTGGCGATTTAATCACCTGTGTCCGTAAAGGGGGTGATTCTGCTTGTCATACTGAACAACTTTCGCTACGAAACTCATATCCAATTCCAAAAAAATACACATTTTTTTTAATGTGGTTTTAATTTGTATTTCATGTTTTCCCTCAATGATATAAGTAGTTGATTAACAAGATAAGATAAACATACTTTAACGATCTCTTTCCGTGTACATTCGTGTACTTTGAAAGTAACAGCTAAGCATTGATGGACGCTATGAGTCCTTATTTCATTATAATTCATGGTTTTTGTTTTTTTCTTTACATTTTCATAAAAAAATCTATTTTTAACAGTGCAAATTTAGTTTATAGCGCTGTATGACCTAAACCTGCACTTAAGTCACGCTTTTTTTTGTCAGCTACCTCCTTACAAAATTTTATTAAAATTGGTCCAGCCGTTTGAGCGTGAAGAAGTAACAAATATATAAACACACACACTCACAAACTTTCACCTTTATAATATTAATGTGATTCTTCAGGTAGCTAGATACTGTGTTGAAAACATAATACAACTAATTTGATACGATAGATTAAAATCATGAAGTTACCTCTAAAGACTTTCTTTTTTTTTTACAATAATAATCATACATCATCATCATCATCATCATCATTCTGATTTTTTGTCAGATTATTCTACAAGCAACATACTAAAGCACTAGTGTTTTAATTTTTTAGTCGAAACAATAGATTTTTTGTAAATAGATAGTTGCTTCATATTTTGCAATAAATTACCAGCGTTGTGTCATCGCGTTTCTTTTATAGACAGTCCGACAGTGACCGAGCTTTAGGTCATATAGTTTACTAATGCACGGCGTTTAGGATTTCACGCCGTGCAATAATGGACTACATAAGTCACGCAGTGGCGGTACCTTCATAGAAGCCGAAAAGCCCGGCTTGCCCTAATAAAATCATAATTCACAACAACAAACTTACTTAAACCTAACAATAAATAAATATATTAAAAAAATACCAGTCAATGAACTCGAACACAAACATTAATAACTGAAAATCAGCCAATCCCTCAGTTGGGCGTTTTTTTTATATGTTGAAAATCTGTGGGCTTGCCCTAATTTAGACACCTAGGCACGCCACTGAAGTCACGTATCGTAATGTAAGTACTATTTTTCATTTATAAGTATTATCTTACAGAAATCAAATAATTTATGGTAGTCGATTTTGTTTAATGTTAAGCGGGACAATTACTTTTAAGGTCCCACATCCCCATGCACATTTACGTTCCAAGCACGACTTTTTAAAGTGAAAAATTAAGTACCTACAAGAATAAATATTCAACATTTGCCACACAGTAGCGCCTTCATTTTTTGCTGAAAAGCTTCAGTCATGAAGCGTTTAATTTCGCTGCTTTGTTTAATATGTTTTTTAATAGAAACGTAACGCAGGTTCTACTGTATCTTTTTTGCATACTAACTTGACAGATTACCGTAAAAAGTTGCTGCTTTGTTAAATCATTCTTTTGAATTTAAAATAGCTTGTTATAGAGGTTATCTGTTTTGTCTGAGTTTTCGAAACTTGTTCGTGACAGTAATATTTTGTGGACAGATATTATTTTATAAAGAAATATATATTTATTTATTTTTATTTATTTATTTACTTTTTTATATTTTTTTCTAGTCATAAATTATAATAAATTAAATTATTTATAATATTACACAATAGGTATACCTAAGTATAAAGGGCCAACAGATGAAATGTGTAGGTATTTTGTAGGTTATATTTAAACGGAACATTATCTTCTTCTTCGGTAGATTTTCTACGAAATCAGAAAGTAATCTATATTTTTTATCAACTGGGAACAACAGATCACCCGTCCGAACAGTTTTTAAAGTCTTAATTTTGAAAATTCAAAAAAATCGAAATAGGAATCCGTAAATCTTTAGAAATTATTCGAGCTTAATTTTTAATTAGAGAGCTAAATAGACCGTGCGCACTGATGTGCGCACGGTCTATTTTTGTTGAGTTTGATAACTCAAAACAGATTTTCAGTAGATTTTGAACTATTAAGAGTAAACTAGTCGCGAGCTCGAACTCACTGATGGTCATGGCCAAAAAGCACGCTGTCTCACCAGGCCTCGTGTCCGACAGAGATAGTATCAGTGATGAGCAGTTAGACGCTAGCCTACATGAATAACGTCTAGTTCTCACGCACAGAAACACCGTTCCGAACTGATAGGCGCGTAAAAAAATTCGAAAAGTGTTTCGGAAAATCTAGTTTTATGAAAAAGACCACTGCATAAATCAATTACAAATAAAGTTTATTGAACTTTTCAATAACTGAGCTTTGTCGGTACGGACTTGGTTTTGAAGATTTTACAGTTCTTTTATTACTTATTTACACCCAAAGTTACCTTAAAAATCTTTGTTGGCTCATAACTTTTTAATGGCTTTTTATTTTACTATTATGTTTCTGTATAGACATAATTTGTAATAATTCAAAACGATATCATGTTTAACTTTGGATACACAATGTCAAATGGACAATCCCGCTGACCCGTACGCGCCGTCTGGCCAGGACCAGGCCCGGGTCCTGATCGGACGATGAGCTACCCATTACTCTCCGTCCGCAGGCCCGCAGGCCGCACTACTACTATAGGTGCTAGTTGCACCTTAAGCCCCATTTACACAATGCAAGTTCTTTGCCTGTGGCATAGGTACCTATCTATACTTATAATAAATCTGTAGAAGTGAAAATTCTGTACATTGAAAATATCAAAAAAATAAATGGCAGGGGGTGTTACTATACCGACACCGAACCCAAAAATGTGATTAAAAAAATTTTTGTCTGTCTGTCTGTCTGTCTGTCTGTTTGTTCAGGCATCACGCAAAAACTACCGGTTAGATTACGATGAAACTTGGTATAATTATTCTTTAATATCCTGGGCACCACACTGGGTACTTTTTATCCCGGAAAAGTATATACAAAAAAAAAAAAATAATTTTGCGGTCTGGAACTACTGGTTCGAATTGAAAAATTCTTAAAAAAATTGTGTTGGATAGTCCATTTAACGGGCTTTTTAGAAGGCTATAGGCTATATAACATCACGCTACGACCAAAAGGAGCGGAGCGTCAATGAAAAATGTTGCAAAAACGGGAAAAAATATTCCTTTTGAGAGCTTCCGTTGCGTACGCTGCGTAAACGGTTAAAGTTACATAAAAATCATGTAGGACGCAATTGTTCCTCTATAAAAGTCCTATAAAAAAGTCCGCAACAGTATATATCTATCTGTTAAGGTTGATTAACCATTACCTTTTTTAGGGTAATCAAATTTGTTCTAAAATAATGCATTACTTGCGAAGGTGTTTTTATAAACATGATATTGATCTTTATCCAAATAAATACGTTATTCATCACAAGTATTTAATTTTGAACAAAATTACCCTTGACAGCATTTGATTTCAATGAATATCTTAGGAGATATCATAGTTTTAAAATAACTCCGCAAGGCGCCGGCAGCTCTGCGAGGTACCATACCGCACCGCGCGGCTCAGCCGGGCCGGGCGGTCGGCTTACTGGCTACGTACGAAACCGTTGTGCTCAGCGAACTGCTTTTTTGAATTAAATGTTTTAGTAATATCTCATCCATCATCTATACTAATATTATAAAGAGGTAAAGTTTGTATGTAGGGGTTTTCGAAATACCACCCCTAAGACGGTGAAATGGAGGGACTTTGTTTGTATAAAAAATCTTATTCCTCGAGTTAATAAACTTGAAACTTGGCACGAATATTTATCTAAGTAAATTATAAAGTATGGCATTTTTTTAAACTACCCATTAGAGGGGGATTGGGGGGTGTCAAAATTTGTATGGAAGAATTTTAACGAGCTGTCCGATTAATTCGAAACTTAGTATTTATACTTAAGACATAAGCAAAGCATAACGTGTATCATGGTTTTTGGAAAATGTATCCCTAACGGGGTATGGAAAAGGGGTAGTTAATTTTACAAGGAGGATTTTACTGCGTAGCATGATTAACTCGAAAATTGTTATAAATAATCTATCAGTTAAATAATGACCACCCCCAAACGATTTTTTCGTATTCCATCTCTCTGGGGGTGAAAAGCAGGGATCCAGTTTATTATGAAAAATCAATATTTATTTGTTATTTTTTCTTTTTCGTTATTATTGTTCCACTGCTGGGCAAAGGCCTCCCCATATTCTTTCTTCATTTGTTTTGTAAACCTAAAAATTGGCCCGAATACTTATTTATCTAGAAATAAATGAAAAAGATCATAATTATACATAATTTTCGAAATTTTTTGGGGAAATTACGAATTTCACGCGGACGAAGTCGCGGGCAGAAGCTAGTCTACAATAAAATTGAAGCAAGAAACAACTTGCATCGTCTAAACATTGTTTAGACAGTACAATTTTTATGTTTGCTTCAACTTCTGGTGTGCCATGGGTAATTAAATCGCATCTTGTAAATTGGGCTTTATTTGCATGTGTGCGTATCATTGTTTTCATAGTGCGATAATCTTGCTAAAACAACCTTGAGTCGGGTTTGCAGACAGCCTTGAGTCGGGTTTGCAGACAGCCTTTTGGAGGTGTTTCTTTTAACTTATTTTATTACATAAAATAGATCATTTTAAGTCAAGTTATTATTCTTTATATTAACAGAGGGATAGTACCTAACTAGTTTTTCAAAACAGGAACAAAATAACTGACTACATTTGATACCAATAAGATCTTTATAGGGGTTAGTTTATGATAGGAAATAAGTATTTCGTAAATAAAACACAATGACTTTATGTTTGGCGGATAATGGGTTACGATAAGATATTATGTTATCGACTCAAATCAATGTATTGTAATAGTCACTGCTCTTACTTTGTATAGATTTGCGAGGAATGTGTGTGATAAATTTGTTATGTAACCTACCTGTACCTGTTTCCTAGATAAGTAGTTGAATTACTCAGAAAGTGTAAAAAAATTTACTTACTAGAAGGTTGAAAATAATGATAAACCCAATTACCTACACTTTTTTTTTTTAAAATTCCTTTAAGTAGTGTCACTTTTGGGGTCCAGCCACATAATTATACCTTGTCAAGCCGTTTAGGTTAAGTTATTGAAAAACAAACATTTTTATTCAGATATAACTTTTCACTGCTAGATTTTTTTATAAAAAGTTACTCCTTATTCAATAGACTATTCAGTGACATAGGTCGCGTTAGTAGTAGACATTTGGACCAAGTCACATACATTATTGTCTAATGTCCTTTGCATATTAGATACAGCCATCGACAGCCACTGTATTATTTACAAAACACTGTCGTTTTCAGGGCATTTCAAACAAAGCGTCTTAATTTCTTCATAATGGTTCTGTGCTGGAATCGAAGCCAGCTCTGAAGCCACCGCGCTAAAAACATCTCGGTTGACAACAAAATGGATAAAGATAAAACATATATTTAGATTATGATATAATTAGATAATCATGAATAATATATTAGATATTGCTATATAGTAATATCAGTATGAGTATCTATATAAACCTGACCAAAATGGACTAACGTGTGAGCTATCCCTTTGACGTAATTGAGCCCGAATACAACTTTAAATGTAATAGGCAATTGGTAATAACAATTCAATATATAATGTAATAAATAGCTTAAAAGCTTAGCATTGTTTGTGCCGTCCTAACTAATATTATAAATGTGAAAGTTAGTTTGTTTATTTGTTACCTTTTCACGCCTAAACCACTGAACCGATCATCCTGAAATTTTGCATATACGTTGTCAGGTGTACAGAAACGGACATATTTTCATCCCGAAAAAATGTGCTGTTCCCGAGGAAAACAACAATAACGTTATTATGATAATAGATGGCGCCACGTGTCTTTCGAATCAAAAACAGGACAGCGTCCGTCGGGTCGGCTCACGGATATCGAGGGATATGTCCTGGAGGCGTGGCACATGTCGCCTCCAGCCGATCAAACTGACCAAAAGTTTAATTGCGTACACACAATCAGTAGCAATGGGTTTTGTCAGTTCAACAACATTCATTGCGTTCTTTGCGTTGTTGAGTAGACACATTTTTCGAACATATGAAGCAATGGATTAGCAATATCTCTAAAAATGATTCACATTGAGATTGATAGCGTGTAACGCAGTGCAGAGTTGCATGTGTGCATTCAGTGACTGTATATATACTTTCTAGTGCCCGCCCTTTTTGAGTATGTGTACAATAAGATAGCACAAAAGTGTTACGCCTACTTTCTTGCGTGTGTGCCAAATAACACTGACCTCTATCCGAAGCCTCTATCATACTTATATAATACAGGTCAGTGGCCAAAAAAGCATCATGTGGGCCGTATCTATTTCTTTTGTTTTTGTGTGAGTTTCAGCAGTAGGAAAAAAATAGCGACATTTGAACTTGAACAAATATAGAGTGAAGGCATATCTCTCGGATATCTATAGGTCAGCTAGTTATTATACAAATACATGGAAATATTTATTTATTGGGTATTTAGTAGGGGAGGTATTTGAATGTACAGACCCCAGCACATCAAGCTACTACAATCTGTCAAATTTCTTTAAAAGATTTTCAACTTTATAGCTAAAACATAAGGTTCAAAATTGATTGGGAAAATTTGACAGTTTCGAGTAGGTTGATGTGCTGGCGTCTGTACTAAAAGATGTGTCGATTAAGTTTCATAGAAAACCTTTGCCCACTAGAGATTTTCCGTGGGCGGCATACGTGGGAGTTGTACTTGGAATCCAGGGCTCAGCTGAAGCCAATCGCACAATCACGAAAAAAAAGCAATTAGTTTGCTACAGGTAAATATGCCATCGTAAATATACCAACATAAATAACCACAGTGTCATAAACCTGCTATCCATTTGTATGTAAATGCAGGTAGGCTCATTACTGTTAAAAGAATAAATTATTCATCTTACTATACAAATAAATAAAATGGTACATCCATTACACGGTACATATACCAAAATAATAATTAAACTAAAAATGCTAAAACGAAAAAAAAAAGAACTAAATTGAGAAATATGTACAAAAACAAAATATCAATTCATAAAAGAGAAGAATTTCATTAAAATCAGAATAGGTATTTCTTTACGCGGAATACAGAATTAATAAGTTACCGCAAACTCTGCGAACTGAACAATAACTTTTTTGTTAAATTTCCACGCGGACGAAGTCGCGGGTAACACTAGCTGTTTATAATACACGTATACACAGGGTCATTATAACATTTGCGTTCCAAGAGTAAAATAAGTAATACGGAATGTAATGGACCTGCGATACCCGTAGTTATCTCTGCTGGTGCTTGTTTGAGTTAATGTACAAAATTTAATAGGTTGGTTATTCATATTGTACGAAACGCTCCATTGTAACGACTAACAGTACCTACAAACAATACACGTGTATATGGTGCATCAATTAAACAAACCTGTTAATATTCAAACGTCGATTTAGATATTAATAGACACATTGTCCTGAATTGCTTTAAATAAAATAACTTATTTGCAACCAACCCGAATTATATTTCATTTAAGTACTACTTTCCTTCCGTATAAAACGTTATATGGCCATATAAGTGCATGTTAAAGGAAACTAAAAGGGAGAATTGATAAAACGGGAAATAGTTCAATCCTGTAACAGCACAGTACTTTGTAACACTTCGGAAAGAACATACAATGTCGAAAGATGTCATTCAAATTCACGCGGGCCTGCTGCCATGTTTTCTCAATCGTATTTATATTTACGAAGTTTTTCAATGTAGGTATTAGCTTCAATCACAGGAGAAAAGTAGTACTCAGCAGAATTCTTTTTGTAATGTTTTTGACAGTACGGGCACATGAGTGGGGAAAGGCTAGGCAGGCAGACAGGGGAATGAATGAAGAGAATGAATGAATTAATTAATTAATAAAAATTCATTCATTCATTCAGGACCACATGAATATTACAGCACCACGCTACCATCGCTTTCTTATGAGCCTAACACGAACTTCCAAATTCGAAGACTTAAATCAGGATTAAAATTAACGCTTGTCTGTCACTTTAAAGTATTAAGGGCTACATTAAATATTAAAGTACTTGAGAATACGATGTTTTAAAAGCTTAGTACGCAGGTAATATTTCGGTACGCGTTGTTGCAAGAATTAGTTAGAGGTGGCAGGAGCTTTATGTACGGACGCCAGCACATCAACCTACCACAATCTGTCAGTTTTCTTTTTCATTTCGCGAGTTTTCTTTTTCATTTTATCAAAATCAGATTAATATAGGTACGTGACATTGAAACATTTCATTTCATAATTGGATTGAAGGAGGAGAATATTGATTGGATCATGGATGTAAAATTTTGATAAATAAATAATTTTTTTCTTTCTACTAAGTTGCAAATGATGATAGATTGTTTTATTTGTTTCATTTAAATAGATTTATTTGTCATAAAACCAAGCAAACCCGTGATTTTGACAAGAACTTTATCATAAACCCAAACTAGTTCAGGTTTTTGATCAAAAATCTGGATTGTTACAGGTTTATGATGAAATTGAGTTTAAAATGTGTCATTTTCCGGTTTTTCATCAAAAACCTAGGTTTCTCATCAAAAACCTAATTTTATGAAAAACCTGCGACATACAGACGCCAGCACATCAAGCTACTATAATCTGTCAAATTTCTTTAATATATTTTTAACTTTATCACTAAAGCATAAGGTTTAAAGTTGATTGGGAATATTTTATATTTTCGGGTAGCTTGATGTTGTAGTACCTACTAACAAGAAAATATCTAATTGCTGCCTATTCTATCTTTATAAGGAATGTATTTTCA
Organism: Luperina testacea; assembly: GCA_927399505.1. Lineage (NCBI taxonomy): Eukaryota > Metazoa > Arthropoda > Insecta > Lepidoptera > Noctuidae > Luperina > Luperina testacea. Next base: position 13,021,554 of record OV656762.1, read on the forward strand.
GTTCTTGTTGATTTGAAATACCCGTTTCAGTTAAATACGTAGTAGTCTACAAAGTTTGGGGTTTCAGCTGAATTATAAATGAGACGGATCAAACATTTGTAGGACTTGTCCAAAGACTGACATACTGACACGCAATGTTCATATAAACACATAGGATTGTATATACCCTAACCCTTTGTTTACTGTAAGTAAGTGCAGCATGCAATTGTTATACATATAAATAAATAAATAATAAATAAGTTGTTAACAATGAGAATTTAAGGCCGATTATAATGACATTGAAAGAACTATAAAGAGCTAACAAATGTCATCCAGAAACATCACATATTGAATCTAGATACTTATGTAAATGTTTACGACAGTAGGTTATTGCACATAACTATGACAGTAACCAATTTTGTAAAGCATTCATTCAAACAGCTAAGTTTAAGATCTCCAACTGTACCCTTTTATTTGGTTGATCGAATTTAATATGGACAGGCGGACAGCGCTCTACATTATTGAACAACTTAGAATCTTTGGGTAAACTTCGTTATGTTAATTTGACATTTTAATTAGGAATACACTACTATAAATATTTATTAAATTTCTTTATTGCCATAAAAACAGGTTACAGAAAATTTTGACGCCCTGGCGCCAGAGTTTCAAGAGCCAGAAAATACTTAGCATTCTCAATATTTTATAAAAGTCTTGAAAATACTAAGTATCTAAATAATTGCAATCTCAGGTTTAGGTATATCAGGTTGACGACCTACGTTCCATACGTAGGTCATCAAATCTATCTCAAGGCGAAAGCACCCAATTATCTAACGTTAAAATTCGATTCGACGTCGGTTTCCTGCGCTAGTAGCTTTTTAGTTTCTAATTACCAATTTCGTAACTGGTGCGGTAATTAAGGCTCCACCTACGTTTTAAATATGTAGCTTAAGTCAACTTCATGCTGAACTTGTTTTCAACGTAGGTGCTTTAGCCGACATCAGTTAAATGTCAGGTAAAGATTGACCTATATTTGAATGCAGAGTTGTAAACTTCCTGCAAATGGAAAGCTGTCCCAACTGACTGAGCCACAATTTTTACGTGTGCCTGAAAATACACTTTAATGTTGTGATTCTTTTGCATTTTACACCGTAGACATAAAACTCTATACATAATCTGACAGGTTACGGCACGCAATAAGGTTTTTAGCCATAATTCATCAAATTATATATTGCTAATTTTCATATTAGCTTTACAAAGTAAACTAATGAAGTATTGTACAGTTGTACGTGTCGTAAAACGGCCTCACTAATTACAAAGGGGCCCCTAAATGCGTCTACACACGGCTTTGCAATCGATTACATTAGCCGAAGCCGTATTAACGGCTTTGTTAAAGTAAATGTACTTATAACTCAGCATTTACTAATGAACTTTATATAAGCTGGGCTTGTTTATTTTTTATACATTTCCTTTGCTACTTGCAAGTTTTCATAATAATTATAAAATAATGTGAAATGTTTTGTTTCAGTTTAACAGACATACTACAATTCTTCATACATATTATAGATCATTGTATTCTAGTCTTTCATTCCAAGTAAGTAGTTGACGGCCGCCCTCAGGCCATCTATTCTTCCCCATTTGTCCAACTATACAATCCGCCAGATGACTGCAAGAAATTACTCAGTATTCTACCTAGTAATTTCGACTAAATCTAAAAATAGAAACTAAAGTCAAGAACCTTGTTAAACGTTTGTAAAGAATATTTCATTAAATCAGCAACAAGAAGGAATTTGGCAGTATCTATATCAGGGGGCCTAAAAAGGTCACTTTGGCAGAATCATAATAGGATACCATTATGAATCATAATAATTATGGCGAAGACAGTCCGTGTTTTTCTTTTTTTCGCTGCACTACGTAGGTATAATCAAAGAGATTGGAATTGGATTTGGATTGGATTGATTGGTATTTTAGCACAGACAAAAAAAAACTGAAAAATTATTCACCAATGGGATTTGATACGATTTGTTATCCTTTTATAATTCTGCCAAAGTGGCCTTTTTAGGCCCCCTGCTTGTTCGTACAGGAAATAAAATGAAGAATTATATAAGCTGCTGTTCTTATCCGGTCGAGCTTTTGTATTTTATAAATCTTAAATATTTCAGATGCTTCCGAACGGGCAGACGTACCGTGGACTGTTGTCTAATATGTATATGTAGTCTTAGATGAACAAATAGTATGGAGCTAACATATATGCGGCTGGTATGCCTTTGTATCGGCATCAAGGCGACCATTGTCTGCCAGCCACGAGCTCCGCATGCCAGTCGTCGTTAAAACCAACTATACTCTCCATTGTATTGTGCGGCTGTACGTATACCTTCTATTTATTAGGACGATATGTATCTACATATACTAGGTATGTACCTAGGTACATAAAAAAAGCAAAAAGTCACCAAGGTAACATGACCTTGGTGACTTTTTGCTCTGTGGTTCGAGCGTGTCCTAAATACAGACCCAGTGATTTCTTTATGATCTGCCTGGCTATCATTAATAGATAAATCAAAGATGAAATCAAATCAGCGTCAATGTAACTGGTATTCAGTTTCAGTAATCTTTTTAGGGTTCCGTACCTCAAAAGGAAAAAAACGGAATCCTTATAGGATCACTCGTGTGTCTGTCCATCCGTCTGTCACAGCCAATTTGCTCCGAATCTAATAAACCGATTAAGTTGAAATTTCGTATAAGAAATCTAATTTAGACGCAGAATGCCCACTTCTCAAAATGGCAACTGAGTCTCTAATGGACTAATTCTCAAAATGGCTAATTCTATAAATGACTAATTCTCAAAATCTCTGTGACCCAAACACAAACATGTAACGTAAATAAATCAATTTTTAATATGGAGGTCATTTTTGGGGGGTAAATAGAAAATTTAAAAAATGTTTTGCTATCTGTACCGTGTGACATATCAAATGAAAGAACACACTGTGAGGATCTCAAATATGGTTTTTCATAATTTTAAAGTAAAATGTATTAAAGTTATTTAAGAAAATAGACGCAAATTGACCATTCCCCCCCTTATCTCCGAAACTACTCAACCTGATATTTGAAAAAAATTCAGAAAATAGATTACAGAAAACTTATAAGAATTCTGTGGTCTTAAAACAACATGGTAAATCTCTCAATATTGTTCGTAAAAACTTACATTTTCAGTTGGAATGTATGGGTGAACATGTTTTTCAATTACAATGTTAAGTATGTTCTTGGGATAAATTCATACATGAGAGCCGCGTAAGTCAATTTTTGAAGGACTTTAAGGAGGAGTGAGATATGTTCATCAAAAGTTTCGCTAATGATGATAATGTCATCTAAATAACAAAAGACTTTGTAGTCAAAATCTGGGGTAAATAAGGTAGGTATCCATTAATCTTTGCTGAGTTGCAGGTGCATTAGTTAGACCAAAAGGCATGAATCTGTACATTCCTCTGCCCGGGACATAAAATGTTGTTTTATCCTTGTCATCAGAGTTTAAAGGAATTTCCCAAAAAGCCTTGGCAATATCAATTCCAAATACGGAACCCCTCATTGTGCGTGGTCCGACACGCACTTGACCGGTTTTTTTTATATTATTTTAACGAGGCCCTCGTCCATTCGGCAATATTTTAGTATTTTATATTTTGTATTCAATTGAAATACTGTCTCTAAACGAATAATTCCACGAATGGCCAATTCTCGTATTCCTTAAAAATGTTCAAAATCTAGTTTCGATCTAATCTCTATGTCGACATTGAAATATTGTATTTGCGACTTTGGAAGAGATCGAAACCAGATTTGGAGCGTTATTAACACCAAAATGCCTTTACTATCTGTTACTTTTGTATTTGTGTACTTACCTTACTTTTCTTGGAGATCCTGAATAAATAAAAATCGGCAGCACTAAGGCTCTTAAAAATCCGGTAAAGTAGTTTTCATTTATCAAAAGGCATTAAAGTGTGTCCCTTTTGGGCCATTCGCATCTGCGAGGGATAAGGAACAGCTGGCCAGCGGGTACACTTCGTATTTTCCTATGGAAATAATAACATATTATAGAATACTTAGATATGCTATTACTTGGAACTTTCGAGCTATAAGTAGGTAATCTGGGAGAAGTTATGTTGATTAATTCATTAGAGCATACGAACATGAACCTAGTACACGGTAGGTAGTTCACAAGTCGCCAGTAGCAAGTCGAGTTTGCCTCACTAAGTACATTAGTGGTTTCCTGATTTACTTGAGCTAAGATTCCTCGTATGAGGAGTATTTGCGTCATGATCTGATACAGATCACACTCCACTGGGAAGCTAAATACAGATATCGCGTCACTTGCCGACTTGCCGTGTATAACAATTGACCTAGAAGCAATAAATAGGTACAAGTGAATATTATTGGAACATGATTTGTATTTATTTAGAATTCAATAAAAACATCTGATTAATTTATCAGTTACATGCGGACTTGTAGATGAAACTCCAAATATTTAATTTCACATAATAGGTTTATGTGCAATTATGAAACGGCAGAAGATAAGTGCACGGCTACACTCTTTTAAAAATAATTGACTCTTACAATGTTTTCAAATTACAGTATTTAGGTATGGGAGGAAAGTGTAGGCCTGTCAACAAGTACATAAGAATGTATATGGAAGAAGACTAATCGCTCGCTTACACTCCATATCTTAGTAACAGATAAATTGCACACAAAACTGAACTTGTTCTTAAGGACTATAAATTAATCAATTATTTCCACCAAATTCAAACATTTAACGTAATTAAAAGTTGCCTTGAAAGACATTATCACAGTCAAACATACCTGTGCTAAAAAAGTCCGTTATATATCCCTAAAATAAAACAAACCCGTTTCGTTGCATACAGAACCGTTAGAACCGTTTTCCAAATCCAGATTTAGACCGTCCCAAATATTGACGTTCCTCTTTTAGGTGTTCAATCGATCGCTCATCTGTAGAGGTTAAATGATCGTTACGACCATTGTGTATGATTCTTATAACAATGAAATGCTCTGGATAATCCCCAACACAATCACGACGTTTATGATGATAGCGTTCACGATATTGCTATAACGACTGCTTGATATCGGCGACAGTGATAGCCAAAATCATATCACAATATAACCATCAGATAATGGAGACAAGTTATCTGTCTAAAAGTCGTATTTATTCTGAATCACCTAGTGATTACGTGGAAATCAATTTAGTTGCTGGAATGTAATATAGTCTGGCATGATATTATGGATATGTTAATAACGACAGCCGAACAACATATGGAACATTAAGCTTTAGGAATAGGTTGTCTCAGAGGTACGAGTGACAGAGAGGACTCTCTACAAAGCAAAACTTTTCCTAAAACTCGAAGTGTTTTGTGTGTAGGTACGTAACATTAGTACATCCCTAGACCATTATACTCCTGTAATTAGGTATTACACAGACTGAGAGAGGCAACACAGTCGTCAGGTAGGTAGGTACGGTATATTTATTTTTTCGCCGTTCAACACACATTATTTATACACAAATGTACCTATACGTAGTTCTCAATTCGAAGCGAACTTATCTATTGTACGCATCAAATTGAGATTTCATAAATCGATTAATAATTGCCAACATGAAGCTCGACCATATCAAAATTGGATCGCACGTTGCGATTTTACGAATCGCAGGTTCGCTAGTCAGGGTTCGAGTGTACATATTAGTAGCGATTTTCGCTCGTGTGACCTAGCTTTGTGCCGGTGTACACAAATGGCCAAAAGACTCATCGTGTGCACCACGGCTGCCGACTGTCTCGTGCAACCGCGGCCGATCGCGTGCTGCTCGATGGAATGGAAAATGAAAAGCTCGCACAAAGAGTTCGTATACAAAACCCAAAAGTATACTACACAACGTACCTACTCGTACATACATAAAAGACTACCAGTAATAACACGAGTATAATAAGGAGTTTGCTTTTCAGACCACTTCTTATATTCACACGAGTTTTTCAATCGTCAAAATTTGTAGATATTTTTCAGTTCATTCAAGCAAAACCAAGTCAGCTGTTTATTTTCTCAGCGCAAGGAACTATAATCAACAAAAGAAAATGACTAGCATTTCTGTAACAACATGTGGACGCACTGATATACAGTAAATCAGCCGACATATGTTTACACCTAGGTTAAACGTAACGATCTACTGGAATGATTGATTATACTATCTGCAAACACTGGATGAATTAGATCAAGATAAAGTCGCAGGAAACGATACGCGTGCCAACAGCAAGAAGGCACTTGCGGCTGTTTAGTGTGCTGGCAACTACACACGTAAACAATCACCATTCGTTGAATAAACTATTCTCTGATACCGCCAAATATATCAAAGTTCGACCACATTTAAATCAATTTAAATAAATTCACGATACAAGGTATTTCCCTTGTATATATCTGCCATACATACAAAAGAGATCGCTATTTACATCAGATATAAGAAAATTATTTCGTTATTCACGGAACTTACCTGCCGAGTAACATATTGTACATTAATTCGCGTTATTTTATTAGGTAGGTATGTATCGCAATAGAATAACAATATGCTTACACAAAAATATACCTACTCAATTTTTACTTGATGTAAATATAAATAATGCCGAGTAAACGTAAATATGTGAGTAGGCATGTACATATGAACCTACATACCCATATGCTTATAGTACAGGTGGTAGTAGCTTCAAGCGGAGCGTAGCACAACTTTTAATTAGTCTCTTTAGTCACGCTGTTTCTCTGACTTTTCCGGAGGTGCTCTGACTTAGTCTTAAACAAATGGCTGGAAACTTTGCCTCATTTTCTCCCCATCTTTATCAGAGTGCGTGAACCCAACTAATTACAGTCACGCTTAAAATGTAATAAGTCCCTAATGAATGGACACACACTTGCCCCAGACGTACCTAGTGTCTTGGTTGAATTGTTTATTAACTGTGGCTGGAAGGTGTGTGAGCATGACGTATATTCCCCTCGAATAAAATAATTAAACAGGCGTGTGGTGTGCGCAGCCCGTTTTGGCGTGACTGCATACGTCGCCGATAAGCATGCTATTGATTTTTCGATCCCCTTTTTTCCTTAAGTAACTGTATCCTGCTTTTTTACCTCATAAAATTCAACGATACCAGAGACATTTTCTCTTCAATCACTAAAAGTTTTATGATGTATTTGATGAAAACGCTAATGTTAATAAACATTGTAACCTGTAGCTTTTAATGTATCGCTATGTATATTTCAAAAGATTAAATGCTTATTTGTTGATCACGCATTTCCAGTGTTTCGGCTAACCGCCGCGCAAAAGGTGGGGTCTCATAACAGTGCAAATGTTATATTTAACCCTTTTCCCACAAGTTCAGTGATACAATGTCAAGTATGGGTGGGTACATATCTACGTACAAGTACAGACAAATGCTTAGCTACATACGATTTCATTTAACACACAAGTCCAAAGAGCAAAATCATGTACTTCCTTGATGATAATAATTTATTTATTTTACTTTCAAGAAAACAATAGCTTACTTTCACCTACCTACAACTTTATAATTCTGAAATAAATATTTTATTTTATAAGCAAAACACAAGAATTCCCATCCTAACTTTTATACGGTTTTATAAACGAACTGAAAACAAAACAACTACCTACTTATTTATTTATTTGTCTAAGTGCACGTTTATTTGTTTGATCGCGTCGAAGCTGTTTCGTTTTCTGTTCGGATATCGGATACACGGAGATACGTGTTGCCGTTGAAAGAATATAATGTTTTACAAATTATATGTCACCTTATTATTTCTTTGAGAACAAAAGAAAAATATTCGATGGGAAACGATTTTGTATCTACATACGTAAGCTCTGTGCCTACAGGGTAAATCTTATTCAGGTACTTACCTAATAATGCTTCTTTACATAATGCGAAACTACCCAAAGTATCCTGAAGGAAGTTTGTTTTCATACACTTGCCTTTGCATTATAAATGATGTTAAGGTAGCTATTCGCCCGTAAAATGAATAGGTACAGTTAAGTTTAGAAGTTAATGGAAGCTGGAAGCGGTGAGATTTAAGCACGGTCATTATTATGTAGCTAACCTATGTATGATACTGACTGCTGACGTAAGAAGCTTCTTGTTTGCGCTTGCAGTACGAGGGCTGGCCAAAGGAAATCTTCCGCATTTCGATTGAACTTCACTTTGTTGCCCACGTCTGCATCTGACTGACTTCAGCCTCGTTTTAAAAGCTATTGGAAGGACGTGGGAATGCAAGTTTTTGCATAATAGTTCAAAACGGAGGTGAGTATATGCAAGTGCACAGTACTAACTTATGAATATAAATGACATTACAATTACCCACTGACATCCAAATCCACCTACGCTCTACGTTATTTTTAGCGGAAGAGGGTTGTTATAAGTTCAAATGTGTAAGTATATTACTATGCAACACAAGAAATACGATGTACTCGTTTAGGCACTAAATACAGGCTAGGGCGCGAACTTTTGCAAATTTAATGAAGAAAATGTGTTTTTATTAATCAATTTAATTAATCAACCAATAATTTAAATCTACAAAAAATGTCCTTTCATTCAATTAAAAACGTTAGACAAAGTTAGGTAATAGAATCCATGCACCGTCGCACTTCTGTGGCTACGCTACGGCGTAGCTCGGACTGTGCTACGACCGTGTAGACCCCGCCTACGTAACGTTTTAGAAGGCTTTATTTGTAAGATACATTTTATTTCATCCTATCAATTTGTCTTCATGAAATTATTTCTGTGACATGCCTCGTGCCAACAACCTAATTTATCTTTCCTCTAAATCCGTTTGGACTTTCAAGATACATAGTGTATGTAAGTACTATAACTCCTTTTATGAAGTACCTTTACTACATATTTGAATTAAGAATTTGGGATAATTTTCAAGTTATGGACAGCAAAGTGAATCTCTTACTTGACACACTTCAAATTCCATTGCAACCAAAAACTTATTAGGAACTTTTTGTTACAAATAGTCAAAAATCAACTTAGAATACATTTCACTAAAGCAGCAATGAAATGCAATTACCTGACATTATGAACACTGCATCGTTTCTTCTAACCCCTCGAACGGAATCAATTCTTGAGCAAAACTATAGGTAAGGGCTGATTTTTCAATCGCCAGATTTTTTTATAAAATTGACGTCTGACAGATTTTGTATGGAAGAACTGTCAAAAATCAAACTGTTGGAAAATCAACCCTTAAAGAAAATACGCTCTCAATGTATTATTGAATGAATAAACTATCAAAGTCACAGGCACCAATAGCAAACAGAATTCACGAGCTCAATATTATTGGCATAAAGATAAATCACGAATAAGTAAAACTTTTCTTGGATCGCGAGAAACAGTACTCAAAGAAAAGACATAATAATATAAAGCCATTTTATGATACCATCATAAATACAATATGCATAGTATGAAAACAAACGCCATGTTTTTCTTTTTATTTTACACTGCTGGGCAGTTTAAAACGTATTACTTACGGCATGCAACGTGCTTTGGGCTGCGTAGCAAAAATAAAGATAAATTGTGACGCAGAGTGGTGTGTTTACGAGAAACGTAGAGTTTTAGCGCAACATTTTTACTGTAGAACATTAGCATCATAAAGAGTAAGTCTCGCAAAAATTTAATGTACAATGATATACGCGAGCAGCACGAGCACATTAATTTCAACTCCCGAAGGTATGAAAGTAACATGTGCACTTCACTTTGAGAGATTGTAGGTATATAATTGCTCACTTCTTATTAAAAATCTCCGCAAAGCGCCTAGAGTTAATCATGTGTAATTTTGCAGAAGATAATTTCCAACATTTTTACTCTTCAGCTTTTATAATTGCAAGGTTCTAATCATCCTAAAACATTTTTATGGGTGCCTTGATAAAAATAAAAGCTTTGTTAACTTCCCTCTTATAAACGAATACCCAATACCAGTTAATTTAAAATGTCCCGAGCATTTAGAAAATGTATGTACATTTTATCGAGTTCATTGTGTGCTCGGAGTTCTTCAAGTATTGAATATGTTTACATATTTATGACACTGATTGTAAATGCGTGGAGTACGATGTTCTCACCTTACACGCAACACAAAGGGGCTCGAATTTATTATACAATAGTATTAAATATGCGCCCTGTGAGACTACACCCGTTGTGCCGTATCTCAGACAATTTTATGATATAGATCTCAAGTCTTTATGAAAGAGAGAAACAAGATCGACAGTTGAAGTGTCTGCTATAGCGGACTTATACATTGTTTTGCCGTATACAATACATATTTCATTACATTTTCCTCTAGTGCAAATGCGTTCCAGAAAACAATTTGTTTAAAATGTTTGAAAGTCTGCACACAGATTTTAACTAAAGTAAAAATAAACTTTTCATCTTATATTTTTGTCCAAGTAGCTAGTTAATTTAATATAGGTAGGTAAAAGAAGTATTTAGCATACATGAACTTAATGACCAGGGGGCCTAAAAGGCCACTTTAGATTTTCACAATCGCGATTTACGTGATCCTATAATGTTTAAATAATGTTTATTTGAATCTAGTCAATTAGTGTAAATTTTTTGATTTTCATTTCAATGCAAACAAATTATAGTGAAAGTTGATTATATTATTGACATAATTACTTACTTATATAATTAAAAGTGTTGATTAACGCATTTTTGTTTAATAATTTAGAAACAACAACACCTGGTGGGGATTTTTACTTATTTTTCCAAAAATCCCCACTAGGTTGAGTTTATTTAACTATTGGGGATTTCTGGAAAAAAAATAACAATCCCCACTGGTCGGGATTTGTTGGTGGGGATTTCTGGAATAAACCGAAAAATCCTTCACCAATAGGATTTGATACGATTAACTTAACAGTTAACTATCCATAGAGATTCATAATGTTATCCTTATATGATTCTGCCAAAGTGGCTTTTTTAGGCCCCCAGTTATCAATAACTGTCAGATAACGCACAAGGCAGCAAACCTGTTAATTTCAAGGTTCCAGCCCAAGTTTAATTACGTAACACTCTCGTATCGCACTCCCAATCATTTCGACATCCAACAAAGTTAATTGTGTTGGTCCAGTGGTTGTGGGGATATTTATGAAACATATGCAGGTACAGTAAACATTGTTGTACTGTCAGAATAAAATCAATATTGCGATTCCGCTTGTTACGTAAATAGATGGATGGTTACATTAGCAAAGTGGCTCGAATCTTAGGTCATCTATAAACGAAAAACGTGTGTTCTTCTAGGTTCCCATTTACGGAGAGATGGAACTGAAATCTCGAATCTGGAAGTCTACTCCTAAGCACGAAATCCATAGCTTCGGCCGAAGTCAAGGCGATTCCTACTCTTACGGATATAAGATTTATTCAGAGCCCGAATGAATGATACATGACGCTGTGTTTTTGCCCGTCTAAAAAAGTTCATTATTCGGGTGTAGGAGTCACTTTTGGACGGGCCCGTATCTTCATTGACGGATTTAGAGAGTACGCCCTGATAAGATCGGCCTGTCCTGTTCCAACAATTGGCTTCTAATATAGTGGGTGATCGATCCGATCGGATCAACGGCAGTCGCGATCTGAGGATCAAAATCATTCAAACTGTCGAGAGTCTGAATGATTTACTCGTCTTACTATTTAAAACTGTACTAGAAAGACCGCGATGAAATCCGGCCTGTTCGGGTGGCTGATGTTTGTCATGGGTTCCGGCTATTCCGTTCTCGATTACTTTACTGAAAGCTTTGTACAGGTGTGAAACCAGACTGATAGGACGGTAATTGTTTGTCTGTTTTGTCACCTTTTTTGTGGAGAAGAATAATCAAAGAGTGACAAAATGTGCGTGGCAGAATTCCGGTGTTTAAAATACTGTTGAAAAAATTTGTAACATGTGGAAGAAGGACAGGCTCTCTTATTTTTAAGGCTGCAGTGGTTACACCATCGTTGCCTGGGCTCTTACTATACTTCATGCTCCGCAGTGCCTTATGAACTTCCCATCCTGTAAAAGGTGAAATGTTAGTGCCGGAGCACGAATATATAGTTGTATAGAGGTATGAGGAACAGAGTGTAAAGTTTACTCATACTCTATAGAAAAGGGAGGATCCTCCGACCAGACGGGTGTTGTGTCTGGCGGGCAACTGCCCATTGATTCATGTCGGGCCGTTGTATCTATGCTAGTTGCGCGGTAAACTCTGCTTGCGCGATGCAGGATTTGCGTGACGTCAGTATGACGCGTTGGTTGCATGTGGCGTTGTAGATACCGCTACAGTTGCATTAGGTTATACAGTCAGTTTCGGGATTCTTATAAAATTCTGTACAAATGTTCAAAATTTTGTCTCTGTCATTCTATTTCAAACCTGGACAATCCTTTAAACGCGCAATTGTAGGTCGTCCTTTGCTTGATATTCCTTGTTTAGTTGATTTTAACGAGGTGTCTTGTTCTAAAGCAATCTTTATGAGGTGTGTGTTACGGTTTCTTAAGTCTTTACGAATACTGCGTTTAACAAGTCGGTCTACTGCTTTGTGTTCTGGTGTGTACATAGCAAGTTGTTGTCTCTCTTCAATTAACTGCTTCGTTTGGTAACTGAGTTTACTCTCTTTGTATTTGTTCTTTTTTATTTTGTTACTGACCTTCTTAATGCTGTTTTTTTATATAGTGTATTGCGTTTGAACGTCATCTTTATCTGTTCTGTCTAATAAACTAAAATTATTTTTTTTAAATCTAAATTGAATAGCTCTTGGTTTGCTTTATGGGAGCATAATAGATAGATAAAATTATGATGAGAAAGAAAGATCGTTTATTTCACTTTTCTATTAAAAAAAACACAAAAAATACTAAAAGTTCTTATATTTATAATGAGGTCACTTAATTTTTCATTTTCTTCATAATTTCTAATCAGGTCCCATAATATTTCAGGTTTTATGGTTTTTCAGGATTTATGGTGTATTTGTTATAATATTCTTCATCAGTTTTAAGCTTTATAATCAGGTCTCTTAGGTCTCTGTAGTTTATAATAAAATGTAGGTCGATTACCCCCACTAAGAGGAGGTAAAGAGCAATATTACTTTTCGAAAGAGTAACGAAGGAAAAGACAATTTGTATAAAATTAGATCTTACACCCAAAATCTTGAGGCAAAATTGGTTTATACAACCTGCCAATTATTGTGGAGGCAGCAATATGTTCCTTATGCCCCTGATCTTCTAATAAGTTGTCGAAAATTATGAGTTAGTATTCGACATCTTTTTGCGGATTTCGCCACCTGGACTACACAGATCGATTGAGAATCAAAAACTGAGTGAAAGAAGAAAATGCACAAAATGTGTTATAAACCCTTTGAGCCCAGAGGTATCGATATTGTACTTACACCCCTATTTCCCCAGTTATGTTTAAGTCTCATGTCAAAGGGGGTGAGCGACCTCCTGCCACCAACCGGGCAAAAAACCAGACTCCAGGCTGCTTCTGAGGAATTCTTGATGGAAAAACCTAATAACACTTTACCCAATCTAGGAATTGAACCCAGGACCTCATCCTCATCAGTAACGCTCGCGACCACTAGACCAACGAGGAGATGTAAGATACATCTACTTATTAATATTCCTCGCCAGTTCGGCACCCATGGTAACCTCCCCCCCCCCCAAATCTTGGGCTGCGACCACACCTGATTCAACGGTCACACAAGGTACGGATTTTAAAACTGGCCGTACATACCGGCTGTATCAAGTCGTCAGTGCTGATAGAATTGGGCAGGCCACCTTATCAGTCATATCCGACTGTTTTGATTGAACAAATCAATCAACCCTTCAGTGAATACGTAATCAAGTTTTTGTTGTTGGTCAAAAATTGATTTACCTGAGTTATATAGGTATACGTGTATTATTAATACATATACATATTTACATACGGGAAAGGAAACATTTTAATGTTACGTTCCCAGAGAAGCCTAAATAGCATTTTTCACAAGTTACTTACTAGTGTAATAGCTTCACCATAACCCCATTTTATAAATCGATATGCGTAGATATAGCTACTTAGGTAAAGTTAAGTATTCCGGTGTGTTAAGTAGTGGACATGGCTGTCATACGAGGAAAAATCTACTTTCAATCATAATATCTTTAAAATGAAATCACTTCGAAACTAATTTGTAATTTTAATGTTGACGATTTTTTACTTGTTTCTTTTCCGTAGGTAAAAATAATTTTCGACACATCCAAAATGGTTGCCCTTTGGAAATGTCTTGGTATCGAATAAAACCCGTATCTAAATACGTATGTAGTATAATATTGTATAAATCAATGAGAGAACCATTTAAATTATCTTTTAGATTTGGAGACTGTATTATGGATAGCAGTATATTTTACGCCTAAAACACCGCATTTAAGATTTATGAATGATTATAATTTATTACACCTAAAACAGAACAGGCACAGGCGCCGAACAGGAAATTAAAAAATATACGTCAAAAATACTTGAAAAACACGAACATTACTACTACAACTCAATACTTTGATATTTGTAAAGAGATTTTATTTAACGAAGCATTATCAGCAGTAGTGCCACGTTGCATTCTACTCAAACATAGATCACAGGTAAAAATATCATAGGAATCGGTTAAATATACTTGTTGAGCGCCTTTTTTTTTGCAGGATGGGAAATCATCAAATGACCCCTCCCGCTCTGATGGGTGGACCGTGGAGCAGAAGGGAGTGTCAGACTCTTACTGACTAAAGCCCACCCGTGTTCCTTCCTTAGCCCTTTATGTTCCGGGCCAGCGTTAACCCTTTCGGAGAATCCCTCTGACCCGGCAGGCTTCGGCTATAACGGGCCCCTTCAATTTGATGCTGACATCTCTTTGTGGCGCGCGTGGAACACGTACGCGCCGTCCGGCACGGGCCTGTTCCTGATCGGACGGTGAGCTACCCATTACTCTCCGTCCGCAGTACGGTGGCCGGGAGTCGTCGCGCGGCTCCCGACGCCTGGAGCGTCTCCCGCGGTGGCTGGGACGGGAGGCTCTCTCCCTGAGCCATCCCGCCACCTCCTTCGCTAGCATAAGCTGCTTCGCAGAAGGAGGTGACTGCCTCCCACTCCCTCTCGCTCCGGACCATGGCTTGAACCAGGGCCGGACGCGAGAGGTCGCCGCCGCTGCCGATCGCCTCTACGAGGACACGGCGGTGCTCCGCCCAAGCGGGGCAGACCTCCACCGTATGCTTCACCGTGTCCTCTGGGCGATCCTGGCAATGGTAACACCCGGGTATTTCCTCCCGCCTGATGATTTGCAGGAACCTCCCGAAACATCCGTGTCTGGTTAATTGAGCGCCTTAGATATTATTTATTTGGAAGAACATTCGACTATTGTCTGTTGCCTCAAAAATCTTATTATACCGACCGATGCCTACTATGTACAGTCAACAAAAGTTGAAGTTTAGTACGAAACCGATTGATGTTGTCGAATGAAATTGAATTTGATAAATGAGCTGTTTGTTTTCTCTTAATCAAATTAAATTTTATTCGAGATCATCCATCGGTTTCTTACTAAACTTCAACTAGGTATATCCGACGATCCTTCATACTTATCTATTTTGTTAACTGTACCTAATAATCTTGTAAGACTAAGGAGCCTAGTCTTTACGACACAGGGAATCCTAGAGTTATCTTGAACAATAAAGTTTTTATTATTTTATAGTTCATAAGTTCGGTAATGTAAAAGCATTGAATTGAGGTTAAACATTATAATTTTAGAACTTATCATTGGCGATAACTTCCTATCTTCTGATATACTCTCACTCTTATGACCTCATACTTATAACTATTATCTCCCAAAAATGACAAAGATGGTCGTTTTTTTACGTATTTTCCTATCTAATAAAGGAATTTATCAATGATAGCAATAATCGCACGATAGAAGTTATGCCACTAGTCTTGAGAATAATCAAAAATTCATACTTTTCCATATTGTTATCTTCTTTGATAGCATTGAATTCACAGAAGGCGTGTCAGACAGTGTCTATCACACGGATTTCGTTAACAGCAGAATGACAATTAATTTTGCGAACGCGCTAATCTCAGGAATTACCAGCCGGATTTGAAAAAATCTCTTTGCTTTTGATAGCCCAATTCTTGAGGAAGGTTATAAGCAATTTATCATCATGCTACGATCCTTAGGATGACGAGCAAAAACAACGCTAAGCGAAAAGGGAGTAACTGGGCACAACTTTATGACATGTTTTAAGTTAAAACAAGAAATTTCATTCGATCGAAGTCGCAGGCATAAGCTAGTTAGATAATAATAAATTATTTATTAGGTACACGTGCTCAGTTCAAACAGAGCACATTGCTGACTCGTTTTTAGTTTACAATTCAGAGCAGCCGAACAAAGTTTACTCATATTTCACAAACCAAATGACAAAAACTTATTCGTTCGCATCGGTATCGTTATTTTTTTATACGCCCCGGATAGAATTTCCGAAAACAGTAAATACAGAAGTGCCACGAAAAAACGAAAAAAGAAGTTAGACGCTGAAAAGTCAGGAATCGTCAGCCTCAAATTGTATTTTCAGTCCCAAGCAAAAAAAAGTATAACGCGAAAGCTTTTTACACGCCACTGATGTGTGTGCCTAGAGTATTTTTACGGTAAAATGTTACAATTTTCGAGGATAGTTTTATAACGTTGTGTGAGTTACGTGTACAGACAACAGTGCTGTGCTATCGTCACATAACTTATATACAGGATAGCTGGGACATCGACCGCAAACTGTAACCAAGAACTTAGTACATGATTTTAGAACCCCAAGCATAGCCATATTTCGGCGGTTATCAAAAAAAAATCTGTTGTTTCATAGAAAAGTACAATATCTACCGGTCAATATGTATGGAACAGCTATTTTTTTGGGTCATAGAAGTCTGCATAGAAATCGAATAAATCACGTTGACACGATATGAGTCACCAAACTCACCAATAATTCCTATTACATGTACCTACACATAAAGGAAGTTTTATTTTATAATTTATTTACTTTATCGTCACTACCATATGAACCAAAGCACGTTCAGTCCTAAATATAGGATATCGCTAGCTGATAAAGATAATAAAATCATTACGAAATAATTATAACAATAATGAATAATTGAGAGATGATTTTACATACTGATTTCATGGGTAATCTTTCAGGCATAAAAGCATTAAAAGATAACCAGCCTTTGAATCGAAATGCTACATTTTGCAAAGTAGCAACGAACCACGAATGTTTCACGATACTGTTAGTACTTAATTGTAAATAGGAGCCGCGGCGCCGCGGGCTACTGAAACTCAATATTTATTTTGGATCAAACGTTGTTAGAACCAACTTGACTGTAAACAGCCCGCTGTAACTTAATCCCAAAAGGGGTTTTTGTATCAATAGCAATTTGCATTCATATTTAATAGGCGTTATTGTAGGCCAGGACGCCAGATCGTAACAAAAACAGAGAGATCAACTCGATCATGTTAATAGATACCTACGTCAATGGGCTCATTCTACCTTGTTCAATGTTTATTTGTTGCTTGCATTATTAAACTTTTTTGTTGAATTTATAGACGACCATATCTTGGTCTGTTGTACCGTCGTTTGCAAAAGAAAGACGGTGCAATCTTTATACCGCTGCGGCTTTAATTTAACAACAAAAACTTGAGACGAGGGATATAAGATGCTAATCTATCTTCTTTCTTAACTAACGCAGACAAAGAAAAGATATATATGTCTCGGTGAAGTTTAAATGTGAATTTTCGTAGCATCATCCATCGTGGAGATTCGTTCTGTAAAAGGTAACAGCTTCTAGCGTATTTTGTTTATACCTCTATGGTTAGAATTGTACTCCCCTCTGTTATGATAAGGCCATACATTTGTGTCGAACAAAGCTAAGTGAGTTGGTATAATTTGAATCTAACGAGCGCTTTTGATATGGTATTCATACTCCGGAGCTGAATGAAATTGTTAACTCGCGTTCCACAATTGAGGTTGGGTTAGTGTACAGTGTAAACACGAAATAACGTGGTAGTTGAACCATTCACGGGAGTGTTTCTGAAGCGTTCGGTTATGGGTTCAAAGCTAGTACTTGAATAGAGTTGAGTTAATCGAAGGTCCGGTTTTTATTTATGAGCGAATCTCAACATCGAAAGCGAGAGTAGAATCTAAAAAAAATTGAGTGCTTTCAGCTTTTCAGAAAACATCAAATGGACACGAAAATGAGAAGGGTTCAATGGTACTGGCGAAGGATGTTATTAGCAATGGCGTAGGCTTAAAATAAAAGAAAAACGACTAAGTCGTAACGAGTCAATCAACTCAGCCTATCGCAGTCCATTGTTAGACCTCTCCCAGGGCCTTCCGTATCCCAGTCTGTCCCAGCCACCTTCTTAAGGTCGTTGGTCCATCTAGCTGGGGGTGTCCCACACTACGCTTGCCGATAAGCGGTCTCCGCTCTATGACTCGTCTGCTCCACCAGCCATCGGTCCTTCGACAAACATGGCCACCCCACTGCCACTTCTATTTGCTTACTCTGAGTAGGTATAGGCGTTTTTATTTTATTCACCAACAAACAATGAGACGACGTGGTGATCTATGCTCGATTCTTCACTATTTTAGAATTAAACAGGGACAATACAGCAACGCAATATAAAACTATAGACTGATACTGATACACCTATGACGGAAGATCATTAGTGAGGCGGCCATATTATAGTAGTCATTATCAGTCGAGTTAACTAGATGACAACGGTACCACAATCAGCCCGCATGTGACAGACTATCATGTCATTACCTAAACTGATAGCTTCGATAATTTCATACATATTACATAGGTAATCTGTAGCTTAGTAAATTCGTATATGTATAGTAGATACATACTATAGTACCTAATATTCAAACATTCATTAACACGCAGGCGAAACACGTCATTTGATAGATCATCGTGTAACCTAATAAAAAGGGTTATAGTGAAATGTGTAGACGGAAAAAATAGTTTATACCACATTATTTTAATGCGAATAAGTACTTTTGACGTAATGTATTCGGTCTTCCGGTTTTCTGTATTTTGTATCGTAACTAGCGCCCCGCCCGGCGCCCCTGCTTTACACGGTTTTTATAACTAAAAAAAACATCGAGATTTTTTTATTATGTTTTATTTTAATGTAAAACACATTAACCATTCGGAATAAATTCGCTAAATGATGGTGAAAACAGCATCGAAATCCGTTGCAGAGTTTAAAACAAGAACGCGGTCATACAAACAGACACGAAAAGCGACTTTAATTAATAATATGTAGGATATACAGTGTGTCGTTGAGGATATCAAATTAATTGAACCACGCACGTGTTCTACTTTATGTATTTTAAACAAACACAATTAAAATAATTAATAACAATTAACGTTCTAGCCGTGGGACCGTTTTTTCGTTTTAGTAGTTATCTTTAATTGCTGACTAGAAGTACATAAAATTCAGGTAAACTTTTCTACATGAAGGCGATAGGTATATCATTAGTAACGATTTCAAGCAGGCGACGACTGCAATAATTAGAGAAAGAAAGAAAAGTACTATTGACAAGAACTCGAACTTCAAGGTTTCCAACAAGTACCTACTTAGCTTTAATGAATTGATAATGTGCCCAAACTTGTCCTATGTAATTCCAGTTTCGAACAAATTCGGCCCGTAGCCAGTAACAAAGGAGTCTATAGGCGTCGTAAATTCAGTGGGTGTCCAAGTTCCCTCGTTAGCAGAGCTTGAAACAACGTACTGCGTAAGGGCATGGTGCTGAACAGCCGTAGCAATGTGTCGAGAGCAAACAAGTCGTTTGACTCGTTTATATCGGCTGTTTGCAGGCTCGTTATGCCCTGTCTTGTCTCTCAATTCGCGGCGAGACATTTCCAAGCCTTCAGAGCGGAAAACTCTGATTCTATTTTTGCCATAGCCGGGCACTTTAACGTGAATGAATCAATACTTTCACAGATTCAAGTCAATAGTCTTAATCGACGTGAATGTAGTCATTCGAGCATCTTGGCATACATTCGCGTCTGGGTTACTCACGCGTAGGTACTTCTTTGCCTCAGAGTCCAGATCAAACTAATTATTATGAGCTTTGTTGATTTCTTTTATATTTTAACAAAATCACTTTCTTAGCTTCTTATAATTATTTGCTTATTGGATGCAGGTGAAATATCAAAAATAATTTCCACGTATTTTTATTTAAGTACATTAAGTTCGCTCCTTGTCCCTCGTCGAATCTACCATAGTAAAAAAATCGGATAACGTTAAAATGAAATAACAGGAAAATTACCGGAAAACGGAAGGAGCTCGTACGCGGTAACTTAATCAAGAAATTAGCAGAGCTAATATGCTATTCTAGTTTAATTTAGACAGACACGCTATCGTCATTCGTGTTAGGTCGGTCCTTCAATCACCTACTTGTACTTGTAAATAATGGTCATGGCCGACCGACGTGGAAACATCGGCAATAATGTTACTGTTGTGATCATTAACTTAATTAATTAAGAGTTAACATACTTCTCTTTTGTACTGTACTCTTTTTAATACTAGCAGACATGGTGGTGCTAGAAGTCTCATCGCTCGCTGTGTGGGTAGTGGAGAGGTTAAACTTTGGAGCATTATCGCTAACCTTTTGCCTCTGACCTGTGCAGAAAACTACAGAATAACCCTGACCACATAACAAGTATTTAACAGGTGTCTTGCAAGTTTTTTCAAACAAATGTGTGTATAATTCAAACGTAGCATTCAAACGAGACTGCTTGCAGACTGCTTGCCTAATAAACGGAGACACACATTATCATGATATAATTAATATTCTACAAAAAATAACACATGACCTTTTCATTTAAAACGACGCAAAACATGTCAGCTTTAATATTTGTAAAAATATAACTTTGATGCTATTAGCATAACATCCAAGCAAAAATTATTTATAGTTGAATAAATATGAAAAGGCTAAAGCATATGGTAACGGGATTAACTCTTTACGTACACGGAGAAAATTCTCAAGAGCGGGCGTAAGGCGCTTAAGCGTTAGGAAATGTAACTTATACTTAAAGCTGTGTATTGAAAATATACTCTGTAGCGTTAAAATCTTATATACTAAACCACAGTGTAAACACCGGTGATTCAAAAGGGAACGTAATTCATGCACTGTTAGTTAAATGCATACATTCTGCAACTCAACAAGACCATAAATACAGTTGTCATGTTATCTCACCTAAACTCGCTTTAAAGCTATATTTGAAAAAAAAATTGTTTGTAATTTTTTTATCCACCTCCATCATCATCTGCCTAACCTTTTCCCAACTATGTTGGGGTCGGCTTCCAGTCTAACCGGATGCAGCTGAGTACCAGTATTTTACATGGAGCGACTGCCTATCTGACCTCCACAACCCAGTTACTGGGTAATACGAAACCCCTTGGTAAGACTGGATGTCATGCAGTCAATTGGTTGTCAGTTTTATCCACCTCCCTATTTGATTAAGGAAAATAATATATGTAGCTTCCGAAAAACAAATTATCTTCCGGCGATCTGTGGTCAAACAAAAATACTAAACTTCCGACAAAAATACATACTAAGTTTCCGAAAACATATTTATGAACGAGCTCGGGGTGCCCACCACGAGCTTAGGTTTGGTTAGGTTGCTTTAAACCCTTTACATAGAAATAGGAGCCCCGCGAAGCGGGGTTACGTCGACATAGAATGCAAGAGCGAACGAATGAGAATTATAGTGAATGATTAGAGACTAATAGTTTTCAGTAGAACGTAATTTAAGCTGGTAGAAAAGTATATATAGCAATAAGCAGTCATGTTTATTTTTCGAAGATTTCAGTAGCTCACTCGGTCGTTTTGTCATTATTATTCGGACAAAAGTAGTCGGAAAGTTAGTATTTTAGGCAGTAGATTTAATATTTTAAGTAAGGACAATTCTTATGTTTTTGTCGGAGGTTTTATTACTACCCTTTGATTAATTTACAAAACGATGAATATGATAGCAAGTGTGGGTTGGAGCTTAATCATAAAATAATATTTTTATATGACACGAGCAGACGGTTTTCAATTTTCAGATAAGCTAAATGGCATGCAACTTACAAAGACGAGAGATGAAAGTATGTCAAAAAATATCTCAAAGACGGATTAAGCGAGGATTTATTTTATACAATAATTGACCTAAGAATAGTCTACGGTCATTAATGGGCTTCGATATCATAGAACCTGTGCCTTGTATGTATTGTGATTAGACATCATCCGAATTTACCAGATGTAACTAAGAATTACGTCGGGTTTTCTCAGAAAGAAACTAATTTCATGGTCTAAGATAAGTTTCTTGTTCTCTATCAGACACCTACATAAAACCTTAGAATCTTTTGTTGGTATTAGTAACGAATAAATTACAGATATTCTGTGTTTGTTACCTAAGCTAGTTAGATACTAATTAATAATTATGTACTTACGACATAGAAATTGATTCAGTTATATTGCTGAATTTTCCTGCTTTCTTTAATCAGTATAAAACTGTTCTTGGTATATTATATTATAGTTAATAATTATAGTTGTAACTTGTAGCTTTACATTTGTTACGAAAAATACTTGAATGTTACGCAGGTAAGATACCCACTCGGGTAATTTTTCAATTACATTTTAGACCGATTCTATAATGTGACCTCACTCCGATTCTAGCACTTCAGAGCAATAAATTAATACCACGAGGGAAAAGACTAGCAAAACAACAACAATATTAAATATAAATGAATTAACAAATGAAACGCATAGGTACCTATCTATGTAATGGGCACGTGTTAGGCAGCCGTGGGAAAAAATAATTGATCAAGGACGAATATAGGTTTAGGACGGGGTAACCCACTAACATGCCCGCTATATATCCAACAGTATGTTTTTACCTGACTTTGGGAGAAACTTTAAAAAGCTTTTTTACGACTCAAAATGTCGATATCACTTACAACTTCAATATTAAATTACAAAGACCCAAAGGATCACCGTTCCATTTAAAAATATATCAGAAAATTGTTTTCACTTTGCGATAAAGCGATTGCGATAAATAAATTTTACAAAACAAATGGGTGCAGTCGACCAAGGAAATAAAAATCCCAAAGTTGACAGAATCCGGATAAAATGTAGTAATATAGGAAAGGGTGTTGTTGATAAAAGCAACGTTTTCATCGAAGTTTATTGTAGTCTACCTGCACGGATTTACGTAAATAATGAAGCGAAAAGCCGAAGCGAGAACTACCCTTGATCAGCCCTCTTCGAAGTGAGCACTTTGGTGGCTGATAAGAGCCTCGTATTTAACACTTGATATAGTTCGACGACTTTTCAGTTATTGATATAATAATGACAAAATCGGTAAATATTTCTAAACTTGGCAACAAAAACCCAACCTAATGTTACTCCTTCAACTCAATATTGACAATGTCAGCAAACACCTGAAATAACCTACACAACTGTAAACTCCCTCATACATCAAGTGCGACAGCTGTTAAGGGTAGTTCTTCAAAAAGTATTCTCCGCGTAACTTTCATGGCGAATATTTTTTTTTTAATAATCTACATTTAAATGTACCCACATTTAAGACGCTGTAAAAATAATACGTATTTTTTTATTTTATGTAAATCGGTGCATAAACTACTGAGATATTTTATTTTGAAATTTCTGTGCCCATGAAAGTTACGAAAGACAACATAAACATAATTATTACTTACTAATTATTGCTGGCAGATAATGGCCCCGATTCTGTTGTTCACAAACTAAACTAAATTTAAGTTCAGGCATGTTTTTCTTTCTATTTCATTATGAAAAGGACAGAAGATAAATATTAGTTTAGTCCTGTCAAATTAAGATAATCCATAGACAATTTAGACGTGATTAAAAAATTGGCTATTAAAGACACCTTTTTTGAGCTTCACGATAGCATCTGCAGCGTCACAAGTAATCTAAATTTATCATTCAATGGAGATATATAACTTTCGTGGTGCCCTAGCTAACTTTCGTGGACAAATTACCACGAAAGTTGTGCCACGAAAGTTATGAAAATTTCACATTTTTGAGAATTACGATTAAACTTATAGGTAAATAAACAAACAAAGTACTTGAGAATAATCTCGAAGATCTATCTTATTTCTTAATACAAAATGACTTGGAAAATTATAAGCATTATCCTTCAAAATATGCGCATGAAAGTTTCTAGACCAAGGCTACTTGAAAATATTCAAAGAATAACTCGCCTCGTATTTTTTTTGTTTAGAAGCGATGAATGATGATGATTGATGTCCGCGCAGCTAAAATGTGTAGCGACAAGTTGGCGCTCTTGGAAGATACGTGCAGTTTTGTTGCGCGCTCTCGAAACTAACAAAATCGTGTGACAGAGACATAAAGCTTATTAACTATTGTCACTTAAGAGATAAAATTAATATTCTTTGATAATTATGATGCATAGTTAAATACAATTAATTAGATTTATTACATTATATGCTTATGAATTGAAAACAAAAGTTATCAAAGTTTACCGTGAGCGCGAACAGAGTGTGACGCGCGAAGAACACCGATTTTGCTCCCATTTTCGACATTAGATATTTTTTTAAATAAACATTAGAAATAATTTTTGATGTTTAATGTTTAAATTATGTACACATATAAATAAAGATTAATCTGTATTTGGTCCTAAGACTGAATGTTTAATAGGTTACGAATTAAGACCGTGTGACTGCGTTTTGAGGGACCTCGAAGAACTACCCTTAACGGTGTCCCCTTGTTTCGCAGACAGAAATTTCATAGAATTTCGTTTCCTAGAAAATGTTTCATATAATATTTGGTCCTTGTATTTTTATTTCGAATTTTAATTTTTCAAAGACTATTTACTTGAATGAAACATTTCACAGAAACACAATTTAATGAATTTTTAATCACATTTTTTTATTTAACAAACTTATCAAACAGTAGAATTTTTTTTAACGAATATTGTTTGTTCGGTGTATTTTGCCATGGTATTTGAATTATAGTCCAGTCAAATAAGACTTTGAAGGTTACAATAATTCCCATAGAGCTAAAAATTGGTATGAATGTTCAGAATACTATTATAAATGAATTGTGAAAAGTCCCCATCAATCCCCCTTGTGCAAAATTTTTTATTGATGGTGAATGTTTTCAAAAATAGGTTTTTCGCGTTTTTCAGCTAAACGGTGAGTTTTGCAGCAAAAATAGTTCAGACAAAAATTGTAGATCATCCGATTCTCTACAAAAATTGTATCCACACTTTTTTTCATAATTATTGCCATTTCCGTGATATAGCGGTTGAAAGAATTGAAAAAAATATTTTATTCGTAATATGCACGTTAATGTACTTTTATATACATTTTTGAACCGTTATACGAGTAAACATATGAGTCCCTGTCTTTTTTTTGTTTTTTTTTGTTTAGCCTGCGCTGTCCCACTCATGGGCAAAGGCCTCCCTCCACTCCTTCCATCCTTCGCGAGCCCGCGCGTCCTCCTTCCAGTTTTGATGGAACCTATCCAGCTAGTCCCGCCATCTCCTACGTGGTCTGCCGCGACCCCGCCTCACTGTCTTATACATACAAAATGCCAGACATCTGTAAAAATTCATGTGCAGTGTCGAAAAAATTATACTCGAAAAAGTAGCATTGATACCGTGAAAAGACGGCGCCAAGAAGAAGAAGCTGGTTCGTACATTAACGTGCATAATTATTACGAATAAAATATTTTTTTCAATTCTTTCAACCGCTATATCACGGAAATGGCAATAATTATGAAAAAAAGTGTGGATACATTTTTTGTAGAGAATCGGATGATCTACAATTTTTGTCTGAACAATTTTTGCTGTAAAACTCACCGTTTAGCTGAAAAACGCGAAAAACCTATTTTTGCAAACTTTCACCATCAATAAAAAATTTTGCACAAGGGGGATTGATGGGGACTTTTCACAATTCATTTATAATAGTATTCTGAACATTCATACCAATTTTTAGCTCTATGGGAATTATTGTAACCTTACCTCTATTTTAAGGACTAATTTGACTGGACTATTAACTATAAAAACGAGGCCTTGACGGGGTCGCCACCGTCTGATGCCGGACGCGCTGAGACCGCAGGGGATGAGGAGGAGTGTTGGTATGACGTTGGCCGCTCTTCCTATCCTTTGCGACCGAAAATTGTCAGGCGGCGGAGCCAATGACCTGACCCGTCGTAGGGGGACCAAGGGTGCCCATACACGGGGTCGTCTGACGCCCATGTGCTGGTTTGGTCCCTTGGGGTGGTCACGGCGTGCTATGTATTCTGGTGCGCCGGTAATGGGGAGTACTTCCCAGAGGAGGGTCCAGTGACGGACAGCCACGGCGGATTCACGGTTGAGTACTGACGCGTGCCCGTGTTCCCGCCGTAAGCGGCAGAGGAGGACACAGTGGAGTTTTAGTGGGTTAGAATCCCACATAACTGCACTATCTCCCCGTGTGGTAGTACAGAATACATGAGCATTTCTCCAAGTAAAAAAAGGTTAGGTTCCTTTAAACCTCTGCCTCGTCCGACTTCTTCGTCTTATTATTATTGCTTGTAAACCAACTTAGAACCGCCATGTGATCTTCCCCACGAATTGTAACGTTAAGAAACTGTCACTCGAAAATGTTTTTCTTGGTAACAAGTTTTATATTAACTAAACAATATGAGGATAAAGAACATTTAATTTGTTAATCTATGATATGATTATTCTAACATTAAACTTTATGTGAAACAAAAATCAATAATTCAAAAATCTTTAAAGTAAATATTCTGCGTATTGATTATTCTATGAAACGAAAATATGAGAAAAATTTTATGTAAAACGAAATTCAATAAAACTATTTGCTATGAAACAACGTACTGGTAAACACATACGTCGATCAGGGGGCCTAATAAGGCCACTTTGGCAGAATCATAAAAGGATAACATTATGAATCATAATGGACAGTTAAACGTTAAGTTAATCGTATCAAATCCCATTGGTGAAGGATTTTTCAGTTATTTTTTTTTTGTCTGTGCTAAAATACCAATCAATCCAATCTAAATCCAATTCCAATCTCTTTGATTATACCTACGTAGTGCAGCGAAAAAAAGAAAAACACGCACTGTCTTCGCCATATTATGATTAATAATGTTATCCTTTTATTTTTCTACCAAAGTGGCCTTTTCAGGCCCCCTGGACACCTGTCCAATAGGGCGATGACACACGTTGTATACGAGTGTATAATCTACTGTGTATACACTTGTTACTCAGAGGATCAAACAAACCGACACAGAACACGTACGTCGAATGAAACCACAAAAAGTTTTTTCACTTAGGTTTAACGGAACGCCAAACCCCGAGCGTTTATGCATTTCGATTTCCACGTGAAATAATTGTGCTTTATGTTATTGTGACGATTGATTGATTTGCACTTTTTCCGATAACATTTTCACCCAGTTTCTGATAGCACATCAGCAATATTCGCCATACCCAGATAAATTTGATGATCGCGATACTGTGTGCTATCACTGAGTACCGCATTGCTGCTGCGCGTATTAGCTGATATTATAATTAATCCTAAATCATCTATCAACAGTGACCACGTAAAATAATAATGGGCAACCTCTGTACACCGCCGATATCAAACAAAGCTAATTATAAATTAAAATCTATCGTGATGATAATGAGAGTATAACGAAGATTTTTACAATATTTTCAAAATACCACACACGATTAGCTCACGTTTAAAAAGAGAAAACAGCTCTACGTGACGTTTCGTAATATATTGATCTACCACTATAAACAAGGGCTAAGGGTCTGCGTGTGACAGGGAAAGAGGCGCCATCAGGAAATTCGGCGTCAGAGACGAAACGTACATAAGTAAAATTGTAAGATATATTTAGAGCGGCCTGCACTCAGCTGGGCGAGAGCTCAGTTAACAGCAGATTGAATCATAAAGCAACATTGACGTCATCGCTTGTTCCACTGTATCGACTTTCAGGCAAAACGTTAGCGAAAGTGCCACAAGATAAACACGTAGCTAGCCAACTATGAATCGAACAATATGTACCTACTACATATAATACTGGATTAAATTTAATTTATGGACGAATCACACCCACAAGTTTGTGTAGTGAAGGGAATAAACTGTTAGAACATATTACATATAACAAACAATATCTTCTTCGAATAGTAAACATAGAAATAAGCAAATAAATTACAGGTTTATATAGGTAAATATCCTTATAAAAATATCAGGTGTGTGTACGTGAACGTTTAATAAGCAGAAGTTCTTCAGATATAAATATTGCGTCATAAAGCAGTGTGCTGTGTAGGTAGACTAATTATGATTTAATTAAACTTAGCACGAAACACTAGAGTCTGTCAAAAGCATTCAAACATGAAGTTAATCTGGTAAAATAGTTTGCCAAACAAGCAAGCTCGTAAAGCGGCAAGCATCGGCCATCGCCTTGCTTTGTATTCGTGTTTATAACTCAAATTTACCACCCATAGTAATCAGATGCGACGCTCTCGTAGCTCTATTATTTGTACAAAGCTTCATTATATTTGAACGATAAAGTAATTGAGCCATTATTGAAATAAAATTTCAAGCGTAAGCTATACTGGTGTTTACCCAGAAGAGGAACTAAATTAAATTAAAAGTCGGACCGTAGAGAACGAAGAGGGGCCTAAACTGACAAATAAGGCGCGCCTTACCATCCAATTGTGCAGATGGCATTTAATTTTGTAACCGACTTCAAAAAAAGGAGGAAGTTCTCAGTTCGTCGGAATCTTATTTTTGTTTTTATAATGTTCCCCGATTACTCGAAGACGACTAGACCGATTTGAAAATTTCTTTTTTAATTTGAAAGGCTTTCCAGGTGGTCCCATTGTCATCAGGGCAGGATCTGATGATGGGATCCTGGAGAAATTGAAGGAACTCTTCAAATGTTATAGGCACACCTATAGCGATTTGGGTATTTTTTATAGTAACTTTTGCATTTGCTCTCAAAAAGCACCATTTGGTGAAGTAGAACTGATGATGAAGACCACAGATGGCCACCGGAACTACTCAACAATAAGTATTTCACGGGTTGCGATTCGATTACTTTAATATTGTTAGATTATGGCACATGTTCCGACACACTATAGTCAAAATAGTGTTCTTTGTGAACAAACCGCCACCATAAAAATCACACCATACCAGCGAATCAGAGAAAAGTATATATACATCGAAATAAAACACTACAGGTAAACAAACCGATAAATCCGAGGACTAAATGTTACGGCAATTTAAAACCCGAAGCAATACTGCGTAGGTCATCATCTGCCTAGCCTTTTCCAAACTATGTTGGGGTCGGCTTCCAGTCTAACCGGATGCAGCTGAATACCAGTGTTTATATGAAGCGACTGCTTATCTGACCTCCACAACCCAGTTACTGGATAATACGATACTCCTTATCCTTAGTAAGACTGATTGTCAGACTTTCAGGCTTCTGTCTACCCGTGACGATTGTCAAAGATCCACGAATGACAGCCGGGACCAACGTCTTAACGTGCTTTCCGAAGCACGGAGAGATCTCGGTGTGTAAAGATGGTCACTCATCCACATAACAGCCGCGGCAAGCGTAGCTTAACCTGATCGATCGACTTGTGCGGAATTTATTATTTGGCCACGGGCCCCTCGCAATTCTGCGCAGGTATTTAAATATTATTTCGAAAATGTTTCAGACTGCATTTTCGGACGCGAAAAGGAACCATGCAAGCAAGAAGAGTCCATGTTTCAGTTACGTAGAGAAATAGTTGAAAACCTAAAAGCGCGCGCTGTCAGAACTAAATGCGAACATTGTTATCCTTCCGAACTATTTTGTTCATTCACAATGAGTGGCAATTGGAGCCACACACATCCATGCCCTTTAAGGCTCCTACAAACAGACGCGACACGCGATATAATCGCGCGCGACACATAGGCACCGCGCGTTGCGCGACTTGCGGTGCCTTTGTGTCGCGTGTCGTGTCGCGCCTGTTTGATGGAGCCTTTTATCCCTAAATTACAGTCGAATAACTTTTTAGGGAACTGTTTCTGCCGAACTGGATAACTATAGTGACTAAAGAGCGTGATAACGTCTGTCGTTTAGTGACGACAGTTGGTATTACGTAACGAAATAAAAATAAGTATAATTCATATTGTTCGAGAATTCTGGTTATGTTCTTCAGATCTTTGCGTAAACGGAGGTGTGACTCTATGGAGATGCGACGCCAACGTCGCAAGCGATTCCGATATAAATAGGTAAGTCGAGTAATGCATTGCTCGTGTATCTTGTCTCGCTCTTTGTTACATGTCGAAATAATAGATACAGAGTTAGAACACAATGAGATAGCTGTCTAAAGAGAATAATATGAAGTGCGACCTTTTATTAATTTAAATATTCCAAACAATATACCGGCTTACTTTTTTTACTGTCTGGACAAAAACAGGGTATAAAAGGTGAACGGAGCAAACGCCTATGGCACTGAATTTAGAAGAATCGACAAATAATGTCAAAATTTAACTTATAGGCACCCACCCTCCTACGCGCGGAAATTATATCAATGAATTTGTAGTGACATTCAATCCATTGATTGAAGCCAGCCGAAGGCCAATTTTCTTTATTTTTTATTTATTTATAATTCTCTATGCGTCTACTTCGTTCACCTTTTATACCCTGTTTTTGTCCAGACGCTAGACGGTAACAAAAGTCAGCCGGTATAAATATGCATTAACAGTATAGGTAAGTATCAGAAACGTGGTGTAGAATGCACGTGTCTTTGTTTAGCCACTTTCCTGAGTCATTAGGCAGGCACAGACGTACGTATGGTCACACAATACCTGTCGAGTGTCGGACTACAGTGCTTGCAGATAGGTCTCTTTGATCAGTGTATTCGGCCTACGAAGGCATTGCTCCGAGGCTTGTGCGCTCACAGGGGACTTGTCCTTGTCACAAATCAAGTTATAATCGCTCAAAGAGCTTAACTAAGCTTGAATGTTTCGCGATTAGTATCTGAGTTTGCAGAAGAGTTCTTTTGCTCCAGAGATTCGGTTAAAAATCTAAAGAAGATGTAAATAATATTTGGGTTTCGAGCGACGATGACGTTGGGAGAATTGATAGGATGGATATGAATTTATTAGTCGATCGAAAACTATGAACGTAGGTACCCATATAAAATAAATAATATGTAACGATGACCTGTATAATAAACATGTAAGCAACGTAATGTATTAAAGGGTACTTAGAAAAACTTGGAAAAGTAACGTCTACGATCTTTCATTATTTTCCCGAAAGTTATCTCTTTCTTTTTATCTTGTTCTATTTTCTTAATCATTGCTTCAATTCTATACAAATAATATTACTTATACTTTTTATTCATCTGTATATTTCTTCTAAAATATCCTATTTCCAAGCCGAGGTACGGTAACCAACAATAAACGGTATAATTATGGATTCCTCGCATAAATCAGACGCCGTTTCCCATAGCTACGTTAACAATTTCGTTTATTCAACGTTAAGTAAACACAATCTATGCAATGGAATGATTTGTGGCTGTAATGTCGCCGTCGGTTCCAACTGAAAGTTACTAGAGGACGACGGTTCTCAATTCAAAGTGACTTTTCAGTTACGAACGACACGCGAGAGCTTTCTCGTGTTATCTCCTAATACTGAGAACTATCAGCACGTCGAACAACTCATATATCACTTCATCTATATCTAGAGTGATCACGAACTGCAACGTCGTTTCTAGATCAGAGTTTGAAAAGTGTTGGTTGTTGCATTATTTCATGAGTCAGTCTGTAAAAGGTTCATTTACGTGTGAATTCTTTAATGAAATCTCTTCATTATTAGGTGCTTAATAAAGGTCTATCCAAAACTAACAAATGACGTCTGGCAACTACAGCCTTTTAATTCTCATGAAAAACATTTTTATATGTTTTCATATCCATATTAATATCACCTTGAATTTTAATTTTAAAATGTAATGTAGTAGTACTATTGAAAAATAAATAATAGTCCAACAATAAAATTTCTCATCGTTATATTGTAATATGAAAGACTATTTAAAATATTTCATGGACTAAAATTAATATGTTTAACAGCTGTAGAAAGCTAGTAACTATTCAATATATTTATTGCGTCAAGGCTCAGCGGCGCGGGAGCGCCACGTAGCACGTAGTTCGTATGTTGCAAGGCGGCGCGGGCGCGACTTGTTACGCACGACTCTACCAATGATTGATGGTAAACAAACATTATTCCAAACATTTGTAGGATGTAGCTACATTTTGATGTGTGTATCTTCACAACCACGTTTTGATTGATGTTGTACATGAAATATGTTTCTTTTAAATGTTTCGCAAAGGTAAAGAAGACAGTTGTGTTTGTTTGTGTTCGTATGAAATCGGGTTATCCGATTACCGTAAAACTATCGTCGACGGATCTCTGTGAGACTATGACTGAGTTTTCTCGTGTTGTCATGGTGATGTCCGCTGTATTATTGGATATCCACGGAAGCATTTATTCCCAGGGAGAGTTATCATTATAATATAATGAGATATTTTACGAGTAAAAATTTTGAAGATAATCAGCTCATACCCTGTTTCATGTTCATTAATTATTTGTTGTTTATATCATAA
The DNA here is from genome assembly GCA_927399505.1 of Luperina testacea. NCBI lineage: Eukaryota > Metazoa > Arthropoda > Insecta > Lepidoptera > Noctuidae > Luperina > Luperina testacea. Next base: position 13,054,298 of record OV656762.1, read on the forward strand.
ACACGTGCCTCAACTTATATCTTTATTAACAATTAAATTTATTAACTTATTGACATTGTTATCTCTAGCTCTCGCATTTATTAAATCTTGAATTTCGCAACGTAAATCATAGTAATTAAACGTCGTTTCATAAGACAAGTACCCACCGCTTAAAGAATATTTTTAATTTAGCTTAGATCGCGTTAACGAACCGGCTCGAGCGGATATCATTTAGCAACTACCCGCCAACTGCTAATGAACGAGGGAAAATTATCCATTCATCACATCGGGCCTTAGGTTACTTAAAATGATTTAATCTATAGATACCTACTATTTTGTCCATAGAAAATGGCTAGCTATAGCCGTAATTCAGATAAAAATGCCAGCTAGGCGTAATATCAATCGATTTTATGAAAATAATAGCAAGCCGAATAAGTAATAAGTAAGTAACAAATAAGAGAAATATATACTAAGCCCCATACAACGAAACATATACTAATAAAGAAATAAAATAAGAAATACTAAGCAAACATGGTATAAAAAGATGGTAAAAATACAAAATAACAAGAGCATACATGTTTTTGCAAAAATACTAAGATAAAATAACACCTTGTTCCATCCCCCAGTATAATAATTACACACGTGATCACTGCTCCCCTGCTAATTAAAAGTTATCTTAATTACGATGCAAACATCAAAATAAGAACAGTTTAATTAGATGAATCATAATATAATAATTGTTTTAAGTATTTAAACTTTCTTCGGAAAATGGTAAAATTTTTACTTTAAAAATTTGTTGAAGGAATATCAAAGGGCTTAAAATTCAGCTCATAATATTGTGTTCATAGAATTTGTTGGAGGTACCTACCTAATCGCTCTGTATATTTAATGATAATAGTAGGCATCGTGTTTCTACGACAGAAATACACTCGCTTACAACACTATTAGATTTTACTATCTGAAATTATAACAATATGTCGGATGGTTAATGAGGCGTGACCTTCTCCTATTCACTAAGTGTGTTTATTTTATGCGAATTGGCATTATAGTTTTTTATCATATAGTATTATCTAATATATAAATAAAAAACTTTATTGCTCAAAAGATTACAGAGATTTTACATTGGCCCCAAACTAAGAAGGCCTGTATCTAGGGCACTGTTATTGTGGGTTTACCATTTAAACAAATTATATTTTGAAAACATTTTTTAATGTTTAAATGGTAAACACTAATTTTGAAGTTGGTTGAATTCTGTTTTGTAATTCTATCCACTGAACACCAGTTTGGAATGGAAACCCTTTCTCCCGTATTATACGATGCATGATCAATGTCCAGTCTTTACAATATCGACGGAATATTAGGAAAGCTAAAATAAACAAAAATATATAACTAAAAGTCTCGACGGCGTGTGTGTATGAACAAAACGAGGCAAAAAGAGTATGTATAAGGATCGTAGCAGGTGGCGTTCTGAAATTTCTGTCTACCCCCCTTGGGAGGAAGCCGTGTGTTTATGTATGTACAAAATTCTCGACTTAATACCAATTTGATTTACATATGAGTTTATAATAAATGTTCTCAAAACATAAGAATGTACCTGGCATGGTAACATAGAATTTCGCCCACAAATTATTTCCAAAATCCGGGGATCACACGGATAAAAACCTAATTGGACAAGGCTAGTGCGTGACATAAGTTGGGCAAATGTGCCAAGGGGGACCGTGATCCAAGCCACACAAGCTTATAACACGGTATTCTATTTTATAATATGGTGATATTATTAAATTCGGAGCTGAGATAAAAAAATACTACTAGGATCCTAAATAATATAATAAATCAATGCAAAATAATTTGTGTGTTTTCACGCTAAAACGGCTGAACGGATTTTTATGTAATTTGGCACATGGAAGAAAGGAAGAAGAAGAAGAAAGAAGAAGAAGAAGAAACAAATATAAATAAATAATAATAATATAATTTATAATAAATATAAATCAATATCAGAGAAGACCATGACCTGGGTAAGGATATAGGTTACTTTTCATCCTAGATCGCAGACGAAGCCGTTAGCAACAGCTAGTGATGTACAATGTCAACTCACTTAAAAATATACACACTTAGTGAATTGAAGGTCACGCTTCATTAACCATCCGACATGTTATTGTTATTATTCGATCGTAAAATACATATAATAGTGTCGAAAGCGAGCGTATTTGAATTTTTAAGCAATAACAACACACTTTTAGTTTTGCGTAGGTAAATATGTAGTTGAAACGATGCTCATAGTCTTTCCGGTGAATAACTGAGTTATATTCAGGTTTATAGTCGCTTAGTTATAAAACGTATCTCAGCTACATCTGCGATATGAAACGAGAATAGCCATGGTGTCTTAACCTATTGTTAGCTGAGTATTGGAGATTATCTTAAACTAGCTTCTGCTCGCGACTTCGTCCGCGTGGAATTTCGTGTTCCCCCGACCCACCCTGTCGCATCGCATCACCTGCCGCATCAATTAGTTTTCGCTTCGCGTTCTTTCTGTTTTTTTTTTCTTTTTGCTGGGCTCCTAAGATTCATAGCGTGATATAAAATTTCTCAAAAATTAGGCTATCAAATGCAAAAAGATATTAGCGCATTCAAACAAACTCCTCAGCTTTATTATTATTTATTTATATTTAATTACAAGTAACAAAGGACTCAAATATGTTAGTAAATTTAACCCCTTTTTTTTCAGGATGGGATATCATCAAATAACCCCTCCCGCTCTGCGTGGAGCGGAAGGGAGTGCTGACACTCCCTGTGGGTAGGTTTTAGTCAGTAAGAGTCTGAACTCTTACTGACTAAAACCTACCCGTGTTCCTTCACAATATAATCGCCGGGTGCGGGGCTGGCCCGCACCCGGCGCACCAGGGAAGCGCATCTTTTTCGCATCGTAGCGTAGAAGCAATCGACACGAGTTTCAGCAAACATCACTGAAGCGGTACAGAAGCGGAACAGCCCTATCAACACCCGGAACGCATTATTATATTTAATGCGAAGGGCGCTGTACGATTTTTGATTATTATCTAGATAGATTAAACTTTAAAACATAAAGCAGTACCTATAGGTAATAGAGTTTAACATCATCATCTGCCTAGCCTTTTCCCAACTAAGTTGGGGTCGGCTTCCAGTCTAACCGGCTGCAGCTGAGTACCAGTATTTTATACATGGACTGACTGGGTTTATATCCATATCAATAAATCATTAGATCGATTGACAAGCTTTCCGAAGTTGAAATTGGGTAGGAACTATGAATATCAATCCTCCCAGTGCCCGCACTTGAATACTTAAGTATTTAGGTACTTGTCTTGTGTATGTCAATGTTGATTACGAATTTAAAGCAGATTTTCGTTTGTTGGATTTATTGAAGACATATGCGCGGTATCGTGGCAATCTATATTGATCATCATCACCAAATTAAATAAAGCTGACGTGTTTGTTTATTTGAACGCGCTAATCTCTGGAACTAACAGTCGGATTTGAAAAAATATTTTTGCATTTGATAGCCCAATTCTTGAGGATGGTTATAGACTATTTACAATCACGCTACGATCCGTAGGATCCGAGCAAAAATAACGCTAAGCGATAACGAAGTAATGGGATGGGACACAGCTACGAGTATGAGCATTTTATAATTCACGCGGTCGAAGTCGCGGGGAGAACCTTGTAAGGTATATTTAGTTACTAAAGGGGACTGATAATTGCTAAATTGTGTTAACTATAAGGTTTACTTTATGGCAGGCTAAACTGAGAAGGAGGGGGCAAAAGTTGAACATTCACGAGTTAGATTGAAAGGATTCAATCTAACGCGTGGATATCCTATAAGCTTTAAGTACCTACAGGAACAGGTTACTTTACAACTTTAGGAGTTATTGAAAGAGCTCGCCGCCGTTCTCAAATATCTTGTAAAAGTTATGAATATTTAGCCTTCTTCAAATAAATGGGAAGGGTCTTCATTTGTCGCTTTTAAATGACTTTCGCCTTTACTTGTGTTTTATTACTTTGATTATAAAAGAAGTTTGTAATATCCTGTAATTCAAAACTGAATTGTGATCCTACGTCAATCTTAACGGTAATCATTCAATTCAAAATCTAATCTGCCTCCCGGATATGATCAGAGGATTTCTCTTTACCGATCTACGTAAATAGGCAGTACTTAAGTCACATTTAAATAAAATTATATCTTTATTAATATTTTGATGTCGAAATATCTCATATTCACATCATAACGATGCGAGTCAAAAAAGACTTAAAGGTATTTACTGAGATTTGATAGTAATAAACGATTTTAAGAAAAACTAAAATACTGTTAAAAACATGTTTACACCAATTTTATCACAGTGGCAGTTTTAAAAGACACACTAGTAAAGAAATAAAAAGTGTAACACTTACCAAAACACGTGGAGTTAGAAGCGTGCAAGGTGAGTGGTTAGCCGGCAGCGGCGGTCGCATGGTGACCACCACACATGGCGCACCACTACCAGAACTGTCCGAGCACAGCCTACACTCACTGTCCAAATGCTTCGTCTAAATTGGATTTTCAAAATGTTCGCTGGCGGGAACGGTTGAGAAACGGTCGTGAAACGCGGACGCGAGTGTGTTTACAAAAATCGGGGAAACAAGTGTGGCAGCTGGGAGCGAATCGCGCGCCGCCGGTCGGAGGCCGCGAAGCCGACTGTCGGCGGCGAGCGCGGACCAGGGCGGGCGGCCGCGCCCCCGCCCGCGCCCAATGCCTTAAATTCCTCACATACCGTCCCACACTTTTAAGCGCACCTAAGTGTTTATCGAAGATTCGAAGCTCGCGCTAAAAGATGCCTAATCGCTCTCGACACGTCTGCCGACGTATTTCACGTTCGCCACTCTCCGAGTTCAATATATTCAGCGAATTTTCGTAAAATATATTGCCCCGTATTTCAAAGTAACGGTAACACATCGTATAGTTTCGTTGTGTAAATTATGGGAAAAGCACATTGACCTAGACGATAAATGTTTTCTCGAGTTCTTTCAATATGTTTGTTACGTATTTACCTATAGGTACTACTTATCCGTTACATTAGATATCATAGCCAAGTTTTCGTTTAGTGAACCTAAAGACAAGGTACACAACGGCTGTATTTGAAGCATTTCATTTCAGCGTTATAAAAGAATAAACATAAAAAGGTACTTTTTCAATTAAAACATTAACGAAGTATTACAAAAGAATTTTCGAAGAAGTAGCCAACTTCAACCGCTAACATGCCGCATAACAATTTAAATATTATCGCATAATTTTGTAACTCATTTGCAATTAAAATCAACCTGTATAGAAGTCGACACCATAATTAATATTAAAAAACACATTTTCATTTCGGGAATAATTAGTTAGAATTATTCATAAAAATAAAGAAAACATCTCGAAAGGCAACTGCTGTGAATTCTATTGTTTACTTGAATATGAAATACCTACTGAGCTTTTTTTAATATCGCGCAATTGATTGTTTCATTTCATTTTGTATGGCGAGATTTGTAGGTATTTAATTAAGAGTAACGGTATAAAGCCGCCAGGTTGTTCTATAACAGGCTGCTGCGACGAGCCTATTCGCGAATAGCTCGAGGGCATCAGGATTACAATCGTCTGGAAAAACAAACACGGCCGGAATATTTTAGTCCTCAACGGTTTTTATAATAAAAGGGGAAGCAATTTACTTCGTACGAGCTGAAGGAATGTCAACGACATTGCAATGAAAGCCTGCGTCAGAATGTCCGGTGAAAAAATACGATGTCTTTATATTATAAGCTCAGAAAATAACAAGAAAAGCCATTGTTTACCTTAAGGACTACAATCGTACGACCTGTAATAATGTGGTACATTAGATAGATGTCATTGTTGTATTGTAGTCATTAGAACTACACGAATCTGTATCAACAATGGAATTGACACAGTTACAAAAAGGTACAAAAGTCAGTAACTACAAGTACCTATAAACTTGCTGAAATATAACATCCTTATTTTTCATTGTTACATCGAAATATTCAGAAACGGCTAAAAATCTGATAGGTGATCGTCATTTTTATTGGTATACACACTCCGATTCTATTTCAAAATGCTTGAGTAAATGGTATCGCGTGCGTAATGTTTATACTAAGAGAACGAGGTCCCCCTCAGTCGCCTGATAACAAATAGAGCAATATAAGCAAACGAACTCCAACTTGTATCTACATATCCGCCTCGTATTTTATCGACCTCATTTACAACAAAAAGGTTTTCTGTAAACAAAGTTCGAACTTCGTATTTATCTATCGAAGTCAATTAATTCAACATACCCTATTTACAACTTCAGTTAAGATAAGTAAATTAATTAATTATTATACACTTTCAACTATTTTGACGTGTAGGCTTGCTACAGCTACGCAGGCCTACAGTCTACTAGACTACGAACTCCCGCGTAGCACACATGTCGTAGACTCGTAGACTGTGTAAGTCATGCGTAAAAGGTAATCGAGATTTGACGACGGGCGGTTTATGATTGTTAAAGGATGTCATTTTTTACAAAAAAATTTGAATGTCACACAATTCAAAAAATAAATAAAGCTGTTATTAATTGAAAACGACTGATTAATTTCTGAATAATAAATTAATGTAGACTTATTTATTTATTTGACTGGAGAAACAATTCTTAATTATTGTGACCAATTGTAATTTATGATTATTAATTTTTAAGTATTTATGCATTGACTGTAGAAATTATTCCATAATGTTCTTATTTAGCATGCAACCATATTTGTACGCCTCTTGGCATAGCATAGCGACCTATGAACTTTAATTTAAGAACTGTATTCACTACCTATGTTACACAAAATAACAAGTATTCATGATGTACTGTTATTTTGATCCCAAGAAAACTTCGTAACGCCTGTAGTAAATCACGGCACGGATCTTTGTAGAAAACTTCTGGCATAGCTTTGCACATTACGAGTATGTTTGCGAATTTTAACAAAAGTTAAAGATTTGTGTAAGTAAAGTGTCTAAAAATAAACCTCAACAAACTTTTAAAGTGATCGTCATTTTTATTGGAAATATTGCTTGCTTACCGTTTCCAAGACATCGCATCGATTTTACATACGAGTTTCTGAACTTGTTGGAAGTTTGAAGACACTTACCTGCAAGGAAATGAATTATACATTATTCATAATAATTATGTCGCTCATTTCTTCAAAATAACTTTTTGTTATTGTTATTTCGGTCCTTTGTCCAAGCAATTATGCAAAAATATTTTAAATTCAATGAAGAAGTTGGTCAATGTCTCTAATTTAAATAAAAATTGTGAATAGTGAATGAAACAAAACCATAGGTACGTGTTATAAACCATCAATATCATTTTGTACAGACCGCTCCACGTGCACAATCAAACTTTTATTAAAGTAAGTAATAAGTTAATTTCTAGTAGGCCATTAAAAAGCTCTTTTGAATGCCAAAATTTACGAAAAAATTGAACTGATTCTAGTTGCCCCTTCCAAAATGTAGTTTCCAAGGAGCTTAAATATAAGTAGGACTATACTAATCCCATTGTACTTTCATACAGAGAACAATGTGCAAGAAACTCAACAGTTACTCCTTAAAAATATTTTACAATATTTGCATTCATTATGTATAATTTATATGTGAAGACAAAGTACCTGAAATAAAATGACTATACTACAATGGGTACAACAGGTGCAATAATACTTGAATCGCTGCAAAAAAAAACCTTTAAACGAAGAAAGCGAGACTGCGTGCTAGTGTTGAGGTACGAACCCTCGCCCCGCCGGGACTGTTAGTCCTTTAATGGACCAGTATTTAAAAAAGGCTATTCTTCGATGACATGTTTACCACAGTGCACTTGATGTTCCCCCCCCCACCCTTTCTTGCCTTTTTCTCCATCCTCCCATCCTTGGTTCCTCGGCATTAAATTTAAGTCTTATAAAAAGGTCTGCTCGTGACGTAGACCTATCAAACTTTATAAAAATACATATTTAATCTGTTAGCGTGCTACATGCATGCATAATTTATACGTCAACGAGAACCATGCAATTTTATGAAAACATAAAAAGAAATACTGATGTTAATTTCTATTTAATTGTGCTCATAAAAATAATGTTAAATAATTATATAATAAACATTAATACATTTTTGAACTTAGTAGGTATCTTCAGGAATATCTACAACGTGAGTTCAAAAGCCGTTTAACGAAGCAAAAGAATAATTATCTTGGCATTCTATAGAAGAGCTCGGTAAACGGGGCTTCCTAATGTCAATGCGAAGACCTTCTAGTGGATTTATCGGATTAACTATGTACCTACTCCAACTTAAGAAAGATACAATACTTAGGTAACTAAGTAGTGTCAATTGACTTTTAACGTTGATATTATTTACTCTACATTTTTTGAACAGAGGGCGAGGTACTAAAGCTTTATATGAATAGCAACGAATATCAAAAACAAAAGAAAACTTAGGTCCTTTCACAAAAACTAAAACAGTAATACACGTATTTTCAGTTGCACTCTTTTCACAAACATGCAGTCATTATATCACAAATGGCGTTGCAACACAAAACATTGTGAAGTGGCTCCAGAGTGCGTGCATTAAGCTCCGCCGTGCATGAATAATCAGAACTATGAATGATGCAAGCTAGGCTAATGCGTGCAGATATATGCAGATACAGAAGAGAGGTAGATATGCAGTGCGTCAGAGTGTAATAGGGACAGGGTACATGACGTCACGGGCTCCGCGTCGCCGCCAGCTGAACTGGCTGACTTGGTGTCACAAGGTAACTCACGTTTCTCTTATGACGTCACTCGAGAAATGAACACGGCAGCCCAGTTTGGGATCAATGGCCAATCTACAAAAATAGAAAACATCCAATTCATTATCGCACTTTGTTAAGTGCTGTTTGCTAGTTTGTTTACACTTTTGTCTATTGCGTTCGTAATTACAATTTAAGTTTTGTATCGGTATTTGATAGCCATAGATAGACTTATTTTGGGAAATAACATTTTAATGAAATTAGCGTTAAATCAACTAAGTACGTCAAGGACTATTTAGCTTTGCAACTTAGCTAAAGTTCGTAGACACATTAAAGTACCAGAGCTTTATTGAACTTTCTACCGCAATCAGATCTACGTACGCATGCTACGTACCCATCGTCTCCATTCTGGTTAGCCACGTCCGTGGCTTCAGCCTCGGTCTCCACACCATTGCAATGTTCCACCACCACTTCGGGAACCTCACTCATGTCCACTGTCCACTACACTGTCGCCGGCAGCAACTCACCCGGCCGAGCCTCTACGAGCCAATATCGCAGACTACCATTTCGCCCTTGGTAAAAGATTACCATTAGTACAAGTACTATTATTAAATTAAGCGCAGGTAACTTACTGACATCTATATTCGTAACAAAATGGTTGAAAATTTAAAAATATTGTGCACTGAGGCATGTGAGAGATTGTTTGGTCAATAAAAGTAACTAATAACGTTCATCAGGTTAGACCAGCATCAGTCACTTGTTCAAACCGAGAAATTTCCTGCTCTTTGAAAAAGCAACGGAAAGGTTTATTTGAGGAATGTTTTTAAAAATAAATGAAAGTAAGAAGGCAATGAACACACCACGTAGAGCTAAATCAGGACTATGACGGCAGAACGAGTTTTTATGTAACAACAATTCCCGAAATAAACAAGTTTCTAAAAGGAGTATGAAACCTGCCGAGTGAAGACACGGACAATGTTTAGTGTTATGGTATAAGCATGCGCCGTGGATGGCAAACGGGTCACGAACGCACGGCTAGGGCTTCAGCTAACGTAATCCCTTTAAGGAGAAGTTTACCTGTCGTATTTAGAAAAAAATAATTATGTAGTCAGAACAGCATAAATAACGTAATAATTATTCTTCGAACATTTTCCTCAACAAACCTTTTAGTTCAAAATAAATAGCTATTGTAGAAACTTGCACCAATGTAACGTAATTATAGCCTCAAAGATACATTGCTTATGGTTAGTCTATATTTATATGTTAATTTGAGAGATTCTCAATTATAAACAAGTCACAATCTTTAAAAAAGCTATCCGGCGATCTACCTACCCACTCCAGCGGGGTAATTGCGTAACAATAGCATATTTTGACTGTTCAACAACATTCACTGCGCTATTTACTTTGCTGACCAGACAAATTTTTCGAACAAATGAAGCAATATGCTTCAAAATTTTTCAGTTTTTGACTGTAACTGTGTTAAGCAATTAGGATGCAGGACTAAATCGGATGATTTTCTAACAGCTTGGTTTGAATTCATTCAGGAACCATTCGCCCTCTACGATTGCTGGTTGGGTGTTTACTTTTTAAACATCTCTTCATTAACATAATACTGGGAGTATTCCCACTTCCCACAGAACCTGAATATTCCAGGAATTCTTTTCACTGATATTTTCAGAATTTAATTAATTAGTAGAAAAATATTTCATTCGGTTTATTCAGTGTTTTTGTAACGTAGATACATTGGTGGGATCTAAAAAATTCCTATTTATATAGCACTTTTGAAAAGAACTTCCTTTTGCAATTTGAATAGATAGGTATTGACAACTTAGTCTAAAATACCGATGCAGTAAAAAACACTCATATATCTGATGACAAAGTGCATAAAAGTCGCAGACACATAGAGCAAATAAAATCAGCTGTTCAATCAATCTGAACGGTCGGTTGTCCATAAACTTTGAATAGATTGCCTTCGATCGTTTGAGTACTTACCGTAATAGCCTTGTGATTGTTTGCTCGCATACGGTATCTATTGGCGTAAGTTACGGTAACTCCCATCATGAAATTACTAAGGAGAAATATTGTGCACGTAGATACCAACTACCTCTAATTTCTCAAGGGACGTGCGCTTAGATATGGTTTATTACTTGACTTCAAGTGCTTGTTACCTTTCTCATGAAATCTGTCCCTGTCTGTGTCTAAGATGTTCCTACCTCATTAGGTAGGAACATACAGGTTGTAAAAAAACACATCACATAGCCATCAACAACGCATTCTGTACATGAAACTGGCACAAAAATAAAATTGCTGGGAAAATACTTTTATTTTTAGTGTGAAAATTTGCTGTTAGCGGTAGTGCGTTATGCACCCATAAGCACAACTTGTGCTTATGGGTGCATGCAACGGTACAGGGGTCGTGGAGGTATTCAAAGTTGTGTTATTACATTAAAAACTTATTTTCGTAAAAAAAAACGTCAGTTGGAATTTTGACCTTCAATATCTCCGTAACCAGCAGGTTCCCGGGTATGGTCCAGTAAAAAAAAAATATTACAATGATGGGGAGAGCAAGTGACTTTCGGCTTCGTTAAGTGTCTTTTTACACCCGTTATAATATGTCTGTTTGCTGTAGAAACTAAATATTTACAGTGGAATCGAGATTCCACGACGACGAGTTATCGAGATAACTCGTCCTCAGTAATACGAAAAAAAAATGCCATTCCCTTCCGCTGGACCCCTAAATACGCAGTACCTCGAATCATTTAGACTTTGTAACTCGAACAAAATGGTATGCCCCTGCGAGGTATTTATATTACATATTATTATTTATACTCTATATCCCGAATTTCAAAAAGCAGATCGAAGTTACTAAAATATAAGGACGTGTTACGTGGAATTCCCCGAACTCATAGCAATAAAATCTGAAAGGAATGTTTTGTGCTTTTGTTCTAATGTGTGTACATTGTACACGTACAACGAATAAATTCATTCATTAAACTTTAAGTAACAAATCAGTGTACCTTATGTTCGTCTATATTTGGACTCATTGCTTATCAATAAATTTACTATCGGTCAGTATTCATTTATTTAAGTATTTATGTACACACATCCATACTAATATTATAAATTCGAAAGTATAACTCTGTCTGTCTATATGTTACCCTTTCACACCTAAACCACTGAACGGATTTAGATAAAATTTGGCAGAGGGATAGATTGCATCCCTTTGTATCTCGAAATTCTTGATAAGTTGAAAACTCTTGTATTAGCAATTTGCAATATGGACGCTTCCCCCAAGCTGCTGTATGTTTTGGCGATCTTTGCTATTTCAGTTACACCCAACCACACAAGCGACTATCAATCCTTTCTATAGGAAGGCGCTCACGAGCAACTTTTGTCTCCGTAACTAAAATTAATTTGTCCCTCACTTCAAGTCTACGGGTTTGTATGTAGCGACGCGAGAGCTGGGAGACATAATTGTCCGCGGGTTTGTATGCAACTGTCGCCCGCCTATTGGTTGCAATGCAAGTACGCGCACGGCGACAAAAAGTTGACGGCTAGCCAGTTGCCGATAAACCAAAAATTTTACAAAAAAGTAGCGTTGCTGTCGCCCCCGTGTGCGCATCGTGCATCGTCCAAATCTCGGCGAAAAGACAGCGACAGGGACAAAAAAGTTGCTGGGCAAATAAGTTGGTCTTGGGCGCCCCTTAGGTACTTATCTGAAACATTATGTCTTAGCTACCCCATGCATGCCCCACGAGAAAAGCACCTCCGGCTTTACTGCGAGCCTTAACCACCATCCGGAAATTAAATTACGGTTAAAGATATTTATTTCTCAAAAGAATGACTAATTCACAAGAGAAAATATATGTGTGTGTATACATAGCTTAAATAGCCCTTATTAATAATTAATAACACATAGTAGAACATTTTAATAACACTTTTCCTCTGATTCAATAGTTATGGCATTCCAAACAAAAGAAATCCGAAGTAGGTAGTTGTCAAGAAACGTATAAATAAATTACGCAACGTAAATTATTTAACTAAGCAACGTTTATAAATAAACCCCAAGAAAATGCCTGGAGGATCTACTTGTCCATGAAAGAGCTGATGAAAGAAAACCTCGCTCTGTCACTCAAGCAAAAAATTGTGAACATAATATGCATTATTTACTTACCGGAGCTATGGCTCCCAGACTTAGTCATTGACAAACATTCAAAAGTCCAAACTCAAGTTTTGCCAACGTGCGCTTTATTTTTCTTTGCAGTTCAATATCCTAGGCGTCAAATAATAGTAATAATAACAGACCATATTCGCAACACCACACTGCGCTCCAGAACACAGATACTGAAGTTTCTTAAAAAGCCGCAAAGTTGAAGCGGGACTAGGCTGGCCTCGTCTGCAGCTGTGTGCCAAATTAACCACTATGGAGCCCTGAGACACGGCAAACCCCGTAGAAGATGGTGCACTGGAAGTCATGGGGAGAGGCCTTTGCCCAGCATTGGGACGATACAGGCTATTTGGCTAATAGTAACAGTATTGACTGGTTTATTAGTCAAATGACCGTAATCGCAAGACTGACTATTTAGCGTCTTAGTTTCGAATTGGGCCTCCTCCACCTCCGTTTTATTTGATGTATCAAAACCACATTGTCATATTATCACGTACAATAACAGCTAATTCTAACTTTACATCTTCATTAAATTCTACCTAAGCAGGGTATTGTTGTATTTGTTCGTACAAGCTGTGATGGGTTGTTATCCATCGCCCACGGCCGAGCAACACCAAACAACTCATTTGTCTTGGTAGTCCCAGTTGATTTAGACTAGGTAATTTTGTGCGGAATAATAAGCAGCCGGCAGTCGGCACGCTCGGTGTATTTCTCAGGTCATCAACGGAGATGGCGGTTTCAATTTAATATTTTAGAAAGCCTCTAAAATATTAATTCTTACAAATGATCAAATGAAGCAAAAAGCAAACCCAAAACTAATTAAGTATGTAGTAACTACATTTTAAAATCTCAAACACCTATTAAGTGGCTAAAATTAGGCATATTTTATACATATATACGTACATATAAGTTGTTTTGTGAATAGAATACGTTGTTTGGAAATCAGAATTTAGGTAAAATTGTTTTTGTTGCCAGCGTGTTTCACCTGCATCTATAGATACAAATAAATAAAATTGGAGTGTCTGTTTGTAATATTAAAATAACCGCTTTTTACTAAATGCATATGGGTGTGTATACACGGTACATATACCAAAATAATATTTTTTACAATTTTTGTCTGTCTGTCTGTTTGCTCCGGCTAATATCTGAAACGGCTGAACCGATTTTAACGGGACTTTCACTGGCAGATAGTTAATGTTATAAGAAATAACTTAGGCTTCTTTTATTTTAGAAAAAAAAATGGGTCCCACGAAAAAAAATTAAAACCAGTGAAATGAAATGAAATCTATACACCTTCTATATACCTACAAATAAATAAAATTGCAGAGTCTGTTTGTAATGAGAGCATATTCAGCCGATTCAGAATTCAGCAAAATTCTTCTAGATGTTAGTAAGGGACAGTGTCTAGAAGTAAATAGTACTCATGATATATTATAGAACTACCTACCGGTCTATGTCAGGTTTTTTTTTAAAGACCTTGCCCCACACTAGGAATTACACTCAATATCAAAGAAGATTCGTGGTTGTGTGAAAGATCAATTTTAGCACCTATGAACGACCAGGTTACTGCGCTTAATCAGCGCATTTTAGATAACCTGAAGGTGAATCTTGCAATCCGGATGAAGTGGTTAACTACCCAACAGAATTTTTAAACAGTATAATTGTGCCTGGTCTACCCCCTCACTAACTAGAATGTAAGATTAGCGTGCCCATCATACTAGTCCGTAATTTAAACCCACCGAAACCACAGTATAAAGATATTACCGTGCCGAAACTTTGCAATGGTACTAGGTTGCGAGTAGTGTCGTTACAAAGAAACGTTAATTATAAGGTCGTATAATATCCTGATGCGGAAAAGGTGAGATAGTATTTATAGTTATACCACGGATTTCTATAATACCGTCGAATTTTCAATTTGAATTCAAAAGATTGCAATTCCCTATCAATGTCAGTTTTGCTATGACAATCAACAAGTCACAAGGGCAAACGTTAAGCAAAGCTGGCATAGATTTAACTAAGGGTTGCTTTACCCATGGGCAACTTACTATAAGTGCCATGTTCACGTGCGAGGAATGCCAGTAGTGTTGTTATTATAGTCCAAAAAATCGTACACCTACCTCGGAGGTAGGTGTACGATTTTTGTATGGAGGTAGTACCTCCATACAAAATTTTATCAAAATTGGTCCAGCCGTTTGAGCATGAAGAAGTAACAAACATATAAACACACACACACACACTCACAAACTTTCGCCTTTATAATATTAGTATGATAAATATTTTTTTCAATAAAGCTAATACGAAAAACTAAAAATAAATAATAATTAAACTAAAAATGTAAAAACGAAAAAAATAACTAAATGGAGAAATATGTACAAAAACAAAATATCGATTCATCAAATAGAAGAATTTCATTAAAATTAGCATAGGGATTTCTTTACGATTAATAAATGTTATCGTAAACTCTGCGAACTGAACAATAACTTTTTTGATAAATTCCACGCGGAGAAAGTCACGGATAACAGCTAGTACCTAATAGGCAAAGTGCGTACTCACTCACTAAATCGTGATAAAGCAGTCGATACACGAGTTATAATTTAGGTACCTACATTCTTTGATTAGATTATGTTGGTTATATATCTATTTTAGGTAGATAGATGCTTCTAGTACCTAACCTGCAAGATGATACCGCTATAGGAATAAGTAGCTCGAATGCATGCTTGGCAGTCAATTCCGAGGACAGTTCATGGAGCAGGACAATACAGCATAATTAGTCTATAATGTTCCCACTGCTGGGACACAGGCCTCCTCTCTGTGAAAGAGAGTGTAATTCTGCTCGCGGGCCCAGTGCAGATGTCACATGTTTTTGCATAGAGCCTAAAGATTAAGGTCTTCAATCAGTACGTCCTGTCTGTAGAAAGCCGAAACATGAACTCTCACGCTACAGCTGGTTCATAATTTCAAGGTCGCTCAACGAGCTATGGAACGGCATAAGCAGCTCCCAGAATAAGCAAACTGAAGTGGCAACGAGCCAGCCATATTAGCCATAGAACCGATGACCGTTGGGGTAGATGTGTACTGGAGTGGCGAATCGGCAAACGTAAGGTAGGACGCCCTCAGGCTAGGTGGAGCGACGATCTTCGCAGCCGGATGAGAGTTGCCGAGAATCGAGTGAGACCTACTTAAATGTAGCAGTCGACTGCTGACTGCTGTACTTACAGTTTGAGAACAGCGGTGATGCAATAAATGACACAAAGTAGGTACCTACTGCGCCTGTCTGGGTTCACAGTACCTACAACTCGAACCTAAGTCGTGACCATCGCCACGGGCCTCCACTGCTCAGTCAGGATAATACAGGCTAGGCGATGCGATACCTTCTTCGACAGTGAAATCCGCAATCAATGTAGGTTACCTACAGTTACGACATGACAGCATAATTTGAATAGGTATTATGTACCTACCCTGTTACTCAATGATAGATTTTGTTTTGTGTGGTTGATTTCTTCGTTCGTTTAAAAGGTTCTATACCTACCTGTATTAGCATCCTGATTGTTCAGGGCGTTCTAATTGCTAAATGTTGGTACCTAACTATGATGTCTGATTTTATAGGGGTAGGTAATTAAGTAATTAGGTCTTAACAATTTCGACTACAAAGATATATAAAGCATACCTACTCTTTATTATAAACACCATAAATATTGCAGATATAAATCTAGAAATTTTACAATGGGCAGTGTTATCGCTAAATGCGATCTTTTAAAGGCAACCTGATTATTAAAATATTGTATTTGTATAGTATAGTATAAGATTGTATTGCCTTCTTTTAATCACTATTTTGTAGAGACCACACAACAACTGCTTGGGTTGGTAGGTACCAGTTGGTTATGCCAGCAAATCTACAAAGTGAAAAATAACTTTAATTTCGGAAGTCGGTGTCAAAAAACGACTTCCGAGACTAGTTATTTTTCACTTGGTAGTGTTTTTTTTAAGAAGTCGGTTGGTTTTTTTATTTTTGTAAAAAAGTTTTTGTAGTGTCTAATTTATTAATACGTCATCATCATCTGCCTAGCCTTTTCCCAACTATGTTGGGGTCGGCTTCCAGTCTAACCGGATGCATCTGAATACCAGTATTTTACATGGAGCGACTGCCTATCTGACCTCCACAACCCAGTTACTGGGTTAATTTATTAATAAATATCATACTAAATTATCGGATCAAGTGACGGTCTTTCGCACTGATAACACGAACTGCCGAACTGGAATTTTATCTAAATATTGAGTAATGCAGTAAATTGGTATCTATGATTACCTATCTTTCATGATGATAGGTATAAGTAAACTGAGATACCTGTCCTATAATAAATGTGTCGACTTCTACGCAATTCACTCACTACTATGCATAATCGTTTCTTTGCTTGTGCCAATCTCTACGCCGAACTCATCAGCTGCGCCAGCCTCATTCAGGTTCTACCTGCATACACGTAGAGGGGGTGTCAAACTCAATTTTGTAGAGGGCCATATATTAGATTTAGAATGTGTAGGCGGGCCAGGTTCAAATTAAAAAACTAAAACATACTGAATTATTTTAACATCTTTATTTATTTAGTTATATGTATATAGTGTTACAAATCATACCAAAAGTAAGAAAGGAATAATTATTTTGAGCTCGAGGATCCGGATACCTGACTTCTCTTGTTTTTGACAATCTCATTGATGTCAGGTATCATGTTAGTATAACTAACACTCTCTCGCTCGCCTAGTCAGGCGCTACTCTTGAAATTACTTTTAAGTAAAGCGCGCGCATTTTTAAACCTTAGTAGAGGCATCGAGTGCAGTCTAAAATCTCTAAAAAACAAGATTCATTTATCTGTGATATATTGTGATTGCGGGCCGTATCTTTGACATGACTGGACGTAGACTTTACTAATTGACGTCTGAAACTCGCCATTTTGTGATTATATAAAAAGAAAACTTGGCCTGTAACCATCGCGCGACTTAGACGAGTCGACATGCATTAAAATCCGATGCTTTAGTGGGATTCTTTGTATTATCCTAGTTTAGGGTATTATAGAATCCCACATAGGTACAAAAACACAAAGATAAGCGTGAAAAACGTATCCCTCTTTTTGCTGTCGCCCTGTCGCGCAGTCGGGTAAAAATATTCATCACGCTTCAAAATATTTCGTTGATCGCTGCACCTATATTACATTGAGTTTAAAAGTCAAAATGGGTGTACCGCAGGGCTCAATATTGGGGCCATTCCTATTTTTAGTATATATATTTAGTCTGGCCATAAATACTGTTACAATTAAAAATAAGAAAGATTACATTTGAATTTGGAATCTGTCATTTTTATACGATTGTTCATTGAGTTTTCTAATTTTGGTGCCAATACATTGTACAATATTTTGCGATATTAAAATGGAGTGGGGTGATAAAGAGAACCGAATCGCTATGATTGCATTACACAAAGTTGGTATGGAGCCAAATGCAATTTTTAACACTCTCCATACGCTTGGTATTAGTCAAATGTTTGTGTACCGGGCTATTAATAGGTACAATGAGACCTCTGTTTGTGACAGAAAAAGATCTGGCCGTCCACGTAGTGTTCGTACGAAAAAGGTGGTCAAAGCAGTAAGGGAAAGAATTCGAAGTAATCCTGTCCGAAAGCAAAAGAGACGGGCAGGCGTTCACTATGTGTATTTAATTTCATCACCACTAACGGTGAGGCAAACAAAAAAATGTCCAAAAGCGGTACGTACGGTACAATAAAAGAATTCAGAACTGTTCTGCGTCGTGCCTCTACTGCCAAGGAAATACCTACTTCACGGCGTCAGTCTGTTGACGAGGACGACGATAAAGACCAGAAGACGACGTCTCTCAAGCAAGGATGTGGATGCCATGAAGAAAGAATCCTTGCCAGGAACCACGTGGCCTAAGATGATGAAGACGCAATGCAATTGGCATATGTAGGTACCTATTTAATATTGATTAAGTAAGTCCTTTATATCGTCTAAACTAAGACATATAAAGGATTTTTTTGGTAAAATCTCTTTTCACTTTTCCGGAGCGTGTAGCTTGAAAACGGTTGGAAATTCGGAGAAAATGTATAGGAAAAAAGTTGTAGAGAATTATAAGAGCTTTAATTTCGTACATTTCTACATTTCCCTACGACGCACCGTTTTTTAGATATAAACTAAAAACACAAAAGTGGGAACTGTGACCCGACGTCTAGGCGTGCCCCACTCCGGCACAGCTCCTAGACGTAAGGACTTTTGGTATGTTCACTCCCTAAGCACCCTGAACAAGTTTCTTTAGGAATCGCTTAGGTCCCTGCTAACACACTCTACACCCCCTTTTGGGCAATTCGTTGACTCAACTTAGTAGTTGAGTCAACGAATTGCCCAAAAGGGGCCATACATACCTTACCTACATACATAAACTCGCCTTCTTCCGATGGGGTAGTCCCCATCGGAAGAAGGCGAGTTTATGTATGTAGGTATGTATGTATATAATAATATTTGCTATAGAAAGCGTTTTCCTGACCGGTGGTTTTCTTTCAGTATCTAGAGCAGGAGGGCAGGTACGGTATAATGATGTCATCGATTGATATCAACACAAATACCTAGATAGTATAGATACCGAATGAAAATAAAATCCCATCGGGTTTTTCGACCCAAGATAATAATAGATAAGTAGAAGTAGGTAGGTTCAGTTTTCCAAAGCGATGAAAACAATACGTATTTAAAGTTAGGAAGTTCACAAAATTGTAGGTAACTGTTCTAGTGCCGTGCTTAGATATATTATATCGTCGCTCGCATGACTAAAAGTCCTATCTCATTTTTTAGCTGATCTAAGTCAGGACAACCACACTCCTCCATTCGTGATTCTTTACATTTTTCACTAACCGTCGTACAGTGCGTGCCACGTAAGAGACTTGACCCCGCCTCCCCCGCCTCTTTCCGCCGCCCCTATGACGTCCGGTCCCGTCCCGCACTCAGACCTCATACCGCTAAAGATACCTAAAATCGTGTTCTGCGCATGTCAGACCACGTAGTGTGTCAAGTCTCTTCTTACGTGGCACGCACTGTATCTCTATGTTATTTAGATCTCAAAATATAACAATTTTGAAAGGCAAAAAAATGTAAAGAATCACGAATAGAATAATGTAGCTGTCCCAACTCAAATCAGCTAAAAAATGAGATAAGACTTTTAGTCATGCGAGCGACGATATAATTAATATCACATCTCAATAATAATGCTAGAAAAAATAGATTCCGTGCGATAACATTAAGTATTTACCGAACATGAGGACTTCATATCAGTAGTCTCAGGTAGGCATCTATAAATAAGATAAATTGCGACTATTTCCAAACCCTGTCAGATAAATTGGATAAATTGCGACTATTTCCAAACCCTGTCGTCTATCGAGTATTGACAAGTTCCGGTGCACGCGGACGGAAATTCCGTATCAGCATGACTCACAACGACAAGTCACACACGAGTACTCTTGTAGGTACTTAAAGTTTTGTTACTCCCTTTTCATACTACTCCTGACTTAGGGTCAGCACTAAGCTGCAAGATGCTCGAGCAGTTTTCATTAATTAATTGATAATGAACTTAAACATACCTAACTGAAAAAGAGTTGAATATAACTGCGTGATATAATTGCGTGTGGCATACTTTTGCGTAGGTATGTTCATCGCAGCCTCGCGAGCATGCTGCACTGCGCAGTTGCTGCACTGTCTGCGCTGACCCTTAGGGGGTGGGTATTGTATACCCTTTGATAAGGTCTCCAGATTACCTGAACTTCACATCGGTATCTGTAGCTGCAACAACAATTAAACTCGACAGGTAATAAGCGACATCCTCGCATGTGTGTTTGGATGCACCCAATCGTCTGGAGGACAACGACTTGTGGTCGGTGTGACGAACAAGAAGCAGCCTCATGCGGGTTGCAGACCAAGAGCTAAGCTAAGTTAGTCTAGCGTAGCTCGCATAGCCGAGGTAATTTTTCATACTAGTCTGTACACAAGTATGAAAAATTACCTCAGCTGTGTGAGCTAAGCTAGACTAACTTAGTTTAGCTCTTGGTTTGAAACCCGCTTTACTGACCGATTAGACATAGGCTGCTATATCGCGTCTGATCGCGTCAACGATGCGTGTAGCGTGACGTTGTAACAATAATAGAAATAGTTTATCCTGTTTAAAGTTCGTAGGAGTTTAGTTCGGTAGTCCAATTGACACTAATTGCAAACCACAAAACGTAACCCCCACACATACATGTTCTTTTTCCGGCAGTCGAGGTCGCTGTCGGATATCTGCATCTATTCAGATGTTTCTCAATAATTTACAACAAAACTTGACGGGGTGAACTTAATGCAAAATCAAATACCCGACACTATCTGTGTGGGTATGTTACTAGAAAGACTTGTGGGTGCGCTTATGCTGATACTGGACTGGATTATTCAGTATTAATATAAAACCAGGCTGTGATAAACATTAGGTTAGGTAGGTACTTGTACATTACATTATTTTTTACCATTGTCCTTTCAGACGAAATAAAAAGAAAATATGAATTACAAAACATCTGAATGCTCGAATTTATTTTACGTATCTAAGTGTTTTATATGTACAGTGGGATTTAGGTACAGACGCTAGCACATCAAGCTACCCGAAACTGTCAAATTTTCCCAATCAACTTTGAACCTTATGCTTTAGCGATAAAGTTAAAAATCTATTAAAGAAATTTGACAGATTGTAGTAGCTTGATGAGCTGGCGTCTATACCTAATATAATCAAATTTTGATTATTGTAAGTTCTTTAACATACATCATTTGAGTGCCAATCAATATCATAGAAAATAATCAGACGTAAATCACTTGTGACAACAATTTACAACATCAACATCGATGGATCGTTTCAAACTCGGCGAGTTATAACATTATTATTATATCGCCCTATATGATAGATAGATACATAAAATAATTAACAACTGACTCAACTGTTATCCAGAACATAATGACTTTTGTCATGAACTAATACGATAATTAACGAAGGTAATTGTGTAATTGAATACTTAGACCATCACAATGGGTTGTACAGAGTTGAACCCTGACCTTTATCCTATAAGAAACTAAGTAGACACAGGCCCCAATTAACACTGGTAATTACTTATTCATCTACACTACTACACATTACAACTAGATATATAATCATAAATATTTACATGACTAGTCAGATGTGGTGTTTTAAAGCAATTACAATAGTTACAGTTAGGTACATATTTACTGAAAAGAACTTAAAATTTATTGGACAAAATACTGTGTGCATCTTACTTCAAATTTAAATTATCCGACTCGTACCACAATAATTAACAAATTTTAAAATTTTGTAACCTACATTTTTGTGTCAAACATTGCACTATTTCCTTTAAAATTTAAAATATTGTACTATTTTTCAAACATCCTCAAATCTAACTCGCTTTAACTAACATTACAACAATTTTAATTCAAATACAAAATATTATGTACTCAGTCATTATGTGTACTAATCATTTGGAAAAATCTTACCTATGCTCCTATTTCAATAAATTAAATTATGTAACTTAGACATCACATAAAATGCAGGAACAGTAAGATTTCAATACTTTCGTTCGAGAAAATAATAATAATTAAAGTATTCCCCTTGTTACACCAGTTAGCAACAATAATAGTTTCATTAATATACCTACTACACATCTATTTAACTACTTTAATAATGTTGGTTAAGTACAGCTAGTGGAAACTGTTGAAATTTGAACCTCATTCACTTATTAAATATTAGGTCCTATGAAATCAGCGTTTTGTATGGAGATTTTAAAGAAGTTGCATTTTTCATACTAACATTTTCTTAATTTATTTAACATCCATGAACACTAATGTTTTAAAACTTCTATGCACTAATGTAGGTAACGTTATCTTAGATAACGTATGCCACTTAGATTAAGCGACAAAAATAAGTTTTGGCTAAGTTAAAACAAATACATAGGGGTCATTTCTACTAACAAAAAAGGAGTATTTTTTATGTTTAGTAAACTATATGTACTAAGGTTGTTTTACTATTGGTATTAGTCTATGATGCTCATAATCCGATAGAATATCAAGCAATTGATGAATATTTTAAATAATAGAAGTGACAAGGTTCTTTATTTGTGAGAAAAAAACGCCAATTTCATATGTAAGGACCCAATATAACATTCTTAAGAAAACTTGTATAAGCCATTTCTAAAATAAATATTTTACTTCGATAAATATGCAATGACAATATATTCCTTATAGATATACTACTATAAATTAAACATCTCACCTTTTATGTATGTGCTTTCAGTATCAAACATTACAGGTTAAACAATTTTGTGAGTGTTTAAAGACAGTCAATGCCAATACTATTTTGATATTTGTATGAATTGCCTAGTACTTATTTGCTTTCTGGACTCGACTATTTGTTCTTACGTCTTTTAAATGTTGTCTAATAGCATAAACTAGTACACAGTACACATCAGTTAAAAAAGGATAAATGTATGGTACTAAGTTCACGTTGTGTCATTGAATGTAAACAATGAATATTTTTATCTGCTTTGTATGGAGTATTATTAATTATTATGGAGGACACAGTGATAAAAATATAAGCACTTGAGCAAGTGCGGAAAACAATCCAAAGCAGTGAGATACTAACTGAATTCTTTGTTTTATTAATACACCTCTACACATATCGTAAATAGTTCGTAATTATTATCGGAAATGTGAAATATTTTTAACCAGTACCATAACATTATAATACAATAATATCCTGCATTTTAGGTATTGGCTTAGTGCAAAAATAACTAAAATGATTTTATAGCATAAGGTGACTTACTGTATAAATTTACAATATTTTAATACAAACAAAATATAACCATTCAGTATGAAACAACAAGGCATCAAAAAATAAATCATCTGTAGATAATATATAAAAGCAATGCTATCATTATTTACCTTTACATATGAATATTGTGCTTAATATTTAACCAATAAGTGTTAATTTACAAAAATGATAATATTGTAAATTTTGATACTTTGGTAACAAACATACACGCTAACATTATGGTATTTACCATTGTTATCTTTGTGAAAACAATCATAGAATGATTCACTGCTCGTGTGTTGAAAGATTCACACTTTAAAGTAAGTGCAAGATTAGTCCTTTAAGTATTTTGTGCACTTACTCTTGCAAAATCAGTAAAACTTTAAAATGATATGACATATAAATAGTAGTGAGGAATCATACAGTCACTGGTATCTTAATTTCCTTGTTTACTATGTAAAATTTGTGCTTTTTCCCTAACACTCCCCAGATAACAGCTACATTTTCAATAATAATATTGAATGGGATGGTAGCTAAGGCTCCACCAATAAGCAAAATGAATCTTACTGGACCAAATCTATGAATAGGGAATGATTTAATGACACCAAACATATACATATAAATATTGACAGCACCTATGAATCCACATACTATGTCCAAAGTCTGCGGACAAGGTATGGGGCATACTGCAGCTAAGAGGACATTACTTGTTGATAATGGCAAGGTTACCCACGAGTAACAAGATACTGCCAGGAAGATTTTATATAACACAGGTATTTGTTTTGAATGTACTACTAAAAGTATTCCTTGAATCCATCTTTTTCTTTGTTGCATAAAATCCCATAGTGTGAATGGTGATTTCTCCCACATTTCTCCTTCAATAAAGTTAAAAGTGTAGCCCTCTTTATAGGCTTTCATAGCAAAATAACAGTCTTCTGCTACTGATCCATCAAGGCCATTGTCAAAAGACACTTTCTTTTCTGCACTTACCTGCAATTAGAAGAATACATTATGGAAGCAGTCCTGTATATGAAGTTACAGGTTTTAGAAATGAATAATTCAAATATACTCACTTGTGTTACAACATAAGAGCCTTTCCAACTGAACAGTGGCTTATGAAATAAATAAAACTGTAGCCTCAGTTTCCCCATATCATCAGCAACACGGAAGCTATCAGCAAGAGTAGTCAGCCAATTAACAATATGCTCGTTAGCATATGTGATCAGTCCTTGACCAAACTGATGCTGGCCATCCAGCACAAAGTTCAATATACCCCTCACACAGTTATCAGTTAACAATGTTTCTTCATCTAAATGCACTATCCAATCGTTTTCAGCAAGTATATTAACATTATCTTCCAAGCAATACTGCAATGCTCTTGATTTAAATAAAGCACCTGATTTAGTCTTATATTCTGCTGGCACAACCACTTCTCTAACTCTTCTGTGCTTTGGTAAACTAACTGCTTTGTCAGTCACAACTTCAATCATGAAATTTTCCATTCCCACATCAACACATGTGTTCATATTTCTTGTTACATTATCTCTTACTAATTTTGGGAAGTCCCCTCTAGTCACAATTCTGATACATATGAACGGTGCTAGCAAAGGAGAACCTTTGAGTTTCACATTTCCCGGGAAAGCATTGAATAATGTCAATCCTGCAAAATTGCACAGAACTTGAGGTATTGTTAGTAGAGTAAACAGTCTTAATACATATAAAATTATTGCACCGTATATTCCATATATTTCCAAAGGATCAATTTTTACTTTTTCTTTATCATCTAAATTTATTGCTCCAGCAAATACAAGAAAAAGAAATATAAATGATATGAAAAAAGTGCAGTGTAGTAAATGTTTCACTCTTCCTCGTAGCATTCTGTAACAAATATTTTCAATTTAATCATACAGTATTTCTTAAAGTAGTAGTCTTTTAATAGGTAGTGCATAATATAATATCATATGTATAGTTTTTAAATAATTTCATATAATGATTCACTAATTAAAGCCTGTACCTCAGTACCTAACTTTAGTAAATAAAAAGAGTGGGGTCAAAAGGTCATCTTAGAGGATGGTAGAAAAAGCGTTGTGAGGCCTAAGCCCTGGGGGCCTAAAGAGGTCACTTTGGCAGAATCATATAAAGATAATATAATGAATCATAATGCACACTAACTGTTAAGTTAATCATATCAAATCCCATTGGTGAAGGATTTTTCAGTTATTTTTTTTTGTCTGTGTTAAAATACCAATCAATCCAATCCAAATCCAATCCCAATCTCTTTGATTATACCTACGTAGTGCAGCGAAAAAAGAAAAACACGGACTGTCTTCGCCATATTATGAATCATAATCTTATCCTTTTATGATTCTGCCAAAGCGGCCTTTTTAGGCTTTTTGCTATGGGACACCACTGTCTTCTAATTGTATTAGTGCACTATGAGATACGACTATCACAACTCGCTAATGATGCAACAGACACAACAAAGTTACACCAAAAAATAGTTGGTCGTGTCACAAAAATAAGGTAAAAAAACTGTCAAGAGACCTTGATTCATGTCTCTATTATATATTAGGATGAGAATACACCCATTTTCCATATTAGTATACGCACCGACGAGACGATAAGAT
Organism: Luperina testacea; assembly: GCA_927399505.1. Lineage (NCBI taxonomy): Eukaryota > Metazoa > Arthropoda > Insecta > Lepidoptera > Noctuidae > Luperina > Luperina testacea. Next base: position 13,080,745 of record OV656762.1, read on the forward strand.
TGCGGTTATCACTTCCCACTACGAAACAGAACTTCCGTCGAATAATAAAGCATATACACAATTCTCTGGGCTATTTTCTGAATATTTTCGTAGACAACTATCGACGTGAGATGCACGCTAATTCATTAATAATTGCATTTAAAGTTAAAAATTTCTTACCTTGAATCTTGTGAACAATTTCAATACAATCCAACGCTGCCAACAATGAAATCACAAACTGGTAATTTGTTCGACAATGGCAAAAAAATAATAATTCTATAGATATTAAGAGCAGTAAAAAAAACTACACAATTATCGTTTTATTTAAAAAAATTACAAACGCCCCGCGTACACCATACACCACTTCCAACCACTTCGTCCACTTCTTTTGACAAACACAGCAACATTTCATTGATTCATTCATTCATTTTCTACGTAAAATTTTATTTGACTAACATCAATCGATGATATTTTTTTTTTTACTTGGAGACCCTGTACTTTAAGCAATCAATATTATTTTAATGATAGGTAACCACCTTGGGACCACCCTTATCATTAGTGGCGAGAGAAACGAAGTAAATCCTTATGGTAAATCAGGTAAATACAGACCATTCTCTAATATTATTCTAAAATTAATTGTTATTATTAAATACAATAAAATACCATCCCGTGGCCGCATGCTATCATAGCTTATAATAAGTATGTTAGTACAGCGGCATGCGACCACGGGAAGGTATATTCTTGTTTCATCCTTTTCAGTAGTCTGGTTTGAGTTTTTAAACTTATTTTTCTTTTCATACTTTTAAGAACGTGATTTTTCAGTAGTCGGGTTTTAGGGTTTTAGTTTTTGAACAAATTATTTCGGGGTTATAATTTCGTGATAAAGTATTTGCATAACCGCTTTTATTTTTATTTTGTTTATGCTATATTATGTTACATGTGTACCTAGGTAATATACCAAACTTGTACATGAATATGTTTGGATCAAATCAGCGTGATTTTATAGAAATGATTCCTTTATCGGGTGTATGCAAGAATAGCTGTGAACAACAGCTAAATATTTTTTTAAATGTGGTAATTAAGCTCTTTCATTGATACCCAACACGGATTAAAAAATTTTTATAATATCATGATTTTATGTCTACTAGAGGGCGCCACATTCAATGTAACATGACGTCACACAACCAGCGGACGATCAAGACGCTTCCTACGATATCTCAGTTGTCAAATTACGAAAAGCAGTTTAGAAATTATGACGGAACAGATGAACATACGTACAAAATTTGTTGTATGTATGTATACACCGTGAAATTTTAATGGTTGTTTTCCCGCAGCGAAACAGTTTTGTCTTAGTAATATAATCGTTTCATAAATAAATAAAATATTAGAAACAGTAAATGACAGATTTAGCATTGTGAAATACAAAACTCGAAAGTGATCACGAACTAATAGTAACACCGCCCGATATCTACGGCTGAAGAGCCGCACGGCCATTGACCCGCGTGCGTTTCAATCAGCTGTTTGCTATCCAACAAGTTATTCAAATTTTCCCTTCATACCATCGAGCTTCATACTTTTACGGGCTTAGGACCGTCATAAATACTTTTTTAACTGCAATTTACTGAACACGAAATTAAATTTAGATAATTACCGCCGTACGGATACAATAGGCGTCGAAACGCGGTTTCGATCGTTTGTAATTTTTGCGCGCAGGCTAGTTTATGCTGTATCACTACACGCGAGAGCTTATTTTACTTTGAACATTTCTTTTGTCGGCGATTGCGGTAGATTTTTGTATTGTTAAATGCAAGCTATTTTATGCTGTATTACCGCGTATGAGAGCTTATTTTGGTTTCAACATTTTAAATCGGTCTTCGCTTTGTCGGCTTAGCAGGTGATTTTTTGCAATGTTGCGTGCAAGCTATTTTATGCCGTATCACCACATGCGGGAGCTTATTTTGGTTTGAACATTAATTTATGCATTGTTTTCTTTTGATGGCGCCGGCGCGTGCGACAGTACCTACAACAAATCTCGTCTAGTGTTACTATTTTTTCTCACTTTTTCGAGTTGTTGAATATTTTTTTAATTATTTTAAAACAAAAACATTTTTATTTTTTTACTTTTACTCTATGTTTCGAAAGTACTCCTTATGGCAAGTCGTTCTGCCGCGGGAAAACAACCATTAAAATTTCACGGTGTATACATACTGATTAAAATCATAACCCTCCTTTTTGCTTCGCCGCAGTCGGGTAAAAATAGATACATTTTACAGGTCAGTCAAGCTACAGAGCGCTCAGTCTATTTTGCAGATATATTTTTCAGTATTTTATTCCCCCTATGAAAATAAAACGCATGGTTTATGATGGCTCTACAAAAATCTTACTCCTAAGTCCTAGTCACTGACGTATAAATAATAGTGGTCCTAGTACTCCGACTCTTATACGTCAGTGTCCGACTCCTACACCAATGATTTTGACAGGTAAACGCTGCGCTACCACAGAGTACTTTTACTCTAAGGGCACGTGTGTAACTAGCAGTATACGGGTGTAGGCACAGAGAATTAATTAATACTATATTATGTAGTAGAATTTCTGCCTGCGGCGTGTACGAATGGTACCTTAAATGGTACTGATGGTTTTTGGACTGGCCCCACTCACTCACTCAAAGAATCACAATCTTTCTGAACCACAGACAATAGGCATGTAAAGGGCGAAGGGTGAAGCCTGAACATGAAGGCTATAATATTGTGGCGCCTGTACACTCTCGTCGAGGCTCCGCTAGAAGTAATAATGTTCGAGAGTAGTATATTCCTTGTAGTGTTCTGTGGAGGCACCGCGAGGCATGACGAGTGCGAGAGTGTACAGGGTCGCACTCGTCAAGACTCGACCTCTCACGCGAGCGCTCTCAGCGAGACATGGCGAGAACACTCGCGGAAGAGTGTACAGGCGCCATTATATTGTAGTCTGTGATGTGATGAAGGCCAGAGAGGGGCGGAGGAGGGGTATTCGCAATTTGGCAGCTGTCTGAGTGGAGTGATGTGATGGCGTGAATAGAATAGTTTTTCATTTACAATTTGTATTTATTTCATTATCACTGAAAATTATTCGCCAAATGAAAACATGTGAGCTACCTACTCAAATCGATTACCAACGAGAATCCAGTGCTAGTGTACAATGCTGAGACAAAATCTACGCACAGAGACTGGAAGAGAAAGTGTCTCAAATAGTAAATAACGGGTCGATAGAAATATGTCTGTCTCTGATTTATCTGTTGGATGTCGATTTGCCGATTATTTTGCGATATGCGGCCTCGACTTTGACTCTGGATTGGAGCCTGATAGGCTTTGCGGTAAGTAATAGGCTTAAGTCGCGCGTTTGTTAAATAAAGTGCAAGGCTAAGAACCACTGTCTTCATTCTAGGTGACAATTTACATGTATCTCCTTTGGATCGTTCCTACAAAGGAAAAATTCTGGCTCACTACCCTGACAACATAACAAGCAATCCATTTGATGAACATGCAGTGTGTATGGTAAGTGCTCAATAATAAAGTTCAATTGGAATGTCACATCTAAGAAGTCTTTGTTTCACTACTAATAATCGGCATTATATATAGTTTTTAACCGACTTCAAGTTCTCAATTCAGATGTTTATTTATGTATATATTTTTTTTACTTGATACTCAATCTAAATCGAAAAAAAAATAAGACAAGTCTTCACAATTCTTACTTTATTTTGCTGTAGTAAAACATGATAAAATTTTGACATACCATTATCTTTAAATTGGTAAAATTGTAATGTATAATATCTTGTGAATGTATAATCTTACAGCTTTGTCTGCCAGCTGGCCTTCAGTTTAGAACACAAAAACATTCTTTAGAACCCAAGTTCCACAGCTTTGTAGTAACCAGAGAAAATGCATCCCGTTACTATGGATTTAGTCTCATATTCTATGAGGAAGTTAGGAACAGAAATATCTGCAGTGCCATGCATACATTACAGGTAATTATTTGTATTTAAGTGAAGTATTTTATATTGGAGAATTTTTCAAATCACTAGGAATTTAATTGATGTATGTTTTTGTAGGCAATGTATATCACAGAATTGTCCAGTGGTCAGACTCCTCCTGGCCACAGAAAAGCATCGGGCAAAGAAAGCTCCAGGTCACTTCCAAGATCATTTAAACTCGCACCTCACAGTGGTGCAGCTCTGACATACTATGATATTGCCAAAGACAAACTGTATGTTGCAAAAAGTATAGCACTTATATGTCAGTATCCATATGTCAGGGTAGCACAGTTGTTTTTAGAAAATTTATTCAGGTGAGTTTGCTTGTAATAAAATTATTGTAAACAGACATATCTTAATTTTAAAATTGAAACAGATGATGTATTGGCCAGGGTTTCTAAAAGAATAATTTGATAATCTTCATAGTATTTTCTTGATTATTAGTCAATGAACTGACAAACGGTGGTACCCTGGAATTTTAAACAAGTTTAGTTTGTACTAGAATTTTGCTTTTTTAAATTTACATACTTTGTCATCATTATTTTGTAAACACATGAGTTATCGTGTTTGTTTACCTGTTGTAGATCTCTCCCAAGGCAGCCAGGCCCAGGCCTTAGTCCTGAGTCCTATGTGTATAATTTACTTTATGAAGTACCAGTGCCACTTCCTGGTCAAGCTTTACGACTCTATGTGCCTCCTTCTGAACCTCATTTGGATCCAATTCCTGTTGTAAGTATAAATATTATTTTATATTGTTAATTTCATTGATCAATTTACTATATCTGTCAATTTACTATAGTTTTTTTTTTGTAATCTGCGATCAGTTTTACTTTTGGCGGATGAGTTGAGGGTAAACATTGATAGGAAAAACGTGACTCCAGCGAGCCATCTACTCGTACATATTCGTGCTTAGGTCCACACAGGTCTGGGTGGTCTACATAATATTTTTCCTTTTTAGTCTTTTCCTGTAACTTCTTGTTTTCAGTGCAGCAGCCAGATCGTTGGGGTGCCTTTGCAGTTTTTCCTGGTACCTTTTTGTGATGTTCTTGATCTCGTTCATGACATAATTCTTAGATACTTCTTGTGTATTTCAGTGTTCGTGACAAGCCAAGGAACGCCACTAATTGACCTCAAAATAGAGTTCTACATTCTCTGTATGATGCTAATGCTTGAGTTACAGCGCTGCCCCAAAGTTGGATTCCATAAAGCCACACTGGCTTCAAGATCACTTTATATATTAAAAGTTTGTTGTAGGTACTCAGTTTACTGTTTCGTCCCATGATCCAGTGTAGGTTCTTGTAACGGATATTAAGTTTGTGTCTCTTGGTCTTAAGATGTTTCTTCCATGTTAGACGTCGGTCAAGATGTAACCCTAGGTATCTTACGCTTTCGTGATGAGATAGTGTGACATTCTCGAGGTGTACTAGTGGAAAGTCACCTTTTCGCAGCGTAAATGTGACGTGGACTGATTTGCTAGCGCTCGTCTTTATCCGCCACTTTTGTAACCATGTGGTTATTTTGTCGAGACTCCCTTGCATAACTTCATCAGCCTGCGGGAGATCTGCAGTGTATACAGTGTACAACACCGGTCCCAGAACCGACCTTTGCGGTACTCCAGCAGTTATATTGCAGAATCGTGACGTCACATCTGCTTCTTTAATTTTTTTTTGCGGTTCGGAAATCATCAAATAACCCCTCCCGCTCTGGGTGGAGCAGAAGGAAGTGTCAGACTCTTACGGTCAAGTCACACCGAGACGCGACGCTGCGCACACATTTCAATAGAGCTATTCAAAATCTAACTCTATTTACTACGCGAAAAGCATATTTGCACTATTGTTGCGTCACGTCGCGCCGCGTCGCGTCTCAGTGTGAGCTAACCCATACTGACTAAAACCCACCCGTATTCCTTCCTTAGCCCTTTATGTTCCGATCCAGCGGTAACCCTTTCGGACAATCCCGCTGACCCGGCAGCTTCGGCCCTGACGGGCCCCTTCACCAGGGTAACCCTTAATTGATATGTTCGTAAGCTGAGGCGCGCGTGCAACACGTACGCGCCGTCCGGCACGGGCCTTGTCCTGATCGGACGGTGAGCTACCCATTACTCTCCGTCCGCAGGCCCGCGCCTACGGTGGCCGGGAGTCGTCACGCGGCTCCCGACGCCCGCTTCTTTCACTTAAAATATTCTTTCCGACAAGTAGGATTTCATTAGTGAGTAGTACTGGTGGGGAAGGTTGATTTTCAGCTTATATAACAGACCCTTATGCCAAACTTTATCGAAGGCCTGTTGGATGTCCAGAAACACAAAGGAGCAGTATAACTTTTCTTCTAGGCTTATCTTGTCGTAAACTCGATGAACTTGTTCAGTAGTAGAATGCTCTTGTCTGAAGCCAAATTGGTGGTCGGGAATAATTTTCTCGTTATTTAGGATTGGTGATATTCTGTACATCAATAGCTTCTCAAAGACTTTGGAGAGAATTGGCAGAAGGCATGGGTCTGTATGAAGATACTTCATTAGGAGGTTTACCTATCTTGTGTATCATTATGATTTGGGACACCTTCCACGCCAGCGGAAAGTACTGGATTCTCAAAATGGCATTAAAGAGTGATGTAAGAAACACAATGGCTTTTCTGGGCAGCTGTTTTAGTATTTCTTTGGTGAGAAGATCGTACCCGGGAGCTTTCTTATCGTGAAGCTTTGTTATAAGCCGCCAGACTTCGCGTACTGTAATAGGGCGCGGGGGTGGCGACATTTGGAAATCTTGTTGAAGGACGCTATCAACTAGTTCCTCATTTGCCAAATCTATGGCTGGATTTAGTGTAAAGACTTTCGAAGTGCCATGCGTCAAATGCGTCTACCATTTCGTGGGATGTTCGCGCCCATCCTGATGCGGTCTTAAGAGGAGGTCTGGCATTATGAGGCCAGACCTCCTGTCCTCCGCCTGTTATAGTTTTTAGTGAACAAACAACAATTAATAGTTCGTTGAAGCAGTGGTTGGTAAAGACTCCAGTTGGTGTTCCAACGTCTCATTGTTCTAATTGTATAGGATTTCTTTCAGGTTTCCAGAAGCTTTATTAAATTTTATCCGCTGGTAGCCTACTTTGATGCCAAATTCTTCGAAGTCGGCGTTTATCTAGTAGAGCATTTTTAATGTCTAGTGGATAGTTATTATGCCGATCTTTTATTTTGTTCTCCAGGGTATTGATCCAACAAGCTTCCTGAATAAGTGTTGTTATATATTTTGTCGCCTCTTCTATGTCGTCCGGAGTTTTTATTGGTATATTTAGTTGTATGTTATTGTCAATGTAATCTCTGAGGGATTCCCAGTCCGTGTGCTTGGACGTAAGCATTTTTACTGTTTCCGATTCTATCAGCATAGTGCTTATTGTTAATATAACTGGGGTGTGGTCCGAGGAGCTGTCGTAGCAGGATTCAGGCTTGAGGTAATGCCTTGGTAGTCCTTTTAGTACATAGAAGTCGAGGAGGTCCGCGATTTTGCAGACTCTTACAGAGTCTTTTGGCCAGTACGCGGGGTCACAGGTGGAGGATACCAATAGGTGGCCTTTGTCTATGCTTGTTTTAAGTTGTCTTCCTCGCGTTGTAGTGAGTGTAAAGCCCCAGCATAGCATTCCAGTCACAACCTGCAATGAAACGATTGCCGAGCTGGTGTATTTTATGTTTAGGGGGGCAGTATAACGCCGACATGTTAATGTAGCCTGTGCTATCCTCCACAGCAATTGGTGTTGCCTGAAGTTGTTCAGTTCTGTATTCTGACATTAAATGGTGTTTCACCTTCTTATGGACGATGATCGCTGTTCCACCATGCCCAGTGCCATCTGGATGGTTTGTCATATAGCATTGATGTTGTTGATGTGCATTTCTCCACGTTAAAAAAAAAGTCCGGTCTTTATCTAACTGTATGTTGTTCTTTGTTCTGCCGCAAAACTTCAGCGAAAGTAGTTTTGGCGCTTTGGGTTCTCACCTTGGTAGAGCTGCCAAGCATATTAGTAGAAGTTCGATCACCACTGTTAAGGACTTTCCGGAGCATGTGTACGTTGTGTGAGGGCATTCTGGTTCTTCGGGCCAGTATTTCTTTATAAACTTCACATCCTTTGTAATTCGCTGGATGGGGCCCATTGTAAAGAGCACACATTGCGGGGGTAAGTAAGACGATCACGCTTTTAGCACTCCGAGGTCTTATGAGATAATCCACATTTTACGCAAAGGTACGGGTGCATGCAATAGTTCTTGGAATGCCCATACTGTTGACATCGTTGGCATTGAACAATCGATTTCCTCTTTTTTGGGTCCTTAATGACAATCGACTGGTGATAGATGAACCCGAGATCTTTTATCGCTCTGGTATTTGAGCTTGCGGCTAGGTTAACAAAGAAGAATGAAATGAATGAATGAAGAATGTCGAGGTAGGTTTTTTCTCAGGGCCGAATTTGGCGTTGATTATTTCCCCAACAACTTACTATAGATAGAATACTCTGTATTATGTACTTACACCATTTAAATATAGAAATTTTTAAGAGTTTCTGGCTTACTGGGAGAATACATTTTTTTGACAATAGCAGATTTCTTCTTTATAAAATAGTTCAATAGAACTTCACCATTTATTTTATAATAGTTTTTATATCAATATCAACAATAAATAATATGAGAAGTATTCATAATTTGACATGTGCTTTCGAATGGTTTTAAAAAAAGAAGAAGCTCTTTTCTATGATACCTTTAAAAAACACTACAACTTTTATTAATATTTCTTTCAGGTGATAAGAATGCCAAATCTTCCTGATGAGTTACCTCTTTTGGACTATCCACTTCGAGCCATGTTCTCAACTTTAGGTGTTGAATGTGTTGTGCAGCTTTTCACATGTGTTCTACTAGAACATCAAGTTTTACTAAGGTCTAGTGGTTAGTATTTTTGTTAATAGATTCCTATAATAAGATCCTTTAGTCCTTCTTTGTCGTTAGATATGTCAGCAAAGAAGGGTTTTTTTTTATTTAGTAGGTACTTTGATCAGCCATTATTAAGCTTTTCTAGAAAAAAGTATTATTCAGACAACCTAAAAAATCCAATCGTTCTGTTTCATAAATATACTAATTACTTATAAATATTTGTTCACAGACTTCAACAAACTAATGCTAGTGGCTGAGTGCATAGTATCTCTACTTCTGCCATTTGCATGGGCGCACGTGTATGTGCCAATACTACCGGCCCCGCTATACCATTTCCTCGACGCGCCAGTGCCATTCGTCATGGGTACAGTACAATGCACTTTATAATAGAGGTCAATAGGCCAGCAGCTAATTCAATGCTGATTATCTACTTTGTTAAGCACCGACAATATCTTTGTCTATAAGGAACGATTTTGACTGTTTTTGGACCTTTTAAAATTTTACATAAATTTTTTAACTACATTATTTTATTGGAAAAAATGTGAATGATATTTGATGTTTTAGTCCTTCAGCTGGTGAATTAATATTCACAATTTCCTTTACAACCAACAGGTCTACATTCAGATAGTGGGGCCATGAGTATAGGACCAAATGGACCTCGGAGCGTTGCGCTAGGATCTGAAGCAGCTCTCTGTTTGGTTGACATTGACAAACCTGATATACAACTGCCTGAAGAATTGCCGATATTCCCGCATAGGACGCCCTTCATTGAAGAACTCAATCATGTTTTAGATAAACATCAGGTAAGATATTAACTAAACAGTACTAGTTGCACCAAGTTACTGACACATTTGTACTAACTAACTTTGTAAAGCTATTTATTCTTCTATATTTGTAGAAAATACGTAAAGTTATGATACACACTCACACTCACTTTGATAGTTCAATTATCATATTTTATTTAAGTGCATTAACTAATTGGTATAACATGACTGTGATAATGATATTAAGATAAAGATAATTTTAATGACGAATCCATGTCGATATTTATTTATGGATTTTCGCCAGATCCAGAGACCTGAAACCGAGCCTACTAAACTCGGCGTACCTTTGAATGGAACATCTTACAAGCATATGAGCGACAGTATGAGCAGCAGTTGCACATTACCATCGGGTATGATTTATTTTTCTAGAATTACCTGTTTATTTATTTAAACTTCTCGCACAAAAAGGTACAAAGGCGGACTTAATGCCTTAGGCATTTTCTACCAGTCAACCAAGGGTGGTGAAGAGATTGGATGGCAGGTGCTTTGAATGAGAGGAACAATGAGAAAAAAAATCTATTAAAACTAGATACACAAATACATAAATAAGTTATATACACATACATACAGTTCAGAGTTATTTTAAATTGGTTAGCTAAACTCCGCGGACGCGATGGGTATGGATATGTAAACACGATACTGATAATATGACACTGAAGGTCGGGCTGGTCCAGAAATTCAAGGTCGCTCAGTACGCTATGGAGCGAGCTATGCTCGCAGTTTCTTTAAAGGATAAAATCAGGAATGATATTATCCGGAAAAGAACCGGAGTTACCTACCTATCTTGCAGAGTAAGCAAACTGAAGTGGCAGTGGGCTGGCCATGTTTGTCGAAGGATCGATAGCCGGTAGAGCAGACGAGTCCTGGAGTAGAGACCGCGTATCGGCAAGTGTTGTGTGGGACGCTCTGTAGGTAGATGGACGGACGACCTAAAGAAGGTGGCTGGGACAGACTGGATGCGGAAGGCGGAGGACTGGGTGTTGTGGTGCAGCCTGGAGTGGCCTATGTCCAGCAGTGGACTGCAATAGGCTGAGTTGATCGTTCACGGAGATGTTTAGTCACGACGTTTGATTTAATGATCATATTTAATGCCTTAAGTCACGCAAGTTACGCTAAACAGCTCTTGTAAATAACAAGATTATATTCAAGCGGCTTTGTGTGGCGTGCAACCTAGCGCACGTATATATCCACAAATGCGTGACCTAGACATTACCTCATAATATAGATATAGTAAGCAGAGAATATATTATGAACAAACAAAGTATCGTTAAACTTGTGCTGCCCGCATCCACCGGATTCACGCGACCGGACAGGTCGTTGGACCATTTTGGTTGTGGCGACGCCGCTGAAAGGCATCCACTGTTGGTTTAACATAATAATATATTTATTTGCATAAAAACACGGTATCAGAAGATGGTAAAAGAACAATTTGGAACAAAACATGTTTTGCCTAATGCTCAAGCATACAATTTTTTTCAGTAGGTAATTGTTATATACGGTATTATTGTAAGTATCACATAATATGTGCACTTGTGAGCCTTGTGAGGGTATGTGTTTAAGTTACCGTTGTTGTTTGTCGTTGTTTGATTTGTCATATTTTATCAGGTTTATGTCCAGCAGTGGACGTTTTTTGGTTGGGAAATGATACAAAAAAGCCTTAAAATATTAACAGGGGTCAATACAATCTGCTTACTACGTTCATGACGTCTTTTGACTGTCATGATAATATGATTGTGAAAATAAGTATGATAATAATTGGTTAATACATATAAGTAGTATCTACCTACTTTGCTTGTTCACTGTGTTTAAAAAAAATATTAATCTCTAGCGAGCCGCCCCTGCTTCGCAATTTTTACGAATTCACAAATCATCGATATTTGTTTGTTGTAAAACACACAAACCTTCCGGAATAAATTCTCTAAATGATAGTGAAAATCGATTCAAAATTCGTTGCGTAGTTTAGAAGAACAACGTGGTTACAATGCAGACACGAAAGGTGTCTTTTATATATACTCGTACTATGTATAGATATACGATATAGATGTTAAATGATTGTTGTTTATCAGGCGGTCTGCGTCGGAAGCACTCTTTCCACGACGTGCTCGATTGGGATGAAAGCAGGCCACTGAATGCGTCGCCGCCAGCATCGCCGACAAGACGCGCGCCTCTTCGCATGGACGCATTGCAGCGAATCGTTGACATCGTCAAACGGAGCGGTATGACAAACTTGTTTGATGGTCTCTGTTGATTTTCATCTCACTACTAACAAAATAAGCCTAAGTGAGAAACGTCTTTGCGAATTCTTACTCGGTGTCGATGCAAAGCGAAAGATATACCTAGAGATCATTTTATGAAATAGTAATTTGTATTTGGAGAAATTATGCATAGTACAAAGTATCAACATTTCTTTTTGGGCTATGCAAAACTTCTGGTTAAGCTCTGGTATCTACTTGTGAAGTCTATAATTACCGTGCAACTTCGGATCTCATTGTATACATATAACATACAATCAAACTTTATTATGTTGTAAATCTCATCATAGCAATATCCTTATTGAGCATCTTGTTTACATTTTCCACTTTTTCTTACTGCAGGTGTTAACATAGATGACGTAGACGCAGACACAGTAATGCCAACAACAAAGAAAAAAATACTTAATGACGAGGAACAATATAATGAGGACATAAGGTTCAATGTTGCCATCAGAGAAACATTCCTTAATAGATTTGTGCACATATTTCTCATGTATGAGAACTTCGTCATCATGCCTGATCAGGTAAATACACTTTGTATTGCTATATTTGAAGAGGGCTTTCAGAAAACTAGCTTTTGCCCACTGCTTTGCTCCTGTGCGGTGGCTTTTTTTTTCAGCATATAAAGCGCCAATTTAATTCTCCGACTCATATACTATTTCCATACATACAATCACGATAATTCGTTCTTCCGTTGCTGCGTGAACAAAGGCCATACCAACCACGAAATCTGTATTTTTATTTCGTAATACCAACACAACAATACATTTTGGCAATAACATGTAATCTTAATTAAAATATTGATGATGTTCTTCAGGATCGTGACTCATGGCTGTCATCACGCGAGTCGATGGCGAACTTTGATAAAGCGTCATTCTTATCGGATCAACCACAGCGGCACCGGCCTTTCCTCTCGCGGTTCCTTGAGACACAGATGTTTGCCACACTTATTGATAACAAAATAATGGGCAACTGGGGAGAATACGATGCCAATCTGCAAGTTTTCGAACACCGGATCAAAACTGTCAGGTAAGACTAATCCTGTAAAGAGAGAACCACATTAACGGACGTCACCAATGTTTATTGATCACTTCACTTCAAATCATAAGGTGCGTTACGCTAGTGTAGTTCTCTAAGTTGTATAATATTTAACACTGCAGCATGTAGACTGAATTTAGCATGGGATCTGGGAAAGGGATGGTTTTGAATGAAAATATAGGTGCACCGATCGGGCACAAGCCACTGCATACTAACGTCATACGGTCATACCACAAGGGATCATAAAAAATAGAAGTTTGAATGTTTGACTAACCGAAATCACATCACAGTATTAATACGATTTGGGCCTCGCAGTATTTTTTTGGACTGAGTAAAAATATTCTGTGTATTAAGATACACAGAATATTTTTCAACCTGGTATGTCATGTTGTTGTTGTGGTCATGTTGACCTTTGGAACTATCGCCGTAACAACCATGGAAAAATTATGGTCTTCAAAAACTGAGACATTGTTATGGTACGGTCAGCATCAAAAGTCGATTAACACTTCAGTTTTTTTAATCTCAGTTATTGAGCAAAATATTTGTTCGAAATTGCAGCAGAAGTTAATGCGATTTTGAACAAATATATTGCTCAATAACTGAGATTTAAAAAACCGAAGGGTTAATATTTTGCTCAATAACCGAGATTAAAAAAACTTAAGTGTTAATCGACTTTTGATGCTGACTGTACTATACTAATATACTACCATTTCAAAATGTTATGTTCCTGCGGTACAGTTTCTCGATCCTCAACTGAATCATATTTCTGATAAATCGGAGGCGTGCAGCAGCGTCGCAGCAAACCAGCAATAAGGTGAGTTTGTGTTGCAGGCGGCGCATAGGCGAGGGCGGGCTGGCCACGCGCGGCTACTGCGTGTGGGGCGGCGCGGGCGCGCCCGGGCCCGGCGCCGCGCAGCTGGAGGTGGGCGCGCCGGCCGAGCGCCTGCCGCACCGCGCCGCCTACTACCGCGCCTTCCCCGCGCGCCTGGACGCGCACGCGCTGGCCCGGCCGCCCGCGCCCGACGCCAGGTGCGCCCGCCTGTCGCCCGCTTGCCCGCACGACGCCTGACACGTGTCCGCGCCCGAATGTGTCCGAACTTCCCCCGCCTCGCTCCTACCCCGCGTCCGAACCAAAGAGATCGTCCGCGCGATAAGCGATAGTCGCGTTCATATGTCACTTTTAGTTCGGTGAACCGGAACGCGTGGTCGCGCTTGACAGAGGACATTTTCCGCACGATCGCTTTTGATTAGGACGCGGCCATACCCGATGTTTACTCCCCAAGTCGCGACGGGGAAGTTCCGTGTACACTTGAATTTAGAATATTAGATAGTTGTCAAGTTTAGGAAATACGAACTCGAATGCCATGTTATACGAGACTAAGTCTAAATTCCTTTGCAATCAATTTAAGATCCTGTTATTACAAATGGTCGCTCAGAAATTAAAATAGTTTTTGAATGTGACAATGAAATGTAAATTATGTAAGATTCTGAATTCAAGTATAATATCGTCCCGTGTTCCTTCGCTCCCCGTATCGTATAGTATTGTCCGAAGTTTAGTTGATGAAACGCGTCCTGGCCGCTTAGTTTAACTAACCGCGAGTGCAGCTTTCGTGATATGATAACCGTAGTCTCGTGCGTGCGCCATCTGTCAGAGATGTTTGTATTGCTATCTGAGGCTTGCATGTTGCCCCGTTACCATACACGTTAGGCACCGAGATAACTATTTTAATACTTCCTTTTACACAGTAGCATAATATTATTGATTTAACTCACTACTACTTTACACACTATGACAATATTATTACAGGAAGTAGACTGTTACTGTAATTTTGTATGTAATCTTAAACTTAATTAGATTAACAAAGTTAGTCTGCTGCTTCCGGCCGGTGCTGAGCCTAACCCTAGTTTAGAATCAAAAATAAGTCATCACTAAATAAAATTAAAATTGTTAACTCGGTGAATTCGATTTTTGGTCATTTGTTTTACTCTCATACTGTTTTAAAGAGTGACCTAAAATCTATTAAAAAAAGTAAACTTGCTTCATATGACAGCATGTGACTGTACGAGCCTGATATAATGTATGTTATTATATTCATTAGTGAATTAACACTACCGTGTAGTGCGTGTAATGTAACTACTGCTTTGAAAAAATAATCATTGCTTCCAAATTTTTGCAAACAACAAATACCAAATACAATTTGGTAACTTAAAGAATCTCATGGAGTTATTTATACTGCATTATCATATCAGAAAAATTATTTGCAACCTGTGATACGTTATACTCAGTAGAAGGGTTCACAGAGCTACTAAATGTTATGGGTGAAGGCCATTCAGTTATTTATTATTCTCATATTTGTCAGATTACTTTTTGTAAAATTTCTGATCTAATTGCAATAAGAATTATCTCAATAAAATGTTTAAAATAGATGAAATACCTGCTTTTAGGTATTGTTAAACGTGTGTATATTTAAATACATAATATAAAGAGGTACGAAGACTCCTTTGTTACAATGTGCCGAAAAAATGGCAGGTATACTAGATTTAGCCAAGATGAAATACATTTTAATAGAGACAGCTGATTACTGTTGGCTATAGTTAACTTAGTAGTTGAGTTTTTATTGTTTCTTTTTAAAACCTTTTTGATCAAAAGTAGACTCAAGTATCGGCGTCAAAAATATATTTTAGGTACTTACATATTCTGTAAGTAATTTTATAAAAAGGTATACCTACTAAATGTAGCAGGTTACTTCTAAAACAGGTGAAAAAATACCACCATGGCAGCATAATGAAAAACTAGATGATCTTTTTTACCGACATTATCCGAATTTCAAAGTAAAAAGGCTTATTTACAAGAAGCCAGTTATTGGCCGCGATGATTCGATACTTGAAGCATAAACCAAAATCGCCACGTGTTGCAATTTCAAAAAAAATAATGCTGTTGTGAGAAATTAAGGCAGCGCTTTAGCTAAAATACGTTGGCAGGCGTACGCTAAACTGTCCAGTGTCCACGCAAAATCAAGCAAACGTTGGGGAACTCTCGCTTGTGAATTGCTCTGGACGCACCGAAAGTGCCATGACATGACGAACACATTCTGTTATACCGAATATGTTGGCCAGTAACTCGCTTCACGATAATAGCCTATTAATTTAGCTCAGTTTATTATAACGAATTTAAATTATTATTATTATTGTATGTTTATTAGTTTTTTTTTTTAAGATCGTAATCCGAATTAATTTAACGTTACTAGTATTGTAACGTCTCATTTAAGCAATCATAGAAGTGATTCGATTTTGGAAGGCTTAGGAAAGAATTAATACAAAAGCTGAAACTTGAACTAAAATAAGTTTATTTTATTAGAATGACCAAGTTTTAGTGCATATTGTGTTGTTTTCAAAGCCTATCAAAATCTACATAATTATATTATTTCTGAATGTTGTGATAGTCAGTGTTTAAGTACTAAAAGTGCATGATTTGTTTAATATTGCATGCAGTATGAAATACTTTCATGTAATAATTATATGTGATTTTATATATTTATAGTGTTATTCGAATGATATGTTTTGTCCAACTCTATTTATTCATTTACATTATATTTGTTTTGTTTTTATGACATAGGTAACTATTTTTATTTTACATAGTTATCAGAGCTATATCATAGTTAATAATATTGACAGATCTTCCCATAATAAGATAATACCATAATGCAATCTATTGTTTGTTTTAATCTAGGCTTTATGTATGTAAATAAGAATATGTTAAAAAAATAAAGTTATTTATATTTAATACTGCGTATTTTGAATGTTTGTAAACCTATTCCTTTAATTAGTAGTTGAATGTATTATGCCTAATAGTAACAGTGTGCGCGAGTTTAATGTAATTGTAACATCAATGCTTCCTATGCCTTTCTATTTAGCAGTCAATAAAGTTCACTTCAAGAAATAAAATACATAATTAATTATCGGGCCATTATAAAATTCAAAGTCATATTCTACCTGCACATCAAGGATTATCGTGTTGATTGCATGTAACCCGCGCGCCTACTAATATAACGCATCAAAAATACACATTCCGACTGAATTGCTTTTCGCTAGCTTTCCATAACGTTACACTAAATAGTTTCTCAAACCTATTCAATTTTGACATTTGTGTTTCGCTTTTCAGAACGAACAGTCTAAAACGTATTAAGAACGCAAAGTGGCAAGTGAAGGATTGTCCTCCGGAGCTGTTGCTTGGCGATATTAGTCGGAGGCTGTCAACAGAAGTCACTCCGGCAGCCATTGCTCAGAACAATAGAACGTTTGTTGAAAAGCTTCTGAAGGTATACCTTATATCAACAATTTTATCCTTTACCTCTATAAACTCGACTTATACAAGGTGTATCAGAAAAGTGTGGTACAGACCATCGAACTGAACTACTTTATCCATGAGAATATATCAATCGCGAATAAATTATTAGCTGTCTCATACAAAACTTCAATACCTACTCGACCCGAATGTATGGGATGGCAGATTTTTTTTCACGTTTAAGATATTGGTCCCATTGAGAAATTTGTTCAGTCTGATGGTCTGTACCACATCCTTGAATTTGACCACACCTCTCAAGTATACCCTGTAATCTGTATAGGACTAATCAATTACTTATGACATTTATTCCAGGAGTGCAAAAGCAAAACGAAAAGAATGCTGTTAGAGAAGATGGGTACAGAAGAATCGGATTTAGGTTTGGGCAGTGAGGTGTCGATAACAGGCGTAGAAGAAAGCACTATGATTGCTTCACTATGCGACCTTTTAGAAAGGCTGTGGTCGCATGGCCTGCAGCACAAATTGGGCAAGTCTGCGCTTTGGATGCACCTCACAAACTACCAAGAGTTAGAGCAGTGCAGCAACTCCACTAAACCTATCGATCCGAATTACCTTACCCCTGGTAAGTACGGTTTAACTTCTGCGTCAAATTAGTCAGTGTAGCTATTGACTATTGCCCATTTGTACAGGGTGGCAAGTACATCGACGCGCTTCAGTACATGATTTTGGAACCCCTGTTTCAGATTAAATTGTTCGTCGGTTTTTTTTTTTAAATCGATGTTCCATATGTTTTGACCGCATAGGTATTGCACTTTTGTATGAAACAGTTGATTTTTGTTTTGATAACCGACGAAATTTCTGCGCTAGGGGGTTTAGAATCGTGTGCTGAATTCATGGTTACTGTTAGCGTGTCGATGTCCCTGCTACCCTGTGTAGGTATGCTGACGATAGGTCCCAATCCACCCAAGTCGTTCCATAATCTATATACATATGTATATATAAAACTAAGTCGGGTTAGTTGTCAGCGGGATTGTCCGAAAGGGTTACCGCTGCCGCGCTGGCCCGGAACATAAAGGGCGAAGGAAGGAACACGGGTGGGTTTTAGTCAGTAAGAGTCTGACACTCCCTTCCGCTCCACCCAGAGCGGGAGGAGTCATTTGATGATTTCCCATCCTGAAAAAAAAAAAAAAAAAGTCGGGTTAGTTACACAATTTGTAATTCAAGAAAACGGTCCCGACGGACCGATTTTTATGATCTCTGATTTGTTGAATTTGTCTCCGCCCCGAAAAGCAGAATAACTATTAAAAAAAGAAATAATTAATTTTCTCATACATTTTGTATGGAACGACTTTTTGATGATATCTTGAGAATGGATTGTCTGATTTCGAACATAAATAAATTTCATACAACATAATTTGCTTTTACTTGTTGTCTCTGGTATAATAAAAGTGTAACTAAATACTATTCTACCGAAACTCATGTGTAATTTTTATTGTTGTTTGTAAAATTGTGTACAATTATGATTACTGAATGAATTGTCTATGTCAATCATTATCATTCTATTGCTTTGGAACATGCAGCTTTGGCTTGGTGTGTGTTGCGCAAAAGGCTCGACTGTAAGTAATATCCTTTCTTCATGTTACATAACACACATTATTCAAGTAAAAGAAAATCATCTATTTTGAAAAAAATCAATACAGATCTCTCATCTGTGGGTGCCGAAGTAGAAGCACATCAAAGCACAAGTTCCGGCAGTCGTTCCCGGGATAGTTCCCGAGGCGGTTCACGGGATAGCTCGCGGGATCGTCTCAGCAACTCCGGGACTTTGGAAAGGAAATCTTCTCAACCACCCAACCCCTTGCGTCCCCTACCAGAGAGTTTAACTTTCGATATGAGGTTGGTTTATGAAGAAAAATTTTCATTTGTTTCTTTCGCAATGCTTTGCAGTAGTTAAGTAACATAAATATTTTTTTTTTATTCTAGAAACGTGCAGGCAATGACAGATATCAAAACCGAAATAGGCTATGCTCGCGCTTGGGTTCGGTTGTCATTAGAGAAGAAGTTACTTTCCAAACATCTTCGGGAACTTCTAGCCGACACTACACTGCTAAGATCTCAGTACAAACGGACGGCTTTCCTTCGCTCCGAAGAGGAAAGGGAACAATTTCTGTATCACCTGCTCACTTTAAATGCTGTTGACTATTTCTGCTTTACGAATACCTATCCTACCACTAGTAAGTACCTATACTAGACATAATTTTGATGTAAAAAATATTGCTAAGTAGCCTGTATAAACAGGGTTGGAGGACATCGACGCGCCAACTATAACCATGATTTAATCCAGCATTAGACCTTAGCGTAGAAATTTTCCGCCGGCTATCAATACAAAAAATCTGCGGTTTTATAGAAAAGTGCAATACCTACGCGGTCAAAATCTGTGGAACAGCAATTTTTTTTTTTCAGAATAATGTACTTACTGAATCCACGGCAACAGGTTGCGCGTCGATATCCCTGCCACCCTGTATATTGCAAATTATAAACTGTAATATTGTCTGAAATACTGTTCGAAAATAGTCCGCCGCGCTCGGCTGCTTGCAGCGTATTGTGCGATGACATTACAGTGCACGGATTAATAAATTATTATGACAATGTGTCCGAGCATGGCAAGTCAGGCATCGTTTAAATTAAAACAGGTTTCTGTTCTGACTCGTTTCGGAGAATTTCTTATTTGCTTAAGAAGGTCTATCATGCGGCCATGTCACTTATCTATTTATCAGTATTTATTTATTTATTGTTTAGTTTTGCAATGTTACTCAACATCACGCTTTTTATACATAGGTACCTATTCGTTACTGTTTTATGTGACACTTTATTGTTATTTATTTATTCAATTATGCATACACATTACACACTTACATATTTTTTTTTTCCTGATGTACGACTATAATTATCTAACTATCTGGTGTATTGTGTGTCTCTTAGTATGTGCTAAATAAATGTATTTTCTTTCTTTCTTCTTTCTTTAAATAAAATATTTATTATTTACTATCAGCGCCCCGTGGTTTCACCCGCATAAGTGTCAAAACCGTGGGAATATCGGGATAAAAACTACCCTATATCCTTCCCCGGGATGCAATCTATCTCTCTGCCAAATTTAATCGAAAACCGTTCATCGAAATACATACAGAGTTACTTTCGAATTTATAATATTAGTATGGATTTACTGCCTTAATGTGGCCTTAATGGCTTTTTATAATTCCCCAGAATTAATCGTGCTCTTTGCCTGTCTTAATCATGCTCTTTTCCAGTAATAAAATCTCTACTTTCGTCTTTCAGAACTGCCATATCGAGTCCTCATCGTACCTTCACGTAAAGCAAGTCAGACGACCGCTAACTGTTGGATTTCAATATCAGGAGCTAATGGCGAATCTACGCCTAAAATACCCATTCCGCGTAACACTAATGAATTTGTTTTCCATGTAAGTTGTAGCAACCTAATCGCCACTTCACATTCTGTTTGCACAAATAAGGTGTTTGTTCGATTCCTAATAGCAAATAAACCTTTAAAAAAAATTAAATTGCAGTTAAAGTTCGATTAAAAATCAACACATATTTCGAGGGTCTAAAGCGAATTTGTGCAGTGCATTAAGAAGTTGGTAACCCTATATTTTTAAAATATTTGTTATTTTCGTAATGCAGCACAAAAATCTGGGAATTCTATCTACGCTGCGCATTGGACACGACAACTCTGGACTATCGCCGCGTTGGTTACTCGATCAAGTATTTGTGAGGAATGAAGTGACTGGACATACATACACGTAAGTGGCTATTCAAGAGTAATAACTAGTAGTTTTAGTTAACGCCACCACAGTATATATCTTCATCAGAGTATGATGACGTTGTTGGTGAACATCTGAATTGAGATATATGAGTGACTTTTTTGTCATCGACATAATTTTAAATTGCAATTATTTAGGCGTGCTCGGGAAATGCAACCACTACACATTTATGGATAAAACTAAGTGCCGGTTTAATTTTTTGTTCTGTGTAGATTCCCGTGCAACCGCTGGCTGGGTACGGGCGTGGACGACGGCTCGACGGAGCGCCTGCTGGTGGCGCTGCGCATGCGCGGTGGCGCCACGCCGCGCTCGCCCGCGCCGCCCGCGCCCGCGCCGCCCACGCCCACCACCACGCACCTGTCTACCTCCACCATCCAGCACATGATCGGTACATTCTACAGACGCGTGTTTGTTAACGCTTGAGCGTTACACCTGTAACACCTGAGCGTTACACCTGTTGCGCCCGTTACGCCCGACCGTATCGTCTGTTAAGCCTGCGTTTGGTAACCCTTTCTCCTTGCTGAGCAGTGCGAAGCGCTATTAATAACATTGCGGCGCATTTATATGTCTTAAACACAGCTTTTTGAAGTTACCTGCCCTTTGAAATAAAATTTCGCACTTAAGCTGAGCCAGACCTATCCGCCCGGAGATTAGATTGTTTTCAAGTGCCCACACGCTTCGGCATGGGCTGATTCCGTGACCGTTTCTTCCTCGCCCTAGTGTGTAATGTTTCTGAGCGTCAGAAAGGGATACATTTCCTAAGGGAAAATGCTAATCTGGGCGGATAGGTCTAGCTCAGCCCTAATCGTCATGCACTGACGCATTGCTGCTCAACGCTTACATACAGCAAGTTTATGATGATTATTTGCTATATACGCACCGTGCTGCTCACTATTTCAATAAAATTTCAAATGATTATTTAAAAAAAGTAAAAAATAATATTTACAAACATCCATAGGTGACTGTGTAAACGCGATAGTAAAGTGGCACTATCAAACGAAGAGAGACAAGGACGCAAATTCACTGAGTATACTGCTTTGTGGCGAAAACGGACTAGTCAAATGCTTGGAGCAAGCTTTCCTGTGCGGATTCAAATCTGTACGGCTATTTGGAAAGAATCATTTCATTTGGGATTACTTTGGTAAGTGTTTTGCGTGACGTGGCCAACCGTTTCAAAATGACACACGTGTCTCTTGCTTGCTCTTGGTAGAAAAAAAAATGTAGTCGAAGACATCTGCAAGCGATGTGTTTTCGATGACGATATGGACTACAGCGAAGCTCTTTAGAAATACAATATACCATGTAGTAGTCACTTTATCATTTTACCACAATGTCTACTATTTTTATACCTATAGCTAAAGTGAAAGACGAGTTCAAAATGAGCCTAAGCGACGAGCCGACCACTCAGAACAATAAGAGTTGTGGCATGGCGTACAACTGCCGACAAGACCAGGAGCACAGAGCCATCTGGCGCTGCTACTGCCACCTAATGGATGAGATCAATTCCGTGGGCCGCACTCTCGGCAAAGATGGAAAGTTCCAACTTTTCATTTGCCTTAGTTTACGGTGAGTGCTTGTTATGTAAGATTGGACAATCAACTATAGAAGTATAGAGTTTCTTGTGCGAGTCAAATGTGGCTTTGTGTTTCAAATCGAATATGCTAAAGGATGATCTAATAATTTCTAAACAAATTTTATAAAGAGGTAATTTGTTTGTTTGTAGTCTCTTGGAAGTACTGATCAGGTTATAAAAATTATTTAACTGATGGAAAGTTACTCTATTGTTCAGTGCCATATGATTATCCTGTGACCCGCGACAATAGTATAGCTTTCTCGCAGGATGTGTTTAAAAGTATAGTTGACTTCCACGCAGACAGAAGTCGCGGGCAATAGCTACTCTTTCCTAAACAGAAAAGTGAATGAAATTAACATGATTTAGATAGTAAAAATGCAATGTTATTTCACAGTGAACACTGGCTTCATCGGATGCTTGTACCGATGTCAATGACGCGCGTAACCATCGAGATGTACGAAGAACAGAGTTTCCTGCGCAAGCGCGGCCTTCTCACATTCCTCAGGCAAATACTCGAACCGCTAGATGAATTCGATATTGTACTCGAAAATTCCCTCACGCAAGGCATTTAAATTGATTATTCATTTTATTAAGTACACTATTCAAAACCTGTGGTTAAACCAGTTTTAAATCTTATGATTCTATGAACCAGCTATTTACCACTTCAAAATATATTTTTATATTATGTAAACGCAAATACTCACTAATAGGTTATATTTATTTGATATTAGCAATCAGGGTCTGATTATTTTGTAGTTTTATTGTTAAGTTTTAAATGTGATTATTATTTCTGTTAACTTGCCAGATCAATCCAAAGATTTTATTTTTATAATAACGGTGCTTATGGATAAGTTCTTTTTACTAAGATTTTTTTTTATAATTCGTAGTGCTCTTAACAGAATACTCCTGTTAGCTTTATTGGTATCATTCAAATGTACTGATAACACGAGTGAAAAAATGAGTTTGTAATTGACACATGAAGTAACAAAATTGTTTAGTGATAACAATTTTCAATTGCTGAAAAGTAGTTTTAAAGCCTATTCAGATATAAGCGATATCGCCGTCGTGCTCGGTAGCGATACTGATCCAAAGCGAGTAACCAAAAGGCGGACCAGCCGATTCATTCTGTAAACATCTCACCATAAAGTAAAGCTGTTGTCAATAGTGTCAATCCCCAGCGTTAGGTAGAATGATAGCTCACTTCACCTAAGTTTTCACTTTGAGATTTTAATAGAATAGACCTGCGGTATCCCTACCGATCGCGATAGCTATATCGCGAACCGATTCGGTATCGCTACTGCAAACGATATCGCTTATAATATCTGAATAGGCCTTTAATTTTTATGTAAGAAATCAAGAAGCTAATTACTATGATGAATTACTTATGATGTTACACTTTATTCTTCTATATTCAATTGTTTTTCAGGTAAATGTTACAGCACAGAGTAAATTATCCACCGCATTATTTTAAACTATAATTAAAACTTTATAATGTGATTATATTAGGTGTAAGATGAGCAGTGTTTTGTATTGCGTGGATATTTCTAAGTCGGATCTACTCAGCTACTCTGAATGGTAAAACAATAATAAATAGTAAGTTGCTACATATTTCAATTACCTATACCATAGGTAGGTGATAGCTAGTAGGTTCGACAAAGATCTCGGAATTCTAGAAATTAGCATGTGTTCATGTCCATTAGAAACAGCAAAATCTTACAGCACGGCAGTTTTCATAAACACGACATAGAATAAAAAAGTTTTTTAATTAAAGCTTTGCATCATATTAAAAATAGGTTAAGTAGTAGGTTTGGTAGGTGACGCGTCAACACCGTCGTTGCCCCTATAATAAGTGTGTAAGAACAGCAAAATGTTCAATAAATTTTCAGTGCTACATTGATAATGAACTAAATCTCAACAAAAATAGAATCGAAAATGGCATACGCTAAAACACGCAGAGGGAAATTATCCCTTGCATGCTATTCTCAACTCTAATAAATTCATTTTCTTTCCATGCCGAATGGTATATACAGTATGTTAACTAACAGAGGGCGTTCCCGTTAACCCGCAATAGTATAGCATCCATACATGCTAAAAAAAATATTACCAATCGAAAATAAAATGTTTTTATATTAAAATATTCACTAAAAATCGTAAATTGATACTCTATTTATTTAATTAATTCTAATTGATTTAATTAAATAAATTCCGACATTGCTGTCCTTCAAGTACGCGTGTACAGAGTGTTTCTTTAACGTATCAATTTACGATTTTTAGTGAATATTTTAATATAAAAAAAAATAAAAACTTTTATTTTCGAATGGTAATATTTTTTTTAGCATGTATGGATGCTATACTATTGCGAGTTAACGGGAACGACCTCTGTTAGTTAACATACTGTATATACAATATCGAATCATAAACCAAACTTATTATAGTGGTACTTCGGGTTATAGTCACCTTCCGTTTAGGATTGGCATTGCCTTTCACTACCCTAAAGCAAGTCCACTTACTTTGTTCGGCTCGTGTTTCATAATAAGTTTTCTCTCACGCACACTTCAATCTATCGAATATGTTAGCATAATTATGAAAAAAGATATTGTTAAAATAAAACATTCGTCCGGAATAAGAAAAACATCTTTTCCTTAAATTCTTGAAGCTAGTAAAATTGAAAATGTTGTGCACTGTTCATGAAACATTAATATTTCGAATCAATCATTATAAGTTAAGTTTTGCTCTATTTTAAATGGTTGTTAGTAGTTCCTGCCGTCCTGCATGTTCATAGTTCATTATCAGTGTGCTTGGTAAGTAAAATAATTATGTGGAATACTCTAAATAAGTTTAAATTAAATAAAATCTACGAAACTTAAAGTTTTGTTCACAAGAAACGCATGCACGGAATGTTGTGCCAAAATCATAATCAATTATGTTATCATTGAGTAAGCAACAATAATTCATTTTCTTAAAACTACCTACGTGTTTTATAAAATTTTCAAAGGAGCGTGAGTTTTGAGAAGAATTTGTACATGAACCAATAACAGATGTGAGTTTTACAGAAATCTTAATGGACACTAGTAATTATTCGATAAAATTATGAGCGTCTTTTGTAAACGAAGTCAATAATCTTAAACTATTTTGATGTTTCAGGACTAATATATATATGTGTAAAACCGCGAAAAATTTTACAATTACATTCATGACATCATAACACACGTTACGTACATGACCATTATAAAGCTTATCTCACATCATTGCAGTATATCTTATTTAAAACGCATAATAGGTACCTACAATACAAAACATCAATCAGCTGACCAATAAAATATAATAATAATAATGACAATAAGAAAATTTGAATTTCGCGGGCTGCCTTAGCGCTTCCCCCTTAAGGCGAAAGCGCCAGGGTAGCCCGCGAAATTCAATTTTTTTTAGTTTAAAAAAAAATTTGCAAAATATAAGAAAATTTGAATTTCGCGGGCTACCTTAGCGCTTCCCCCTTAAGGAGAATGGGTAGTTGAGACCGCGAAATTCAAATTTTCTTACGTTTTTTGCGATTTGCAGGTCAGTGTCAAGGTTGTATCTTGATCAAAATATGATTCGCGACAATAGCAAGTACAATTTAGAGAAACAACACAACTCTCTAAGACCACGTAAGTCCAAAGAATAACTGTTTCATGAAATTATCATTCTTCGGACTTACGTGGTCTTAGAGAGTTGTGTTGATGACTTTAATGATTATAATTCTGTAAATACATGTTAGTTACGACCGCGATTCATATATTAATCAACTTACAACTTAATACTGACCAGCAAATTGCAAAAAACGTCAGAAAATTTGAATATCGCGGGCTACCTTAGCGCTTCCCCCTTAATCGAAAAATATTGACAGCATTTCTTTTTTAAATGTTGGCATCATGCTCAATGGTGTTGCCACGAGAGAAAATACTAGAAGTGGCCGGATTAATCTTAAAGTGTAGCAGTAATTGATGTTACTTTCATTTCATGACGTTACACTCTCAGTAAAATATTGGACACTTGTAGCGGTATCTACAACGCCACATATGAACAACGCGTCATACTGACTTCACGCAAAATCCTGCATCGCGCAAGCAGAGTTTACCACGCAACTAGCATAGATACAACGGCCCGACATGAATCATTGGGCAGTTGCCTGCCAGACACCACCCGTTTGGTCGGAGGATCCTCCCTTTTCTATAGAGTATGAGTGAACTTTACACCCTATTCCTCATACTTCTATACACTTTTAAAAATGAATAAAAAAATACTTGTTACGTTATTTATTGAAAGCTTTTTATAAAAACGTTGGTTATCTATTACAAAACTTCAAAATATTACTTAAAAATACGGGATAGCCATTCTATTTCGTAAGCAATGTCAGTTTTTGTTACAAGGGTGGTAGTTGGACAAATATTTTTTGTATGGAAGTGAAAGTAGTACCTACCAATGAAAAAAGTACGAAAAAAAAACAAATTTGCAAGAGATAGCTTAAATTTTGTGGAATTATCTAAAACAACACAAGCATACCAATGAGTACAATATACAACATATCTCATTTATCAAATAACGTTAATGATATAAGATAAATAAAAACGGGAAAAGCAAAAATTAAAAATGTACAATTTTTCGCGGTTTCACCCTATGTATTTATTACAAAATAAGACTCACGTTCCTATCATTTCAACGATTTAACTAATTATGTATAGTAAAAGTAAAATATTTACACAGTTCATCATAGTTGTCACATAATAAACCACGACCTTCATAATAAACAATAATAATCTCAAATGCATGCAAGTAACCTAAATAATATTTTTATATAGTTTCTCAGAAATTAAAAGATCTATGTAAAATATGTATAGAGATTAGAGGTATTTATAACCATGTAAACCATGCCACATTTTGTTCAAAGTAAACCAGTATGTAACTTGGTTATTTAGATAAAACTGGGGAATCCAAAATTTGAAGATACTTCATAGGAAATAAAACGAAAACTACAGTAGCGTTTTAGTTTGCTCTCACATAATTACAGGTAGATTAGAATTATGAGATTTTTGTCTGCAAGTCTTCCTTAACTGATTTACCAAAGAAAATTGACAATTTCATTTTAAATAGTCAGCTACTGAAAGAGTTATGTCCAATAAATAAAGTTATTGAACTCCAACTGTTGCTTTTTACTTGCCGGTTTTAAAAATATTCCCCTTTATTCATAAACTTGCGAGGTATGTAGTGATTAGCGACCTCCTTAGGGTATATAGTGTTCTGTGTTAGCGACTTATTAACGTCTTTGTTATTAAACATTATAGCAACCCTCAAACCGGGCCGTCCAATCAGGGCGTCTCGCGGTCGTTTGCCGCCGCGATACATAGAGTGAGACAACTATTTTGTCTCACCCTCTCGCACGGCCGTTACTGGTCCGCGGCGATGGCGCGACAGCCGACAGTCCGCTGCCCGCACGCTTACCGCGCAGACGCGTGCGCAACGCAAGTCCGTCGCGCCACCGCCACGTGCCCGTGTCGTTAGCCTACTATTTATGCCAATGTACCGAAACAGTAATATTTTAGGATTCTGTAACCCCTGTGATCTTTTACCTTATATTAAACTCTTACTACCTATCAACAAACTGTGATTTTTATCCCTGAGAACTCTCCTCTCATATGTGGCGCCCCAACGTTCTTTCGTGTGACATTAGTGCATAGTAGTGAGTGTTTTACAGTGACGAACAAAATGCCAGTGACCAGGAGTAGAGCGGCTAGTTTAAATCGGAGGGAAGATGCAAACGACGCATTACCCGTCCCCTCACGACCAAGCTCGCCGGCCGCGGCGTCCGCCAATCAAGATGGCGACGACGCGGACTCTTTCGCGCCGCGCGCCGATGCTAACGCTACCTTTTCCAACGAAAACGTGGCGACCATTATTGCCTCTCTCCAACGCTCTCAAACAGAAGCATTTAGGGAGTTGCTTAACTCGGTGTCGCGGGTCAACGCATCAACCCCGGAATCACTCGCGCTACTAGGGCAGAATACCCTAGCCCGCTGCAAAGCCACCTTCTCCGGCCGACCGCAGGAGTCGGTTGAATCATTTATCGACGCCATAGAGGCCTATAGCGAGTGCGCGCAGGTAGCGGATTCAAACATCCTACGCGGCTTAGCCTACCTATTCAAAGATCAAGCAGCGACATGGTGGCAAGGAATAAAATACTCTGTGTCGTCATGGCGCGAAGCTAAAGAAAACCTAATAAGTGCGTATGGTGACCGCCGGCCGCCTCATCGTATCTACCTAGAGATATTTGCGACGCCACAGGACAAAGAAAACACAGACTTATTCGTGGCGCGCGTTCGCGCCCTTTTCGCGCGCTTACCTAAAGGTGACGTAACGGAGTCAGCTCAACTAGATATGACCTACGGACTCCTCCACAGCAGAATAAAGAAAAGACTGCGAAGAGAAGAGTGTCATAATTTCTATGAATTACTCCGCCTTGCACGAAATATAGAAGATTCTTTCGACGAGAAACACAAAATGCCGCCGACGGCGAGTGAGCGTCGAACACAAACGCGCCCGCCGCCGTCCACTTCGACGCCGTCTACACAATCCGCCGACCGCGATTGTGTCCCCGTTCGCGATAGTGCTCCCGCCGCGCCGGCGCCGCTGCCCCGGCGCCGCGGCCGTCGTCGTCGCAGAGCCCGAGCCCGCCCGCTCCGCAGGCGCCTCCCGCCCCGGTTCCGGCGAAGCAACGAGTTTCCTGCACCTACTGCAAGCGGTTTGGCCACACAAAGGTCCAGTGTCGTAAGTTGCAGATCCAAGGTGAGTCCAAACCCAAAAATAACTCTGCGGAAGTGATAAGTGATAACGGTGATAAAAAACAAAGTGGCCAAAGTCAATCGTTTTATTGTGTTCAATCTCGCGACGTATGTAAACAAAACTTTACATCGCAAATAATTGAATCTAAACAGTGCTTTTCAAATAAAAACATTGCGTCAGTTAAAGACTCTATTGGTATAAGCCGCGCAGATAGAGAATAGATCTGAAAATGGCGTCCGCTCGCATGCGGTCTCGCTCTCTCTCTATCGCTGTCTATACTCACACAATGCAGTACGCGCTACAAAAAAATAGTCAGTCAGGATTCGCTTTCCACGCTACTTGATGCACTCCGAGTTATCGTTAAATTCGTTCCGTTATTTTGTTGTTTTCGTTGATATTCATTGTTGTTTTTGTTGAGTATGATTGTTATTTGTTTGCGTTACGTTTGATTGTTATTAATTTTCATTAAGTTTTTGTTACGAAAATAGACATTTTGTGATTGATTGAACAATGGCTTCACGAAAACGAGGACGTGACTTTATGTATGTACTCGTATGTGAGGTGGTATTTTTGTAATATGATTCTGATATGTCGCAATTAATAAAGACAAATTTTAAAATCCTGTGTTCTATGTACCCTTGCTCATTATTTATTTTATTAATATTTTTTGACATTATTTCTACTATTATTAATTAATAATATTAAAAAAGAATAATTTATAACAAAAAAAGTCAATAAAAAAATAAAAATCGATGTTTGAGAAATTGTTTTGCCAACCGTACCATGAGTACCCGCCGCCATTTTCAGATCTATTCTCTATCTGCGCGGGTTATAAAGATATTATTACTTGTTGCCATAACGATGTTTCCTATAATAATAATTCAGGTCATAACTCACAATTTGTAACAAATATGTGTAAATGTTCAAATTCTATTGACATAAATGTTTATAGCTCACAAACAGAAAATAAGTGTAGAAATGCATGTAAACAAAAGGGTAACGTTAACCCATTATGTTCTAGCAACGGTTATAACAATATTTTGTGTAATAATTTTAATAATGAAAAGGGTAATGACCCCCAATATTTTAAAGATATTGCGTGTAACACGTCCGATAAACAAAACGGTAATAACCGATATTATAACGATATTTTGTGTATTGATTCTCGTAATGAAAACCATGTTAAGTCACAATTCGATAATAATGAGAATGTGTGTTTATATGTAAATAGTGATAACTGTGTTTATAGTGGAGATGTTTTACCCCGCGGTAACGGTCATGCGAGTCATACGGAACTCTCTATTGGTCGCGAGTTACGACCTATTTTTAATATAAAAATTTTGGGTTTTACCGGTACCGCGTTGATAGATACGGCCGCCAAGCATTGCATTGCGGGTCATACGCTATATACTCTCCTTCTACGTCAAGGTCATCCGCTCAGCTCTTCGACACGCGAAGTTAAGGTGTATAGATGGCTCACTGACCTTGTGCATGTGGGCGGAGCTAAGCGTCCTACGTAAAACGCGTGCGGTGGCGCGCTACACTAAAACGAAATTCAAAGAATATGCAGAGGCGCAGACATGCCGCACGTAGGTCGCCATTTTTGCCTACGATTCCAGAAGGGAATGGCGGATGCAAGACTGATATATTTTAGTACAAAATATATCAGTCTTGCATCCGCCATTCCCTTCTGTTACCCGCGACTTCGTCCGCGTGGAATTTAAGAAAAAAGTTATTGTTGAGTTCGCAGAGTTTACGATAACTTATTAATTCTGTATTCCGCGTAAAGAAATACCTATGCATGTTTAATGAAATTCTTCTAATATTTCTCCATTTAGTTCTTTTTGATCGTTTTTGCATTTTTAGTTTAATTATTATTTATATTTAGTTTTTCGTATTAGCCTTTTTATATACAATATTTGGTGTACAATTTTCTTGGGCTAAAACAAAAACACTATATTATTATATTATTTATTCAATCAA
This sequence comes from Luperina testacea, assembly GCA_927399505.1. Taxonomy (NCBI): domain Eukaryota; kingdom Metazoa; phylum Arthropoda; class Insecta; order Lepidoptera; family Noctuidae; genus Luperina; species Luperina testacea. The sequence continues at coordinate 13,112,261 of OV656762.1, forward strand.
TTTCTATGGAGATTAAGGAATCTTCACGTATAGGATCCACTTAAATAAACATAACTATACTCCGTTTCTTTATTATGATTTGTTTACATTTGGAAATACCTAATTAAACGGAGTATAAATGGAGCTGAAACTAGCGGCGATAGGTATCAGTCGAACGCGGCAAAACCCAGGGCCGAAACAATCGAGGGGCCCCAGTAAACATTTGTTGTTAAAATACCCTAAAAAATTGATTACGTCTGCATTACATCTTATTTTCGCATTATACTAATATTCAATGAACAATATCGATTGATAAGACGCAATTACAGATTTCGTCTCAATCGTTGTAATCGCTTTAACACTTAGAGGGATTTTATTCAATAAAAAAAATAGAAGGCATGTTCGAAGTTCATTGATTCTCCTCCTGAATCATTGCTATACATTTATTTATCGAAAAAAGGTCAGATCTCATAGAATCAACAAAAAATAGAAGGCATGTTCGAAGTTCATTGATTCTTCCCCTGAATCATTGCTATACATTTATTTATCGAAAAAAGGTTAGATCTCATAGAATCAACCTGTACAGAAATTGTTTAAGTATAATCATCACTTACTGATGACATTCAGGAATACTTTATTCAATAAAAAAAATAGAAGGCATGTTCGAAGTTCATTGATTCTCCTCCTGAATCATTGCTATACATTTATTTATCGAAAAAAGGTTAGATCTCATAGAATCAACCTGTACAGAAATTGTTTAAGTATAATCATCATCTGCTGATGACATTCAGGAACACTTTATTCAATAAAAAAAATAGAAGGCATGTTCGAAGTTCATTGATTCTCCTCCTGAATCATTGCTATACATTTATTTATCGAAAAAAGGTTAGATCTCATAGAATCAACCTGTACAGAAATTGTTTAAGTATAATCATCATCTGCTGATGACATTCAGGAACACTTTATTCAATAAAAAAAATAGAAGGCATGTTCGAAGTTCATTGATTCTTCCCCTGAATCATTGCTATACATTTATTTATCGAAAAAAGGTTAGATCTCATAGAATCAACCTGTACAGAAATTGTTTAAGTATAATTATCACTTGCTGATGACATTCAGGAATACTTTATTCAATAAAAAAAAATAGAAGGCATGTTCTAAGTTCATTGATTCTCCTCCTGAATCATTGCTATACATTTATTTATCGAAAAAAGGTTAGATCTCATAGAATCAACCTGTACAGAAATTGTTTAAGTATAATCATCATCTGCTGATGACATTCAGGAACACTTTATTCAATAAAAAAAATAGAAGGCATGTTCGAAGTTCATTGATTCTTCCCCTGAATCATTGATATACATTTATTTATCGAAAAAAGGTTAGATCTCATAGAATCAACCTGTACATAAATTGTTTAAGTATAATCATCATCTGCTGATGACATTCAGGAACACTTTATTCAATAAAAAAAATAGAAGGCATGTTCGAAGTTCATTGATTCTTCCCCTGAATCATTGCTATACATTTATTTATCGAATAAAGGTTAGATCTCATAGAATCAACCTGTACAGAAATTGTTTAAGTATAATTATCACTTGCTGATGACATTCAGGAATACTTTATTCAATAAAAAAAATAGAAGGCATGTTCGAAGTTCATTGATTCTCCTCCTGAATCATTGCTATACATTTATTTATCGAAAAAAGGTTAGATCTCATAGAATCAACCTGTACAGAAATTGTTTAAGTATAATCATCATCTGCTGATGACATTCAGGAACACTTTATTCAATAAAAAAAATAGAAGGCATGTTCGAAGTTCATTGATTCTTCCCCTGAATCATTGCTATACATTTATTTATCGAATAAAGGTTAGATCTCATAGAATCAACCTGTACAGAAATTGTTTAAGTATAATTATCACTTGCTGATGACATTCAGGAATACTTTATTCAATAAAAAAAATAGAAGGCATGTTCGAAGTTCATTGATTCTCCTCCTGAATCATTGCTATACATTTATTTATCGAAAAAAGGTTAGATCTCATAGAATCAACCTGTACAGAAATTGTTTAAGTATAATCATCATCTGCTGATGACATTCAGGAACACTTTATTCAATAAAAAAAATAGAAGGCATGTTCGAAGTTCATTGATTCTTCCCCTGAATCATTGCTATACATTTATTTATCGAATAAAGGTTAGATCTCATAGAATCAACCTGTACAGAAATTGTTTAAGTATAATTATCACTTGCTGATGACATTCAGGAATACTTTATTCAATAAAAAAAATAGAAGGCATGTTCGAAGTTCATTGATTCTCCTCCTGAATCATTGCTATACATTTATTTATCGAAAAAAGGTTAGATCTCATAGAATCAACCTGTACAGAAATTGTTTAAGTATAATCATCATCTGCTGATGACATTCAGGAACACTTTATTCAATAAAAAAAATAGAAGGCATGTTCGAAGTTCATTGATTCTTCCCCTGAATCATTGCTATACATTTATTTATCGAAAAAAGGTTAGATCTCATAGAATCAACCTGTACAGAAATTGTTTAAGTATAATTATCACTTGCTGATGACATTCAGGAATACTTTATTCAATAAAAAAAATAGAAGGCATGTTCGAAGTTCATTGATTCTCCTCCTGAATCATTGCTATACATTTATTTATCGAAAAAAGGTTAGATCTCATAGAATCAACCTGTACAGAAATTGTTTAAGTATAATCATCATCTGCTGATGACATTCAGGAACACTTTATTCAATAAAAAAAATAGAAGGCATGTTCGAAGTTCATTGATTCTTCCCTCGAATCATTGCTATACATTTATTTATCGAAAAAAGGTTAGATCTCATAGAATCAACCTGTACAGAAATTGTTTAAGTATAATTATCACTTACTGATGACATTCAGGAATACTTTATTCAATAAAAAAAATAGAAGGCATGTTCGAAGTTCATTGATTCTCCTCCTGAATCATTGCTATACATTTATTTATCGAAAAAAGGTTAGATCTCATAGAATCAACCTGTACAGAAATTGTTTAAGTATAATCATCATCTGCTGATGACATTCAGGAACACTTTATTCAATAAAAAAAATAGAAGGCATGTTCGAAGTTCATTGATTCTCCTCCTGAATCATTGCTATACATTTATTTATCGAAAAAAGGTTAGATCTCATAGAATCAACCTGTACAGAAATTGTTTAAGCTGAAGATATAACTGTCGGTATAAATTTTAAAAATTATAAAAAATTGGAAAACTACTTCGAGATATACGGAACACAATTAAAACATAGTTAATAATTATTAGAATTGTCACAAATTTTATATCTTTGTTACTACTAAGAAGAATATTATAGTTTCAAACATGCCTTCTATTTTTTTTATTGAATAAAGTATTCCTGAATGTCATCAGCAAGTGATAATTATACTTAAACAATTTCTGTACAGGTTGATTCTATGAGATCTAACCTTTTTTCGATAAATAAATGTATAGAAATGATTCAGGGGAAGAATCAATGAACTTCGAACATGCCTTCTATTTTTTTTATTGAATAAAGTGTTCCTGAATGTCATCAGCAGATGATGATTATACTTAAACAATTTCTGTACAGGTTGATTCTATGAGATCTAACCTTTTTTCGATAAATAAATGTATAGCAATGATTCAGGAGGAGAATCAATGAACTTCGAACATGCCTTCTATTTTTTTTATTGAATAAAATCCCTCTAAGTGTTAAAGCGATTACAACGATTGAGACGAAATCTGTAATTGCGTCTTATCAATCGATATTGTTCATTGAATATTAGTATAATGCGAAAATAAGATGTAATGCAGACGTAATCAATTTTTTAGGGTATTTTAACAACAAATGTTTACTGGGGCCCCTCGATTGTTTCGGCCCTGGGTTTTGCCGCGTTCGACTGATACCTATCGCCGCTAGTTTCAGCTCCATGGAGTATAATACAACCTCCCTATTTGAATCGGATATTATTCAATATTTCATTTCATTGGTTTTAATTTTTTTTCGTAGGAACCTATTTTCTTTTTTTTTCTAAAATAAAAGTAGCCTAAGAAAGAAAAGAAAGAAAGAAAGAAAAAGTATTTATTGCGACTCGTACAGGAAGATCACAAACTTAATACAGCAAAATAAAAAACCAAGTTATATATAAAAAAAAGTAACAAAACAAACAGTTACTCCTTATTCACCTATCTGCTAGTGAAAGTCCCGTCTTAATCGGTCCAGCCGTTTCAGAGATTAGCGGGAACAAACAGACAGACAGACGGACAGACAGACAAAAATTGTAAAAAAAAATATTTTGGTATATTGCAAAAACAGTCCGAAGTCGACTAGCAATCTCACAAAACTATGGCATAGCAATATTAGTACTAATGACCTTCTTCTATAAGAACGTTTGACAACACTACAAATTGGCCACATGATTGTTATTAGAAATTTCAATAAGGTTCGTAAGCGTTACGGTGGCCAAAGTGGCTAACACTGTACCTCGCATGGCGAACGTTCGGGTTCGAGTCTCACATCAAACATGAAAAATATTTTTTAAGTATTACACGTGAAATAAGAATGCCGAGTTGCTAACCAATAATATGTTAAATATTCCACAAATAAACGAAGATTCTTTTGTTTTACAATTATTATTTTCAATCTTAGTTGGAAGTAAAAATACTTGCATAGGAAATTGACCCGTTACCTTCTATGAATAAGGAGCATAATCGCGTTTACAATTAATATTTTCACAAACCATTAAAGTAAAAATACTTTCATACGAAATTGTTCCGTAGACTCTAATTGATAAGGAGAATGATCGCATTTGCGAAAACTGACGCGTTGGGTACCTATGTAGTTGAGCGAGTAGCCGTATAAAATACTTTGAAGTCTTGCAATTATTTCGAGTCGGTACCTAGTGTAGGTACGTACTTTGGTATCTGTTTGTTGATGAAAGCTGTTTATTAGGTATATTTTATTTTTTGATTAGTTTTTTCTAAGTTATGTTGTTGGTGTAAATATTTGTACTATCAGTATATAAAAAATGGTCAACAAGAAAATAAACGGAAGGCAATAAAGAGATCTTAGTCGACGAAACAAATTGTAAAGTAGTACCTTATTTTTTGTACACACCATATTTTGTTTGTACAGATTATGACGCGTAATTTCGACATACATTACAACAGCTCGATTGGTCTAGTGGTCTCGTGCGTCACGTCACTATAGTTTAGTCACTAACGCCCGGCTTCAAATCCAAACTTTTCCATATTTGGTTTTTTTTTATTTTCTTATTTGATATGTTTTTTTAATTATTATTTTACTTTTTGCCGATTTTCTTGTTTGAAAATTTTCAGACTATATTATTATTGCTTACACTCTTTTGTAAAACACTGTAGGTATATAATTTTTTCCGAATCAAGCTTGGTGGACGTTTTTATTTTATTTTTATTATATTACTTTAGATTCTGAAGATATATAACTATAGGAATAAAAATGATTGTTTTTATTAAAATAACAATTACTTATTGAATTATTTTAAAAATAAGAAAATAAAAATATGCGCATTATAATTAAAAAATAACAAAACAAAAGATAAGTACATTATAATTAAAAAATAACAAAACTAAAGATTATGCCGTCCACTGAGATTCGAACCTGGTGATTACGCAGTGAGAATCCGGACAGTAGAGCGCGGAGGCAATCGTGCATCTTATTCGAGTCGCGAAATTACGCTTCTAAATATAATGGAAGTCGCTCATCGACGAAATCCGCGCGGTGCACCCCAGCGTTCCTGCACACGATGCCGTCACCGCGCCGTCGCCGCGCCGACGCCGCACCATTACACTGTAGATACGAGTCGCGCGAAGCCCGCCACCGCGCCGTCGCCGCGCCGCCACCGCGCGCGTTTTTACTGTTTCATTCATTCCATTACCGGCCGCGTACGAACGTGCACGCCGCGTAATTTCCCGTGAATGAATCAAACAGATAGGGAGGGGAACGCGCGCGGTGGCGGCGCGGCGGCGGCGCGGTGGCGGGCTTCGCGCGACTCGTATCTACAGTGTAATGGTGCGGCGTCGGCGCGGCGACGGCGCGGTGACGGCATCGTGTGCAGGAACGCGGAAGGCGGGGACAATTCATATCCCACTTCATCTGCTTCACCCCCTCAAATACATAAAAGTCGTCTATTCACCGCCACGTAAAGAAATACCTATGCTAATTTTATTGAAATTCTTCTAATATTTCTCCATTTAGTTCTTTTTGATCGTTTTTGCATTTTAGTTTAATTATTATTTATTTTCAGTTTTTCGTATTAGCATTTTTATATACAATATTTGGTGAACGATTTCCTTGGGCTAAAACAAAAACACTATATTATTTTATTATTTATCCAATCAATTTCATTGGAAATTAAGGAATCTTCACGTATAGGATCCACTTATAAAAAATAAAAAAAAAACTATACTCCGTTTCTTTATTATATGATTTATTTACATTTGGTTAAGTACCTAAATAAACGTAGTATACAACCTCCCTATTTGAATCGGATATTATTCAATATTTCATTTCATAGGTTTTAATTTTTTTTCGTGGGAACCTATTTTCTTTTTTTTTTTTCTAAAATAAAAGTAGCCTAAGAAGTTACTCCTTATTCACCTATCTGCTAGTGAAAGTCCCAGTCACAGAAATAAATCCGCACAAGAATATGAGAAGGTAGTAATCAATAAACTCAGTAATGCAAATACCTACTCGTAGATTGACAACTAAGAATGCTCAATTTTTATAAATTAAGGTACATATTTGAAAACATTTTTTTTTTATTGTGAGTAAGTATGTAGTTATTTTCTAAACAGTCAAAATAAAATGGCCTGAAGCGGTTGTTTTAATATTACAAACAGACACTCCAATTTTATTTTATTTTATTAGATAAAGTTTAAAATTTTTTTATTTATAAGATTAAGTATAGATAGATAGATACTTATTAGTCCACTCAACGAATAAACCAAATAGAGGTGTAGAGTGCGTGAGCTGGGCCCTGAGCGATTTCTTCAGAAAGTTGCTCAGAGTGCTTAGGGAGTAAACATACTAAAAGTCCCCGCGTCTAGGAGTTGAGCCGGAGTGGGGGGTATAAAAATTCCCACTTTTGAGTTTTTCGCTAATATCTATAAAACGGTGCGTCGTCGTAGAGAAAACGTATTTTTCTTGACTTGCTTTGCTTTAGCATTTTTATTTATTTACAAATTATCTTATACATATTTACAAAATAAACAATATAAAAAAAAAAAACAGTATTTAGAAATGGCACCACTAATAAAGCGTCCATGCGGACAATAGAAATGGGCCCTCTGCAGCGAGCTAATCTATAAACGCATACTGATACAATTCGTTCATAAATATTTGCACTAACACAGGCAAACGCGCGTACTCGATCGATAGCCGGGCGGAGCAGCGAGCGACACAGCCACCCCGTCTCAGTGCTAACGCACGACTGCCGCCCGCGCCCGCGCAGAGCACCTCTGAACCTATATCTCAAAATGGGGCATTGTCTTTGCAACTGTTGATTGATTTAAAAACGCTATTTCAAATATGTATTACCTCTAACCACCAATTTTTCAGTGTAAAAATATTTCCAAACATCAAAGCCGTTTAGAAGTTATAAGCAAATGTTAGCGAAAATAGCGTTTTGGTAAATATTTTTTTAAGGCAAAAGTATTAGCCTTATGAAAAAACCCTGTTTCAAAAATGCTGTACATGAATCTATAGCAAACATATATTTTTTACAGACCTTCTAACCAAACCGTTAATGAGTTATAAGCTTCATAAAGTGACCGAGTTACGGTACTAAACGAGAGTAAGGCCCTTAAGCTTGCCGACGGGGTAACCCGTACGATGGATGTACTTTCTACCACCTTAGAGGTGTGCTTAGAAACGAAAGTTATCACGATTCCATTTTATATATTTCCCGATGCGACAAATAACGAGACTTTATTAGGTATCGATTTTATAACCGCCGCTGGAGTAGTTATTGATTTTTTTAAAGAAGTCTGGTATTTCAGTAACCATGATACGGTAAAATATAACTTGTTCTTCGAACCTACCTCGCGTGACGTGTCCTGCGCCTCTACTAATGTACTTAGGGATGATGAAGGTACTCACCTTAAACCAGCTGAGCGACAAGCGCTCGCTGACGTCCTCACCAGGCATGCACGCGCCTTTAGAGCAGGGGGAGGTCCAACACCATATGCTGAACACTGCATTGACACAGGTGAGCATTCGCCTATTGCTGTTCCTCCTTACCGCCTAAATCCTTCGAAGAAAGAGCTAATGAAAGCTGAAATAGGTAAAATGTTACAAGATGACATAATAGAAGAATGTGAATCGGCATGGTGTTCACCGGCGCTGATGGTGCCAAAGTCCAACGGTGGTATCCGCTTCCGTTTGAATGCAGTCACCAAAGCTGACACATATCCGATGCCACGCATCGACGAGTTACTACAGAGTACAAAACGGGACTGCTACATGAGTACGCTAGACCTTCGATCTTCGTATTGGCAGGTAAGGGTAAGGGAAGCTGATAGAGATAAAACGGCTTTTGTTTGTCCTTTAGGTACCTACCGTTTTAAAAGAATGCCGTTTGGTCTCCGGAACGCGCCCGCTACCTTTCAGCGCCTCATTGATCGTCTCCGATCCTGCTCTGCTTTACAAGATGTAACTTTATTAGCTTATTTAGATGATCTGTTGATAATATCCCAGGGATACCAACAGCATCTTCAAGACCTCGAGGCAGTTTTTAGACGTCTGGCCGAGTTCAACCTCCATGTGAATAGGGAGAAGTGCGCTTTTGCTCGTGAAAGCGTTAAATATCTTGGCCACGTCATTACACAAGCAGGTGTTTCCACCGACCCAGGGAAGGTGAGTGCTGTACTCGAGATGAAGGAACCAGGAAACCTAAAGCACCTGAGAACCTTTTTACAAACATGTTCATGGTTCAGAAAGTTCATACCGAACTTTTCAAAAGTTGCCGAACCATTGACACGTTTGACTAGAAAAAGTCAAGTATGGTCTTGGGGCTCAGAACAGACCCAAGCATTTAATGAGCTGAAGAGTCTACTGACCACAGCCCCAATACTGGTACAAGCCGATTTCAGTCGTCCCTTCATTCTGCGAACTGACGCAAGTAACTACGCCTTGGGCGCAGTTTTATTACAGGGCGACGGCAACCAGGAAAGGCCGATTGAATATGCCAGCCGACTCCTCAACGCAGCTGAACGCAATTACTCCACCACGGAGCGCGAAGCACTGGCTGTAGTGTGGGCGGTGGAGCGTTTCAGGCCTTACCTAGACGGTCAACCAGTCGTGATAGGCAGTGATCATCAGCCTCTACGCTGGTTGCTCTCACTGAAATCGCCAGCAGGCAGATTAGTCCGTTGGGCTCTAAAACTCCAATCTTTTGATATCCAGTTCCAATATACCCCAGGGAAAGCAAATGTTGTGGCAGACACGCTGAGTAGACCGATTTGTTCCGACGACACGAGTGACAAGTGCGGTGTTTGCTCAGTTATCTGTGACCTTCCCACGAAGACACCTAGTCAACTACGTCTGGAACAGACTTCGGACCCTGAAGTGGAAAAGGTTATTAAAGAGTTGGAAGGGCCTGATGATGTTGCCTCTCAAAGATGGCTAGAAAGGGGTTACCTCATGGATCAAGGAGTCCTCTACCGTTACAACCCGGACTCCGAGAGTGAATCTCCTCAGCTAGTGATACCTGCCTGCCAAGTGGCAGCTATTTTAAAAGAGTTACACGACTCTCCAACAGCTGGTCACCCGGGTAACCAAAGAACCTACCAGAAGGTAGCACAGCTCTACTATTTTACAGGTATGCGGAGAATAATCACCGATTATGTATCAGCCTGCATCCACTGCCAACGGTATAAGGCTAACAACGCCAAACCCTCAGGTCTGCTCCAGACACCGGTCATGAACCAGCGGGGTGAGGTGTTGGCTATGGACCTATTCGGCCCTCTACCGGAAGGAGACCAGGGGGAGCGGTGGATCTTTCTCATTGAAGACACTGCTACTCGATGGATAGAGCTGTTTGCACTTAAAGAAGCCACAGCAGAAGCCTGTGCTCATGTCCTCATCGAGGAATATTTCATGCGGTTCGGTCTGCCTCGCAGGATTATTTCGGACAACGGTGTCCAGTTCGTTTCCGCAGTCATGCGACAATGTATGTCGGTCTTAGACATTAAGCAAAATTTTGTTCCTCTATACCATCCACAAGCTAATCCTGCCGAGCGAAAAAACCGCGACCTTAAAGCAATGCTGGCACATCTCGTGGCAGACGACCACACCTCATGGCCGAAGAAGTTGCCGGTGATTCGCTTTGCCCTGAATAGCGCAAAATGTCGCACAACAGGCAAGTCACCAGCTTATTTGACCTTTGGCAGAGAGATGCGGTCACCCACAGAGGTTGTTCACGACCTTCGTGCCATAAGGGATAAAGAAAACTTTGTCCCACAAGTTTCTCCTTACCTCGAAAACTTCCTACATTCGCTGTCAGCTGTTCGGGAACGCGTTGAAATCCAGCAGGACAAGACAAAGCAGTACGCTGACGCTTCACGCCGACCATCTGACACCTTTGAGGTAGGTGATTTAGTATTGCTTAAGTCTCACTTATTGAGCAAAGGGTCAAAAGACCTCACTTCCAAGTTCTACCCTCGCCGAGACGGCCCTTACCAGATCACTAAAAAGGTAAGTCCAACAACGTACACCATCGCGAGCACGGAACAACCTAATGTAGATATAGGAAAATATCACTCCGAGGACCTGACACGTTACCGAGGTACCGACGACTCCCTACCGAAACCCGTTATTCCGAAGCGGAAACGCGGACGTCCAGCTAATGCTGCGGTTAAACTACCAGCCCAGGAGCGGGGACGTTCTCCAGGACTGGAGGGGGAGTATATAGCAACCCTCAAACCGGGCCGTCCAATCAGGGCGTCTCGCGGTCGTTTGCCGCCGCGATACATAGAGTGAGACAACTATTTTGTCTCACCCTCTCGCACGGCCGTTACTGGTCCGCGGCGATGGCGCGACAGCCGACAGTCCGCTGCCCGCACGCTTACCGCGCAGACGCGTGCGCAAGTCCGTCGCGCCACCGCCACGTGCCCGTGTCGTTAGCCTACTATTTATGCCAATGTACCGAAACAGTAATATTTTAGGATTCTGTAACCCCTGTGATCTTTTACCTTATATTAAACTCTTACTACCTATCAACAAACTGTGATTTTCATCCCTGAGAACTCTCCTCTCATAACATACATTTTTGACGTTTAAACGTCACTTTATTTATTTTACTATTTTTTTACTATTTATGTACACACATATATAAACAGACACGAAATAATCAGAACAGAAAAATAGGTACAAAGGTGATGCTTATTTCATAAGAAATCTCTTCCAGCATACCTGCGATAGGACAATAAAAAGAGAGATGTAGACAGCGTGACAGCGTGTGATCTTTCACACGCTGTCTACATCTCTCTTTTTAAAGGAGACAAAAATAATACATACAAACTAATCTAAAAACAATTCACTTAATAAAACTAAACAAATATTACAAATAAACATACATACATACTTCTATAATAAATATCACTAGGATGTTAATAAATATTAAAACGTAATCATAAAAACAAAAATAAATACATACACAACTATGATAAAGTGGAAAGATAGTGTTCTTTTACTCTTCTCTTAAAAACTGCAACAGTTTGGCAGTCCCTAATTTCAGGCGGTAGTGAATTCCACAGCCGCACCGCGTGCACTGTGAAGGAGTAGGAGTAGAAGTTGGTGGAGTGGGGAGGGGACTTGAGAAGGTTTTTAAGATGTGACCTGCAAGGCGCATCTGCAGGACGGGCGTAGGAAAAACGCTCCCGCAGATAGGATGGAGTTTTAGGATTGCGAAAGAGATTGAATAGCAGACAATATCCGAGAGTTCCTGCGAAGTCGAATGGGGAGCCACTTGAGTATTTTGCGAAAGTTGGAGACGTGATCATACTTTTCAAGGTTAAAAACAAAGCGGATACAGATATTTTGCAAACGCTCAAGTTTCTTTAAAAGCTCCTCTGTGGCATCCAAATAACAGGCATCGGCGTAATCAATAATGGGCTGAATGGGGGTTTGAGCAAGAGAGATTTTGGTGTTCAAGGGCAAGAAGCCCTGGAGACATTTCAACGAATGGAACGTGTAGTGCACTTTGCGACTGACTTGTGCTACATGAGCAGTCCACGACAAGTAAGAGTCCATGGTTACCCCCAGGTTTTTAACCGTATGAGCGTATTCAATCTGAACTCCATTCAAACAGAGTGGAGACAGCGACGCAACATCGAGCCTGTTCCGCTGCCGATAATAATGGCCTGGGATTTCCTAGGGTTGATTTGCAGTCCAAATGACCGCGACCACTCACTAATCAAATCCAGGTCACTGTTCATGGCAGAAATAGCATCTTCCCTTAAAAAATTATTGTAAAGCTGCAGGTCGTCGGCATAGAGATGGAAGTAGGAAGAGATGACACGGGTGATAGAGTTAATAAAAATAGAAAAGAGAAGAGGAGAGAGAACGCCACCCTGAGGCACACCCGCGGTAAGAGAGCACCAATCAGAAGACGACTCATCGAGACGGACCCGCTGCGAGCGGCCTTTAAGATAGGAGTTAAACCAACCAATAGTGGAAGAGGAGAAAAAATAATAAAAAAAATACAGAAAGTGGTTGGTGAACAATATGCTCAAGAACTTTAGAAAGAAATGGGAGGATAGAAATGGGACGGAAATCGGTGGGAGAGACCGGCTTAGGAATTTTGGGTAAGGGGATGATATGAGCTTGTTTTCAGATCTCAGGAACAGTAGAAGAAAACAATGAGAAATTAAAAATGTGGGTCAAAACGGGAAGAAGTGTAGGGAGGATAGGAGAAATCATTCTTGAACAAATATTATCATTACCAACTGCAGTAGAGGAGATAGCACAAATAGATTTTTTGACCTCACTTTCACTCACTGGACTCAATTCAAAAGAAGAACATTGCGGCATTGGCAAACCCTTTATTCATAGTTTATAGTAAAAATAAATAATCCAGTGCTCAGATTCAGCCACAGAGAACTTTTATATCTATGGGATTCAGCTCAGCAGGCTATGCTGAGCTGTGCTACGAAATACATACATATTTTTTTGGACAAAATTACTATTTCCGTTTCTGGCCCAAATGTGGGTGTATTACATAGGCCGATTTCTACGAAGCACACGACTCACTACCGCGGGCCGGGGGACGAGGAAGAAAACGAACAAATATGTATTTACAGAATTATAATCATTAAAGTCATCAACACAACTCTAAGATCACGTAACTCCAAAGAATAAATGTGTCATGAAATCATAATTCTTTGGAGTTACGTGGTCTTAGAGAGTTGTGATGATGACTTTAATGATTATAATTCTGTAAATACATAGTTGTTCGGCTAGCGCTTCCCCCTTAAGGGAGAAGCGCTAAGGTAGCCCGCGAAATTCAAATTTTCTGACGTTTTTTGCAATTTGCTGGTCAGCATTAAGTTGTACGTTGATTAATATATGAATCGCGGCCGTAAGAAATATGTGTTTACAGAATTATAATCATTAAAGTCATCAACACAACTCTCTAAGACCACGTAAGTCCAAAGAATGATGATTTCATGAAACAGTTATTCTTGGGACTTACGTGGTCTTAGAGAGTTGTGTTGATGACTTTAATGATTATAATTCTGTAAACACATATTTCTTACGGCCGCGATTCATATATTAATCAAAGTACAACTTAATACTGACCAGCAAATTCCAAAAAACCTAAAAAAAATTGAATTTCGCGGGCTACCCTGGCGCAAGCGCCAGGGTAGCCCGCGAAATTCAATATTTTTTACGTTTTTTGCAATTTACTGTACTGTACTACTGATTCTAATGATTACACGGCCAAAAGACCCGGAGTCTACACGGTTGTCGCTGTGATAATCCGTTACGTAGACAGAGAATGCTATTACGTTTCGTTAGGACTTTAGAAAAACCTTTTACAAAAAAATACAACCGACTTCAAAAAAAAAACACTACTAAGTGATAAATAACTTTAATTTCGGAAGTCGGTGTCAAAAAACGAAAATGCGAAACCAACGACACCGACTTCCAAAATTAAAGTTATTTATCACTTTGTAGTGTTGTGTCCTTCAGCCTCATTCGGGGTCATGTTAAACATTATTTGAGTATAGCATCTTCAGTTTTCGTGTCACATCATAGGTTTATGCAACTATCTCCTTGACAACACTATGATGACGTATTTCCGCCCGCATTCACCAGGTGGCTGCAGCGCGCCAAGTCGAAGTCGTTCATGGGCGTCCTGTTTTTCGGACGGTTCGCATCTAAAAAAGTTGGCGTTCTTGGAAAAGAATAATTTTAATGAAATTTTTAGAAAACTGTAGTTGTTATTAGTTTAACGCTGTCAGTGTTCGGTATATGCTTAGAAATATAAATATTAAAGAATTATTGGTTTTAAAAGTGAATTAATTGAAAAGTGGTAGCTTCTTAAAAACAAAATAGTTTAAATATTCTTACGATGGCAGATAGAATACAGCCGCGTAATTGTAAAGAATCTGATTCGTCATCGGATTCATCAAGTTCCTCTGAATCATGCGCGTCGGATTTAGAGGTTGATCAGGTAGATAAATCCCGTAAGAGGAAGGTGAGTAAGAAGAAAAAAAGTAAGCATCATCGAGGACAAAGCAACGTAGGTAATCAAAAAGCTTGCAAAACAGGTCAGTGATTTGAAAATTTTTTACTTCTACCCTCATAATATTTATTATGCAAAAAAAAAAAAACATCCAAATTGAGAAACGAAGTCGGTTTAAAATGAAAATTATTATTGTGATAATCCGATTTATAATGGCGAAGATTCCGAAATGGCACATGATCAACCGGTTACAGAAAGGTTTTCAGAACCTGTCTCGGATCCTGTACCAGTTCAATCATTTTATTTTGATTTGGCCAGCTGTCACGGCAACTCCATCTAATCAGTAGAGTTGCTCAATTCTATTCAATGGAAGTGAACCGTTCGTTCCTCTTGTAAATTATAAAATAAATCGTTCAAAATTACAAAAGTTTAATTAAAAAAAGCAACTGCAGGAAAAGTTTCTACTATCAAATTCATATCAATCTTCGCGGATGAACAAAACGTTATTCACAAACGGAAATTGCGCTAATTCAAAGCTTTTTTTTATTACCATAACCATAGCACCGCCAGATTGATAGTTGAGCGATTTGTATTATAAATTGTAGAAATTATCAAGCCGTGCTAAGTTAGTTTAATGGAAACAATGATCGTTCCCTGTGATCATGCCTAGAATTTATTATAAAAATAGAAAAAAATGGTCTTTACGTATTTTATTTCAGAAATAATTTTGTAGATGGCGCTGTACCGCTTGTTTTGCGTGCGGTCGTTCGTTCGTTCGACCGACCGACAGATATTCGACAAGTAAGATGGCGACGATTAATGTGAAAGGCGAAACGTTGTCGTATTCCCACTTGTAAATAAAGTTATTGGTTTGTTGAAATATTATTGTCAGTATAACAACGGTCGAAGATTTGATTTTGTATAGTGTAAAACAAAAAGTGATCTGTTGTGAACAACCTATGACTTGAATTGCTTTTCATTTCACAATAGACAAAACCCGTCGCAACGAGCACTCGACCAGTCGAGGCCATATTTATGATGTTATCTGTCTTGTGAGCGTCCTCCGAAACCACATTGATAAATGGTTGTGGAAAACCAAGGCGATGGTATGTTTCTTCGTATAAATGCAAACTTAGTATTACCTGACAATGTAAAATACGATTCTGTATTGTTCCGTCACTCTGACGCTTGTGTAGTGAAGCGCCGGATTATTTTTATTCTTAGGGGTCGATGCTTTACTTTATGTTATTCGCCGATTAGATGTTAAGTTATTGGGTTTTTATGGATAATCTACATTGATTCTATTAAGATAAACGTTCTTCTGTTCCTATAGGATCTGAATCCTCTTGTATTACTTACGAAATGTGTTGTTTTGATACTAACATTATTTTTCTTTATTTTCAGGAGTGTTTTCTCTGTATGAAGAGTATGTAAATTCAACATGAGTTCCAGTGTTCCAAAATAGTGCTAGTAACTATACATACAATTGATTGTGTGTTACAAACTATGGATGAAAGTGTGGACTTCTATTGACATATTGCATACATTGACATTTGAGCATCACGGAGGTGGTAATGGATCCAGTAGGACCATGGTCAGCATATTCATACAATCGGTTAGCAGGGGTTCAGGCCGGTGCTGCAAGTGGGGATTTTCATCACCACCTAGCAAGTGGTGGCTCTGGATTAGGCAGCCAATCAGTGCCATCAACTACAAGTCAGTTGCTCCTCCAAGCAGCACATACTACAGCATCATTAGCAGGACAACTTGGCTCATCAACTGCTTCACCCTTCAACCCTGCAGGATTTTTGTCTCCCCCGGCTGTTGGGTATGATGCAGTATTTTCGCCACTGTTTCATCATGCAAACCCCAAACCTGCACACTACAGTTCTTCTCTTCAAGCACAGCATCGCCAAGTTATAGCTCAAGCTCAGGCTGCAGTTGCATCCAAACAATCTTCAGTGGAATCAGAACTATCTACCTTGAGAGAAAATTATTCACATCAAACATTGGCAGCACAAGGAACATCATTCTTTGACCAATCATCAACCCCAGGCAGCGCTACCGGATTAAATTGGCAAGGAAATAACCAACTGCCAAGCCCATTCGGAATTTTACCCCATGAAAGTGTTGTGCCCTCGTCTCCAAGTCCAGCTACAACAAAAGCATCCGCAACATATGAGAACTTTAATGCACATTTTGCTGCAGCACAAACTCTAAATAATCATTTGAACTCTCAAATTTCAAGTGCTGGTAAACAAACAAACAGATCTGGTTCACCGGCGACAGCATCGAAGCAACCAGCAACATCAACCTCATCATCAACGTTTTTTCAATCTCCATCATCTTTTGGGAATCAGACTGATAATTCGTATAGTACAAGCAGTGCAAAGAGTGGTCAACTCTCATCGCAGCAGGATTATGCAGGAAGTAAGTCCTATTCAAGTTCTGCAAGTTCAACTGCAACTCATTCCCAGCAATCGTGTATAGTGTCAACTCCACCGGTCACCTCTTCCTCAACTCCACCCAGTAAAGATTACAGGTCATCTTCCACTACTACCTCTAGGCCATCAGCTTCCATTTACAATTCCCAGTCTCCTAAAAATACAAGTAGTGAAAAGCCTTCAAGACAAATCACAAATAGCATAAGTAATTTTGTATCTCCTACAGTAAAAGCCCCACAAGTACAGACAAAAGCTCAAAGTAAAATATATCCAGAATTAAGTACTGAACAAAGAAAAAGTTGTGATTCTAATGAAAAAGTTCAGCCACAATCATCCCCAATAAGTTATTCCATAATGGATGCCCCAGGTAGATTGAATTATAGTAGCAGTACTGGAAGTTCATCTAAGACAAATAGGATCAATAGTTCACAATATTCTACTGGACAAAACTCTAGTTTTAGGCATTATCAAAGTGGAAACAATATTGAATCAGATTATCATGTTAGAGCCAAAAGTAGTTCCAGTACAGATACAGGGTACTCCAGTAGCAGTTCTCAAAATGGCCCAGATTGTGGTGTAGTCGTGCCAAGGCGACAGAGTCCCTCCCAAGCAGCCCCACAAACTTCTCCTCTGGATCATGGGTCAAGTCCTGCCTATCCAATGTACCATAGTCCTATGAACTCAATCAATTCTCCCCAACCACATGGTGATCATTACAATAAAGTTAATAATACTGCACCTCGGTCTCCTTTAGACGCATCAGTGTCACGATCACCATCTCAAAACAGTCAAGTAGCTTACCCTTCTGTTATAACTAGAGCTTTAGGGCTTGAACAAAATAAAACCTATAGTGAAAGCCGATATGAACGAAATCAAACACAGCCTTCTAGCCAAACTTGTTGGGAAGGTGATCGTCAAGGTTCTCGAAAATATTCTAGTAATAGCAGTAGTAATGGTTACAACAATGGTATAGCAGAAAGTAATACTCATAATGAAGAATCTGTTCCTCAGAGTCAATCTTCCAGTAGGGTGCTTAGTTTACCAGATAAACAAAACTATTTTGATGGTAATAATGTAGCTTTACAAGATCTTTCTAGTTGCCGGGGGGATCCCATGAGTATCGTAAAAAATTTGCAAAGTTTGCAACAAAGTTGTCAATTACAAGAAGTCAAATCCAGCAAAAACCAACCACCAGTAACAGTTCCAACAACTCCAACAGCTCCTAACAAAATACCTTCCAGAAGAAAGAGTGTTGAAAAACCAGTTCCCCATTCAAATATAAATGAATTGTCTAATGTTGTGATGGCTGATTATTTGGCGAATAGAATTCCGCCACCAGCACATAGTTCAACTAGTAATCAGCAGCAAAATGGTACCTATTTTGATTTTGAAAGGTGGAACCTTCCACCTCCTCCACCAAAAATGTTCCCTGGTACTTCAGCATTCGGTTCTCAGGCCCCTTTACATGCAACCAATTTTGCTAATCAACATCAAGCACTCATGCCTCATGGGCATGCCTTAACTTACTTTCCGCCCTTTCACCTAGGTCCTCATCCTGATTTCCAATCGTCTGTGGAGTTAACACCACTGTCGTCATTTAGCGAAACTCCACCTTCGGCTTCCTCGTCATCTTTTTCGACGCCTGAAACACGTGAAGAGGAACAGCCCAAGGTGGTAGTACCTAATATAGAGGAAGAACTTGGTTTCCTTGCAGAACAACGGGCAAATACTGCATCGTCGGTAGCACCCTCTTCACAGCAGCAGAACATTAACAGCACTTCACAAGACGCTACTTCAAAAATTATGGATAAAAAATTTAATGTTCCTGTCACGGGCCCCGGTTCAGGATTCATGGCTTCTTATTTGAAATTTTTACAAGGAGAGCGTGACACTTCTCCTCCGCCGGCCGGCAGAGGCGCCAGAAAATCCACGTGGTCGAGAACGAATACTAATAATACAACAAATAGTAAGCCTTATACACCGAATGATCACAATAAATGTGATACGAATGCCACACAGCAAAGTGCCAATGGAGCCATGGCGACGACGAACGTGATAAACGCAGGTATGTCACTGAGTAATCCAGTCATGAGCTCCTCAGCGAGTATGAGTGCCACAGGCTTATTGGGTGCTAATCAAATACACGGCGCATCGTCGAGTCTTCTTCCCTCTCAAACGAAAGAGTTGGACGACCCCCGTTATTACAATTTAAATAAGGATAGAAAACGTAAATATGACGGCAGCGAGGAAGCGACCTATGACGCAGAAGAGGAAGCGAGAAGGCTTAACAAGCCGGTGCTCAATGTGCCTAGTACACCTCTAAATGACAAAGGAAAGAACAAGGGTCGAACAAGTATGAATAAGCCGACGCCATCGGCGGTAGTGGCGCCCCAGCCGGCCGCGCCTAAGAAGCCACGACCTCCTGCGCCGCCGCCCGTGACGTCGCTGCAAGCAGCGCCACAGCAACAATACTATTATCAACACCAGCCCGACGAAGGTGCGTTCAATTTATTAGATTTCCATTTAAGAAGTAGAGCGCGATGGTGAAGAGCTAGCCCTGAAGCTTGTATGACAGGAGCAAGCTAACTGCCTTTTGAGCAGGATATCGTGAAAACTTGTTACATTTTAACTGTGATAATGTAAATTTTTATTAGATGAAATCTATGATTATGATTACATATATCTTATTTGTAAATATTTTCTGTGAAAGAAATGTGATGTCCTATCCTAGTAAACGTCGATATTTTTAGGGTTAGTCTGTAACAAGATTTCACCTAAATTGTTGTTAATGACACATTATTAGTGCCATTTTATTGTAAATTGTAGAATTTGTGACTCTTGTCATACTCGCTATTGAAGGGGTGCTACCATTAATAATTCCAAAATTATGGTATATTTTTTTATGGAATTCATACCAGTGGGTGTCTGTTGTACATATAAATAATGTATTGTATTTTACAGTATTTGAGATTAGTTAGTACTTACAATAGTGTATGCATATTCTATATAGCTGAAAGTGATTTTATATTATAAGGGAAATTAATTGCATAATACATTGACAGCTATAAGTAAGTACGAGATAATGTATTAGAAGGCCATGCCCTGAACATAAGTTTTTTGTATTTCTATTTAATTGTTATTTGTTTATGCACAACTCTCAATATTATATGTAAATAATTTTGTATAATAGGAGAAGACATAAAATAAACATGAGTATATTACCGATAATGTGTTAAATAATTTTAATTTGTAATTATTCCTGGTAGCACCCCTCACTTCGCCAAAATAGGGATAACATGTACAACCATAATGAGAATGATGTAGCTACTGAACCATATGAGAAATAAGTAGCTTTTTAAAAGTCTACTGACTATTTTTAAATGTAGATCAAGTACTGTAATGTGTGTACATGTTATCACAATGATGAATCCATTCATCAATTGGCTATCCTTTTCCTGTACCTATCCTACCTTTATCTCATAATTATGTATTTTAACAAGTCATTACTAGCATCATTGATTATATAGATAAGCATTAATTTGATTTTAAAGGAAGAATAATCGAGAAACTAAAACTTGCCAAAAAAAAAATAAGTGTGCCCTTCTTCAGTTTCGGTACAATGAAGTTTCCAGATACTTGATCAAGAACCTCCTAATTTATCAGGGGATGAATTCTGAAAACATTAAAAAAATGATTTGATAATTTTTTATAATCCTGAATACTAGTTTTAAACTATTAGGTACCTAGGTTTTATACCAATTCACTTCAGTAGAGAAGTTTTTAGTCCCTCGTATTTGAAAGACTTTCAGATCAAGTATTCCTGTGAACATTATTGGTGGGTGTTAATTTTTTTATTTCGTTGATTTATTATTTAGAGATCGGCTTCTTCTA
Source organism: Luperina testacea (assembly GCA_927399505.1). Taxonomy (NCBI): domain Eukaryota; kingdom Metazoa; phylum Arthropoda; class Insecta; order Lepidoptera; family Noctuidae; genus Luperina; species Luperina testacea. The sequence goes on from OV656762.1 coordinate 13,133,341, forward strand.
TTATGAACCGATTCCAGTTATATTCAAGCTTCCAGCTTGATTTGTATTTTCAAAATTTTAGTTGCAGCACATGGGGCTAACATGGGTTATGGGCTATATGGAACAACAGAAAACGACAATAAGACGAACAGAAATATGCAACATAATATAAAATCGCACCATCAAGTTTCCAGTAGTGGGCAAGTAGACAATTCGAGACCGATAGAAGAAATGCCCTATCAGGTATGAATTATTTTATTTTCATATCCAAAACAAGATAATGGGTCAGTGATTAGGTACAAATCGTCGTAAAGCAATCTCAAATTTGGTGATTACCCAACAGCTCCCGTCGGAGGCTGAGAGCCCCTTTTCGCAAAAGTACAAACGAATGCATGGGTAAGTAGGTAAAGTCGGGGCCTGAGCTATGTCAGTAAAGACCAACACAAATGCACATAATATGTTCCATAATATGGTCCTTTGCAGTTGTTCGGTCGGACCACGCTACCAATAACTACTAGGGACTACTTTTGTTTTGAATGAAATATTTTTTATATTTGTTTTAATTGAATTAAATACGCGGCAATAACATTCTCTCCTCTTTATTTTCAGTCTGGGGAATTTATAGCATTAAAATCGGAATTGAATGAAATGTGGCCAGCTATATGGAGGGTTGATGGCAAGACATTACTGCAAAAATATGAACCATTTGAAGAAAATGGAAAAGTTTTATATCGTAATATTTCTACAGTAAGTATCGAACGTGCATTTTACTAATATGTACGTACTTATTGCTATGACTAGGAACGGTCAACCACACCTCTTTGGTGACACTTGAACTACGAAAATCGCCTTTACCGCTACGACATAAAGGCGCTGTCCATGTCAAATTGTTACCATGTCCATGCACTTTACTGAATCTGCAACTATTTGAAACTGACATTCATACTATTCTTTTTTTACAGTATACTGTATGGAACCCAGATAATAAAAAGTTATACACACAAGTCCCAGTTAAAGTAAGGTCACAGACGCATTTGGAGACAATAGTCGAGTTAGTTAGAAGTGAACTACCAATCGATGACTGTAGTTTTATCGAGAAAAGAATGTTGGAGACTCAAATGTACCAGGAAAATTTTGAAGTCTACATACAAACGTTAATATCACACGCATTAGATCCCAATTTTCTTACGGAAATATTTCAAGAACAAGGTAATCGTTGTATTTTATGACTTTGTTTTTATGTATTTTGTACAAGACTACGTCTTTTAAGGGAAAGGTTACCATTAAGAAACAAGACATACCTAGTACCTATAAACTTGAAATAATATATGATAAAGTTACTATGATTTATTTTAAATAAAAATAAATATTTAAAACATCTATTTGCTTATGACAACAATAATACAATAGGCGAAGAGAATTTGATATTTTAGCGCGACTAACACAGCTGCTGTATTAAATATCACATAAGTAATTACCCAGCGTTGCGTTAATCGGTGCCGATATTGGTGCTTTCATTTTAAGCAATTGTTGCAGCGAGACAGCAGCGCGACCGCAGCTCGACCGAAGCGCGATCGTCGCATAAAAGTTTCGTTCCATACAATAACCGCAGCGCGCCTGCAGCGCTGCTGTCGCGCGAACGCACGGCGGTGCATGACGACCGTCATAAGTTGTCGGAATCCATTGTGAGATTTTGCCGCACGACAGCAGCGCTTCAGCAGTGCGGCCAAGGGCCTCTCGGTCGCGCTGCCGTCGCGCTGAGTGAGCCCTACGCCTACCTGCACCGTCACATTTCAGACGAATACTTTCTATCGAACGTGAAGACGGTGGACGAGGTGACGGAGACGATGCGCGCGCGCGTGTCGGGCGGCGGCGGCGCAGGTGGCGCCCGCGCGCTGGACGCGGCCGTGGGCACGTGGCCCGGCCTCAGCGTGGCGGCGGGCGCGGGCGCGTGTCGTGCCTGCGCGCGCGCCGCCGTGGCGCGCCTGCTGCTGTACGGCCAGCCCTACAACCCCGCCACTCTCGAGCCCGTCCAGCCCGATGCGCGCCTCGCCTATGAGAAGGTAATGTACAGTCGCATCCAAAATATGTACGTCACCATAAGGGCTATTTTTGTCTGCTCATTGCACGATAGTCTGCTTTACCGACTCAGCATTATTATTGCGTCGCAATGTCTACCGCAGAATGACATTCAACTATCCATTTAACATATCAGACCGAATTTAATATTTGACCCAGACAAACTTAAGCAGAATGCCATGGGACCGTACCAACTTGTGAGGGAGCGGGGTCACAACCAAATGTAGTTCATAAAAATTACTCCTGTTTTTTAAATTAGATTTACGTTTTTGTTATGAAAAAGATTCAAAAATAAAAGTATTTTGATTTACTTTTGTACGTATTTTCTCTTATTTCACTGCCATTGCACTTCATTTCCGAATGTTGCTACTACGGCCAGTATAGTGATATTTGTTAAGGATTTGAAAAAAAAATCTGAGATGAAGATATAAAAGACTTAACTGTACACTGCCATTTTCCTGTCGACGCACTGTACAAACTGATGCATGCGGTAAGTAACCTATTGCTCACCACCAGTCTCTCAAATCTCAATGTTCCACGAGTAAAATGGGATTGCGGACAAAAAGGGCTGGTGTAGTGAATTTGATGTTCGGTAAATTACTTTCAGTTCATGTGTGTTAGGTTAATAGGTTAGGTTATAAGATAGTTTTCCTTTGCACCAATCAATGTTGATCGTTGATGCTTCCTCTTCCGCAAGTGAAGAATTGTGAAATAGAAATGTTATAAACACATTATGTTGGGTTTCTAGGAGTTCCTCGTATGTGCGACGTGTTGTAGTCGGGTGCAGCTATATTCGAGGATATCTCATCAGAAGTATCTAATGTACGCGGAGTGCAGTAAACGAGTCGCCGAGAAAAGGATGCAAAACCCCAGTAAAGACACGACTGTGATTCTGAACGAGTTGTTGGCTGACGAAGTATGGCTTTCTCAGGTGAGTTGCCATTATTTTGACAATGTGAATAAATTATTATTAAGAGGGAACAGGGCGTGCGATTCTCCATACAAATGTATTCCCATTTTTTCTTCTTGAATAATGCCTTTTTTTGTTCATAAAATCAAGGTCTGCTATAAACACGTACCTGTCATTTTATTTTTTTCAGCAACTAATTAGTAAAGAAAATATGACCCTCTAAAATTACAAAAAATGCCCTCTTTTACCGCCTTGATTAGAGGACTACCTGACAAATTAGAAAAGTTTTTAACATAAAAAAAATTTATGGGAACCTAAACATACTCTTTCTTAATGTGTTAATGTAAAAAATAATTGAATATGAGCCTATTCAATTATGTTTTCGAGAAGAAAAAAGGGGAATACGAAACGTCGATCTCGTCAGAATTTTTGTGATAATTTCGGTCTGAGCTGCAGCTGTCCATATCACACACTACGGGGGCAGACTTAAGGTAAGGCGCCGGCAATAGTTTCTTCAAATTCCAATTTTTCAAATTCCTCGCAGGCCCCGTCCCCTCTTAAGTACTAGAAAAGAAAGAAAGAGATAATTTTTAGATTTGTTCAATTCTAGTTCATGACTTATTTTTAACCTAATAATATCCTAGCAGACAAACAATCTAAGAAATGATAGATAGACTGTGTGAAAGATGATATGGCTAGAAAGGGGTGTCTACCAAGATGACGACTCATAGAGACGTGTGGGAAAAAATACATGGTGGGATAAGGAGGGCAGGAGAATGTTGATGAATATCCTAGCAGACAAATCCATAAGGCTTGGCATTTGGATTAACGATGTTATTAATTAGAAAGATTATTAGGGTGTATCAGAATGTGCTATCCACCCTCTTGACATCGTTCTTAATACCTACATCATACTGCTGTTAAGAAGTGGCTCTTTCTATGTTAATCTGTCTATAGAATACGCGACATATATTCATGTTCTGTCAAAGAATATGCAGTCGCTCCATGTAAAATACTGGTATTCAGCTGCATACGGTTAGACTAGAAACCGACTCAAACATAGCTGGGAAAAGGCTCGGCAGTAGCCATATTGATTGATGATCGGTCAAAGTCGACCATTATTAAGCGTGATGAGGCCTACAGATAAATATCGCCATTTTTCAGCTGTTCCGAGACGTGCGACACTCGTGGGCGGAGGCGGAGGCGTGGGAGCGCAAGCTTCGGCACGCAATGACCCGACAAATGATTTAACGTTGGCGACACCTCGCGCGCCTGTGCAGCCTCTAGTAAATATCTTGTAAGGACAATATCTTCATTTCATTTTTATACAGGTGAAAACGTGCTGTATGTATGTAATTGTTTTATATTTAATTATAATTTTTAGCATTTAATTATAATGTTTCAAATTTAAACCTTGGCGGATCTTGTTCTAGTTTTAAACAAACCACAAAACACTGTTTACATCTTATTGAATTCATTGGCTGTTACTTAGTATTTATTGAAAATACTCCGGTGCCATTTAATGCTTGCTTTTCCTGAATCTGTTGACATTTACTGTGCTGGGAACATAATTTTATTTTCTGTGCTCATGTAAATGATTGTAATATTCATAAACCGAAGGCGGCCTTAGCTTACGAACATATCAATTAAGGGTTACCCTGATTGACCTGTAGCAAATTGTAAAACTAAATGACTGTAACCCCGTTGTTCGCTTAAGTCACTACACTTACTGGTTTTAGGTTATCGCTAGTATCCCCTTAAGACTGGGTTACGCGCCTCTTACTTTCGAGTGTGATATGATCATACGATAGGTGCATAAGTAAGAGCTAAGGATTATTTCCTCGAAAGCTATAAGATTACAATAACTACTACGATGTGTTATACAACTTAAAGAGAAATAATGCGCAATAAAACTATAATAAATAGTAAGTACATACATAGTATACAAGTTTCAGAAGTACAGCTGACATTACCCTGAATAGGGTCGTTAAGGTCGTCAATGCAGTAAAGTATATCTTGCTGGACTAATTTAAAAGTAGGTACTACATATTTGAACGAAGTTTACATCAACACAGACATATGAAAACATAGGTTATAGGTACTGACTCTTAACTTCCATGAACCAATAGACTAGATTAGACAGAGTAGACGACACATTCAAATAAGAGCTGATGAAAAGTTAATAATAAAAAAAAACAATTTCTTTTTGTGATATTCATTTATTTTAGGGCCTAATTACTGTAACTGCTAAATGTAAAAGGTTCATAAACTCGTTTTGTATGTATTGTTAATTTACAAGGGTTATATAATTAAAGAACATGATTTTATATAATTATTTTTATTACTCATTAAAACATATTATATTACATGAACAGAATATAAAGTTACTCTTTAGTTGACTTCTAAACTCAATAAAGGTTGTATATTTGTAGTCGCGTATTTACAACATGTCTAGAAGTATTCATGTCGATTCTCTAATACACCTACGATAGGTTCGTAACTTCAATTTTTTACGCTAATGGAAACGGACTTCTCATAATTTCATGTGAAGATGTAAGATCCTTCTATTATACACGTTTAAGCTCTCTCCGCACTCGCGGGCGCGGTCTCGAAATATCAAACACACAGCATAGTATGCAAGTGTTCATGTACGAAACGCAGGTGCGGCGAACCAAGTCCACCGCGCCCGCGCGCTCCTACGTGAACAAGCACTAAGTCCTAACCACACCGCGAATTAAACTAACTTAGTTTTAGTTACTTTTGCTGGCCGTGTGACCTGCGGCTTACGCGCAGCAATAGTATATTCATAGTAAACTGGAATTGGCAGATGGTCTGCAATTACTTGCTAATAACGTCGCTTAAGACTTCTGTATAAAGTGTTTCAATGTCGTTTTCTAGGTGACCAAATTACAGTTATCGACATGTATGCAGCTTGACTATATGAATAGATCTGACTTCCAAACTGCTACCTTTTATATGTAGGTGTATATCATTTCATTTTTTAAATGGTCTAATGTAGATAATATTAAACACAGCTCATAAGTAGCTACGCCATTAATAATTGCAACATTTTATCATATATTTTAAAGAAATGATCCATTGGTGAAAAACTATTCGTAATTGTAAAATGCCGTGATTACAATGTCACCTATCACAGTCTTAATGATCTCACCCTACGTTATCTATATGGGGCAATTAAGGACAATATATCTGGCTTAGTTAATCTACGGTCTGTTGTGATGTTCAAATTCGAAGTAACACATTCCTGGAACTTTTGTGTATTAAATTTCAATTTTTTTTTTTTATAAAATTACCCCTATACTTTTAAGTGATTACAATTTGGCACGACTGTTGTTATCTGCCGTATAATTTATAAATGAACAAAGTGTGAGGATATTATATTTCTATTTTTAAATATAAGTACACTATGAAAAGGTATTTTGTATAATTGCTTTAGGTTGTATAGGTTTTTAATAATATGACTACGTCAATGTAGTCGTATAGTAGTTATATAGCATTGTAAAAATAACAGGTTCTGTCTGGTAATTAAAGTTAAAGAGAACTTTATTTATTTTGTTCAGATTGGACAGGTATAGGTCTATTTGTTTTAATACCATTTCTTACTATAAGACATAACGGCAATTTTATCGAATAAAACCTATTACTAGCTAATGCGTTTGTTTTATTAATGTACTAGCTGCGTCCCGCGGTTTCACCCGCATAAGTTTCGACCCGTGGGAATATCGGGATAAAAAGTAGTCTATATGTCTAAATGTTAATCCAGGGTGTCAGCTACATCCATACCAAATTTTATCGAAACGGTCCAGCCGATTGAGCGTGTAGAAGTAACAAACATATAGGTGCAGCGCAGACGACAGACTATCCGTGACGGACTTTTTAGTCTGTGAAAATAGAACCTATGCAATTATATGCAGTAACGCACACGACGCGCAAAAAATCCGTGTACCCTAATTCGGGCAGACCGCACCGCGCCGCCGCGCCGCTCCGCAGTCTGTGAAAAAAATAGAACGTTTGGTTCAACGTGCGTCTCATACTTTTCAATAAAAAGAATATTTTTTGCCAGACACGTTCCTAACACGGTCATGGTATGATGCGTCGTAGTGGGCAGACTCCCTTAAGTTTCATTGATGTCCGCCAAGAACACAAAAAGCACGCAGGGCTTCATACATTTTGGTCATTGGCTTTTCTGATGGAAAACCCAATAACATTTTGCTATTGTACTTTTGGGTATCAAATCCAAGAATTTTTATATCATTGCAAATCCTGGGAATTGGTCACGTGCGTGAGGTAAGTTAGGAATGAATAAAATGTGTTTTAATTTTATAGAATACTTTTAATTTGCTTGCACACAGCCTCTATTGAGAACAATGTTAAGGAATATGTAAAAGCCTGGACAAGACAAACAAAAATAATTCAGGGGAACCAAATACCACAACATCTTTACATCTGATCAATTTGACGATAATAGCTCTATTTGAACGATAAATAATTACAAGCAAAATCAAGTAGAGCTATTCACGAATAGATCGGAACGTATTCTAGTTGCACTATTACATGCGTAATTAATGTGATATGGCCAGTTCAGTTTCCTAAAACGTAAAATGTCAACAGGTATAAGATAGGTATTAGGTAGGTATCGCGTACCTGTTCAATTCCAATATAATTAAAAAGAAAACTCAAAAAAGTTGCGCAGGAATAGTAGCAAAATTATAACTATATGTTGTTGAGATGAAACCTTTATAATAATAATATACTTTTGATGTTTTATGAGAAACAAATATGTATATAATATCTTAACACATTTATAATTACTATTTTAAAATCAACTGTATTAAAAGTACAAAGATCAATGTGATTTGGAAAAAGGTCCCAGTTGACAGTGTTTATTTAGTCAGTTGTGTGCACATCTCCTGTACTTATATTATCACGAGGACGAGGCACGCACGAGGTACTGAGCGATGGCGGCGGCCACCAGCGGCCTCTCGCACCGCGTCACTATCGTCACTTGCGTGACATAACTTATACAAGAATCTAGAATTACGTAAGTATTAATAACTGCATATATCATACATCTAAACTCAAGTAACTTATTTTTTATTCAGTTTCAAGTTTTAATATTTTACTTTTTTTTTATTATTTTTTTATTTATTTTTATACCATAATCTCTCGATTGTTACCACAGCGCGTTGTTGCCGGTGAAATCTGCCTTCCACGAATGAATTTGTCCATCATAATACATTTATATCGTGGTGATGCTGCTAATGCAACACACCGTCGAGATCCACATGAACTATTCAACTTTTTCCGGTTTACGGGTGTACTGTGGGCGAGGAGGCCGCGTCGCGCCGCGAGCTCCACCGCGAGGTCCCCCTCTGCCGCGGCCCTTGAAGCCGCCCTGGTAGCTCTGGTTATCGTTGTATCTGTCACGACCACCATTTTCATTCTGCTGGTGACTATCACCTGTGTCACCGTTGCCGTAGTAGCCATCGCGATCATCTCCTCCGCGACTTTGGTAGTTGTCTTTGTTATGTCTGTTCTGATATCCGTCGTACTGCCTGCTCTGGTAGCCGTCCTTCCCGGATCTTCCCTGGTAGTCACCGGGATGCCTACCGCGGTAGCCACCCTCTCCTTGTCTATTCTGGAATGCGCCGCGACCGCGATGTCCGTTCGGAGCGCCCCTAGCACCGCCTCCGCCGCGTCTCTCTCCGAATCGCCGGTACCTAGCTTGGCCGTCACCTTGTCCGTGAATTTTACGTTCTCCACCATCGTCACAATCGGGACTTCCTCCCTCCTTAATTTCATCATCATTTTTGTCGTCTGAGGGAGATAGGCCCGGGCGCTCGTCCATCATGGGCGGCGCGGGCTGCGCGCCGAGCGGCGGCGCCTGCATGGGGGCCAGATGGGCCTGCAGCGGCGCCACGTGCGCGTGCGCGGCCGGCACGCCCGGTAGCTGCACGCCGGGCGGGAAGCCGGCCAGCTCGGGATGCGGTGGGAAGTGCGGCTGCGGCGGCATGGGCAACGTGCCGGGCTCGGCCACGCGCCCGCCTGGAAGCTGGACGAAATGCTGGTTGGTGAAAGTCTGAGTTGGAATCGGCCCAGGCGGCGACGGCTGATTGGGGATCACTGGCGGTTGCGGCGTACCGACGGGGCTGTCTAACTCAGACTCTTGCAGGAAGAAGAAATTCTGAGATCCTATTACTTCAGCAATAGGTCTCTGTTGAGGATATTGCTGGGCGAAATACGCATGCTCGACCTCCTGCAACGTGATAGGCGGCAGCGGCCGGAGCGGGTAGGCAGGCGCGGGTACGACGGCCGGCGCGGGCGGCACGGGCAGCACGCCCGGCGGGTACGCGCCCGTCACCTCGGCCTCCACCTCGTTGTCCACCACTTCCACAGGCTCCATTTCCGGTACAGGAACATGACTCTCTTCTATCTCTGATGCTACAATATCTGCTGAACGGTCAAAGTACCCACTTTCGTGAACGGCGCTCACAATCTCCTTGATATGAGTATAAGTAGTGCCCAATATTTCTTTAGGCCTGGCATCAATGATAGCATACAAATGCTCAGCAGCTTTTGCAGTTTGAATATGGAATCCAGATTGACCTTCTTCATTTACCTCATGCTTGGGTGTAACTTCAGGGTACCTGAAAAATACATATGAATTTTGTAATTATGGAACACAACACTAGGGTAACTTTAGAGATTTATACCAGAATACCACTGGCACTGTATTATGATATTTTGAAGTGAAAAATTATTTAGGCGCACTTGGCGCTTTTTCTTAACAGAAACTTTTTAGAAACTAAACCATCATGCTCAGGTCGGTGACGATGCATCAGGTATACTCGGCTCCAGATGTAAGTTTATTTATTTATTTCCTTAGGGAAAACAAACAATTGTACATTATATATATTACATCTAAGATTACATTAGAAGTGAGTAAATGTACAATCCACAATGTTTCCACAGATTACCAAGGTTAATGATACAGTGAAGACACAATATTCAAGTTATAGAGACACAAAGAAGAGGACAGTAAGAAAATAAAGAGGCTTATTATATACTTATTTTAAACTAAAACAAATATGTAGTACTAAATACAATTAACTATGAAAACAAAAAAAAAAAAAAAATACACTAAACATCACGCAAATGTAGACTATTCACCAAATATTTCTTAAATTTTTGGCGATCTAAAGCAAATATATCCAAATCAACAAAATGTTCTTTGTAATTTTTAGCCAGTCTGTGGAGAGGCGCCTGTTCACCCGCGTTGGTACGACAAGGTGTCGTGGCAAAAAGTGGGTAAACGCGCGCCTCCCGTCGAGTAACTGTTCTGGGCACTACATAAAATATGTTACTAACTAGGTCTGAGCAGTCAATCTTGTTGTGCAACAGATCATGAAGCATCATGGTTTGAAGCAACAGACGCCTTCATTCCAAGTTAGAAGGTTAAACTTCTGTAGGGACTGAGTGTATGAAATACGTTCCAAATGACTTCTTATAACTGTATGTCTTTTTATTTAAACCAGCCCTCTATGATTTTCACTTGTATCATAAGCGCATTATTACAAATATTAATGTTATTTAGGTATCTGGAGCCTGTTAAAATTGTAAATGATAATTATTGTAATGTATTATAATTTAAAATGATACTTACAGATCATCTAGAATTTTGAGGTCCTCTTCCGTAAGCTTTGCTGCACCATTGACCCCATTGAGAAAGTCATCTCTAGCTTCTGCATTTCCCATTTGGTTGAGACAATCTAAAATAAGTAAAACTTCACGAATTTTGCTGGTTTCTGCTGCATACCGCACCCACGCATCCTGTATTAGAATAATTTATGACATATTATCAAGTGTCTTGTTTTATAGAATTCACAATTACAATTTATATAATATAATGCTTTTATTGTTGCTATGCTAATTTCATAAGACTGTTATGAAAATAAATGATGTACCTTTTTTGCTTGCTTTTTAGCCTCTCGCTCTGCAGAGGTAGCTATTGACGTGACTTGCTTAGACAGCTCCCTTGCAAACTCCAGTGTTTGAGCAACCTCATCATATTTAGCAACTGCCACTTTCTGATCACTATTCAGCTCTTTTCCAGCTTTTTGCAAGTCTCGATATGATGTCAGCTTGCTCTGTAACAAATTTAAAATTCCAGAAGCACTTAATAAAACTGTGTTTATCTAGATGCTATTTGCACTGATAAATATAGAAAATAATACTACATTTTACTCATAATTATCATCATCCTGTCTTTGCTTAGATTCCAGATAATTAAAACTGGCCTTCCACAAAAAGGAATATAAATATGTAAATAAACATTACTTCTTGTGTTTATGCCACTGCTGAAAAACTATTTTCTAACAGTTGTCATTATCATTAGAAAATTTGAGTGCATACTTATAATAATAAAGGGCTTATAGACATTCAACACCAGTATTTACATGTGTATCCAAACAAATAATAAAAAAAGTAATGCCTGAAACTAAGTATAACAGAGGTGGCTCTGTTCATTAAGTGTGCTAAAGGTATAAATCATTAATCAGTAATTGCACAACACTTCCAGTATTTGACCCAACTCCATGAAATAAAAAATCTATATAATTTTTCACATATGGTATGAGATGTGTTTTAAAAATGCAATATTATGTTCTCTCTTTCCAATTGTACTGTTATCACTACATAGTATAAAACAAAGTCGCTTTCTCTGTCCCTTTGTATGCTTAAATCTTTGAAACTACGCAACGGATTTTGATGCGGTTTTTTTTAATAGATAGAGTGATTCAAGAGGAAGGTTTATATGTATAATAATAATAATGTTTCCGTGCGAAGCCGGGGCGGGTCGCTAGTTAGATATAAGTTTGAAATATTAATATGTTCTCTAAATACAGTGGTCAAACATTTATAATCTTGATCAATTTGTGTTTATTTTACAAAAACAGAACTACAAAAATACTACTAATAGTAGCTTTACAAAGATTGCTTTTTACCCAAATGACTCGAAATTTAATAAACTGTACTAGTTTGTGGTTCAAAGCTATAATATACTAAACAAAATATATAAGTTTCTTAAGGGTATATCATACTAAACAACAGACCCCCCTATTATAATGTTTATAGCAATACAACCTTTTCTGTACCTTTAGACCTATATACAAACTAATTGAATTGATGGCCTCCAATGAGCTTATGATAGAAATGCTATGTTGTTATGAAGTTAGTATTACACAATGATAGAGGTTGATTATTTTAATCAAGTTTGCTAAATAGAAACATTGTTTATCATGTGCCTTACATAGCCAAACTGGTAAATGGTAATGCTGGTCGGTAATTCGAGGAATAGCCGTTCTCTAATACTTTAGTTTACATGAATTAGTAAAATGTAAACTTTAGGGCGTCATGGTTTATTGTATCGTCAACATACCATGAGCACATGTGTGAAAATGGCGTCAAGTCTGCGGCAAACGGCAATAATTTACGCTATGAGCGGGCAAAATGTATGCGGTCTTAGACCACGCCAAAAAATTATAAGCTTCGCATGAATAACAGCTTCTTGAAAAACGGAATCTTTATAATTAAATCGGTTCATAACTGTTGACTAATAGCATAGGTACATACCTTTCGTTTCTCCAAATTACGGATTTTGTGTTCAAGAATCGTCATAATTTGTCGTATTGGAGAATTGTCCATAGCCTCCGAAGAGGGTGGCTTCTCAGACTTCGCATTCGCAGCTGAAGGCATCCTTCACAGGCAACAACTCTTCCCGGATTGCGTATGGTGGTGGTTGAAGAGATAGAGATAGAATTTTCTATCTATCTTTATAACCACAAAACAACTGTCATTCCGAGATGAACGACGCAAGTCGTAAACGCATTTCTTTTGGCAGATTGGTACAACTGATGATATTATTTAGTCTGGTAACATTGAAAAATCATTATACATAACGGAGAAGGTATAGTGTGTCTCGTTATTATCAGCCATATTTAACTATTGTGGGCGTACAGTGGGTTATGTGTTGGTTATTGCGCAATAGAAAAACCGTTTGCAGTTCAAATAAGATTATAATTTCACGAACAATTTAGTCACACTAGCAAATTACACACAGTAGGTACACGACACAACCAGATACGGAACGCTGGACAGTTTCTGAGCACATGTTGTCCGTACGATGTCCAATCTCCAAGTCCAAAGTCCAAAGTGAGCTCCACATCGTTCTGTCGAGCTGTTTTCTAACCCCCACGGACTCAGGCTAGACTCTGTCAAGCGCCACCAGATGGCGCTAGCGTTCCGACTAGTCAAATGCATGACCGGATGCGACACGGCCATCCTGCGATGCACACGTCCTCGTGTGTAAATCTGTAAACAAACATACCCCGCAAAGTATCTCATAGCTCGGTCACTCCTGACCAAATATGGTACAGGCACAACAACAATGATAATTCGCACAAACTAAAAAAATTGCAGAGTTCAGAGTATTAATCATTATTTGATACCCAAATCTCAAGATCACAAACTAAATAATCAAGTAAACATGATAGAGCAGCTAATAAAACATCCTTAGAGCATCACAAAACACAGCAGGAATCTTATTCGTGGCCTGTGGCTTTTCACTAAGCCCCTACAACAAACCTCATGTTTGTTACTTTGAATTCCTCCTGAATTCCGAGTCCCACGGACTCTATGGTCTCTACAAGACCCCGACCAGCCGAACTAAGATTCACCACTATCACTCTACTTAATCTCTACTCTGTTTCATCAACAAGACTTACTTGGCTTTCCTCAAATTCGTCATTAATACTCTAATCCCTTGGCCTGTGCCATGACATATGCCTTAGCCTCATGAGCGTACTTGATTCAACCAGAGCCATGTAATCAAACTTTAATCAATCATAACAAAAAAACATCAACCAGAGCCATGTACCATCGTTATCTACATTACAACAATAATCTTTTTCACTAAGAGCCTTAGATACCTGGAAACCCACACACGAGTAAACCACTCTAACACCGAATCCAAAGAATGATGATTTCATGAAACAGTTATTCTTTGGACTTACGTGGTCTTAGAGAGTTGTGTTGATGACTTTAATGATTATAATTATGTGAACACATATTTCTTACGGCCGCGATTCATATATTAATCAACGTACAACATAATACTGACCAGCAAATTCCAAAAAACCTAAAAAAATTGAATTTCGCGGGCTACCCTGGCGCTTTCGCCTTAAGGCAACCACAGGATAGTTTGGTTAAGTCACAGAACACATATACTCCTAGGGGGATTAAGTAGTCAAGACCTCTCAAGGTCAACTATGAGATGCCATATATAGGAAAAAAAAGAAAAAAAGCGTACGCTGCCCGCACAGAGCATGTAACCTTTTAGCTGCCCACGACCCGCGCCCGGCGCCGCTCACCGCGCCCGCGTGCCCACTATGGACACTTCAAAGGAAGTTCATAATTATGATGTTTGAGTTCGCCTCGCCGCGCCCGCGCCCCAATGTGGCCAAACACTAAAGTACGTTTTTAATCCCAGAGACTAAGGCCGCATTCCAAATTAAGACAATATCGCTCACAGCGCTCATAGCAAAAATTTGATCACGATTATGACAGCTGAGAGCTGTCAAGAATTCGGAACGCTCGTGAACGCGCTCACAGTGCTTACTCAATGTCAAAACGATATTATTACAGTATTTCTTTGTATAAACACCACATTTCTTCTTCTTTGGTTAGATGGCGACTATCAGCCAAAAACACAATTTCGAAAATGCCACGTTAATTTAATTTAAAGATATGATGCAATTCAAAACAAAACATCCATTGACACATCCACACTGTCATTTTTGACAGCGTTCACGGTGATATTAATAAAAGGCATGATCGGCGTTATCGCAAGATGGCGCATGTCATGACGTCATCTATAACGATTCACGGGACATCGTTATCGCGCTCACGCTAATTCGGTGCGGATTTAATCATGCTCAAATCGATTATTTCCCAACTCGGAACGCAGAGTAATCTTTTGTGTTTGCGTTTTGACCTAAGGGTCCAGTTACCAGGTCAATAATTAAAAAAAAAATGTGTTTGCGTTTTTTTAGTATACACATATACAGAGTAATCTTTTGTGTTTGAGTTTTTTTGAGTACGTAAATATGTTCCTTGCTTATGCCTACAGCCTACCATAGACAAATATACCCTCAACCGGCTCAACCCTGTCAAGCCTTGTCAAGCCAACTGATTTGCGATTTTGCGCGGTTGGTACTCCAACTGACACTTCAGGAAAATTTTTGGAGGTTATTTTTCGACGGGTTTTGAAAGCGAAAGTTTGTTGTGCGATTAGAATTTTCTGTGCAACAATTTGAAATTCTATTCCGATATTGTATACTTGGCCCCGTCATGTCTTCAACCTTTAGGGTGAGCATTATTTCCTTAAAATACTACGTAAACATAGACATCCTTTACGCCGCTGATGTAAACTGTTTTCGATTTAAAATTACTACAATTGTACATATACACCCCTTACGACGACCGTCTGATCAAAATTTTATTACGGAGTAATACTACTAACTGTACGTTCTGGACTTCTGGACCCGTTTATTTTGGTTTCCTATTAAATTTTGTGTTACAGGTCAGCACTTTACCCACTTAATTAGTCCGAGCTACTCAGCTACAAGCTTACATATCTTACTTTGCTATGCAATAAAGTAACATAGCAGAGCTACCTATTAATGTCGATTTTGTACGAATTGATTTTTTTTATAAGTTTCTGATAATAATAAAAAAAGCCATAGCAATTTTTGTATTGGTATATTGTAAACAGCAGTGGTGGCCAAACGGTAACGGCCGCGACTTACGAGTTGTAGGTCGTAGGTTCGAACCCAGACAGGCGCTTTACTTTGTGTAAATTATTTCATCACCACTGCTCACAAAACGGTGAAGGAAAACATCGTGAGGAAACCGGCATGTCCTAGAACCAAAAATTCGAAGACATGTGACATCTACCAACCCGCACTGGGCCCGCGTGGTGGATTACGGCCCACTCCCTCTCACTGAGAGGAGGCCTGTGTCCCAGCAGTGGGAACATTATAGGCTGATGATGATGATGATGATATTGTAAACAATCATTGTTATAATATACCATTGGAACTAAATAAATCAATAAAATGTTGTCGGGTAAGTTCATCTTAAAAAGCAGTTCTAAACTAATAATTAGTTCCAATAAGTTATTGAAGGTTCTCAGTTCAAATGTGATTAATATGTATGGAGTCAATTTGCCATACCATATTTAAAAAGAAAGCTTTGATACATAATGTACTTAAAAATATAATAAATAATATAACTGTACTGCCCTAGAAATTCATCTACTTACTTTATCCAAAATTTTTGTTTGCAGATACCACATATGGTGCGGAAAGTCGTCGGAATTCAACAAACTGTTATTAGGCACAATTCCCAAAAATCCGAAAAAAGTTAGTATTATCAACCTCTAACTTTGTTGGTTCAGAAAAGGTCAAAGATAAAATTCTCATGTTCACACTATTCCTATGGTATAACATGAAATAACTTACAATTTGTGATATTGTAGGAAAGTAAAATCGGTCTCTTTAAAAAGTAGTTCATAGTGTGAACAGATGAATTTAATTTTAGATAATTGTTGAAATAAGTTCAGAACACAGTTATAACTATAAGTACTATAACTTACTATTTTTATAACCTCAATGTTTTTATTTTTTACAGCATTAAATGTAGTTACTTTACTGGGCAGAGTTGGTGCTGATCCACAGAAACGTGGTTCAGAGGAACATCCAGTAATAAACTTTCCACTAGCCACTCATTACAGTTACAAATATGAATCAGGTGACATGTTGCAAAGAACTGACTGGCACAGAATAAGTATTTTTAAGCCTGGACTTAGAGATACAGTATACAAATACTTAAAGAAAGGCCAAAGAGTGTACATAACTGGAAAACTGTCTTATGGAGAGGTCAAAATGGATGATGGTCAAGTTAGATCTGCTTCCACAATTATAGCAGATGATGTCATATTTTTCCAAAATGCGCCACCAGAACATTCATAGAATGGAAACTATTATTAACTGTTTATGTTTAATTAGATTTAAGAGCAATTTTATTGTATGTAGTCATAAAAACAAATAAAGAAGTCCTTTTGTAATGGTTGTTTTTTATCTTTAATTGATGTTATCTAGGTCCTATGTAAGTTATCTTTCTATTCTGAGGCATTTCGCAGATTGTGTACAATACAGTACTTACCTTACATACAGAGTTTAAAAAGTGTCATGACGCCTTTGCGTCTTTCTTTTTTATTGACTTAGGTCATTAAAAACCTAAATACAGATTAGGTCCTTACAAACTAAGCTTAAAGTTGCAGGTTCCGGGCTGTGTATGAATTTTTTTATTTGCATCGTGTTGTGTTTTCTGTATCGATTTATCGAATCCTCGCCTCGGCACGTGTTGATACCCCCGTCCTGTAATGTATTCAAAATACATGTCTGTAGATAAATTGTACCATATAATTATCTAAGTACTAAACGGTGTGTACCCAATGAAAATTGATTTTCACATCTCTTTTTTTTTTGTGAAATTTTATTATCTGTATTCTGAGGTCTCACCAGCTAAAAATATGGAGTAGGGTGTCAAAGAGAATCGTGTCGCAGTAATAGCCAGCAGCGATCAAAGCCGTTAGTGAGAGAATTCGCCGAAATCCTCTCAGCAAACAGAAAATCATGGCCATAGAAACGAAAATTCCAGCTAGGACCATGTCTCGCATCAAGAACAAAACCTAAACCTAAATTGGCGCTTATCGACGAAGTACTGGACATCGCTTGACGACTGCTTTACGCGGCATCAGTGTCACTAGAGCAAAGAAAAATCTTCACCGTACCTAGAGGAAAAATTCAACCGCCAAAATGACAGGATCTTATGCACACAGCTCTTAAGATAAGAAGCTTCTGAAAAGGTTTTCAAGGTGGAAAGAGGCCATCACCCGGCCTCGGTCATGGTTTGGTGGGGCGTGTCGTACGAGGTAGTCACTAAGCTTCATTTTTGTTAACAACAATATAAAAGTACTCTGTGGTTAACAAGGAGTAAAAATCAAAGCAGCTAACTACCAGCCTGATATTTTAGAGCCTGTGGTTAGCCATTAACAATAATAATCATTTTATTACTTATTTTTTATTATCAAGCAACTAAGGCCCATAGCCATTGACCCAAACGCTATTTTCCAATAAGCATTGGATATTTCAACAGGACTCTGTACCGGCACACAAAGCGGGAACCACGCAGCGTTGGCTAAAGGACCATTTACCCGATTTTATTGCTTTCGAAAATTGGCCCTCTGGAAGTTCCGACCTCAATCCATTGAAGTACCGACTATGGGTAGTTTAGAGGAGAAAGCCTGCTCGAAGCGTCGCCTTAATATTGAGTTATTCAAGCGTGATTTTGTGGCAGCAGCAGCAGCGATACCTCTAGAAACAGTGCGTGCGGGCGATAGACCGAATAGTCCCAGTCGCCCCCACATGGATTGCCACCATGTGGCAATTGGGAAAAAGAATTCCCAGTTGCCACCGGGTGGCGACTGGGAACTTATTGCCCCCACTTCAAATCGCTGTACATTGCGGCGTGGATCGCCAAACCACCTCATCGCTATGTCTTATGGGCCTACCACACGCACAAGCTTCACCACAGTTTTGCCTGCGCAAGCCGGTTTGTACACGGAACACCGATACAGTTTTACCAAACACACGCACGGTGTTCCGTGTACAAACCGGCTTGCGCAGGCAAAACTGTGGTGAAGCTTGTGCGTGTGGTAGGCCCATTACGGCCACGATGACGGGGTTGGCGGTCACATTTCCAATGTGGTTTTATTAGTAGGTTAGTGATATTTTTTTAGGGACATACAAACAAGATTTTCTTCATTGTACCTAGTTGCTTTTAATGTGGCTGGATAGATTGAAGAAGTGTGTCAAATCAAAGGGAGGACACTTAGAATGATTTTAACTTTTATTCTATAAAATAGGTAATAAAGAATATTTTCGTAAATTATTTTCTTTTAAATAATTATTTAGAGACTATTTTACGAGGGACAGACTTTATGGCTAGACTAGGTACTTCATTATGCGTTGAGGTAAATTTTTAGAGTTCCGTTTAGCTTAAACTTTTGAATGGTAGATTGTTTTTAAGGAGTCTTCTATGTACATATTAAAAATGACTTCTTATTTAATAGACTTATCCCTGCTACGCTGTATGCTGTAGATTAATACCTTTATTCATAAACGTTCCATAAAGTTAAATGCTGATTAGAGACTGTTTAACCCATACATTTTTGACGATGTCACACTTTATTCATCGTTTATAAATGAAACCCCATAATGTTCTGCCTCTGTTAGCAAGCTTTAATTATAATTACTTTCCAAAATGTAACAAAACCGGTTCAGTCGTTTTGCCGTTAAAACGTAACAGGCAGACACTCATAGTACATATTAGTTAATATGTATTCAAGTTTAACGTAAGTAGGTAGTGGGTGTTTTGGTTTGGTGTCGGCAGACTATTTAAAAGATTTGGTAGTTTGTTTGGGAGGTCATTAGTAAAATACTTTTTACACATAATATTATTTCTCATTTATTTAAAGTTATAATAAATCTGACACAATATTCAATTGTGAAACTTCATGTTTATTGTATTGTGTACATCAAGCTGGAAATGTTGGCATCCATGCCAAATACAAATAAATGTAAAAATACAAACCGAGTTGTAATAGAACTTACTGATATACTAGGTACTTTGATAAAGCTCCACTTTTTTGTTTTACAAATCATACATACACTCTCTTTACAGTCAGTTCCTTATTTTCTAACTAATTCAAAACTATATTAATATTTACAAAGACATCTTTACTCTATAACATCTAACTACCTACCTACATTGATAAAAGAGATCACAGAAAATTGTAGCTGGAAATCTTTGAGTAAAGTCCCTATCGTACTATATGTCTACCACTTTTATTTTATCACAGTGGGTGTGTTTTATTGATTTCAAGGCATTTTTTCAAAATATTTGACATTTTATTGTCTTTCTAAAATATAATAGATTCAATATATTTCTTTACAAACCAAAACGTAATTTTAATTTCAAAGCTGCCAAATACGATGTAATTTCGCATTTACGTGGTAGATGTCATAGTAACTACATTTCACATGCTACAATTGAAGGTTTGCCAAAAAGAACGAATGGAAGACGTTATATTATATATTTTATTATAATATTCTCAAAATTTTCAACCCTTTAAGTTCTTTCGGATTATTATTATCTTCTCTTTTCAGCAAATCTAAACAAAAATATAAAACACTCATAAAACTAATTAAATTACGCAAATGCATTAATCGAGTGCGAACTACGCACGTAACATATAGATAGATACAGAGTTGTGGCAACAATCTTCTGTAACTGCTAAATCTCAGTCAACAGTTACGTAAGTGATAGTCCATTGCACAAACCTTATAATAATTTCTATGACTTTAACATGAATAAACTCTTGTCCCTTTTGCTAACTATTTAGATAGATAATTGACACTATTAGGTATAAAAATCACTTGGCACAAAGGCATCATTAAGGTCCATACCCTGTTAAACTCCAATGACCATCCTAAATCCGTCAAAGTACTCTCAGTGATTGTTCATCAAGTACGTTAATATTTTTTTTAGAGGAAGACTTAAATATCCTTTCTGAGAGGAATTTGACTAGAATTTTAGTGGGTGGAGCTGATTGCATACTGAATATGCAGAAAATGCGTTTTGCACTGACGAGTGTCCCACGTTAAAAGTCTTTTGTAATCATTGTTCACATTTTTCACTTTTGAGATTGAGTGCGTAATGTTCATTGGCGTAGTCAGACTCTCGTTTAATCATCATGTTATCCCCAATGAGAGCACTGATGTGGTGTTTGTCATGCGGCTGCTGGACAGGGCTAGGGTCCGGCCGCGCACGTTTCCGCCATGGCTCCGAAGCTGCCATACTCAGGTCAGTAGGCATATCTTCGTCAACAGGTTCTTCGTCGCAACGTTCTTCTTTCATTTCCGTTTTCACGACTGCTTGAGGTACAACCCTCGTTGGACTCATTTGTTGTCGTAGCAGCGAAATATTTTTGATGTTCTTCAGTTCAGTTGGATTTCTTAAAAATCTGTAATAATAAATTGATATGAAAAAAAAAAAAAGTACAAACCACGCCAAAAACAAATGCTAGCGATCAGAGGGGCTATTCTCGCAATTTTAAGAACGTTCACAGTCTGATCTGTCTCAATCTGTCAGAAATACATCTAATTCCCCTACATTTTGTCAAGCTTTTGACATTTGTTTGTCTCCGAGATAAGACTGCGACTAGATTTTGAACGTTTTAAATTACGAGAATTGCTTTCTTATAATTTGAATTGAAATTTATACTTACTGGTAGCAATGCCTTTCGCCTTGCACTTTCCGCAGAATATTCACGCGGTAGTAATATCTTAATGCACGTGACATCTTATCGTAATTCATGGAAAGATGATTTTTCTGAATTCCCCATAGTTTTGCCAGTCCGGCAGGATCAACTATTTTAAAAACTCCAGTTTCTCGATTTTTCCATGCAATGTAGTTAGTGTACCGCTGCGAAGGGTCATTTAATAATTGTTGAAGGAAGTCCCAAAGTAATCTTCCATCTGAAAATAAAATTTAAATGAGTTTCGTGTGGAGAGTGTAAAGTCTATGCTGACAAAACACTTTTAGCTTTACGGTCGCAATGAAATTGTACTTAATGATCAATCACTTACTTGTATTCGATTCCGGCATATCGTTAGGGAAGAACTCTCTGTGTTGAGCTCGGTAATGTGAATGTTGTGGCCCTGGATGAGGCTGTGGTGCCGGGCTTACTAATGGGGCTTCTTTAGGAGAGCGTGGTTGTGGTGCGAATTGAGCTTCTTCGTCAGAATCAGAATGATTGCTTCCGGAACTGGCAGCTTGAGTTGTAGCTGGCATCGATGGTGCATAATTTGGTGCATAGTTAACTGCTTCTCCTCTTTGTGGGCTTCCTGAACTGTCTACTGATGGAGCTGGACTTAAGGTCACGGAATTGGGTTGAGCAGCAGCGGCAGCAGCAGCACTATGGAAATGATGAAAGCTGTCGACAGCCCATGTAGGAGTAGGCGGGTGTGAATGTGGGGAGGGTGGGTAAGGCGCGGCGCGCGCTGTGGGAGTCACTGGAGACGAAGGAACTCTTCCCAGTAATGCGGCATCGCGTACAAGCATTTGCAGCACATTATGTAGTACATCACCAGCACCGGGACAGCGCTCGCCCAAGTCATTTTTCGTTAAGAGGCACAAAGCCTTGCCTGAAAATAAAAAGGGTTTTTTTAAAATTAATTTGTTAATGTTTTGGTTAATACTAAAGAGTTAAAGACATAATAAATTGTATATTTACCATTCATTTGGAAGAGATCCATATCGAAGTTCGGCAAATCGAATTCTCTTTCGCACCATTTTAGAAAAACTGAAACATCATCTCTGGTCCATAATCTTGGTTCTGGGGGAAGACCCGCTGGCAGTTGGGCCTTGGTGTCACCGAGTGGTGAGGGTGGCGGCGGTGCCCACGGCAGTGGATACCGCCACAGTAACTCCGTAGGGCTAAATGGTAGCGGTAACCGCTCCATACTGGGCCCGGACGGCAGTTGGAGACTTACAACTTTCATCACGATTGTCTGTAACAACATGAAATTGGTTGTTTTATTAAAGTACATTACCATAAAAGCACAATACAAACAGCGTTTTGCTACCTAAATCATTTGAGATTTGACATAGAGTAGGAAATTAAATAAAGGCGATTCGAATACCGTTAACAAAGAGTTCAGCTATTTGATAACAGGTGGCGCCAGTGTCCGCTTCAATACGTAATACATTAGGCTTGCTTGAGTAGTTTTAGTTTCCTTCTTATCTTTACTGATGGCATCTTCTTATCTGCCATTATCATCGATACTACTGTCTTTATGTTTTTGAAGGAAGTGGATTTCCAATTTGATATTGAATCAGCAATAATGGTAAAGACTTTTTTTCATATACATAAGTATAAATAAAAAGGTTTTCAGTGAAGTATGGAGTTGTGGAATAATCGAATTACATATGCTGTTAGATAAGCAAAAGTAATGCTATTCAAATCAATATTTGTTTCTAGAGTTATTTTTTTTATTACATTTTATTGACAGCCTTTTCGTAAAATATCGATAACTCGTAGGTATGTATTACATAATTTATTCTTGTAAATGCGATTACGGATCTGCAATATATTGTGCAATATCAAATGTCTATCAGTTTATTTCGTGTATTTCTATTCAATTTGGAGACAAAAAGCCGGTATTTTTTTCCTGCATATGTTGTTAAGGCTCTCCTTTCCTATAATTATATCGTTTAAGTTTTGTAGATGAATAAAATCATATTACAATACATATTTTGATCAGGTACATCACCATTATCATTCAGCCGAAAGATGTCCACTACTGGACGTGGCCTCCTAGAAGTATCGACACATCGATTAGGTGCACACAGAAACCATTTCAATTTCAGCGTCTTCTATAGATAGCTATAGAAGACGCTGAAATTGAAATGGTTTCTGTCTTTTAATTTAAAGCAATAGTGCTTTAAATTAAAACTACACTACTTCGCAGGTTATCACAATCCGATAACCCAGACTTCTTCATATCCAAGTTTTGAGCAACTTTGGTTATCTAAAGTTGTTCTTGTAGATTTTCTGTATCTATTGCTTGTTGATTAAGGGAGAAAGTACATTTTTTGTTGATAGAATCTCATGTTCGTGGGAGGGCCGAGTGCCTATAGAGATTACAACATCTATTATAATAAATGTAAGACAAAATTAGAAGAAACAGAATTTTAGGACCCAGATAACTTAATTATTATCTGTTTGTTCCAGGCAGTAGTAAACTATTAACAACTTAAGATATTTATCATGCCATGCGTATCATGTATAATTGTTTACTTGTGACGCAAAGGATGAACGTTTTACTTAGGGAAGGTAGGTACAAACTTTATATCGTAAATCAAAAACACAACTTTACAATGACTTATCTAGGTCATTTGTTGTTTAAGCTCTGATTTGTTATTCCTCTTTAATTCTTTGTTGTATATTGTGAATTCAACAAGTTAAGACATAACATCACCCAATTTCCCAACTATACATTATACATTTTTGTATTCCTAAGACAATAACTGCTTTTTATTGGTTTCCTGTACTATAATAACTTCTTAAATGTAATCGACAAACAGCTCTTAATTGAAGCAGTTTTGACATAAGAATAATGTGCCGTATAGCTAGGATAATAGCACAATAACGTATTTAAATTTCTTGGAAGTTTAATTTGCTGCCGGATTCGGAGTTCGTATCTGGAGGTACTGTACAGTCATTTGCCTTATCGGGCGCGGTCGGAAATGCGTGAGTCCGCGATAGCGTGGTCTGCGATAAGCACCGCTACTTACCGGCTGAGCTGATCCGGAACTGGTTGCGTCGTCAAAATCCTTTAGGTAGACGGTAACTTGATAAATCAGCACATGTACATTGTCACAACACTAGTAGCACAGAATCCAGTGTTCACAGAGCACCAGGCACACGCGAAGCAGCAGCGGTCCCTCCAAACGTGTCGTGTTACGGCTCGCCGTAAACCAGCAGCGTATCTGAGGGATCGAGCTCGCAGACAAGCGTCGCGGGCAACTCTCCGGCGCGGACTGATGATGCGGTGGAGGCGCGGGCGGACGGACGCGCGCCAACCACTCCCCTCCCGCACGCCCGCTCGCCCCTCGCCACCTCACACATTGAGATAAAACTTCGGGAGCCAGACCAAGTCCCATTTTTTACTAAACGTACGAGCACTGTTTCCGCAAACCGTTATCGGGAGATTGGCGTTGACGGACGACGCGACGCCCCACGACCAGCACTTGTCGCAGCAAATCTTAAGTAATAACATTTATAATATTAAGGAACGAACGTTGGAATGGGATTATTATACGAGTGTGCCTCCTTAGGGCACGCGGAAGTGCTAGTTAGTGTGGTAGAATTACGTCAGCGCGCCAGTTTTTAATAACTCACAATATTTCCTTGTTTGTACAGTAATCGCAGAGCCACGAGTCTTGTTTTTTTTTTGATATGGATTTAATGCGTTTAATTTCCGGGGCATACGTAGACATTTTTTAATTACCAGAATTATTTTGATATTATATTAAAGAAGTAGGTAAGGTACCTAGGGGAAAGGGATACACTTGATATAAATAAATACCAGACAATTTAAACAATGGCGTTGATAAGAGTCCAAAAATATGATGTTATCGTAAGTACTTTAAGTAGTATAAGTTCATCGCCTATCTATTGGTATAACATAACACTAGGAACTCACGAATGTGATCTATCAAAGTGCAGTTCAAGATATCGTGACATTACTGAGACAAAGCACAGGAAACGTCTCAGCAAGCGGCCGGCAGTTTCCTGGTGCAGAGTGAGACAATATGAACGCCAACCGGTTTGAGTTGAGCTCATTCGACTCTGCTACGTGTGCATTATGTTTGTAAGCTCTGCGACACGCATAAAATTATTGAAACTATTTAGCGTTGTCTTTAAAGTAAACGTCATTTTATTGTGTAATCCAAAATTATTGTTAATAATTTTACTTACTTCTTTTTCGTTATATGCCATATTAGTAGTTTATCGAACGAAACAGTTAGTGGAGCACCCGGAGGGCAAAAGTCAATGTTGTATCGCCGTTAGATCGGCACCTATATTTTCGTGTATTCGTGTAGGTTGAGAATATTTTGTGTGTGCCCTGGCCGCCGTCCCACTACCGGTTCGAGACAGAAATATTCGGCAGCCAAGACGGAAGTGGCCTCGGAATCTTTACCTGTTGCTCCCTTCGCCCGCCCCGCTCCCTGCTCGTGTCGTCTCGCTCTAGCTCGTTGGTTGGTACGTTGGTGTTCTGGCGGCATGCAGACGTTCGTCGTGGAGTTATGTGCAGTAATTTAGAGAATAAAAGACCATGATGTTCGGTCATACGTGACCGTGACCGCAGAACTTGCTGCTACTTTCTTTGTTTTCTACATTCTAATGTTTCAAGTTTGGTATTACGTGATTACGTTTTACTTATCTGTCATTGTAACAACTATTATGTTTGTTACGTCTTGTTTATTTTTCTGTCCTTTGTTTTGGACTCTGGTGATCTTCAATGTTTGTGTCCAAACTTTAAAGACTGAGATTGGGATTTAAGTTCATTTCTCAAATAAGACAGTCGTAATTTCTACGTCACATTTAGCTTAAGATGAACATAGAGGACTCTCTACTTAATAAAAAAATGAGAAAGTGGATAGAATTCAAATGAAATCATACGAAATATATAAAGTGACAGTGACGAAAAATTAAATCATGGTAGAGAACAACTCTATTGATTGCGACCCAGGCGGAATGCGATGAACGCCGACTCAAATTCGAACACATGCGGAAGTACCTACCTACCCGAAATAAGTTCATTGCGTGAGCGCATGTTTTCGTCGGTCGCCGGAGGTACCTACCTACCTACCATGCAACATTTTCGCAGTTTTAAGTAAGTAGGTACTTACCTACATATATTTCACAATACCTACTGGACAAATTGGCACCTACTTGAGAGGCAATTATGTGAATATCGATCGATTAACTTTTTCATATTTTCGCTTCTAAAGGCGTCTGAAGCAAAATTGCTTTTTAAAGTTTAGTCCCAAAGTGTAAAATCCTTTTTAGACTAATGCAGCAGAAGTACTCACCACGGAAGTAGAAACGGAAATGAACTAACGGAAACGGAAGCTAAGATATGTATAAAAATAAATAAACATAATGTAATTATGGCACGTTTGCTGTACTACGAAAGAATAAATATTTTTATCATGAAGAATTCAGGGGTTCATAATATAAAAAGATGCCCCGATGTCTACACATGCTCGTACATTGACTAAATATTTTGGTGAGTTCCTACTGCGCACCAACACTTTTCGCCGCTATAAATAAATTAAGTTTTCCTGATTAAGGCCGCTCTCTCGAAAAAAGCTTGAAAAAAGCATGCAGATGAAGCCATTTTTTGTCGGCATTTACAGAGAAATTACATCTGAAAAAAATCCTTAGTAATCTTCATGATATAATACGTAATTTGGTTTAGCCATAATTTTTCTACCGGTATCACTTAATTTAAAAGAAAATCACCAAATCACCTCCAAATCATTGAGATGAAACCGTTTTACTCCTTCATTTTTTATCAAAAGAGTGTAAAAAAATATATCTACATCTTCGCAATACAAAGGAGAATAATTTGGTTTTGTTACTTTTTTAAAATATGTATTATTTTTATGATAATAAATTAAAAAGGCCTCTGATAAAGGACTGCGTCTACATCACCCCCGCACTCGTCCATAAATTTAGTGCGGGGCGCATCGTGTTGCTAGGTGGACGTATGTCGCGTTGCGAGAACTCCGCACTACGAAATAAAATCGTAAAATATTACTGCAAAAACAAAAAGTGTACCTACCCAAGCGGGGTTTTATGAAACTTATGCGCTGTCCATTACTCTGTGTACATAGGTACTGTTTATAAAATACCTACCTCATTCAAACGAAAGTCGTAAGTACTAGTAGTGAATGATCACAGAAGGTCCACGTCCACGAAATGATTCAGCCAATATTATAAATTTTACTTTTCGGTGCCTAAGTAAAGTCTATTATTCTGATGCGTTGCGATTATTTGTGACATATTGTGACACAAAACTGAAAATGCTCCTAAAGTAGGTATTAATTATGATTATAGGTTACGTACTTGCTAATAATTTGTCAATTTATTGATTACCTACCGGCGTAATTATTTTCAAATAAAAAAATCAAATCAAATCATTTATTTGCATAAAACAGGTTCAGTGGATGTTAAAAAAGGTCAAATGGTACACTGTTAATAACCATATAAGGTGTGCAAATATAAAACAAGAATGTTAACTGTTAATTTCACTATTCAATAAAGTACGGACGCCAAGCACATCAACCTACCCGAAACTGTCAAATTTTCGCAATCAACTTTGAACCTTATGCTTTAGTGATAAAGTTGAAAATCTATTAAAGAAATCTCACAGATTGTAGTAACTTGATGTGCTGGCGTCTGTACAATGTCATTGAAAAATTATCGTAAATACAGATCAGTCAACAAAATAAGGAATTAAAAATAATAATGTCATACAATAGTAAAAAGTAGTAGTTCAATAATATATATGTATATACAGGCTGGATTTTTTTAACCTCACCTAGAGGGCAAGTACTCTAAACACTGGAGATAGCAAATTTTACTCAAAGGAAAATCCCTTCATTAAAAAAAAAAACAAATCTGCAATCAAAGATGTTCGAAAATTCGCTTGCCGCTCTCGGGAATCGAACCGCCTAAAATCCGAAAAAATAATACCCTGTACTTTTATGGCATCAATCGATAGGGTCAATCATAAGGATCAAATCTCTCTATGGCAGATCGAAAGTCGAATACTTTTTACTCGACTTCTATCGTCGCGGGTGACATCAATCAATCAATTAAATCAGCCTATCGCAGACCGCGGGTGGCACAGACTACATAAAATTAGAAAAACAAATTGGTAGTCATGTTTTTTATTATAATTATCACTTATCATTACTATCCATGTGGGCTAAAGTGGGTCAATAATATTATTCAACTAATTAAATCAAATAAAAAAATCATTACCTATACGTAGTGAATCAATTAGTTCTACCAGAGAAGTTGAAGGTGATTCTGTTGATTTGGATGTGAATGTATTTTTTTTTACAAATTATGAACCTATATTTTTGTTTTACTTGTAAATATATGTATAACTGCATTCATTTTAGGAACAAGATGATTTGGGCATTCAAAAACTACGGTCTCTATTGGATGACATGGTGACTCACAAGCATCTTGTAAGGTCTGTCGAAGAACTTGAAGATTATTCAGCTGAATTTTAGTTATAATATATTTGTTTATAAAAACTATAACAAATAATATGACATACACTAGTGATAATTATACTACCTATACCTACCTACCTACCTACTTTACCTGCCTACCTATCTACCCTACCTTCCTATCTGCCTTACCCTAACTACCTACCTACCCTACCTACCTACCTACCCTACATACCTACCTACCTATCTACGTACATGCCTACCTACCCTTCTTCTCTTCATAGAAACCTTCCTAAGACTTCAACGAATATTTAAAAAAAAACCGAATTGGTCCAGCCATTCTTGAGTTTTGCGCTTAGCAGCACATTTAGACATTAATTTTAGTTAAAAAGATACATTAAGTTGTTTACCACATGGCAAGCCAGGCTGATTTATATTAAGGGTATAGCTTCTACTCACGGCCTCGAAAGCTTTTAACAATTTTATTCGTAACCATAGCCCGAAAAGTACATCCATATCAATAGATAATACCTAAATAAAACCAAAACTGGACCATTGTAAATACAGGGTGTCCCAGAACTCAACGTCAAGCCGAAACGGGGTGACAGGATTGATCATAACCATCACGAGAAAAATCTGAAAAAAAATCTATCCCATGCAGTTTGAAAATTATGGGCATTTTAAGAAAAACCTAGAATTTTGATCAAACTGTAACATTTTTCGGTTATTGTGGTTATTCTTTTTTATTTTTGTTCATTTGAACTTTGGAAACGTAATCCTAAATAACATTTCTAGAATCCCAATAAAAAATAATGACACAATTGCCTCAAGTTTCCGAGAATTGAGACTATTCGTTAAACTACGAATTTAAAATTTTCAAGATTCGTCGACTTTGATAGGCCCTCCTTTAAAAAAAATGTACTAGAGTGCCTTGGCAAGTGGCATTAAAAGTTGGTGCATTTAATCAGAATTCTAAAATGGTACAATACTTGTTAGTTCTATACAATAAAAAAGAGTAAAAAAATTAAAACCTCAAGTAACCCGATTTTTGCTATCTCAGTTAAAATGTTTTTGATTCGCACAAGCTCTAGGTAGGTTCTTAATTTTAAGGCAAAATGATGAGAGAGATGGATAGTGGGTATGTTTGCCATGAGTGAGCGAGACAGATAGTGACGCCACTTTTATTAAAGTGAAAAAAAGTTAGTAAAATAATGAAAAATCTTGATCTAGTTTAATTTAGGTTTGTTGGAATAAAAGTCAGATAGAGAAATAACGTTTTTTATTACAATAAATAAGCCCATTGAGAACGTAGCCGACCTGCGTGAACGCATTTCTCAAGCAGCTGAGGAGATCAACTCTTGAAGATATGCCCGACTAATAAGTAGATCTTTTTTAAGAAGATGTAGGGCTTGTATTGAGGCTGATGGTAAACAATGTTCAAACATTTATTGTAATAAAAATGTTATTTCTCTATCTGACTTTTATTCCAACAAACCTAAATTAAACTAGATCAAGATTTTTCATTATTTTACTAACTTTTTTCACTTTAATAAAAGTGGCGTCACTATCTGTCTCGCTCACTCATGGCAAACATACCCACTATCCATCTCTCTCATCATTTTGCCTTAAAATTAAGAACCTACCTAGAGCTTGTGCGAATCAAAAACATTTTAACTGAGATAGCAAAAATCGGGTTACTTGAGGTTTTAATTTTTTTACTCTTTTTTATTGTTTGGAACTAACAAGTATTGGACCATTTTAGAATTCTGATTAAACGCGCCAACTTTTAATACCACTTGCCAAGGCACTCTAGTACATTTTTTTTTAAAGGAGGGCCAATCAAAGTCGACGAATCTTGAAAATTTTAAATTCGTAGTTTAACGAATAGTCTCAATTCTCGGAAACTTGAGGCAATCGTGTCATTATTTTTTATTGGGATTCTAGAAATGTTATTTAGGATTACGTTTCCAAAGTTTAATTGAACAAAAATAAAAAAGAATAACCACAATAACCGAAAAATGGTACAGTTTGATCAAATTTCTAGGTTTTTCTTAAAATGCCCATAATTTTCAAACTGCATGGGATAGATTTTTTTTATATTTTTCTCGTGATGGTTATGATCAATCCTGTCACCCCGTTTCGGCTTGACGTTGAGTTCTGGGACATCCTGTATATGTGGTACACATAATTATTTAACTTTCACGATGACTTGACCTTCTGTGATTTCGATACTCTGTGACGAGACTAGGCGAGACAACCCGTGGTGGCGGCGCACACAACCGCACATTTTCTGTTACATGCGGGTAGCGGAGTGGCGCGGAGAAGGGGTCGTTAGCTCCGCCCAAATGCTCAAGGTTATCGGCATTAATACAGGCCTTAAGTTTTCCTGAAAGTTTGCTTGAAAAACAATTCTGGTAGATACGATAGATACAGTCGAAAAAATGAAAATATTTTTCCATTTTGATTGAATTAAAAATACAAACGTTAGTGTAGTAGGTAGTACCAAAACTTAGAGATGGAATTACAAAAATCATTACGAATACTTATTAATAGGAAATGAACGACATGAAATAGTTTAAGCCGGAAATTAATACACGCGGGAAGAGGAAATTGGACAGCGGCGGCCTACGGGCACCGGACGTGTAGGGGCGAGCGAGGGTGGAGCGGTGAGGGGAGACGCGCGAATCTCTGTCCCAACTTCCGATGATGGTCGCACCACGGAAAAGGCATTGGCTCTGCGGAAACGTCGCCGTATAACTAGGTACACTTACATGATGTAGCAACAAACTTGTTACCGTATACTTTGTTGTGTTGTGCCAAATGTATCTACAGACAAATTCTACCGGCTAAATATACGGTATTCGTTATATCTCGAACGTGGTTTTCCGAGGCACGGGGGTGTCACACCGCCAACTTCGAAATTCTGGGCTGTTACTGAGAAAATCCGTTGGTCCTGCGCCTGATCTCTCCGGTCGTGTCGGATTGCCGTCCCATCGGACTGTGAGAGTGAGTGCACAACCTGTGTCTGCGCCAAAGAGAATTTTATAGTCATTGGTCTGCGCAAACGGTGCACTATAATATTTCCCGCGTATATGGTTAGTTTTCGATGAGATTGACCGCCATGGCTGAAATTCGGTCGGGAGGACTATTATTATCTCTAAAAGTATTTTTCCTTCATTAATCACCGCTTCGTGAAAATCCGCTTAATAAATAAAGTACTTACGCTCCAGTAATTGGTACTTATCTAAGTATTGCCTTGCGTATGCGAGAAATTTGTCCGTTACCAAGGAAGGATAGGATCACTCTACGAGTACCTATGTACAAATTGCATGGCAGACAAAACGATTCGTGGGAAGTTAAAAAAATCGCTGAACTGGCCTTCATATCTATATATTTGTAATTGCTTTGTGTTGTTATACTTCGGAATCGGAACAGAATATACAATTAGTTCCCGTTTAATATAGTGCACGCGCGTGTACTTAATGTACGTACCTATTATTTGGAAACTTTGAAGTTTGCGTATCAGGTTGGTAGATATTAAATCTAAAATAAAAAGTTTTCGTTATTAGTAGTGTCAGATGTATTTTAAAAGAAAATCTATGCGGGAAAGTGTTGCAAAGAGACCGGAAGTCTGTGCCGGATACCGCACCATTTAAATTGCAGTCGTATGGAAATAGCGGCACTTCCTGCGAACTGACCCGGTTCAGATGTATTACTTCCATTCGACAGTATTGCTCAAGAATGTCACAATACTCATATTTTTATTAAATTGTACACATTTCGTTTGTATTGTTATTCACACAGCTGTACTATTCTTTCGGACTCGTCACAGATTTCATGGCTTTGTAATGAAATATTATACGTCCTATATTCTGATACTGAATCAGTCTTGAGTTGACGCGTAGATGAAATAATACTAGTAAAATAAAATGAGGTCGCACTAGAACGTTTTTGTCTTCTTTTTTCATACATTTTCTTCCGTAACAGCTGAATTTACTAATTATTTTTGTAAGGTGGGCCATTTAACTGTGACTACTCAATTCAAAACTTTTAGAAAAATACATAACTTTGGATTTGGTGGTTTAGGGGTCAGAAGAATCTTTTGGGTTCCAAAGATTCTTCTGTCTTTGTCTCGTTACTTTAATGATTTTTGGTAAGCAGCCAAGTTATGTAATTTGCATTTATATACCAAACTGGTTGTGCGGCATCTAGAGCTTGTAATCACGATAAATGATCGAGTGTTGCACCATCTGAAGCATTCATTGAGTCTCAACTCAACGCACTTCCGAGCGCTCGCTCGCAGACCGCGACCCCGATTCAACCGTCGTTGTTCTCGCATTACATAATCAGGTGCCACTCAGAACTAGGCAACGATGTCACACCGAAAAATTGCGCCACTTACTTGCCTTTAGAGTAGACCAGAACTTTGCGTTGTAACGTCTTGTTCTGGTTGGGTAATACATTTATAAATAACATTATAAATCAATATGGAAGTACCAGTAACTTTGTATTCAGAAAGTGGGGTGAACATAAATCTCCGTCCTTGCGTGTTGTCTAGGTTTAAATAAAAAAGCCTTATGTGGCTGATAAAAAATCCAGTGCTCGGAAATCCCGAAGTAAAGATACAGATGAGTAAAATAAAATAAAACAAAAAATTTTTTGACCCCAAATATTGGTGAGAAAAAATGGGGAATAAGTTTTAGAATGTGGTGTCTTTTAGCCGATTTCAACTGCAGGACTAGTTTAGGACTACGGTGGACAGGTCTTCACTGTATCTATGTATGTGATATGCTTATAAAATTGTGCAGCATTAAGTATTCGAAAATCCGTTGATGGTAATTGCAATATTACCTTTTAACCGTTCATTATGATAGTTTATGAGGAGCTGAACCCTAGGATTGTAAACAAGCGTTTATCTTGTCTACGACGATGTGTCAACTCGATTACCCACGGCTAGGTAGCTAGCAGTAGATGCTTTAAATTCGTGATTAAATATGGTAATTAACGTCAATGCATGATGGTTAATGATAAAGTCGTATTAGAATTAAATCGGTGGGTAGGTGCTTACAAAAAAATAAAACCGTGCTTGTGATTTCTGAAGCGGTTTTAATCGAAGAAAACCACTTTTGGCAACCGGTATTTTTAGAAGTAAGGTGGATTGATATTGATAGGATTATTCAATAATTATCATATCACACATCATCTGCCTAGCCTTTTCCCAACTATGTTGAGGTCGGCTTCCAGTCTAACCGGATGCAGTGAATACCAGAATTTTACATGGAGCGATTGCCTATCTGACCTCTACAACCCAGTTCCTGGGTAATACGATACCCCTTAATAAGACCGGTTATCAGACTTTCGGGCTTCTACCAAACATATCAATTGATCTGAATATAAGTCGTTAGGTAACTATTTAAACTGAAACTTTGTGAACCACCAGTAGATATTGTACAGTGAATATAAGCGAGGAAATCAGCAGGTTTATATGTTTTCGTTGATCAATGCGCATTGGCCCCCAAGAGTTCTAAAACAATACAGAAATAATAATAATAATATGTCCCATCATTAGTCAATGCTTGCATTATTTTAAAAATAGAAACTCGTTTCGTAAAATTCGTATTCCATGGTATTTACCCAGAAGACAACAGCCAGTACACATTTTCTGGGAAGTTGCTTCAAATATTGTAAAGTTAATAAAATTATTATAAATCTAAAGCATCCGTAATATCAACACGCAGTCCTTTTTCTTGTTCCAATCCTATAAAGATAATTAAATGCCGTTAAGAAATCATCAACTTCCGTCGACCTGAGCCGATGGCAACGCGCAGCAGTTTATGGTCACGCAACGAATACTTAAATGACTAAAGATTTAAAGCATCGTCTTTCTCGTATATTATTTAAGTAGCCCATGTCTAAGTATCCCATAAAACAGTACCTGTTGGGTAAAATGGTATTTAGTTTCTACTTAATTTTTTGGCTGCAATGAGGTCTAGCAACATAAAAATAAAACGTGCAGTATAATTCGTCCACATGGCTTTATTGATCCTGTCGATGTAACAACGCGAACTTGCCCTGAATGGACAATTAATCCCTGATTTTAACGAGTAACCCCCAGGGTGAGTCTCTGTGCGCACAAGTGTCACATGACAAAGCGACCCCTCCGTTCGTTTCGGATCGACGACGTGATCAAAAAACCGGGTTGGGAATGCATCCGTATGGATGAGGGCACATAACGCGGGCGGTATTTTGTAGGTAGCGTACGTTCGAAGTGTTCGAACACTAGTGATAACACTACTATATTATTTTTCATTCTTGGCTAACATGAAGTTATGTCATATAATTTTTTTACCATTCTCAAATCAATGTTACTGTGTACAAGTACTTATAATTTATAACACGTCCCCGTTTTCTGTTTTTGCCATTCAACGTTTAAAACAAGCTTGTAATAACGGGCAATATTTTGTAAACTTCGATAAGTGACGAGTAAAAGCAGGAAGTAAAAATTCCGTATTCGGAAAAATATTCGCTGTGTTTATGCTTTGGTGTTAAAACATGCTATGGTTTTCAGACAGAATCTATTAACTGTCGTGTGTAATAATAATATCATAATAACTACGAGTCGTAAAAAGTGTATCGTCTGGGGGCTCACTTGGTATGTCCCAATCAGGCCATGTGCGCGCGGTCCCACGCATAGTTGACGCACAAGTGTGCGCCAGCGCCACATATCGCTCCTAGTCCTACCTATAGCTGATATAGCTGCTTCCTATGTGTGAGTAAGTGAGCTGCTACTTCCTGGTACAGCCGCGAGACTCTTTATTTAAATTCTTCCTTTGTGTGCGTACGCAATATTATTTATATTCAGCTACTTCTACTCGCGGGATGGTACCTACACGAATATTATTACATTAAGCATGCGTGTGTGTAACGAGTCTCTTTAATCTTCATTGTACTTCCTGATTATGCGTCAGTGTGTGTGAGCCACTTGTTTGAATGCTAGGGCGACTTTATCTCAGTGAGGGACAAAGTGCAGAGTCCGATTACTTTAGGGCGGCGCATTATATTAATTTATCGATTATGCATTACGTAGCTCATTTATTATGGTTGCATTTTTTGCATGTGTTTTATGTTAATGACACATTTTGCAACTTCAACCGGCTGGAGTTTTGTCCTTTAGTGCAGAATAATAAGCATTACATTTGTGCGCCATGTGTAGCTACGGTTAATCCTCGCGTCTTTGGCTAGCTACTTACATCAAACAAAGAGCTGATGTTTATATTCACATTGGAAACAGGAAGCATAAAGTCCGCAATATGTCTCAAGCTTATGTACTGTTCTCGGTATGAAACAATACCAGTTCCGCTGTGTTTGCTAAACTGTACTCCTTTCAGGAAGTGGTCGCACTTTAATTGAGCTGCTTTAACCGTTGGCTGGGAACTGAATTGTTGCTTAGTGACTGAGCAACGTTACTATTATAAAAGGAAGTAGGTACTTAAAGGTGACTTAGCGTTGGCATTGGAACGGTATATCCTTGTATTTGGAAATTCGAGTGATTGCTTAAAGAAGTGTGATATATTTTAACATTGAAACATCGATGTCGTTTTTTTTTGTTGGGCGTCACTATAACAGCAAGTGGACAGATGCATCGCATAGCTAACAGTTTGCACAATTCGGAAGGGTCCGATCACAGTCAGAGAGGGAGCAGATCTATGAATTTTCACCGCTAAACCCCCTGTCGCTCACATCTGTCGCTTCTATGGACTGTAGATTAGATACAACGTCATTAATTGATTTAAGTTTAGGGAAAGGGTTAGGGCTTATTTTTGAATGTAATACGCACATGTTTTGTTTTAAATAAGGGTATTTCTAAAGATCTGAATAGGTTTCGCGAGCTCGTTGCACATTTGTTTCGGATTTTTCAATTACTGTCTTTGAAATTGGTTTTTAATTTCCTTCGAATTCAATTTCCGGATTTTAAATCCTTGATTGTCCATGACAGTGATGGCATTGCAGTCGGTAATGCAATTACACTGGTTACGCATGTTTACGTTCTGGAAGGAGGGATGCGGTAAGGGACGAACTTGTAAGGCATCGTGCAGTGTTAGTGCGATTTGACGTAATTTGCGTTATAGGTACCTATTATGCCCTACCTGTTGCTAGGAGATAAACTGAAGTGATTGTCAGTATTTCCACTAATGTGAGCGAATACCTTACAATTCCAAGGCAACAAAGAATTAATGCCCCTGTCTGTGGAAAACAAGTCTTGGTCTAGTAACAGTTTTTTGGAGACAAATTCTCTTTTATTTGGAAGATAGGTACTTGAATTTGGATAATATCGATGCCTTAGTTCACAATTGCACTAACTACGAAATTCAAATTTTTGAGGAGAGAGCTTTAAAGTTTTTAAAAGTTTAGACGAGAACAGTAGAAAATCCAAGTAAAATAACAAAAAAAATATGCATCTATTCACAAGACTAGTCCTTTTACTCCATCATATCTCAATATTGTAATATTAGTTTAAATGTTACCTTTTCAAAATGGCCAAATAAACATAAAACCCCCCATTTAATACATTTGTGCACTAAGATTGATTATGCTGTCCGGCATTAAGTGAAAAACTCAAAAATATTTAACAGCTTTACCAGGCTGGTTCAAGGTTCAAGAAGAAGGATAATAATGGTTATGGATATTGCATTAAATAGACAAAATAATAAACCAGTGATCCATATTCATAATGTTTATTTTTATTATAAAACACAAACAGTTAAATTATCCACAATCAAATAAAATAAATTTCAAAATCACAACAAAAAAATTAAAAGGAATATTTGTAAATATGTGAGCACCATGTATCTATCACATAATTGATTTACCTGTAATTGTTTATTTTTTAATTCTTTTAATTTTTTTTTTTGGGGTAGACTTCTTTTTTTCTTAGTGCATTCGTCTTCACATATAATTATATTATGTATACCAAACCTTGTAAAACATTTTAAAAGAGTAACGGTGGAGTTTCTTGCCCATTCTTCTCCATACGAAAACTACCTTTTGGAAGGGGCGACTAGAATCAATTCAATTTTACTGAAAGTTTTGACGTTCAAAAGTGCCTTTAATGTCGTGCCTATTTGAAATAAATGATTTGACTTTGACTTTGAGGCCAATCTTTAGCTATTTCACAAAACAATTAGTTTCTGAATCATTAAAATAAGATTTTTTATAAGAAAATTAATAAAGACAGTCTTCAATTTCAGGTAACAATTATTAATTTTTACTAATTGGTAATTAAATATTGAATCAAATCTTAAATTTCTTCAACAATGGACTCTTAATCTGGATCATCATCAGACGATTCAGTGTCATCACAATTATTGTTCACAATAGCCGCAGAAGTGGATGGAATATCTTTGTAATAGTGCTCATATTCGGGTGGTATAAAAGTTCTTAATACACTTGTACAATTCGGACTATTTATCTCAAAACGGTTTAATGTATCATTTTGTACACTTAAAAAATTGCCAAGCCCCTTCCAGTAAAAGTACAGACGCCAGCACATCAACCTACCCGAAACTGTCAGATTTCCCCAATCAACTTTGAACCTTATACTTTAGTGATAAAGTTGTAAATCTATTAAAGTTTGACAGATTGTAGTAACGTGATGTGCTGGCGTCTGTACTTAGCACACTTGTGCATCAAACTTTCTTGATCCTTTTGTATGTACTACCAACACATAATACACTATTGTAGCACTGCTAAAAAGTATGGGCAGATGTTACAAATGTATATAATACGTTTGTGTTTTGAAATTTCCTGCAGTTGAGAAACTTAAAATCAGTTAAAGTATATCTTAATTGGTTTTACAAAAATAAATACCATTAGTATAATACCACATTCATGGAATATTAAACGAACTCATTTAATACAACTGTGACCCACGTTTTTGGTAGAAAGAGACGGAATAACGGTATTTCGATGCGCGGAAACGAAAGAGCATGAAATTTAGTGTATTTGGCATTAAAAAAGTAAAAATTGAAAATTTTGTAGTTAGTGCAATTGTGAACTAAGGCATCGATATGTTGAAATGAGTAGGTACTTACCTATCTTAAATAAAGTATCACGCATAGCCATGTAGGTAGGTTTTAACTTAAACCTAACATCAAAAACACCTTGAAAATATTTTGACACAACCAAATAAATCATTAAGGCTCCTTCAAACAGGCGCGACACGCGATAAAATCGTGCGCGACACAAAGGTACCGCAAGTCGCGCAACGAGCGGTGCCTTTGTGTCGCGCGTCGCGCCTGTTTGCAAGAGCCTTTCTTTAGTAGAGATAGTAAGAGCCTGAAATTGTGAACCTATAATCTGTATCCATTAGGTTAACGTTGGTATGATCTGTTAATGTTAAAATCTTGTCGATTGGTCGTAAGGTTGTATAGACGCAAGACCAAAACGTCATAAGTACATATGTCTATTATAAAGTATATTATATAATAAATAAATAACAAACAGGGCAAGTTAAATAAATCCGTTTAAAATATAACAACATAAAGTTTGATCAACCTCGTAATTTCGACGATGGCACTTGTAAATCAAACGCGACACCTTACTCCGAACTCCGGAGAGCGTGAGAAGAAGGGCAAGTTCAGCCCCTCGTTAAGATACACACACAGGTGTAAACATTGTTCTGATACCGCCCCGCGACCCTTAAACCTTTTCAACGAGGAAGCTAAGGTAATACCTACCTGGGAGCAAGTTGCTTTCATAATTCGTTTTGATTTGAACAGGGTCTGAATAAAATCAGGATTTTTATTTTAGTTCAAATTGGTTAGACTTGCATCTCTGGCTTATAATTTGGCCTGGCTGGCTTTTGGCCGTATAGTACTTATAGCAGCAGAACAACGAAAAAAATAACGACTCATGTCAGCAGACATAGTAGGTATCCAATAAAGATCTGCAACAAACTTACCTACACATATGTATGTCTTGTATGTTTGCATGAATTCATTGGGTAGGTAACAAGTTGATAATGTTTTCATCTCTGTCTCGCATCTTACTAGCTTCGGATGTCTCTTTTATTACATCGCTTCCTATTACGCGTCGCTAGATGTTGCGCTCACGCACTCTCAGAACGGACATAGACTAATCATTGTTTTAATGTAGATGGGAATCGTTACTTATAAGTGGGATTTAAATTGCTATAAAGCGGTACCTACTTGAAAATATATCGAATAATGGTTGGTTATTACCTTTTTGAAAGTCGTGGATAATCACATAGATAGGTACAAAGTTCATCTATATTTTGGATAGCGTCGCAAGTCTACGAGTGCAAAGCGTAGCGCTGACGCTACAGACTTAAAAAAAAATCGGTTGTCTGTAAAGTCGGTTTACTGACGATGGTTGAACGTGACAACGTCATAAGAAAATACTGATGGAATAGTTGCATTGCATTTGTTAATATTCGCTTGCACTTCAAGTCGCCATGGAACGCTACAGAGCAAGGCCGCGAGGTAACGCTACATGAGTCATGTTTTTTCGTGAGTGCAGCCAGCTTCATCGATTTATTAGACGTTGTCACGTCAAAAAATCTTTTACTTAGATAACTTTATAGCCTGCGTAGCTCGGTTAAGAAACATCCTTCTTATTACAGCAACTGTTCGTAATGCAATTATTATGCCAGTTCTGTATTGTATTAGAAGTTGTTGGATTATTGTTCATTCTATTGTGCGTTACCTATGTTTTGACGTGACAACGTCTAATAAATCGATGAAGCTGGCTGCACTCACGAAAAAACATGACTCATGTAGCGTTACCTCGCGGCCTCGCTCTGTAGCGTGGAGGCGTTCCATGGCGGCTTGAAGTGCAAGCGAATATTAACAAATGCAATGCAACTATTCCATCAGTATTTTCTTATGACGTTGTCACGTTCAACTATCGTCAGTAAACCGACTTTACAGACAACCAATTTTTTTTACCACAGAATGCCGTATCATCTTAAAGTTCCTTAATTTCATTAGCATTATTTTCAGATTTTTAATTCAAATATTGATGTACTACCTAGTTGGATTAAAATAATTGAATTGGTTGGTTGTTGGTGAATTGGTTCGCCATACAGCAGCTGTCAATTCAACATCAGCATACAATAACGTTAACTAGTTAACGCTCAATTGCCATTTTCGTATGTTTTTTCTTAACGGGTCAATATAAGTAGAAATCGATTACTACTATTAAAAACCAATTTCAATTTACCAAATTGATTAAAAGTAACGAGGTGTCGTTTAATAACAGTTAGATCACGTGCTTGTCTAGTAATGTATTTATTTCAGTGTTTCTGCCTAGAGCAAACGTGGCGATCAATGCTCATACCTTCTGTGTATAAGAAGATGCCTTTGCCCTGGAGTGGGACAATGACTGACCGGTATTCTTATTGAAGTGAATACTTCTTTAGGCATTTTTTGAGGTGGTAAATAACCATTGAACTCGCGCCACTGTTACCGGTAAGCGACACCGCGCGTGTTTTGTTTCTAAGACGATTAAAAAAATACCCGCTTCGGATGTGTTCGGCTGTCCTCGGGATGTACTCGGTTTTAATGTATATCCGATGTCAGTGAGTAATGGCAAAGTATTCTGCTTGTGTTTTGTTTTCACTCCTGTCGGCACTCCCGGAGTGCCACTTTTTGTGTTTCCAATCATCTCTAATGTCGTTTAGAAGTAGATCAGATTTTCTGTCTTACTTCATCCGTATTCCCAGGATTATACCTACTAATCCACGAATCCTATAGTTGTTTCCGTGTCATAGATATAAAAGTTTATTTCTGTCAAATTAAAGTATATTTTAGAATCTTGTTGCTGGCACACGCGCTTCACCGAGAGCCCATAAATTGATCAACCCTAATTTCATTAAGTAAAAACTCCCCATCCAATATGGATGTAGTAAATATGCATATCAAATTATATGATTAGAACTGTGGCTTAGTCTAAATTATGTTTATTGATCAGAATAAAGTATTATTCGAACATGTTATAGCCAGAAAGCCTTCGTGCTGAATTTAATTGAATGTACCTCGAAAAATGTCTACCTATACAGCGTAATTTCACAATTTCATTCATTTTACCTAAAGAGGAAAATTTCATTTCAGTTGGAATTAACAAAGAACGATGTTATGAATACGTGTCACATCACCCGTGAAACCCCAGCTTTGTCCAGAGTGTGAAAGGGTTCACTCATTAGGAAGATTGCAAGGGCGCGGAGCGATGCAAAACACTGTCTATGCGTGGCTGCGCTCCCGCATTGTCTATGCCTAGTACTCTACTGTTTCTAACGCTACATCGTAGCTTTTGCTCAGGAAGTTTATATTTCTCAGCATAAAAGAAACGAGGCTGTATTGTAGGATAAAAGAAAGTGCATTCGGGGTTAGACAGATTCAACGACTATAAATGGGATGATATACCTGGCTGTCCATTACTGAAATTACTGTTGCTGTCTCATAATAACAAGGTTTTAGCATAACTCTAAAAAGCGTTAATTTTATTAAGTAGGTAGGTAATGTAGGTATCAGCTATGTAGGAAAAACAGGAACGCGCGCCGTCGAACTACATAACACTTCTAATAAGTTTGTGAGGACTTTCGGTCAGTGGGTCGTCTTAGAGGCGGTTCATATTTTATGACGTCAATGAAATAATTTGGACTAAGTTTTATGTTAAAATGCTTTTTTACAATGAATACTATAGGAGTAATAATTACACCTACTAGTTACTTCTACCTACATTCTTAATGTTAAATAATTATGTACAGTCGAGTCAGTGTATGGCGC
Source organism: Luperina testacea (assembly GCA_927399505.1). Lineage (NCBI taxonomy): Eukaryota > Metazoa > Arthropoda > Insecta > Lepidoptera > Noctuidae > Luperina > Luperina testacea. The sequence goes on from OV656762.1 coordinate 13,176,136, forward strand.
CGGCGCAACCAAATCAAGATGGCATCGAGCAGGAAGTGAAGTAGGAAAACGTTCTAGCGTCATCCAAGGTCGACTACGCGACGAGCTACATCCACCACGCTCGCTATTAGCGGCACCTGACAAACCTCCATTGTTTTGTAATTAGTTAAGTTTCGGTATATATCAGAATATATGTACCTACAAAAGATTTTGCCTGATTACAATTGTATTGACTTCCCAAGAATTTGCATGTAGAAGGCTGGCCAATTGCGATTAGGTAAGTACCTACCTACGTAAATACGTACTATACAATTTGGTAGTCTTATTTAGTCAGTATGAGGATGTTTAACCTTTTCTTATTTTTATCTTTTGAATTTAGAAATGGACCTATTTTTCTGCGATCAATTACATCGCCCATCCCACTTATTGCTTGCTTTACACTTTTGATGTATTATCCGATCTCTTGTGAATATTTGCACTATTTATAACGTTCTCATAATATGTGTGCAATCCGTACTTTTATTCTTTTCAATAGCAGGTAAGGTTTGCGGTACACAATGGGAACGAATTTCGTTCAGCTAAAATATTAACTTTCATACAAAGGGATACATTATACTTCCAAGTATGAGCACTTCTTCACTTCCGAACAATACCTTGAACGGGAAACGAAATGGTAAACAGTGGTTCTTTCCCAGTTCCATCGCATCGTGTGGTGACCATACGACTGTTGTTCTATTCTTTGCGATGTGTATGGAATGTTCCCATTTGAGGATATAGCATAATAATTCAATCTACATAGGTTCTGTTTATTTGTGATTGTGATTTGGGGAATTGTAAAGAACACTGTTTAGTACTTATATCAGTTTCAGCGGCACTTTTAGTACCACTGTTTTTTTTTAGTATAGTGTTTTATTGTGGCACTTTTTGCTTTACTTCTGTACCTACAAACATTTAAATACATATTAGCATTAGCTTGGTAGAAGCATATGATATTTTAGAAAGATCGTTGTAGTCTGGAACCGGAAGCTTACGTAGATTTTTTGGTATTCCATAAAATAATTCTTAGTCATGCCAGTAAGCCAATATGTAGGCACGTGACTATTTTATTTTTCATTATATATTATGTTTATAAGTTGCTTATATTCTTCTAACGGCTGCAAGTACATACCTACACAAAACTCAAGTAGTCAGTAATGTTCTATTAAAAGCCTTTTCGTGGAAAGTGTGCAAACCAAAGCTTTAAATAGGATATTGAGAGGTCTATTCACTTACAAAACCATGGAAGAAGCGAGGAAATAAAAGGTTCGAGAGCTTTACAACCATTTTATTATTTGTACAAATACAAAAGATCCGTTCGAAATGTTAGGAATTCCTCTTAGTTAAAGCACATTGTTTATTAGACGCCGGCGTTAGATTATAAGCTCTAAAGTTTAGAGCTTATAAAGCTGTTAAATTGTTTAGAGTCTAAACAATTTAACAGAAGCCTATCGCTTGGGATGAAGTAGGTAAGCCCGATCTTGATCTTTTTGTCATACTCCGAGACGAAGAGGAGTTTTATAGTTTACAAGAAACTTTGTTTACCTCTCTGTGGTTTTGATATTTGCGGCCACTAAAAACTTTTAGATGTTCTCTTTATTTGAAATATTGATTTCGTGAAATAAGATTTTATTTTTGTAGGAATCCAAACTTAAGGTGTTCTTATGACAATGACGTCATCATTTCTACTGTTTCTTACCTAAATTATTTAACTTCTGTGCTACGAATTTTCTTTTGTTTTCTTGATATAGTTAAGTTACTTTTTTCCTTTCAACTTATCTATAAGAACAAAAGAATGGAAACATTTAGAATAAACATAAAACGGGAACTGAAAAAGATATCGATTAGAGGTACCTATAAGAACCACTACCTAAATTCCACTCAACCTAAACCAATATTTTTTCTGTAGCATCTACAGTAATTATAATGATCCGATCAGATATGAAATGAGATGGGTACAACTACACTTTATAACGAGTCTTTTGCCGACGCATTGTCTGCTCGCTCCACCACATCCCAAAAGGATTCCTGTTCGTTATAATTCCGGCCAGCATTTACATAAAAATTGTGATCGTTATCTTCGTGAACAGGTCGGATTCTTTTTTTCTAAGTGCATCATTTATTATCTTTAAGGGCACAAAAAATGATAGGGTCTCTAAGGCGCCGCGGTGTCCCTTCTAGGAAACGGCCTCGGATTTGTTTGACACTCGTCTGTGAGATATACGGCCAGTGGACTGGCTGGTTCGATGAATCCGGACACTTGCGATGGTTTGGACATCGGCGGGGACAAAGAGGTGTGAATTCACAACTTAACGATTTTGCAAGGAGCACTTAAGAAATAGATCATAGATATGGACGTAAAGATTTTAGATGATAGCGCTGATGAATGTGTTTGATGTTGATGATTATGTATTTTGAATCAAACTTAAGAGACTCATAATCAACACGTACCTACTAAATAAAAAGTTTTCGAGCTCAAACTTAGGTACTTATTTGCAAAAAAAGTAACTACTAAACAAATCAATGTTTTTGTTAAGTATTTCTTTTTTTGGTTGATTTTTTAGCTCTATGCCTGTGTTGTAATCAATTGTTCTGGTTTTTGCACGTAACTGTTCCTGTAATCGAGGATTACCTCTCCAGGTATAAAATGAAAGGGTTGTATAAAAAGCCTCCATTTCACGCTTACTGCTCGTCATTATCTGACATGATACTACCTCCAAGATGATGGATCAAAGATTTCTTATAATGTTCAACGGTCGTTGCGCAATTTCCCACAGCATCTCAAGAGCAAATACCTTCTATTGAGTCAGGATACAATGGCAGGGCAAGAGTCAGGTAAAGCGCCTCGCGCTGCGGGGTTCCAGCGCAGAAGTTTTATATTTCCGCTTCTTTGTCATGTCTTTGGGCCAATTAATAATAATTTCTCTGGATGACCGAAGTCATTGTTAAACCATCGTGCCGCACCTACGTCCCATTCAAATGGCGAAGATTGATGAACTCCCTGCAATTGTCACATTTTTACGTTTATAGACTGTTTTTGCTTTACATCTACTGAATGACTTTGCGCTATCGCATTTGTTGTTAGTGTGGGAGAGAAATGAGTCTTTCGTATCTATCAAGTAACGTTTGATAATGTAAATAGTGGAGTAAACTACTAACTAAAGAAATGTTTCTTGTGTAGGTGTGATAAGATATCATGTCAAAAATCACTTATTTTCATGCTGTACGTTCCGTTTGACGTCAATTGGAACTAATAACATGACTATTGTGTTCAAATTAAGCTATATATTTGAATAAATTAACATTTGAGTTCTAATTGTTGCTTTGCGTAATGCATTTATTTCTTTTCAAAAGTTATTAATGGCGCTATATAAAATCATGGCCTCTCAAATTGTTCTTTTCCCGCCGACCCCCACAAAATCAATATTTTTCAACGCCTGGTGCCAATGGGCGCTTATCATTCAAACCGTTGTTGGATTAATTAAAGTATAGCAATTACGTTTGGCATACCTAGTAACGTTTTGGAGCCGAAAGAACAAGGTGGAATTTTCTTCTCCTGGAATGATCCCCATTTTTGATGGAGGAACTTCAGAGCTTCAGACTTTTGACGATTGCGCTTTTTGTCATAATAAATATTCTTACGAAATGGAGTATTAACAAGGTCTGTATGAAAAAAAAATCCGCGCCACATTCCGTAAATACGTAGATATTATTTCGCCTTTTGTTCTTTAGTTTGTCTGCTCGTCTCAGTATTTCCTGTTCGCAAAATTAAATTCAAATATGTATATGCATACTTTTTGTCGACCAGTTACGACCGGGCAGCAGTGGCTGAGCTCGCCGAGACGATGTATACCAATAAAAAAAGTCTTACAAGTTCTTTTAAGACATTACATAGTATTTGCGAGTACTTCCTGGACCCACTTCATGTCCTTATAAATTAATATTTATGCGGTATTAATAAATACTACCCGTTTCAGGAGATTTAGCATTGTCTTGCGTGGGTTTATAAGCACATACTTGGGTAGTTAGGTACTTGCTCTATTATAATAATAATTGATGACGAAACTAATTTTCCAGAATTAGTATTGTTCTCGTGTCTCATTAGTAAAACACTGAGAATATTTATTTGTTTATTGCACAACTTTTCAAGTCCTGTAGACCGTACGTTACTATTGAAATCTCTCCACCGAATTTACCTTGTTTTAAGAAACTCAAATAATATCAGAATTAGAAACGATTATTAACTCGACGAACGATTCCATATTCACCTAATATTTTATTAGTGGTCTGTTGTTTGGCGGGAATAATGGTGAGCAAATCGTTTTTCCGGGAAATGATCATCGATATAATTATTATTCCGTCAATGTTTTTTTCTTTACTTACATCACATTTCTCAAAAGTTTTCCTAGTTATTTAATGTACGACAAGATGAATAGTTTCGATCAATTATGATTATATAGTTAGCTACTCTGGAATGTATTTTATGTACCTAATTTGTTACAGTTAGGATGATATATATAGAGTTGACTGATAAACACGTTACGCAATTTTGGCCTCTCTTGCTCTTTAAAAATAGTTTGGTAGTTAATCTAATTAATTTGTTATCCTTACCTGTACTTCGCATGGAAATAGTGATTATTTTATCTTTTTACACAGTTTTTATAAAAGAATTAGATAATGTACGATAAGAATAGGTACTAAGTTGCCATCATTAAATACAAATTCAATATGATTTCGCACAACCGTTTAATCAGATACGGCTGTTGTCAGTTGTTCTTATGTTGGATTCGGAGTCGTGATTAAAATAATGAAGTGTCACCATTATGAAATATTAAGTAGGTATATTTATTTGTATTCGTAGGTACTGGAAGTAGATGAAAAACCTGACACGGAGCAAATACTCAAGAAAGTAATAAACCTATTTATGGCTACCTAACTTTTCTTGCTTGTTACATAATAATATGTTGAATGTTCAAAATCTCGTTAGAATTTTCTTAGTTTTTCACACAATAAAAATGATTGGTGTAAAAGGTGTAAAATATTGGAATGAAAGACCCTAATTTCATCTAGTGAAAAAAGCTGATCACCTGCAGGTCAGATATTCGGCAAGTGTCCACGTAAAGCCAACAGAACAGAACAGTGTTGACCATCCCATTAGTTATAGATATCTAATACGGTATAATTGTCTGTCCGGGTGCACGTGCTATTTACCCAAATAGAATATAAAATTGACTCGTCCAACAGGCCGCGACGTTGTCTGCGCGGGCGCCGATGCCGCTCGCTTCCAGTCCGCTTGATAAGTGTCACTTGGGGAACTAGCGGTCCACCTTGCACTCTACTTGTGATTTTAATTATGTTTTATTGGCACTCTACTTGGTATGTCGGTGTGCCGCCATGTTGGTACCGAGCTATATGCTCGTCTACTAAAGCTGTTATTAGCAAGAATTCCCGTTGTTGATCAAGAGACAGATACTTCAAATTATAGTCGACATTAATTTATTTCCTTGAATGAATAATTACTTATTTTTATCATCATATCAAAAACTGGCAAATCCATGTCTCCATGTATCGTGTTATGTACCTACATAAGTAAATAATAAGTAGAAACCGTATTATTAAATTGATAACCTTTTAAAGTGCATTAATAAAAAGAGTCTTGTTATTGTGACATTGGTAGTGCTCGAAAGTCAAGATACGATGCAGTTTCCAAGACGAAATATTTGACACCACGATCTTAAAACTTATGCGAATATTAGTTCACTTTGTAGTGTATTTTTTTGGAAATCGGTTGGTTGTTTTTGTAAAAATGTTTTTTATTTCTTTACCCACATGGATGCGTACACCACCACTTGCTATGTAAACAGTGACAGGAAGTTTTGTAAGATCATCGACATACTTAAAGTGATTGAAATATGTATTATTGAAGCTTACTCAAAAACTACCAAAGCAAACTTAATAAAATATGGGACCAACGCACGAGCATCTTCGATATTTTCACATTTTGTGAAAATATCGATTAACATACATAAAAAAAAACATACAGACGGACATAGAACCTCCTCCTTTTTAAATCTGTTATAAAACTAGAGCATCCATAATATTTATAATAAGAAGTTAAGAAATATGTGCTAATAATAGTCATATAAAACCTGTTCAGAAATACCTTATGAAAATAATAACTTCATCACTCAATTTTACATAGGTATTTACAAGACCTACGTTGTTTATTTTTCAAACGATTTATACAAAGCACCTGACCAATATCTAATTATATTTACAGAAGGCCAGACTAGGTTAGAAGGCACAGAAAAATCTTGATTACATACTTATACTCACCGGGATTAAAGCACATAGATACCTACTTCTAGGTATCTATTCTACTGATTAAACCTATCAATTAGCGGGCGGTAAAATCGCACAAAGCGGCAACAGTATTGCAGGCATCGTTCGCGATACTGTTACGTATATAATGTGACAGATTAGTGCATTTTTCCATGTGGTGCGCGTTTACAGCGCGCCGCTGGATCCGGGTCAGGCTCGTCACGTAACGGGCTCGATGATAACGGCAGCCTAGCCTAGCCTAGGTCGCGCAGCGGGATGAACTACGCGGAAGTTGGATTGCGGACGACGATTAAAGCCTACGTGGCTGTATTGAATATACTTTTGCTGCGTTTTGAAATAACGACAACAAACCTCTAGCTTTTTTGGTTTGTCTTTTTACTTCGTAATCTGTGTTCTATATTTTCATGCCAGATGATTGAATACTTATAACTTTGCTGCGTTTTGAAACAACAACAACAAACCTATACCTTTTTGGTTTGTGTATTTTACTTCGTAATTTGTGTTCTATATTTTCATGGCATGACGTGAAAATTGCGTTTTTTAGGAAATATCTGGCTTTTTAAATTGTGGCACGTAACTCAGTAGTCTGCGCAATTCTGGTTAGTTTTATGCTCGATTGGGTAGATTTATGAGTGCCTACTTATTTTTAGTTTTATAAAACGTGACTATCGTTTATTTTTAGAAACAGCAATAAAGCTTTGAATGCAACTTGTACGGTTTTAAGTTTACTTCATAACACACAGAGGTTATTATATCTACGGAGTGTCTAACTGCAGTTGAAGTATTTGTAAAATGTTCCATTGTCCAAGTAGGCATGTAAAGCTTTAAATTTTCGATTTCTTATTCTAGTGTATAAACTCATCAAAGCGTTGTAGATTTTCATTACTTGATAATATCTAGCATCTTTAAGTAGCACGCACAATCTTCTCAGAATTGACATGATCGAAATAACGCTCATAAATAATTCAGGAGTGGTTATAATTGCAATAGATTCAACTCATTTAGTGTGTGCGACAGGTTAGGTTTTATTAAACGAGCACGATCCACGCTTCGTCGCCGGTCGCCGGTCGCAGGCTGTGCGCAAGCGCAAGCCAAAGAAAGTAAGTTCACTGCCACGGCCGCGCGCGGTACGACAACCTTGCTTCACACAGGGTTGACTGCTTTTTGTCGACACTGTCTGTAACAAAACAAAATGTTATAAACGTTTGTTTGTCCAAAGTTTTGTCTAATTTCCTTTGCATGCCTCTAGTTTTCTTACCGATGTGTAATCGATGAAGGAAATGTCTGAAAAATGTAACGTAAGATACAATAGATATAGTCGTTACAAATTAATTGACTGAAAACTCCTATCATTGCTTTTCATATGTCGTTTGTCATTTTTCTAATCGTTTTCTTTTTAGTAGGAAAGCAAGAAATCAAAGAAAAGAATCCGTTTTGTTGATACATCGAAACAACATTGCGATTGCGCAGCGTCTACGCGACATTACTAAGGTCTACGCAACTGCTACGATACGCACGCCTACGCGAAGTCGACGTAGCGCACGGCTACGCGATTGCGGCGTAGCGTATTGCCTACGCAAAGCCGGCGTAGCATACGCCTACGCGACGTCTACGGCTACGCAAACGCCCAGTGTGGATATACTCTCTTTACTTGGTTTAAAATGGCACCTGGATTATTAAATATTTTGCATCCGTATTTTCCTGATTGGTGTTCTTTTTTTTGTTAGACTAAAAAATATGCGATAAAAGCAATAAACATTTTTATCTCATGAGTAAATTAATAAACTAACAAAAATAAAAAAAAGCGCAATAGTGTTGGGATGTTTGGCAGCCCTAGCCGTGAGACTACGATCCTCATCGTAACGTAACATTTGTCTACTGCCAAATTACGACTTTTTCATTATTTACACATTCGGATAACTGTTATGAAATCAAGGTCTGCGAGGGGCAGTTACACAACTGGCCTACTTATCTAATATTAAAGTATTTATATTTCTTAACTGAGATGCATACAGTGATTTGTATTTCAAAATATGTTGGTGAATTCTGAAATTTTCTGGTTAAATCAGTTTGATGATGCTAATCATCTAACCATCACAAAAATGCAATCAGCAAGTAAATAATATCTTGGTTAAATCTGCGAAGTGTTAACCCACAATTATTTATTAAATATGTAAGGTTGTTTTAATGGAAGTGATGGCAGGCACGCACTTACTCCGGCGCGAGGTTGGCGCCAGCCCAGCGCATGCGCACCGGTGCTTTGCGGAATGTCCCTGGATCCGGTTCATACACTCCACTATACGCGAACATTAAAACCCTTATTTTCATTTTACTGCTATTTAGGATATCATCACTTTTCCGTACCATTTTGTTTAGTAACAAAGCCAATTAGCTACTCCAGAAACAATTAAATTTTAAGGCCCCATTATTTGATTTAGGAACCCTTTCTTACTCCTTGTAGCTTGTAAAGTTAATATAAGACCCGCCTAGGATTTGAATAGAACACTCAAATATAATATAACATTTTTCATATTATACCTATTTTGCAACTTTTCCAATCCGTAGTTGGTTGAATGGTTTCCTTTCAAAACAATTACTTTACAAGTAATAACGACATGCGACATTATTAATTAATTATTTAACTTTTTTTTTCTTTCTTTCCCAAACACCTATGTCTTTAGGTTCAAACAGACACCCACTCATTTCTTATATTTAACTGCCAAGCGAACAAAGTCAAGTGAGTACAATTTAAACAATCCAACTGACACAAAAGGACTGGAACAACAATCAAGTAATAAAAACATCATTCGATTTCCAATTTAACTGATAGAGATATGAATAATTCGCATGATGTACAATTTCAACTTCAATTCGTACACTGGTACACATACAAATAAGAAATTGAAATCACGAGGTTCGACGAGATTCTCAGACGCACTGACGCGTTATTCGATAGTAGACACTGTAGAAGTGTAGACAGACACGTGTTCTGAATGTATATGCGACAATCAGCGCATCAACTTCATCATTTTACACATAATGTTTATTTACTTTGAAGAAACACATTAGTGAGATTGATATAATCGATCACAGTCAGGAAGTGTTGATTGTGCTAGTTACAAGTATCTTTTAAATTAATTTAGATATCAATTTGAATTCTACTTATGTTAAATTCTTATCGATCTGTTATCTATTTTCTTTTTATTCTGTACATTCCATCAATGTTTACATATATTGTTTGGTCATGAACAACAAACTCTACAGAGTTTGAATAGGCATATATTTATTTATGGATATGTGCTAGACAGCGAATTCCAAAAGATGTTAGTCTGGACACCTACTTGTTGTGTAAGGTTGAATCATAATACAGATATGCAGTGAGCAAGCCAAAGTCAGACGCCATCATATGTGAATCAGCGCGGCCGGAAACTTTGCCATGTTGGCTCGCCGCCGCCATGTTTATCGGCGCTCCGGAAGTTGCGCGCGCGCCGACCGTCTTTAGATACCATTTTCACAAGTAGTGAGGAATACGAGTCGGAAATATTCAGCATCTATTTTGGGTGCCGACGTTTTTCCGCTTCACGGAGACATTCGCCGGAGTTAATCATATACTTGACGACGGAGCCCGTTGTATTTATAGAGAAAATTGTTTGCTGCGACGTATTTAGATTTAGAGTCTCATACTTCTGTCTGGGAAGATGTTTGTGTGCCACAATGTTTGTTTGGATCACATAATTTCGTAATTAATTAAGTGCATTTTTTTCATAATTAATTAAGAGCATTTTGAACGTGAAGTATTAATGATGAATAAAAATGAGTTGGAGTTGTTTCCTGGCTCTAAGACAATTATTATGACAGATATTATTACGACACGTGAATCTTGTTGTAAATCACTCTATTTGCATATGCATAAATAAATTGTACGAATTAGGTATTTAAACGTGACGTCAGTGAATATTGATTGTTAGACCGGTATTAAAGTATTTAAAAACATGTAAAATTTTGGCCTAGCTGGACAGGACGTATTCAGCTTGACCACGTGATTAATTATAAAGTTTAATGTTTTTATAATTAAATGTTCGGATTCGTTTTCGTGGAATTTGAATTAAATCTTATTAAAATGTTACTTATTGGTAAATTACAGGCCCGTTTTACCCATATTATGATTAATTAGTAATTTATTTCTTATTAGTTATCATCAGTGTGATGTTTGAAGAAAGGGTGCGCCTGCGCACGCACGGAGGCTCTACAGGAATGTGGTTGGACAAGCGGGAGGGGAGAGGCGGCCTGGGGACCGGGAGGTTGTTGAGGGACAAAGCCTCGAGAACTGGTTTTGCTTCCTGTACGTGTCGGATGTCCTGCGGCTTCCTGCCCCCTTCCCCGCCCACCGCAGAGCCAGATAAAAGGTGTGAGTAGGGTTGTGTCCAAAACAAAACACGAACTATCATTCTTGAAAATATTTAGTAGGTAGGTACGTTTGATAATTATGTAGGTTTGACACTTATGATAGTAATTTAAGTACCACTACAAACTAAAGAATTTACTTCAGTTCCTCAAGTCTTTTCAGCCAGTATAACGTGTGGTTAGACATCACAACCTTCGAATTCATAATAAAAGATTCAGTACGTTCGCTACCACTGACTTAGTAACAGCAACTACTGTAGGTAAATCGTGCCTATTGTAAACAAACGTCACCAAAGTTTAAACAAAAAAGTTATCATGATTCACACATAGCACGTAGGTGATGCGCCACGTAACATCAGCCTTATATAGACACCGTGCCATTTAAATCGGACTTACTAACATAATTGTGTTCACAACGTAGACTGTGCTCTAATGAAAATATTTTTGACACCGTGATAGGTCAATTTTCTAGCTCGTAAGTGTGAATCAATTTGTGTGGAGTGACGTAGAGAATAAAATTATAATTTGCTACTATAAATATCTATTTCAATTCAATATAATCTACTTTGTTGATTGTACACGTGTATTTTAGAATATACGATAGAACTATTTAATGACGATGATCATGAAAAGATTTGTAGCTTGACGAGTTTTCCGAAATTTTCTTTCAATATCTACCAAATTTTTTTGCTGAAGAACAAACACAAATGAAAAACTTTCTCCATTACTTAGGTCCACAGGCGCCTAAATCTTGGTGTTGTTTGTCAGTAGAGGTGACAGTGAGCCCTGCGAGTGAGTGGACCGCAGGACACGCACGATTGAGGACATACTCTTGCTTTGTTTTTGTTGCGCTTGCGCTGCGGTCACTGTAACGCAACACGAGCAGTCCCTGCCTTTGGGAATAGCGACACACACTGCTTTATTGTGCACGTATTTTATTATTAGGCTGCTATAAATTCAAGTTTTTGTTTTGTTAGAACAAGTGTTCTTTTACTTCGTGGGATAATGTTACGCATAAATACACCACAATTTTTAACCGACTTCTAAAAAGGAGGAGGTTCTGAATTTGGATGTTTATATTATATTATATATTTTTTTTTATGTATGTTCGGGCATAACTCCGGCTTAAATAGACCGATTTCCAAATTATTTTTTTGTTCGAAAGAAGTTTATTCCGAAATGGTCCTATTTAAATTTCGTAAAGATCTGATTATGAGTTTCGGAAACAGACAACGGAACTCTACAATAAATGCCAGCAAATCAACCGCGATTGCTGCTGTCGCATACGTATGAACATAAAATCACGCCTGTACCCTCTAAATGGGTACACAGATGTGTAGGGCCGTCTTAACCATATTGGGCGCCGGGGTGCGAAAATCAGCTTGCGGGCCCTTACCAACAAAAAGAAAGAAATTAAAACTTAATTTTTGTGTTTCATTTTTAAGATGATTTCCACCAACTTTTTCCAAGGGATTTTTTTCGAGGCGGTGACGTACAGTTACAGTGCTGGAGCGATGCGGTTATAATGAGTGATTAGTAATGACCTGATCGGCTTGCGCCCCCTAAGATCTAGCGCCTGGGTGCCGCGCACCCCTTGCACCCCCGGGTAAAGACGGCCCTGCAGATGTGTTAAGTATACCACGGTACACCCTCATTTCTGTCAAAGTTGTTATTGGGGTTCCTAACTCTAATCTAAAAATTCTCTAATTTTTTTAATGGATAAGGTATGCTTCAGGGGTGGCCCCATGTAAATTTTATGAACTTTGCTTCGGTAGTTTTTGAATTAGCTTCAATAACACGATTTTTTTCCACTTCGTTTATATTGATCATGTTTTAATAGCTTCCTATCACTGATGTGATTATCAGTAGTAGCAAGTAGTGTTATATGAATTTGTGTGGGGTACGGATAACTAAAAAGTTTTTTTATGTCCGTTTTCGTGGTGCAAAATACGTTAGTACGTAATTAAAACTTATTTCGCAATGACTTGAAAATGGCACCATTTACTTTCAACGGGGGGTCTCTATAAATAAATATGTTCAAATTTATTGCTTAGGGGTAAATAGAAAGATTAATTATCTTTGACAAACCTAAGTCAGTATCTGAACTGTCGAAGGTGAATTAAGTACCTATAGAAGTCGTCGATCCCGCTATAATAATGTTTATAGCGCGACTCTACCCTTCTTTGTGTAAGCCCCGTATGGTTTTTAGTTTTACCTACGCAGTCAATGGAAACTAACGTATTTTTCTAATGACTTCCTAAGTACTTTCACAAAAGTAGCTGTGTGTCACGCTCAGCGAATATATTAACTGAAAAGAAATATTCTTGACTAATAAATTAAAAAAATTATGTATGTTACTGCAGATCTCCTCTAGGTACCTAACATCTTTTTAACTTATGCATGTAGGGTAGAACAAACTGAAAACAGCGGAGTAATTGCGTAAAAAACTATCAGTAGCAATGGCTTTCGTTTTGACAGTTATATAAGTATGCAGTTATAACAATATTCATTGCGTTATTTACGTTGTTGAGCAGACAAATTTTTCCGAACATTTGAAGCAATGGATTAGCAATATCCTTCAAAATGATTCAGATTGGGATTGGAAGTGTGTTACGCAATCAGAGTGCAGGTTCAGCCTCCAATGAGGGTTTTCGTGAAATTTTACGACACCAGTTGGCACCACTGTGATAAGAGGTCTTCCAATATAAAATATATGATGACGTTCATCATTCAGTCATGACTAAAGAAAATATAGGCTCTTTGACAGATGCCTGGACCTGACGTGTCAGTGCTGCCACCTAGCGAACGTCATTTCAGAAAACCCTCATTAACTCGGTTCAAGTGTACCAAATAAAAGTTACATAGAACATTTGAGTGCTCTTATTATATTACAATTCCAAAATAACGTAATATAGTATAATAAAATAAAAATGTTTTCGTAAAGTGATACAAGAATGAATTGTTGTAAATAACGAAGCATAATCTCAATTTCCGTCGATAAATGTTTATTATTGACTGTGTTATTGTATCTTGTTTATGTTTATTAATCATCTTGAATTTGTAACTCGATGAAACTGAAATACTTTTAACTTGTTCGCCTTCGAATATCGATCATAAACCTACTTAATTTTGTTAGGTAATAAGCACATATTTTGAAACTTAAATAAAACCACTCCATTTGAAATATATAACAGGATATCCAATAAGACTTACATAGTTCGATAAACAGTGACATATTCATTATCCAATACGGTAAACGAGTTTTTAGAAGTGCCATTAACTCGGTATGTCGTTAGTCGCATAAATCGCATAATGCATCCGTTTCCTCGGCGTCGCCTCCCCCGCGCCGCCGCCCCCCGCGCCAATCTACGTAATCTACGTTAAAACAATGCGCGGTCGCTTCCGTATCGTCAATCGTTTTCCACGCGCAAGGCTAATGCCAAGGTCTCGACTTTCTACCGTATACCGGCGAGCACAAAAACTTACAATACAATTATACAGACTAACAGACAGACCAAGTAAAATGTTACGAGTATTATACACGATTATTTCTTGGTATAGGTACAGTAGGCACAAGTGATATACCTAGTAGGTAAGTCTAGACACCCTTCATTTTGTTGCTTTATTATATTATTAAGAAAACAAATCAGTATTTAAGAAAAAAATATTAAGTTCTTTTAAATTGTTTGATAGATAGTAGGTAGGTACCTATTTTAAAATATTTGGTAAGTTCTTAATAGCATGTTTTTGAGCTATCTTTATAAAGGATCATAATTAGCTTTACTCTACTAATCTACATAACATAGATACACATTGGTTTAGCTATCAGATATAATTGATTAAATCTGCAAGTTGAAAGAAAACAAACAAGAGCTACCTTACATACAATGAAAATTATTTTTGATTTGTTGATAGTAGAAATATATTTAAAGTAGAAAATTACGTCTTCGTTCGAGATAATGTTTGACCATTAATGAGGTATCGCAATTATTATGTCAGTACAATAGCCATTACAAGAGTTAGAACATCCGCGATTGCGTCATGCAACTTGAGAAAAACTGCGAGCCAGAGGAAAATGAATGGAATCTAAGCCGGATATCGTTGTTCACACGATTAATTATTCGATGCAACTTGGCGATTCATGGCTTGCAACTTGGCACCTGTTCAACCGCTCCTCGAATTTCCTCGAGATTCAGGATACAAACAGGCTCTAATTAATTCTTTACAAACTGCCATGTCCCGGATGTTACCTGATAAAGCGTAATATCTCCTGCGTTGTCCTTACATTGTTACAGATTGTCGCAAGTATGTATGCTATTGAATTAACCGCATTTTCATGAAGTGTTGATTAAATGGTGGATTGACTCTTTGTGCCTGTTAAGACGATAATAAATCATTTAATTGGATGATTACAAACATCTGATAGGCAGGTGCGTCAGAGATATAAAATAAGTCGTTTAGCATATTGACCAAATCTTACATCATCTCACTTTATCGTCGGGTAGGTAAAATACTACATTATGGCTTTGTAAGTCTTTCCGAAACACAAATATGAACGAAAATGGTCGTCTTTGAGGCTATAAAAATACGTAATCATGTTGACAATAGGTAATACGATCCACACAGTGAGTTAGATCTAAATTGAAGACACATGATACCAATTGGTCACGCGCGCTGCGCTTAGAAACCCGGGGGGCGTCGACTCATCGACTGCGATACACGCAAGCCGCTGTCACTCTCGTCCCGAGAGGAAAACAATGTGATTTCTTCGTCAAAAAAACATCATGCGAACCAATCTCGAGATACTTAATGGGATTTTAATAACTTTTACTATCGATGATATTTTATTTATTCCACAATAGTACTTGTTCAAGAGAGATTCATTGTTAGAAATTTCGTTGCTTATTCAGATGTTGTGGTTTTCCTCGATACTTTTTCCTCAATTGTTTATATCAAACTCTTTTGAATGTATAAGAAATTAAGTTTTATCAGTCACGTAGCCTGCCTATTTCTTTTCTGGGATATTCAAAGATTCAGTAAGATTCTTGGCAATAAAATTGAGATATTCTTTCTTTGACAAGGTCTAGTAGTCTGGTTAGAAACCAGCAAATCATTTCTTAAATACCCTTCCTAGAGGAGTTTCTTGCGGTTGTGGTTGAGTATCATCTAGTTGCATGCTATTGCATAATGTTCTCTGCAGTTCACAGAGGAAACGAACGAACAGAGGGGCGCATCAGGGCCGAAGCCTGCCGGGTCAGCGGGATTGTCCGAAAGGGTTACCGCTGGCTCGGAACATAAAGGGCTAAGGAAGGAACACGGGTGGGTTTTAGTCAGTAAGAGTCTGACACTCCCTTCCGCTCCACCCAGAGCGGGAGGAGTCATTTGATGATTTCCCATCCACAAAAAAAAAAAAAAGGAGCTCCTTAATGAAGGCGACTGATGGTAGAAAGCTATTCGTGGTAGTAATTGCTATGTCGAATTAAATATGTGTACTGTTTGTTTGGCTTTAACCAGAAATATAAGAAATTCTATAGCTTTAACCAACACTCCCCTTTGGAAGCCTGATCAAGACTCTGTTCCAGTGTTCAGTCTGTGTGTTCGGTACCTAAACTATTTAACTGTTGTGATTGTTTGACCGATATGATAATAGTCAATCAATTGACTTGACACAAGGTCTAGGTAATTTGAATATGACAAAAACCGGTTAAGAGCGAGTCGGAGCCGCTCACCGAGGGTTCCGTACCGTCATGTTTTTATTTTTCATCGGCGAGGCTTATATTCGTCAGAGAATTTTATCACTGTGCACTGCGGTGTAGAATATTTCAGTTTTATGTCAGCGCTCTCTTGACCGATAGTGGAACTAATTTAACTTTTGTTGATGATTTCTGAAAAAGTGTGCTATTTAGAGACCTTTTTATTCTTCCTGTAATCACAAATCATAAACTTCTATAACAGAATAATTTCAGATTTTTCTGTTTGCAACTTCAGAGATAAGGGGGGGGGACGGTTTTCAGACCCCCTTTCAGTTCCTGTTGCAAAAAATATACATATATTTTTATTTCTTTCTTATTTCCAAATTTCAAGTTGATAGCATTAGTAGTTATTGAGATATCCAACTGTGACAGACAGACTGAGTCGCACCATAAGGGTTGCGTTTTACCATTTTGGTACGGAACCCTAAAAACCGGGAAAATAATTGAAGTACCTACCAGAAAGTTTTATTGTAACTATAAATAATTATGTTTTATTACTTAAACCATATACCTATTACATACTTAATTAAGTTGTTTAATAATATTTGCCAAGTCGTAAGGTTATCTGGGGTTTGCATGATGATTATATTATATCAGTCCATTATCGCAAAAATTCTAGCTGACCAAAGACTCCAAATAATCCGCGATACCTGAAAACTATTTGTGGTTTCTGAGCACTGCATTTTACATTTACATATTAAATAAATAAAAAGTCGTAAAGTAGAACAACCCACTAGATACATTTTATTAAATGTGTAACATATGATAAGTGGTGCACTTCCATAAACAGTACGATATATCGATCATCCACCTCTGTGTGGCTCTGATAAGCTATCGACGTCCGCGGCCAGCTGTCCCGGAAACTGCGCGAATATCAACACTGACGTCATCGCAGTACCGTACACAACAACCACCAATTAGCATAGCAAAATAATATCTTCCAACATTAACATAAACAATGACACGAGTACCTACTACAAGTAAACTTTTCCGCTATCGTATGTTCTTTAAAATATACTATGTATTAGGTATACTTAATAACTGTACACTGAATAGATCACATTATAAAGGCATCAATTATACCTATAAACTAAAACAAAAGACGACCTAATGATTTTATCTTTTGTTATTTGCAACAGAAAACCTTACAGCAGACTTTGTTGCATCATACGCGGAGGACTTTTGCAACATTTTTTCCATTTCCCGCGCTACACATAAAATTAATAGACAATTGCATAAATAAGTATATCATGCCCATATTAGTAATTTACAATTATCATCAGGATATCACATTATATGCGAGTCTTAAGAGTAAACTAATCGCGAGCTCGAACTCACTGGTGGTCATGGCCAAAAAGCACGCTGTCTCACCTGGCTTCGTCTCCGACAGAGCTAGTATCAGTGATGAGCAGTTAGACGCTAGTCTACACGAACAACGTCTAGTTCTCACGCACAGAAACACCGTTCCGAACTGATAGGCACGTAAAAAAACTGACCTTTGTCGGTACGGACTTGGTTTTGAATACTTTACAGTTATTTTATTACTGATTTACACCCAAAGTTACGTTAAAAATAGCAAGAAAAACGAATCTTGTTTGGCTCATAACTTTTAATGGCTTTTTATTTTACTATTCAGTTTCCGTACAGACAACAATAATAATAAGACAAAACGATATCATGTTTAACTTTGGATGCACAATGTCAAACAGTGGAGTAATACTCTCCCGAAATTTGTATGGCAAAAAATATCGACTAGTGACACCTTAAGCCAGTCTTATACAACGTGGCGGTACAATGGTGACATTAATTTAACACACATATACGTTTTCACATTTTCGTTTCATGAAGAAATTATGTTTCCATTAAACGTTATTATTTGCGGATTTATTTAAAATTTTCTAAAATAGCATTTTGGAGCAACCTGTACTTAAAGATCTGTCGCGCAGCGGTCATTTGCCGGGTCACGGATCATAACATCGCATCAATGAAATTAAAATAAATAAACAATACTAGTAACGTGATATCCCTTTGTCGGCGAGCGGGCGGCGCAGGCGACGCGTGCCCTCCCCCCACCCCGTCGCGTCGCAGCGAAATCCAATTCTTTTTTTTTTTGCATTTCTAGTGCTAGCCTAACTCGTGCCCTTGACACACTTCTTCACAGTAGTGCACATAATTACGTCGACTAATTTTGTGAATGTTTCCGCGAAAAAGACGCTTACCTATTGTTTTATGTATTTATTTATTTTTGTGTAATGAACTAATGAGTAATTAGATTATGGTACTGCGATAAAGACGCTTTGTTTTGTTTTCGTTTTCTAATTTAGTAGGTACGTTGACATCTCTTGCGATACGGGCGCTTTTATTTGTGTTATTAGTGCTTGTGTAAACTTGTGATCGTGATGGCAAATACACATCCGAACTACACAGCAGCTGAATATGCGGACATGATCCTAATTTACGGAGAATGTCGTCAAAATGCCGCTCTTGCCATAAGGACATATCGCGAGAGATATGGCGGTTCAAGACAATGCCCTACTAATCCTCGCACTATTATAGCTCTTCAGCGCATCCGCGAAAACCGGCCAGTGGATCCTAGGTCTCAACGCCCTGATCGACCACCTACACGACAAAACCCAATCCAGTTAACTGAAAATGTGCTACAATATTTCCAAAACCAACCCAAAACTAGCCTCCGCCAGAGCGCTAGGCATTTTCAAGTTCATCACAGTACCTTCCATACGATATTAATTAAAGCGCGAAAAGTGGCAGCGCGTGAAGTGACGCGTTGCCGCTCCGAGTTAACGTAAGCCAGCGTAACGTAGGTAAGTAATTTCATGAATGATTTTTTGCAAGGGTGATCCCAATTTTAGTTACATTTTTATCATTTAGTTTGTTTGAAAAAATTTTTTTTTCAATTTACGAGTTATTTTAACCTACTAAAATTAATATGATTAAAGGGCACTAGCCCTACACGTGTGTTAAATTAATGTCACCATTGTAGCGCCACGCTGTATAATATTACACGACACGTGTAGGAAGATAAAAACACGGAAACGAGTGACTATGTTGAATTGTTTGGTGTAGGCAACTATCTACAAAGTAAAGCGGACGTAAACCTTTGTATTTACCTATGTATTTCTTATTGATTCATTATAATCAATCATTCTTATTTAAACATTTTAATGCCATTAATAACCATTTACGTACCTACGTCATAAACAAATGATCATATACCTACGTTTCCTCAGAATAATTAGTTTTCCAACAATAATAATAAGAAGGAAACAACGTAACATACTCGTATTTGCTTTAACTACGTTTCTTCATAAAGAAATTGTAATGTTTATCAAGTATTTAATGAACTCTATTTTATTAAGGATTCCATTGTCGTGTTAGGTAAGTAAATAGGTAGGAATTATGTCATACACTTTTATAAGCCAAACGTGCGATAACAAGATATAAGAGCACATCTCAAAAGCGGAAGGGTGACTGACAGTGACCAATTGAAGCAATTGTTACGTTTGCGAAAAGAAATCAAATAACCTGTCACTGTGTGCGTGCCTAGCAATAAACGCTCATGATCATCAGACGAGCTCTAAATTGCTCGAGTGTTAAATACATACATACGATGACCTTAATACACTAATTAAAGTCGTGCTATAAAAACTAATTTACCGCCTAAATTACTTGCGAAGCTACTTAAATCTGTAGGCTCTCTTCGGCGGAAATCTACGACTAATGATCAAGAGGCGTGAATCGCAGACGTTTATGAGTTACGTACTTGTTCGCAAGGAATGCCTTATAGAATTAATACCGATAAAGGAACAGGTATTTATTTACGTAACATAATGTTGCACAACCTACACTAGTTAGTTGGGCGGCGAGACGATGTAACCGAAGCAACCGTAACTGAAGGACTAGACGGAGAAACAATTTGTCCTTTAGATATGTCGTTATGGAACAACAATATATATTCAGAAGACAGATGACAGATGTTTGGACGATGATGCTAGTGGAATAGAAAGCGGAAGGGTGGCAGTGTCGTCAATTGGCACAATTGGCAGTAATTGTGGGCGGTATGTCCGGGCGCGCCGCGACCCCGGTCGGCCGCCGCCGCCACGTCACAGACTGGAAAAAGATCATGTGTAATCTTTATGACAATTTGCTAAAAGGTACATATCTAATCTTAAATATATGTAGAGGAAATACCATGTGATGTTAAGCTTCTAAATTGCGTAGTAAAATAAAACGTAAAGGTGGTCTATCGTTAGATAAACGCATTGGATAGAGATTCCAATCATGTTTTCCTTGACTGACAAAAGTTCAGTTAAAATGATGGGCCTAAAGCCTGATATTATGCAGTTTGCTAAACTTACCTTATTACAGTTTTCATAGTAAATTTCTTTTGTTTTTTTACAATTTACAGTAGGTAAGTAGATACCAAGATACCTACATTAAATTTTGATCATCTTTGCTTATGTCTGGATTCTTCTAGATTTTCGGTCAGCTAAACGATTGGAAGTTAATTATACTTAATGATACTTGCCAATTACTTTATTTCATGTTATCGTTAACGATTGCTTTACAGTTTACTTTTGGAGCTAACAAAGAACTATTATCTCCGGGATTATGACGATGTCATTGATTGTATTATCAGTTGCAAGCCGCAAGTCATCATATTTCCTATTTTTCATGAATAAAAGGATTATATTACATTAATGTTTATCCACTGGACTTATCAGTCTTTGTCAATGTAATGTCTTATGTGCCTAACTGCTGAAAGATAACCATGCAGCTATGTACTGGTTAATGCTACTGCATTAGTCCATGATTCGCTCGGTACAACATGGACTCTGCTCATTCAGGAAAATGGCATGCATCAAAAGCATCATCAGCAGCAGTGATTATTTCCTTTTTTAATTTGAGTTGTTGTTGTTTTGGCAGCATGTGACAAGTCAATGTTTGTGAACGAATTAGAACTCGCAGTCATGAGCATACTTTGAGTTTTTCAGGAATTTACACGGCCGGCTTGTCGCCATCGCGGTCGCGTCTTGTAGGTTGGGTCAGGGTAGGTATTCAATATCAACTAAACGTATCTACCACTGGCAATAAATAATTACACAACCTTCTCTTCTCTTGATAGTAAACTTTCGGCTATCAGCCGAAAGTTTACTATCATGTTGATTGTGGGCACCACGGATATGTGGGTACCAATAATGGTAGCAAACGATTAATAAAATATGAGAGCATTTTAACTAATCATATCGTAGTTTAGAAATGGTGTTTTGTAAAATGAATTTTAGTCCAGCAGTCCTTTGTCTTGGATCGCTACGTCTTGTCAGTCACACAGAATCTCTCAATATTAATATTTCAAGTATGTATTTGGCAATAGTGGCAAAGTTCAACGTTATGATTTCTTATGTGTTTGTTTTAACTTTTCACGTTTGCTATCCCATCATCGTCATCCACATACCTATTGACTCTACCCAAAGTTAAATAGGTTCTTTAACTTCTTTTTCATTGCCCTAGGTAGGTAGTAGTACCTACCTATGCCATTTTCCACCTTCCAAATTTACAATCACTATTTTCTTCACCAACTAACAATGCATTGCGTACCTACATATTTCCTACTTTTATTAATTTTATAATTAATCTTGTAAATCAATGTTTAGTTATGGTTATACGATTGTTAAATTAATTTGATAAACTCATCGATGGATAAAAATGCAGATAAATGGTAAAACAGCAAAATTTACTATGATGTTGCCTGTTTAACATAATTGACCTGATTAAAATTATAATGTTAATTATAAAGTTACAATAATTTTATCACATCTGATCTTGTTTTATAAAGTGCTATATGATTAAAACCTGTAATTTTAATAAGGTAGGTTACCTACCTTCTTGACTTGGAAAATATAGCCCCAAAGATAGCTGATATCTATATCAATGTCAAAAGTCCCGGTGGTCTGATTTTATTTACGGACTAGGCAACACGTGACAGTAACGATTGTGATGAATTGGAACTCAGCACTAAACACCTCGAAGAAAATGCCGTCAAATGTTTACACATAGACATATCGTGTTACAACATTAGATTCAATAATAATTGTCTTCCATTTGGATGTCTCATAATTACGTTACGAGCCGGTGGTTAATAATGTATGTAGCAGTCACGAGTGGAGCGCACGCGCAGCGCAGGGCAACGCGGAAGTCGCACACACTTCCGCGTGCCGCCATCTTGGCTAACACCTCGTGAGATTCGCCTGTTTCTTAACGGATTAGGTGCAGATTTACCGCTGTTATTCAAACAATAGTGGTATTTTAAAATGTCATCGTTTTAATGTCGTAAATTACCTCAAATCCTAAATTGCTGTTATGTGTGTGAGGTCAAAGAGAAGTTTATAAAATGCTATCTGACAAATCGTTACGCTTTCAGTTACAGGATTTATGGCGCCTACTTTTTAACCTAAATTATTTTATTAATTGCCACCTTATTGTGGAACAAATTAAGTATCATAATAATAATGTGCATTCGGAATTTTTCAAGCCCATTAATACTTAGTTCACGTGTTCTTGCAATCAAACTGCTACCTAAGCTAATTTACATGCGATATACTCCTGCATAATAATGTGAAATCAGCGTAAGTACCCTCACCCTCTCTTTCTAATTACGGAATAACTTGGTGGAACAAAAAGAGATGACCCACTTTCGGGACCGGTCGTGCGAGATCGGGTGCGCACCGTTGCACACATTACGTGTTAGAAGATGGGGTTATGCACTGAGCGAATTGCGTTGGTGTAACGGAACACAACCGATGTGAATTTTCTCGCCCTAATACCGTTTTTGCGCACTTTTTCCGATTTTGTAACGTTAGTGACGGCACTTGAGCAACGGTTGACATGACTGCAATTCGAATCTCAGCATAAATTTCTCAAAGGAGGTTAGATTGGTTGTTGAAAAAGTAGGCACGTGTTTGTTTGTTACACCTACGTAGAGTTTTGTAATCGTATATTGCTGTTTGTTGTATATTATTGATTTGTTATTGTCACAAATTGTAAGTAATGTAGATAAAATTGTTGAATAAGCAATATGTTATTGTTTTTCAGCAAATCCACAATGCGTTATGCGTTCCAATGTAGGTAATGCAGTAGTCTCGATCTTGAAGACAATTTTGATAACATGGTTCTGTCTGACCATACCTAGTTAGCGTCGAAATATAGCCCCTAGCGTCTAAAGCTCTAAACCGACACCATCGACAGTGGGTCAAATATTAAATCTCCTAAAATTAATGAGCTTTGATATTGTTTACAAGTAATTGAAATAACTGAAAACCTAAAAAGGGGTCATTGAACTCATCATTATAATCAACTTTTACTATGGGAACAAAAACAACCCTGAAATCGCGAAAACCAAATTAGCTGTATTGTTTTCTCGTCGTATTGTGGTGCATTTTTAACAGACTCTAAAAAAGAAGGAGGTTCTCAATTCGGTTAAATATTTTATTTTTTATGTTTTTTATCTCAGAGCTCTGTTATTTAAAAGCCGATTTACAAAATTATTTTTTTATTTGAAAGGATATATTTTCAGATTGGTCCCATAGTTTCATTAAAATAGGTTCAGTAGTTTGTTCTTACACTACAAAGTGAAAATAACTTTATCATTGGATTTCTTTATTACTTCTTTGCCATTTGTTATGGAATGGCGCAGTAATGATTGTGGGAGTTTATTTCTTTTGTATTTTGTGTTTATTTCTTTTATATTTTGTTGTGGGTAGTTTTAAGTATTATTAACATTAGTCTATAAGAACATTGTTACTAACAAAATGGACACCATGGTCTGAAATAAAGTATTATTATTATTGGGTTCGCATTTACGTTTGCCACCGACTTCCGAAATTAAAGTTATTCTTCAATTTGTAGTGTCTTTTTTGGTAGTCGGTTGTTTTGTTTTGTAAAAAAGTTTTTCCTTTTCCTAATGTATCACACAAAAACTTAACAGTTAACGTTACTTCTTCTAGTTTCCAGGTGAAGGGGTCAAGCAACCAGATTGACCCTTATTGAACCTTGAAAAAAACTAACAACATCAGCAATTACGAACAGGAACTTCATTATTACCTAAATCTCATTAAGGTTGTTATTTATAACAGGAAAAAAATAAACACATAGCAATGATTAAACGACAGAAAAACTTAATTGGCGAAGTTATTATTTGTAAGTACGCAGTGCCTATTTTGTTTTGAGTTAAGGATTATAATTGATGCCTACATAAACAATTATGTAAGTACAAAATTTCCTTTTTCGACTCAAGGAAAAAACATATTTAATAACTTTTGATTATAGGTAGAAACCGATGGATGTTCTCGAATAAAATTTTATTTTACCTATTAATAGAAAACAACAGCTTTATCAAATTAAATTTCAGTCGACAACATCCATCGGTTTCTTACTAAACTTCAACTATATCCGACGATCCTGCATACTTATCTCTTTTGTTGACTGTACCTGTCTCATTTAATTATTTTTATTAGGTCATTTATAAATTCGCAACAGAACTGACTGATATCCCTAAATTAGGTACGTTAGGCCCTTTGTACACAGCACGGATTCTTTACGGTACGGGGCGTGTAAACTGTCCGTAGAAAAATTTGTGT
This sequence comes from Luperina testacea, assembly GCA_927399505.1. Lineage (NCBI taxonomy): Eukaryota > Metazoa > Arthropoda > Insecta > Lepidoptera > Noctuidae > Luperina > Luperina testacea. The sequence goes on from OV656762.1 coordinate 13,201,304, forward strand.
GAGCTTGTACATGCGCATATAGGGTTGCCAGGTCTTAAAACCGAAAAGCAGGACAGACCAGCCAGTGTAGACGGACATTTGGGCAAAAAGACCGGACACCCTTAATTTTTTAGTCTTAGTAATAACACGACAACTTTTTTAAAAAGTAAAACGGCTTTTTTATCGTTTACCACAAAATCTTCTTAAATTTTTTAATGAAACTACAATAAAATTGAATGTATCAGTCTTCAGTGAGGTGGTGATGAAGAGTGGCGGGGCGGCGCGGGGGCGCGCCGCGCGTGCGATTGTCAAATTTAAAAAGCCGGACAGGCCAGACACTGTCTGATTTGGCCGAACACGCAATCAAAAACCCTGACTGTGTCCGGCTTTATCCGGGCGCCTGGCAATATGCGCATACGGCGACGGCTGCAGCGCGCGGCGCCGCGGCCGCGCCGTGCCGTAGTGCCGCCGCGCCGTGTCTGTCAAAAAGCTTCTCTAGTGATCCATACAACACCGATGACCGTGCCTACACACGGTGAATCAAACGTAGTTTTTCACGGCAAAAAAATGATTTTTATACAACGGGCTTTACTGTCAAAATACTCTCTATGTTTTGTAATCAAACGTCTTCCATCGTTTTTTTTAGGATCGCGGACTAATGTCCGCGATCCTAGTTATAGCGGCCAGCGGGTAGTAATCTACCCGCTGGCCGCTATAACTTCCTTTACGAATCGCGAGCTGCGCAGGAAATAAGGAAATGTGCTGCCCACTCTGCTCAGCTTTTAGGATTAGGTAATGTTCACCAGAGAATTCTCTTTTTAGTAAGCTTTCATTTGATTCCCTACATGCCCTACATGATCTTTCCAAATAACTATTAGATAGCTATGCAGTTTCTTGAATTTAGATAACTCCCAAACTCAAAGTTTGGATTTCTTACTTCACTTTGATTTGGATTGCATTTCCAGTTAAACGATTAACGGTTACGAAGACCATCATCATCATCTGCCTAGCCATTACCCAACTATGTTGGGGTCGGCTTCCAGTCTACCCGTATGCAGTTGAATACCAGTATACGAAGACCGATTTAAATAAAACGGTTACGAATACCGATTTAAACAAAAGGGTGTGTTCGATAGTCGAGGAATTACAATATGTTCTTTTCTTAAATAATGGCCATTTGTTATTACTTAATTGATAACGCAGCCTGGTGGTATAAAACTAAATAGGTTCTCGATATGTTTAAAAGAAAAGATTGAGTAATTTAATGTTGTAAGTAACAAGTCATTTCGTAACAGCTGTAATATAGTACGTTAAGCAAGCCTTAGGCTTAGGTAACTCGCCATAGTTCCGAGAGAGATTATACATCCTGCTTTGCGGACGAAGGTAATAAGATTTGTTTCTTAATAGCTGTAGGCGTTCCCTTGTGTTTCACGCTCTACTAGATATTTATCGCAATATAACGATTTCTGACGTTACCCACTCATATAATATGTTTTAAATATTATACCCGCCAGAAGTGGTTCCTCCTGGTAATTTAAAAATGTTTCCATATCTACTCCTAAACGAGTAAGGAGCATTTGAATTGTATTATGATGTAACTTGGTTTCAAAATGTAATGCCCCACAGTTCTGTTTCCAAATATTAATAAAGATAATTGATATAGCTAGCAAACCAGAAACGAGCAATTGTCGTAACAGAGCAATCGTCGGTAGTATTAGAGAAAGGATGGCAACCGGCACTGTTCATGCGGCGTTGCATGGTGTGTGGTAACACGCGGGTCGCGACCACAGACTCCCGTACGTGTTTCTCAAGCAAGGATAGTGTCCGGGCGCGGCGCTGCGGCGGCGGCGCGGGCGCAGGCAACACGCCGCACTACGTAATCCCGCAGCAACGGCACTTCCTGAAGGTGGCGCAAGCGGTACGCGAATGTCGGCCGAGCATTTCGCGCCACTTTCGTAATTCGTTGCGTGGTGCGACCGGCCGCCTTGCCTGGCCCGCAGGAAGTAAAAGTTCGAAGGTAAGAAAGTAGGTCTCCGCTGTAATTGGCAACGCGCCTGCATACTGATGTTTACTATATTTATATAGGTTGCGATACGAGCACCTGTGAATACAACGCCGCCAATCGGCAAAAATGTCACATTCGGATTATTATAAGATCCATTTTTTTTCAAATTAGGTTAATCTTATATTGCCTGAGGCATCGGAAATCAATTGTTTTAAATTATGTACTAGGTTACTAGGTTTATGTCTATGTAATATGTATCCTATTACAACAGTTCCGAATTTCCTAAGGACTTCTGGTTAATCCATCTAATCGTTATACAACCAAGATTTCCATGAACTGTCTGCAAATAGGTTGATTGTGTATTTATTTGATTTATAACAAACGTTATTTTGTAACACTATTAAAGGGTCCGTCGACAGCACGTATGTATGTTACGCACGCTGTCCGTATGACATAACTCGTATGGACAAGGCGCAGGCGCCGCTGCTGACCCAATCCGCTTGCTCTATGACGTAAGGCAGCAGCGAGCATCGAGCGAGCACGCCGCGAACTAGGCCGAGATTCAAGATGCGCCGAAACTTATCGTTTGCGCAATATGCGACCCCGCAAGTGCGCATTTGGGTTTACATGAATTTAATTAACTTTATAATTAAATAAACATTGGGTAATGCCGGGGTGTGAACCAATTTTCAATTATTGTAAGAGAACAAGGAATGTTTTACTGGAACATCGAGTTTTGGAAAAGTTGATCTACCAAAATAAGAGTAGGTTGTTGTTTCAAAATGATCAGGAATTTACAAAATAACCGCAAATCCATTGCATCAGTATGTATAGGAAGCCAACGGCGGCGCGCGGCGGGGCGGCAAAGTCAGCGTCCATGGCGGGGGAGATGCGCGTGCGCCGCTGAAGAAATTGGGCGGCGCGCGGCGGCTCTGCGCAATGGAGGAAGTGCTGTTATCTGATGAGCTTGCGACAGACTACGACGGTCGCTTTGCGAAATCTCAGGTGTTACAAATTCTACGATAATTCTAAAATGAGGTAAATTGTTATGGTCGAGAAAAATCACGTGGTATTTATGAAACTTGATCAGACACAGTCACACAGCATGCGAAACTAAAAAACAGATAGACCACAGAATAAATAGTACAAGTTCTAGATTTTTAAAATTAATTTCAATTGTCACATCTAATTGTGGATGTTTTTAACGTCTGTTGAGCATTGTTTGTTTGTTTGTTCCAGTGAAGCTTTTAAGGTTATACAAATCAAACAACGGGTAGCATTGAGACTAAACAATTTTATGCCAACTGTTGAAAGGAGATAGGCACCTAGAGCATTTTTTGTGAGTGAAATGAAAACGTTGTACACAAAACGTGCGAGACTAATTAGAACAGAATCAATAAAGACGGAAAATTAATCTCGAAAGTGTTTGCTTTATCGTCTCGTCGTAAATCAACTTTAGTTTATTATAAAAGTATGCTTTCATTTTAGTAGCTCGTCTGTTTACATATATTATTAAAATATAAATTCAGGCTTACGTAAATGGGTGTAGCAGTCGTGCAGTAGTATTTTTATGCAGTTTATCTTAGCAGCATTAGCGGTGTCATTTTAATGAATCTACGTCCCACGCAGTCTGACAAGACACCCGCGCTACCACCTTGCTGACTGGCTCATATTTTTCACGCTATTCTCATATTTTTCGCGAATAAGTCTAATAGTTGGATGTTGGTCTTACAAAAATTATCCGGTATCGCGACTTCACCATCTATCGTAACATTTACTTGATTGTAATAATTAGTGACTAAGTCTTAAGGCGAAAGCGTCTGGGTACCCCACGAAATTCAATTTTTTTGTAATTTTTTGTAATTTGCAGGTCAGTAACTATCAGATTGTATGTTGATCTAAACATGATTCACGGCCGTAACAAATATTTATTTATAGAATTATAATGATAAAAATCATCAATAGGTATGTACATCTCTCAAGTTTATATTACAGTACCTGGCGATAAATATTGCACATCGACCTTTACTTTTTTTTTTCATTTTATACAAGAATAAAAATAATTATCAAAAGAAGCAAATCATAATTGTTTTAACAGCTCCTAATAGATACCGGACTGTTTGTATTTCGTGTGACAGAGATAACGCTCTACGAAGCCGAAATTAGCCGATTGTCTCTCTTTCCAAAGGTCGATATGCAATATTTATCGCCGGGTACTATACCCTATTGAATGACTATTTTATGAAATTCATGACATTTGAGGCCTATTCTAACTTAAGGCAGCAAGGTATTGCTGATTCTAATGATTATAATTCTGTAATATCATATTTGTTACGGTCGCGAATCATATTTTAATCAACATACAACCTTACACTGGACCTGCAAATTGCATAAAACGTAAGAAATTTTTAATTTCGCGGCTATCTTAGCGTATCCCCCTTAAACAAAATAGGTAGGTACTTTAGTTTTATATATTATACAGTGTGTTAGGTTAAACGAGGGACGTACTTTAAGAGAGTGTAGTACTCATGAAAATGAACAACTTTTACTAAGAGACCAACACTGAAATCGAGAAAATAAAACCAGCCTCTCTATACATTTTCTGTTCGCATAACTGGACAAAATGTAGGGAACAGCTGTTTTTTTTTTTCATATTTTTGAGTCAGCCCCATATTAGGTAAAAGTTGTTCATTTTCATGAGTACTACACTCCCTTAAAATATGTCCCTCGTTTAACCTAACACACTGTATAGTCTTTGGTTTTATCGGACAGCATATTCAGAGCTATCTTGAAAACCTTGACCCAATGAAATGAAAAAAATGTAAGTATAGAGTAGGTTACATTTTCTGAAATGGCATCCAGTAACCTGCTTCTTTCAGGTAAATCGTTGTGCAAATAAATGAAGCTCTTCTAGTGTTCAAGAATTCAAGAAGAATTTTCATGCAGCCTAATTGCGTAACAGACTTTTCAATCTCAGTCCGAAAGTTTTGAAGGATATTACTAATAATATATTGCTTCATAACTTAAAAAAAATCGTCTGCTTAACAACACAAATAACGCAATGAATGTGGCTTAACTGACAAAATTACACCGCAGTTTTCCTTCTGAGAGCTGGAGAGACCAATCAAAAGTAAGGCAAGAGGAAAAAGGATCTACAAAACTACTCCTATTAGTACTCAATTACTGCTGATTGTTTAGTGGCTTCGTTGCTATGCTTTGTTTATCCTATTTGCTTCATTAGGTATTGTCACTTTGCTTCAGCTTCTAACATACCTACCATTTGTCGCTAATTAATTTTAACTGTTTAGTCTAGCGAGATAATAAACGTTTATTACGTTACGAATATACTTGCTCAGCTAGCTAAAAATAAAGCGACTGTACTTACATTTGATTAAATGTTAGTACAGTCGCTTTATTTTTCTAATTGCTGCACTACGCTATCATTATTTGCTAAAAAGCCTCGGTCTTTATGGCCGCCATCATAGAAAAAAAAATCGGTCAAGAGCGAGTCGGACTCGCGCACCGAGGGTTCCGAACCATCATGTTTTTAATTTTTCATCGGCGAGGCCTATATTCGTCAGATAATTTTAACACTGTGCACTGCAGTGTAAAATATTGCAGTTTTATGTCAGCGCCATCTCTTGACTGATAGTGGAAGTAAAGTAACTTTTGTTGATGATTTCTGAAAAAGTGTGTTATTTATAGACTTTGTTTTATTTTTCCTGTAATCTTTACATAAACTTTTATCACATAGAATTATTTCAGATTTTTGTCTCTGCAAACTTCTGAGATAAGGGGGGGAACGGTATTTTTTTTGCAGTTTTCATCAAAAGTCGAAAACTATGCGGGCTAAAAAAAAGAAAAATATTTGAGAATGTGCAAACTGCGCTCTTTCATATGATACCCCACATGCCCTAGTATCCCCACTTCGAATTTTTCAGACCCCTTTCAGTCCCTGTTGCAAAAAAATATACATATATTTTTATTTCTTTCTTATTTGCAAAATAGTTGGGTAAACGTCATATAAATTATTCCAAATTTCAAGTTGATAGCATTAATAGTTCTTGAGATATCCAGCTGTGACAGACAGACAGACAGAGTCTCACCATAAGGGTTCCGTTTTTTACCATTTTGTTACGGAACCCTAAAAAGGATGCTAAACTCAATCAATAAAGAATTGTTTCAGTGCTTAAGCTGACGGAATTATACATTCAAGTAACATAGGTCGTCGCCTGTACTTGGCAATGACATTGTTGCCAAAATGTTATTCAAGTTAGGTTAAGATTGTAAAATTTGCATGAACATGCTTGAGGATTCTCACATTATTATTACTGACGTAATTATCGTATCTACTGAACCAAAAAGCCTCTTCCACGACAGGGTAGCGAGGAGGAAACTTCGACCGACTTCAAAGGCAGCCGGAAACCGGAACTGCGGTAAGGGTTAGAGCGGAGACGACGCCCGTTTCCGGCGGAAGTACGGCGCCAGGAAGGTGGGTAGATAGAGAGAAGATAAATAAACCGACGCCATATTGCCGGACTCCAATCGATAAATCCGTTCAGTTTTGCATGTTCCTTACCTACGACTTCCGTCTCCTGTTTACTCTTAACGTTACGAGCGAGGACAAAACACCAACAACGGAAGTGCTAAAAAAGTTTCGGAAAAATTTTCCCTTTAAAACTCTGTGTTGTCGCAAAAATGTTATAAAACTGCTCATAGTGCGCGCGACATAAAACAGAATTTTTGCACATTTTTATTAACAAACTAGTTAGGTACTTGGTGAAACGTTCACAATTCCTGAAACAGCTGTTAGCTGTTATAACCTAGGTATCAACATAGGTTATCAAACAACTGGGACAATAAATGCGGAAATGTACAAATAGGTAAATAATTGAGGGTGATCCTCTACTTCCTTAATGGAGTCTTCCGCATACGATTTCATATACATATTACCTACTTTGTTCCGCACACATTGATTCACGTAGAAACTTTTTAGAGAAAAGTGACGTTTTATGATTTCTGCTGCATCTTTGGTGTGTTAAAACGCTTGCAAGATTTTGTAATTTATGCAAACTTTATTTTAGAATCTAATCTACACGCAGAGAAAAATTACTATCCGAAATTAAATACTTTTAACTGTTTTTAGTTGGGAAAAAAACTAAGTTAAGTATAGTATTAATAAACAAAGTATGACTATATTTCGTATTTATTATATTTTTTAATAACAGTCTTGTATTGTTTAACTTACTACGTAACTCCTAAAAACCAAAATAATAAAAAAAAAAATTAGTATTTTTTTCTCATTGTAAAAAACTTATCAATGCAAATTGATCTAGGCTCAATTTGTATTGACGACAGATAAATCTCTCACGACGCGAAACGACAGTAAACGAACTTCTCTACCATTAGATTTAGTACCATCACTAACATTTAGGTCGTAATTCTTGTCTTGAAATTCTTGTCTTACCTTACTAGGCACTGTGAGCAGAAGAAAAGAGTTAATTCATCACTGTCTATGTGGCTGTGGGCTGTGGCGTAGTTGAACTACTGACGTACATTGTTGGTAAAAATGTATCGAATGTTTACGAACGTGTGTGTAAAGAGAGGTGTTAAGTCACGCCGTTTCAAGGAAGCAGACATAATTTATCGAAAACATTTACAAACTTATAATATACCCGGACTATCTGTTGTTCTCATGCTTTAAAAAAAGTTGCATCTTCTATAATAAAATTATAATTACCTACTAAAATATCTTCAAGTCTTAGGTGGATAAATATTTTAGATACTTACCCAAATTGTATATTTTAAACTGTTGCCGAAGCTGTTAATCATTAATACAAATTTGAATTAAATTGTACCAAGCGCCCTAATTGAGTAACACCGGTACATCCTTTCAAACACAATCAGAAGGATTTTGAAGGAGACTCCCAATCCATTGCTGAGAAATTCGTCAGTTAAACAACGTTAATAATGCGACGAATGTTGTTGAATTGTCAAAATTAATGGCACTGCCATTGTAAGTTAGTTACGCAATTACACAGATTTTATTAGGAGATAATTGAGTTGAAAAGCAACTAATACCTTCTCACCTACCTAGATAAAACTAAAGGAACACGCAGGTAACGAAACACATTTATATCAATAGGTACGTGAAGTGTAGACTAAATTCTTGAGAATTTAAATCACACCCGGGAAAATCCATAGCTCGAGTTAAAGAGCAAACAAGCCAACCAATCAATCATCATAACAAACTAAAAATTCAGTAAAAAAGAGTGCAACTTGATTTTTATTAACACAGGCAATGTACCCACAACGTCCTCTTAAATTACAGGTTCCAATTCAGTTTAATTTTTAAAAGACATTTTTGATTAAGCTAATTTTTTACAAAAGACTCCAAACAAGTTTGTGCGAAACAAAAACGAATCAATTTACAAAATTAAATGTTAGGCAGAACCTACCGGGTGTCCGTACGAGGCGAGGAAGGAAACAAGTTGATATTTGGCGTCGTGCTCTCAACCGGTTCCACAAGTGTTATTCTGTAAACGAGATGACTCTGGATTTTCCGATCACACATAATTTTTTACATACTCTTTTTTTTGTGTCGCTCATATGTGGAGGACTACAACAACTTTTTACTGACGGACGAATCGAAGGTCACACGGAACTTGAGTCTAGCCCGACAAGAAGTATTTTTGCTTCGCTTACAAAGGAAGTAATAAAAACTGAATGAGAATTGATAGAGCAGGTAACATTTAGAGATTTTATTATCCCAATAATTATTTTATGTATGCAGCTCCATTATGGCAATTTATACAACTGGAGTGTACCTTCCTTTATGTATATTAAAAGCCTAGTTGTATATGTACGTAGGCACTTTACTCAATCCTCAGACACAGCCCCTGAGGAACAAATTATGCGGCATCCGTATCCGACAGGTTATAAAACTAAATAGTTTTTTTAGAAATTTAAATACGAGATAACCTAAAGCAAGATAGACATAAAACGATTTACAATGCATTAAGTCAAATGAATTATGTAATACTGTTCGGTATTTAAATAATTTAACATTCCAATGACCGTTCACTAAATAGCGTTCTGAAAAGCTGCATCTAACTATTTATCTGTTCGGCGTACGTATTATCCATCAAATCATGTATGCTTTTCAGGCATATTAATGGACAGGATATTTAACTGAGTAGATAAATATGTCATCGTCTTATTCTCATCTCAGCTTCATTAATATGTAGATGAAGTTGTAATGAATATGTATGGCCAACGAGAAGAGGCCTCGACGACCGCTCTAGAGGTCAATGTCAGTTGAAAGATACGACCACTTAAGTGAGAACCTTCGCAGGCAGTTTACTTCCCTTACTCTTTTTACATTTACGAAGCACTATAGATAATACGAGGGCTCACATTATGTTGGCCTTATATCGACTACCGGTTCCGCTTGGTGTAAGTACACCTAAAGTTACCACATATTGTTATATACTTGCCTGAGATGAGTTTCAGCAGTAACGCTTTGCTAAATATTTGTTAGTCGTGAAACTTTGGTTCCGTGACGTTTTCTATTGCATCACTATACTTATCGGGCATTGCTTTGTCCACAAAAGGAGGTGTGATTATGTATTTCGACGGTTTGGACCATATCCATGTTGTTGCTACGTTCGATTAGAGAAACTATTAGCGCTTCATTTCAACCAAAATGTATTAAGTAAAGATGAAAATTACCAAAACTGTAAATAAGTCAGCGCAGTTCAGTTCCGTATCTATCTACTTGCCTACAGCTTATTATTCCAAAAACACTTATTTAATTAAGACTATTTATTTTGTACCCAAACGTAAATTACCTGTTCAATTGTCGACAAAAAGGCTTCCTCCTTTCGAAGTCCACAAAAACATCTAGATAGGCATTGGGACATTAATTTAATTTAGCCCAAACATAAATTAAAGTCTAAAATGTAGAATGTGGGAGTGTGGGGCTAAAATGCTTTTCATATAAACAATTAGCGTGGTTCAATAAAACTTTACTGATATGATATCGATACAATGGTAAACCTTAGCGTCTTTTCCTCTACACCGTACTAACGTAACGTTCCCTTCCCGTACTATCTTCCGCCATTGCTCTTCTCTCTCCCTCTCACAATCATAAAATTAAACAATAAAAACCAATCTGTGTCGAACCCGTATGAAGGAACAAACTGCATCCCTTGTTAATTGAATAATTAAAGATTACCTTGGTATCCTATCTTATTATCAAAAAAAATCATATAAATACATGGGTGTAGTAGGTATCAACATCTAGGTTTGGGTTTATGTATGTATAAGGATTGATCAAAAACTCGACAGCTAACTATTCATGATAGTTTTTGTGACACTCCACTGTTACCAAGCTGAATGCCAATTAGCAGGCGTATCTAAATCTTCGCTATAAGGAATAAAGTCAAATAAAAAGTCGATAAAAAACGGCTAGTTTAAATATAGCATAATAATATTATAACACTTGTATTCTCCTGTAACGGGTTGGCAGAAGTGTTGCATAATTTCTAAATAATGCGAATGCTTTTCGCCAGTCATTTTCGGCTAGGTATGGTAGTAAAAAAAATCTGAATAAGCAAATGTTTTGAATGTATTTCCCTTTTTGTGGTGCATTTACCAATAATTAGGTTTATTCTAAACATACGTAGTAATGAGTAGTTACCGAAATCAAAAAAATATTTTTGAGCATTTCATTTTTATTTAGAAGATTATTGTGCATCGGATGCTGTCATGATACCTAGGTAGACAATTTTTCGGTGAGGTTAATACCTATTTCGAATGGGCTAAGATTTAATATTCAGGTTTGAACTATGAGTTTCTTGCAGCTCTGAACGGCGGTTGATTTTAAAATTCTGCAGTCATGAGTGTCATGACTGTTGCAAATAACTAGGATAATAATTTAACTAGATTTAATTAGATTTTATCTGTGGTCACCTACTCTATGATAAAAATGTGTGTGTGTCTGTGACACCCAAAAATAAAATTACCACGTAAAAACTTTTAACAGAAATAAAAACAAATTAAGATAAAAACAGTGGTTTAATATTCTCAACAGTAACAAAGTATAACATGGTAGCAGAGGTCCGTGGTTGTCGTATACACAGAAAATAATACATTCCGTAAAAATGTCGTCGAACAACTCATACCATAACCTACAACAAATCGAGCGTCTAATTGACGAAAAAACGTTCCCCATATGGAATTTTCAAGTGAATATACTGTTCAAAAGTGAAGGCTTACACGATATAATTGTCAATGGAATCCCGGATGACGAGAAAAGCGATTCAAAACTTCAACAACAAGATGCACAAGCACAACGTATCATTACATGCACCATTGATAAAAAACTACTCTCAACGTTGTTGTCTTGTCCTGATGCCAAAAGTATGTACACTAAGCTAAGTTCTATATTTGAAAGGCAATCAGAACAGAAGAAATGTCAATTTGTATTGAAAAAATTGTTGTTACAACAATTTTTTCAATACAAATTTGATAATAATAAAGATATTACATGCAACATAAGTGTGTTAGAGAACCTTGCACACCAGCTAAACAGCTTAGGAGAGAAGATAAATGACAAAATGCTTATATCAAAAATACTCTCTATGTTGCCAGACAACTTCAGAAATTTCTTAACGGCTTGGGAATCAACGCCTACCTCAGAACAAACTTTAACAAATCTTACAGCTCGATTATTGATTGAGAATCAAAGAAATAATACACAACAAGAAACAGAAGATACAGTGGCATTTAAAGCATCACACAAAAAATTCAATAAGAAGAAATACTGCTCAGTATGTAAAAGGAATAACCACGAAGAAAAGGATTGTTATTTTAAAGGAAAGCAACAGTGTCCAATATGTAAAAAGTACAATCATAAAGAAAAAGACTGTTTTTGGAATAAAAATAAAAACAAAAAGGATGGGAAGGCAGTATCTTTTTTCACACAAACAGAAAATTTCATTGTTGACTCTGGGTGCTCATCCCATATGACTAAAAATGAAGATATCCTAAAACAACAGAAAAACTGCTCTGTAAGTATTCAAACAGCAAAAAAGGATCATACTCTCGACTCAAATAAAATGGGCTCAATACAAACTGAGTATGTGAACTTTGAAAACGTACTATTTGTACCAAACCTAAAGAAAAACCTCCTGTCTGTGAAAGCCATTACAGAAAAAGATGGAGAAGTTATTTTCACCAAAAAAGAAGTGTTAATAAAGAAAAACGATGATATAATACTAAAAGGAACAAAAGATGAAACTGGACTCTACAGTGTGAACCTAAATACAAACATTGAAGATGCTTTGATCTCGTCTAAAGTTGAAACAGCTGAAAATTGGCACATAAAATATGGTCACCCTGGAAAAGAAACATTAAAAAATATAATAAAATCTGTTGATGGCATTAATATATCAAAAGAAGAAATTGACTCACTTACCTCCACTTGTGATGTCTGCATGAAAGCCAAACAAACCAGGTTGCCGTTCTACACACGCCATAGAGCTGAAAGAAAACTACATACTATACACACTGATGTTTGTGGTCCAGTCACACCATCGACATGGAATGGAAAAAAGTATGTATTAACATTCATTGATGACTTCACCGACTATACCCAGACATACCTTATTGCAAATAAAAGTGAAGTATTTACCTGCTTAATGGAATATATACAAGAGGCTGAACGTCACACTAACCAGAAGGTCAGCATAGTCCGCTGTGATAATGGAGGCGAATATACGAGTACACAAGTCAAAGACTGGTGCAGAAGCCGTGGAATTCGGTTGAACTACACTGTCGCTTATACACCTCAACAAAATGGCAAGGCTGAACGCTTTAACCGCACTTTGATGGAGAAGGTTCGAGCCATGTTGTTTCAGTCAAACCTAGAAAAAGAAATGTGGGGTGAAGCAGTGTTATCAGCTACATATCTGCTGAATAGAACACCTAAACAAGAACAAACTGAAACACCTATAGAGAAGTGGACAGAAAAAAAACCAAATGTTCAAAATATACAAACATTTGGCTCCGAAGTATATACAAAAAATCTCACTCAAATGAAAAAACTTGATGAAAGGTGTCAAAAACTAATTATGGTGGGATATGCTACATCTGGATACCGGCTCTGGATACCTGAAAAAAGAAAAATCACAATTAGAAGAGATGTTGTATTCAAAAGAAATAATTACAAGGAAGAAAATAAAGACAAAACAGAAAATACAAGCGAGAATAATCATCAAGACAATAAAGAAGAAAATATAAATAATAAAATAGAAGAGGACTATGATCTACAAATATTGAGAAACACTATAGAAGAAGATACAATTTCTAATTCAAATTTGATGGAAGAAACAGAAAATGAAGTAGAAGAGAACATCCAATCTGAAAATGATACAGAAAACACAGCATTACCCATAGTAACAACAAGATCAGGGCGAACAATAAGTAAACCACACTACTTAAAAGATTATGAAACCAATATAGCAAATGAAATATCTGAAATACCAAATACATACAATGAAGCAGTAAAAGAAGAAAATTGGAAAGAAGCAATAGATAAAGAACTTAAAGCATTAATAAAATTGGAAACATGGACTGAGGAAGATTTACCTCCAAACAGAAAAGCTATTGATACAAAATGGATATTTAAAGAAAAAGAAGATGGAACAAAGAAGGCTAGATTAGTCGCAAGAGGCTTCCAATTAAAAAAGAAAGACCAACCTGAGAATATGTACTCCCCTGTAGCCAGAATGCCTAGCATTAGACTAATAATATCAAAGGCAATAAATGAAGACTTACCAATTAGACAACTGGACATTCCGACTGCATTCCTAAATGGAATAGTTAAATCAGAAATATACATTAAACCACCAGAAGGGTACCAACCTGTAAGCAAAAATAAGGTATTAAAACTGAAAAGAGCATTATACGGATTAACAGAATCACCCCGATGCTGGAATGAAACAATAAATAATTTTGCAATTGAGAAAGGCTTTAAAAGATCAGAATATGATTCATGCTTGTACTACAAAGAAGACTGTTGGATGATAATCTATGTTGATGATATCTTGATGATAGGCAAAAACTGTGAAGAGTTTATAAATGATTTAAAAAGAGAATACAATGCTAAAGATCTAGGAGAAGCAAAGTTATTTCTAGGTACAGAAATTGAGAGGACCAAAGATACTATAATAATGAAGCAAACTAAGCTAATAGAAAAGATACTCACAAAATTTAACATGCAAGAAAGTAACGAAATAAAAACACCAATGGAAGTAAATTTTAAAACCAACTCACAAGAAGAAAAGAAAGCAGAAAAAGAAGATCTATACCGAGAAATGATAGGAAGTTTACTTTATCTGACAATGATATCAAGGCCAGATTTAACATACTCAGTATCGTATTTAAGTAGATACCTTGACAAAGTAAATGAATCTACATGGAAGGCTGGAAAGAGAATACTAAGATACTTAAAAGGTACAAAAGACAAAGGACTGATATTTAGAAAATCCGAAGATAACAATATATATGCCTATTCAGATGCCGACTGGGCAAGTAATGATACTGATAGAAAAAAGTGTTAGTGGAACAATGATTTTTCATGGCAAGAACCCCATAGCATGGTTATCTAAAAAACAACCATGTGTGGCCCTATCAACAGCTGAGGCAGAATATGTTGCTGCTGCAATTACTGCACAAGAACTATTAAACATTAAAGGAGTTGCTAAACACTTGGGCTGCCTAGGACAAAGAAATACTCTACTGGTTGATAACAGAAGTGCCATTGCCATGTCAAAAAGTTTTGAAAACTCGAAGAGAACAAAACATATTGATATAAAATTTCATTTTCTTAAAGATTTGATTGACAAAAAGATTATCTCTATTGAACATGTTAGCACTAACGATAATAAAGCAGATGTAATGACGAAAAGCCTATGTTCAGAAAAATTCTATAAATTTTTGAATGTTGTCTTATATTAAAACTTGAAATGTATACTTGTCTGCATAAAATTATAATGTTAAGTTTCAAAATTTAATGTTAAATACATAAATTAAAATGTATTATTGTAAAAGTACAATGGTTGTTAAATTAAGGGGGTGTGTTGCAAATAACTAGGATAATAATTTAACAGTGCCATAGTACCATTGCCAAATAATGAGTAATTAGATTTTATCTGTGGTCACCTACTCTATGATAAAAATGTGTGTGTGTCTGTGACACCCAAAAATAAAATTACCACGTAAAAACTTTTAACAGAAATAAAAACAAATTAAGATAAAAACAGTGGTTTAATATTCTCAACAGTAACAAAATATAACAATGACATGACCCAATTTTCTTCAATTAAATTACATATTTATGCTAATATGTAATTGAGGAAAATCAACATCACGTCACCTTTGTCTATCATTGTACATAAAGTTAGTTCCACTCTGAGTTCAGCGATTAAAGTCAGTCCTATTGCTATGCTACTGAATGAAAGCTTGAAACTAAAAGCTTCAACTTTACCAAACATAAAATTAAGCCTGTATTTTATTTTTGAGATCATTTGTCTCTGTGTGCAATATGAAACCTCAGACGTGGATGTCAAAATTATTGCACCACTCCTCTTATGCGTCCGGGCATAAAAATCTGAGAATTCTAAATTTATAATTTTCAGATTTTTTAGATTCATGAGGATTAATGTAAATTAATTAATCTACATTAATCCTTATGAATCTCCTGAGGTAGAAGAAGATACTTTATATCGTCTCGTTAATCATCCCAGTGAATGCTTGGCATTCAGCATTCTGTATAGTATAGCAGCGCCTCATAACGTCAATTAAGATGATGAACAGAAATAGAATAGCAGGGCCCTCCTCTTGCAACCTCCTTCATCTGTCTGGCGTTCTGGTACCGAATATAATAAAAGGTTGCATGCAACACTGATTAAGTACCTCCCGGGTACATCTGAAAATAGTAGTAGCGCTCAACACACTTGTAAGTTAAATCTACCTTGCACACAGTCTGCTAGCACAAATGAATAGATAGATATACTTTAATCACTTTTAATTCACTACTAATTAATTACAGTGCCCAGTATAATGTTGTTTATCAGACGAAGCGTGAGCGACCAGTGAAATCATCCCAGCCGGGGGCGAGTGACGCCACCGCAACGTTCCAACGTCCGGTTCGGTGCAGGTGGCAGCACTGAGCCCACGGTGCGTCGCTTGACTAGTGCTACAGGCGCTATGTTTGGTCGCCGGGAGTAGTGGCGCCAACATCCGGCCCTCCTGAACTGTGTCTGTCCCTAGACACATCGTCATCTGTAATGTGAGAGTAAACATGTTAGCTTTGATGACTACAACAGGTGCAATGCTACGTTATGTTGAATGAGTTCCCACTACTGAGCCAATGAATAGTGCATGCAAAAGTGTGATCCCTGACTTCGTACCACCATGCTCAGACTCGCAGTCCACATGATAGCCAAAGCTTCCAGTTCATCAACTTTTATCTGCATGAACCACATTTTCGCCCACAACAAGATCAAGGTCGGACCTCACTTGTTTTGTAGTGGACACGCCATTACAACTGTAACATTTCTAACAGGTGCGATGCTACGTTATGTTGAATGAGTTCCCACTACTGAGCCAATGAATAGTGCATGCAAAAGTGTGATCCCTGACTTCGCACCACCATGCTCAGACTCGCAGTCCACATGATAGCCGAAGCTTCCAGTTCATCAACTTTTATCTGCATGAGCCACACTGTTGCCCACAACAAGATCAAGGTCGAACCTCACTTGTTTTGTAGTGGAAACGCCATTACAACTGTAACATTTCTATTCAATTAAGTTTTATTTTGTTTAAGTGATTGGAACAAAATATTGTACAAGTCTCATTCTCGTGTTGGTAATCTTTTAAAATCATAATATAAAGCTGTATTATTAGCTAAATATTTTACCTTTTGATGTTTTATTTAATTAGTATTTTATACATACCAACCACGCCAACATCCTCATCCCAATCGGTTACCTTAATCCACGGTTCCATGTTTTCTACACAGGTAGTACCAGAATATTTTTTGTGTGATCGCTCGCTGCCTATTATGTCATCTATGTGGTATCTATCTTTTCCGAGTATTTTTGTAACTTTGAAAGGGCCCTTGAACACCGGTAGGAGTTTAGTACTGCTACCATTACCAGCCTGGCTAGACACCTTTACGAGAACCAAATCACCAATCTCATAATGTTTAGCCACACAGCGTTTTGTATCAAACCTTTCTTTTTGATGTCTAGCATCTTGTAGTATTCGTGTGTCGATATCTCGTCGCAGCTGTGTGACATCTATTATTTATTTTCTTCTTGCTCAGGTAAAAAAAATGTCGCTCTTTGTTCTAAGGCGGTACCCAAAAAATGCTTCACTGGGGGCTGCGTTGATGGTTTTTTTGCAACGTGCTATTCATACCTTGTTGTAAACACGTTAGAACATCATCCCAGTGTGTGTAGTCGTTATCTGCACCCAATGAACGCAGTGCCTCTATTATTGTTTTATTATAGCGTTCGACTTGTCCGTTCGACCTTGGCATGCCAGTTGCTATAGTGTGTGCACGAATGTTTTTGTTGTCACAATATCTTTGAAATGCCTTTGCCGTAAAAGCGGGACCAGCGTCAGTAATTAGTCTTCGTGGATTGCCAAAAATCTTAAACAAATGGTCTAATTCTTTTATGACACAAACAGTGCTTGTATCACGCACTGGAAATACAAAGACGAACTTTGTAAACGCATCAACAAGTACCAGAATATGACAATTACCTTTTGATGATTTTACAAATGGACCCACATGGTCCATATGGAGAGTATAATGGAAGGGGCGAGCATATTTTGAAATTGGAAACATCTGACCTTCCTTTTTACCACTTTTATTTTTATTGTATAAGCAGTGTAAACAATTTTTTTACGTATTTAGTTACAGTTTTTTTTTTTCATTTTAGGAAACCAATATTTATGTTTAATTCTTTCTAAGGTTTTGTCTACAGCGAAGTGACCTATTTTGTCATGATTGTACAAAATTACTTGCCAGATACAATTTTTTTGGTACAACCCATCTACGACCTATTTCAGTGCGACGGTAGACTTTATTTCCAAGCAATTCGTACTCATTAAAAACATTCCGATTCGCATCGGCCTCTCCTGATAGTAAGACATCTCTGATTTTACATAGATTTGGGTCTTGTTCCTGAACACTCAAAAGCCAGTCAGCTTCGGTGATAGACATTACTATTTGTTTTTCACAAACTTCCCCACTATAGGAGGGGTTACGGCTAAGTGCATCAACATGTTGCATTTTAACATCTCAAAGTCAAATTCTTGAGTCAAGAGCATCCATCTGGCTATTCGTGGCAACACTTCTTTTTTTTTTGCTTCGTCAGATTTTTTTGTTTCGACAATAGGTTTCTGAATGTCCCTTCTTATTACAATATTTACAAATTTCTGTACACACATTTCGTTTGTGATTACCGCCACATCCGAAACAAGCTATCTGCTTTGTGGTTCTGGCAACAGTTGAACTTTGATTTGACACAACAATACGACTGGACTGTTCCGAATTCAATGAATTTCCTAGATCGCGATTGGTTTGTTTAAATGAGGATTGAGACACCTTATGTTCACTGACAGCGCCGTGGCTCGTATTATGAGAACTACGTAACCGACCGTGGAGAAAAGATGCAAGTTGGTCGCATGTATTTATACTTCCGGCATCTACCGACGCACTTATGTTAGGATCGTTGATATTGCCCGTAATAATGGAAATGATGTCACGATCAGAAAAATTTACACTTAACTTGTCAATTTCACATTTTTGTTGAAAGTAAAACTCATACAAATGTTGCTGTGCTGAAGGTTTACTATTAATGATTTCTTTCAGTAACTCAAACATGTTTCGTTTTGTTTGAAATGTGAACGATATTTTATCTCGCCACTGTTTCCATTTCCAACCAGCCCAACTAACTCTCATTTTTTTAAAATGAGTCGTACCAAGTTTTTGCCGTTCCTTTGAATTTATTGACAGCCTGGTAAATTATCACCTGATCCTTCCAATTAAATGTTTTAGCATGCAAATCAACAATATTGAGCCAATTATTTACTATATCTGTAAGGGGGTCAAATTCTGGTATCATTGAGTTCAACGCCATACTGTAGCAGCCCGCTACTTGACTATCAACAGATTTTTTGGCTTTTTTACGAATGGGTGAAGGCGTATAGCTTTTACTGGACTTACTGCTCGACGATGATGATGATGATCTTGTACGTTTCCTCCTTTTCCGTTCCCGTTGACGGGCACGTGACTGTCGGACCATTTGTAGGCTTGAATTCGAAGCACTTCTGATGTAAGTTAAATCTACCTTGCACACAGTCTGCTAGCACAAATGAATAGATAGATATACTTTAATCACTTTTAATTCACTACTAATTAATTACAGTGCCCAGTATAATGTTGTTTATCAGACGAAGCGTGAGCGACCAGTGAAATCATCCCAGCCGGGGGCGAGTGACGCCACCGCAACGTTCCAACGTCCGGTTCGGTGCAGGTGGCAGCACTGAGCCCACGGTGCGTCGCTTGACTAGTGCTACAGGCGCTATGTTTGGTCGCCGGGAGTAGTGGCGCCAACACACTAAACACCACTTATGTGAAACGAGGGTTTCAAACCTTTCATTGCAATGAATAACTTAGAATTTACATTCAATATTTATTTTGGTGTCACAAGTACATGCGCACGAGTTAGAAATGCGCCGTAGAGAGCAAGGGGCATGGTCACGCGGCGTGACAACTCACTCGTCCAATTGGTCGAGATTGCGCGCTTCCGTCGTGGCTTCCGGCCGATAACAGCAAGACCGCTGCGAGTGGTACTTACGAACTTACGAAGTTACAACAACGGTCAACGGACTTGCTCAATGCTCGATACTACCTACTTAGACGCTCGTTATGCTATTTAGACCGGACAAACGCCACATCGGATGTTCAAATCGAATATTCCGGAGTAACAACTATAATTGCTATGTATATGTATGTTTATGTAGAATACCTGCGTATTTGGTTTTACATAATACTTTTCTGTTCTAATTAATTTAATCTTACCTTCTTTCTTGTTTTCCTTCTTGTTTTTTTTTATTTATATACTTTATTGTACACCAGAAAACTATATGCAAATACACACACACACACACACCACACACATTATTCCTTCTTGTTTTTTTTTAATTCTAGTATTACCTACATACATATGCAATTAGCATATAAAAGCCAGCTTTGGCCATTATTGTCTAAAACAAAAGAAATTTATACATTCTATCCATGATTTTCATGCTTTTTGTGGACTCAATTTATTAGGATGAGCTCCGGCAGTTTGCAACCTCTCACTAATTCCTCGATATTGCAATGCGTTGTTGCTATGGATGCACATTATGCACATGCAATAATGAAGTAATAACACTACTACATTATCTACTTCCTGGGAGACGTGTATGTAATGTGATTTACCTACCTTTTTATTAGTCTTTAATTTGTAGAATTTTGTGAAAGTTATAAGTACCTATAGTAGATAAGTGTTACATTACCATGCTGAATTTCTGACTAATTTAGATATGTCTTTCTTTATCAAACATTGCGGAAGGACCAAAATTAGTGAGTTATTGAAGATATTAAGAAAAGATACGAATCCACACAAATGGTTCACTTTTTTCCTGAAAACTGCTGAAGCAAGTAATGCATGTCTATAATGAATAACATTTCTCACAAACAACGGTATCTTGTTAGTTGTTGTGTGTCGATAGCTGTTGATAAATATTGCAAAATTTCCAGAGAAACCAACCGGGGACATTGCGACACGGTCCTGGTGTGCAACTAAGACGGTCCGTTAATAAATGTAGTGGAACCAAACGTTTTGCTTCAATGAAACATGCGCGGTGACCAAACGTTTTCACCATTGCATGTTTGGAAAATAAAAGTTCATCCAGATATTACTCTTGGTCAAAAATGTGCAACCCTTCTCCCGTGGGGTTCGTGAAGTTTAGGGCTATAATGTCAAGAGGGTGTTTAGTTGATTAGGGTTCATTGTAAGCAGTCAAACAGATGTGCACAGCTTGGGCGAGGCTAATGTCAAGCAGTAGACAGAATTGGCAAAATATCAGGATAGACAACCAAGTAAACTTAAAATCGCGATTCGAATGAAAAATATAAATACACGAATGAAAGTCGAAATTGTACACTACGTTATTATTTCTTCATATGTAAAAAAGTGTTAGGATGGTACCTTCATAAAATAGAAGACGATTCTGTATCAGTCTTCGATCATATTTAAGGTCACCCTACATAAAGGAAATAGCTGAGAGTGCCGAGGCGCGAGCGAGCAGAGCGGAGCGGAAGTGGCGACCGTTCCCACGGAGGCACGGACATTCATCCGTTACTTCACCTCGTCGTACATCCCCCCCACCTCCCCCTTTACCGTAACCCCACTACACCTCCTTAAACCACCCATTACTTTCTTAGAAGATCTGGGTTTAACTGAACAAAACAATGAAACATAAACAGCGGACATCGCCTTAACAAACTGATTCTAATCCCGAACGACTCTTTCGCTTCAAATCAAACTAACCAACTCTAAAAGGCCACAATGAATAGGTCAGGTTACAAAGATGAACGAACTTATTTAAAATTTAAATTGGAGCACAGGAAATAATAATAAAATAGAAGCTTTTATTTAAGTATAAGGATAGCTGGATGGTGGAATGTCGGTCAAGGGCGCCACCATCAAACAAGGCGATCAACATTACGGTGGAACAAGGGCAATGGAAACATTGTCATATAATTTAACTACTCATCCCAACAGAGCTACTCTAAAAATATGTTAAAAGTGACTAGAGCACAACTTAGTTCGTACTATTTAATTACTGATGAATTAATTAAATCCTCTCTTTAAACAGGATCCAGATTACCGGTCAATTACATGGTCATTTTATTAGATTGTGTCTATAGAGACACAAACTGAAATGCTCCAAAAAGAAATGTAAAGATGATGATGTAGATTGGACATACCTACCTACCTACCTATCTCGATCACCTTATTAGGTAATTACTGCCTTATATTATATCCCTCCGGAAGATGATTCGTTGACCTACTAACACTTTCGCTGTGTCAAAAATCCTACGTGAATTGCACTTAATTAATTTTCAAGCGATAAAACTCAGTGCCGAGTTTAAAATTAACATGTTTTTTAACAGCGTGTTTGGCGTAGCTACAGTCTTCATAACAATAGTCAGGGATAATTTGACTCTTGTTTACAAACCCGACACGATCGCCGGCACCTCGAATAGAATCGATGTCTTTGTCGACTAAATAGCCGCCTAACGCCGTACCCGCAATAGGTCCAGCTGATCTCATTGTTTAGTCTACCCGGGAACGCTTTTAATTCCTAACGAAACTGATTACAAAGCTATGTGACTCACGGCGATATTTATTGGTTATGTGTGTGTAACTGGTGTAAGTGCTATTCGGAATGCGGCGGTGTCGGCTAGGTAGGATACAAAGTTTAATGAAATTGTGGGAAGTAGCAACGTCTATTAGTACGATGAAATTGTTTAAAACCGGCAAGTCAAATCGACTCCGCAGGACCAAAAGACTGTAAATGTCAAATATTGGTGATGTTACCAAAATCAATGGCAGCACTACATAGCTGGAGTCGGCATGGACCTTCTTTTCACCCAAAAAAAAGCAAATATAATTATTGTATCTACGTTGACAAAAGCACTACCACAGCACTAAATCAGTAGGTAAGCCTAAATACGAAAAAAAAATAATGTTCGTTAAACCGTCAGTCGGTGGAACGTCGTGATCGTACAAGTGGACCGGATCTCCGGCGTGTGCGCAGCCGGAAGTGCGCAAGACTTCCGCTCCCTCGGGAGTCGGCGTCACGCGTCGCGGCGACTGCGCAACCGTGTCTTACCAACTGCGACTTTCACGACACTCTATTACACACTACGCTGCTAATATTAAGTGGGTAGGTAGACTACTGTTCATATGGACGCGATAAGTATTGAAATAATTACATTATCTTGACATGGCTTGCTATTTTTAATTTCGATACAGACCTTCAGTTTTAACTGAACAGTCTAACTTTACAGATCGCAGCTTTTTAACCAAGGAGTTGGGGTCGGCTTCCAGTCTAACCGGATGCAGCTGAATAGGCAGTCGCTCCATGTAAAATACTGGTAATTTTACATGGAGCGACTGCCTATCTGACCTCCACAATCCAGTTTCTGGGTAATACCCCCTGGGTAATCCCCTTGGTAAGACTGGTCGTCAGACTTCGGGCTTATGACTACCCGTAACGACTGTCAAAGATACACGAATGACAGCCGGGACCAACGGCTTAACGTTCTTTCCGAGGCACGGAGGGGTCTCGGTATTTAAAGATGGTCACCCATCCTCAGACCAACCGTGACAAGCGTAGCTTAACCTGATTGATCGACCTGTGCGGCTGTTATTATTTGGTATTATTTAGTTATTATTTAGCAATAAACAATGTTATTATATATTATGCAGTTCAACGCTAATAATAGTATTTTGCCAGTCTTCCGAAATTCACCATGTCTCCGTGAAAATGTACTTTAGCAAATGTAAATTATATTTAATACCATCAAAGATGTTGCTATTTTTGTATCTCCACTTAACAAATCCTTTAACCCCTGTATAAGCGAAGAGTAATTAGATTTTACTGATAGAAACAATCTCCGTTAACTTGGAATCGGAAATGTGCGCGCTAAGTGGTGAAGCGCGGCGCGCTGACGCTGAACCCTATCGTAATAAACTAGAGCGTGTTTAGTTATTAGTAGGTGTAATAGGTACGAGCTTTACGTTTCTGCAACTTTACCTTAGTTCAGACGTATTTAGTTGCTAAAACATAGGTACGTAAAAAAAGTTTCCGATTAATTGAGAGCCTCCTCTTTTTTTGAAGTCGGATAAAATGCTCTAATCTAAACTAGGTCGGCGTCTAACTTAGAAGTAAGTCAGTTAGTTATACAGGTCTGTTAGGCAAATTATTTTTATTGTAAAGGCTCCTACAAACAGGCGCGACACGCGATATTATCGCGCGCGACGCAAAGGCACCGCTCGTTGCGCGACTGCAGTGCCTTTGTGTCGCGTGTCGTGTCGCGCCTGTTTGTAGGAGCCTTTATTCTGTTAGTGTTACTGTGTTCATGTGTTATGTACAAATAAAATATTTAATAGAAAGAACAAATGTAGATAGGTGCAACAAAACTATATTTAAACATTCAAACACTCGCGAGCAAAAGTATGGAATCACTTACTTGGAATTGATTCCGCGCGATCTTGAGTACTTAATAACTAGTTAAGAATAATAAAAATGGTAACATTTTAAAGGCTAAACTGTTAACTTTAAATTGATACCAAATTCATTTAAAACAAACCAGTATTTAAGGAGCTATCCCGGATTACGTGAATAAGTAAGGAAAAAGACATGTTTCAATTGTTTGATACGCCGCGAGTTGCGCCCTCTTGACCCCCTATAAAAGCACGTGTTATCGGATTTTCTTTATCAGTCGGCTTTCACATGTTGACCGGTACACATCTCCGCTACTTGTGACCCTTGAACTTGGACGACAATGGATACTACGCCTATAGAAGCAGCACAAATCGTCGCTCTATTGCAAGAAGCGCTTAGCCAGCGGGCTGTCGCACGTCAGCTCCACATAAGCCAGTCCTGTGTTTCGAAAGTTTATAAACGCTTTCGGGAGACTGGTGGCTTTATCCCGAGACCAAGATCTGGACGGCGCCGGTGCACATCGGAGAGGAATGACCGTTTTATCGTGTCAACCTCTCTCCGAAATCGACATTTGACTTGTGTCGACGTCCAACAGGAGCTCCGAAATGTTCGTAGGGTAGCTGCCAGCGAATGGACAGTTCGTCGAAGACTTAAGCAAGTTAATTTGACTCCAAAAAGGCCTGCCACAGGCCCGAAACTGACGGCAGGTCACCGACAAGCACGTCTTCAATTTGCTCTCTACCATCTTGATTGGGAGGTTGAGCAATGGAGGTGAGTCCTGTTTTCCGACGAGTCCAGAATGTGTTTCCACGGCAGCGACCGAAGGGGTCGGGTCTACAGGCGGACTGGGGAGCGATTTGCGCAGTGCTGTTTCGCTGAGACTGGCTTATGACGGCGGTTCTTGTATGATGTGAACCGGGATTTCCTTCGACGGTAAAACAGAGCTTGTTTTCGTGCCTGGCGGGGGACGAGGAGGCGGTCTAACTTCAGACCGCTACATTTCCAATATTCTACTGGAACATGTCGTTCCTTATGCGGGATATTTCGGTGATGACTTCCTCCTTATGCACGATATTGCGCGTTGTCACACTTTCCGTGCCACAACTGAATACCTCGAAGAAGTCGGTATCGCCACATTGAACTGGCCAGCGCTCAGCCCGGACTTGAATCCCATTGAGCACATGTGGGATGAACTGAAGAAGAGGGTTCGTTCCAGAAATCCTGCTCCTTCAAGTGTGAATGAGCTGAAATCGGCTTTGATAGAGGAGTGGGAAGGTATCCCGCAAGAATCGATCCAGAAGCTGATTAGGTCAATGAATAACCATCTTCGAGAAGTTATTAGGGCGAGGGGAGAGGGCACAAAATATTGAAACTTAATTTTAAGGCCAAATATTTTTTTTATTAATTAATTTTTGTTGTTTTCTTTATTTATTATTTTACCATTTTCCTTATGTTTTCCTAACTTCTTCACTCAATCCGGGATAACTCCTTAAATACTGGTGTGATTTAAATTAATTTGATATCAGTTTAAAGTTAACAGTTTAACCTTTAAAATGGTACCATTTTTATTATTCTTAACTAGTTATTAAGTAGTCAAGATCGCGCGGAATCAATTCCAAGTAAGTGATTCCATACTTTTGCTCGCGAGTGTACATATCTAAGTAGGTAGGTATTTCTTCCGTACATTTTCTCGTTTTTTAAAGTATGAAATAAAGAGAATTTCATTCGTTCAATCTCAGTTTACAGCTTTTAATTCAACAAGTCGTGAATTTATTGGTGATTCCTGGAGTGATCATGGATTGTATATTAGCACAATAGATATCCATTTCTATGAATATATAGAATATCTAATTTAAACATTATGCTAGTTTTAAATACAGAGAGGCGATAAAGAACGATGTATGCACTATTAAACACATTTTACTGAAACTTTCAGTTCACACAATTTATTTCTACAAACGCAAGAAGAAGAACCTGCACGCATAGTCTAGTATATACTAAACTAGTGAATTTATCTTTCACGTTATTTGGCCTTCATTCACACGTTATTTATTAACGCGGTTTTTTGCTAAAAATATTTTATTTACAATACATGGCTATTTTTGTAGTCGTATCCCAGAAAGCAGTAAAGAGGTTTTACTGCACCTATTCAAATCTATCGTGGCAACAAATTGATAGTCTTCCGCTTTATCTATGATTTGAACATCAGATGTCATACAACATCCACCTGTAAATAGAAATACTTTACGGAAACACAAAGGAAGTCATAATAATGTTCTGATGTCGGCATCAAAATTATGTAGTGAAGAATCCCTGCGCACTACTCTCCCTATGATGCTCATCCTCAACCCTCGAGAGAGAGTCGAAGCAGAGCAGGTAAAAATGCACTCCCAAAACCATCCCGCTTCCGCAAGATGAAAGCTTGCTTTTACCCAAAGGTACGCTTCCCTAGTGCGCAAGGTGTGGGCCTGTTCCAACAATACCTACATAATATCTATCCTATCCTAAGCATGATTACAAGCCCATTGGATTGTGTGTAGTAGAGATGTTATGGAAGTCGTTTTACCGGAACCGAAACCGAAATCGGAGGTTTTAAATTTGATTGATCGGTATCGGAACCGGAACCGGGGCGGAAGTAGAAGAAAGATGTGTTAAGGGGCCTTCCCTTAAAACATCATTCTTCTATCATCCACAAACAAAACAATGAACTGAGACTTCGAGCGCTTCTTAAAACTTGTTTGTGTGCTCTAGTCACGTGTATCGCTGCGTTTCGAACTTCGGTCTAACTCCGATTTAAAATTATCGGAACCGAAATCGGAATCGGAGGTGCTAAATTAATCCGAAGTTCCGAATTTCGGAATCGGAACCGAAGCTCCGTAACATCCCTGGTGTGTAGATTCATCATCTCTCGCATCTCTTGTCGTCGCAACGACTAAAGAGGCACTTGCCCGCGCACGCCACGGTGAGCGATTTTTATGCGACGAATAGAAATATAACTTAATAGTATCACAATAAAATTTAAATTTCAATGATGATGCCATAGGACGTCGCGGCATGCCCAAGGATACCGCGGCATCGTTGCCATCAGAAGGATCCTGCTGTGCCGTGTGTTAAAGTCGACTCAAATTTCTAAAGTAGGCAGGTGTTGCGTGTTAAAGTGAAGATATTTTCTAAGGTACCTCTCGGAGATTTAGTCGTACAAGAGAAAGAAGAGGAGTGTTATGAAACTCAGGTGGTTCCATACCCTATGAAACTGCCTCCTGTACCAATACCCAAGTTTCCACTAGAAATGACATGGAATCCAAAGATGTTGTATTTTGTGTTGAACGAAGAACCTGTTACACTCAGAGTTCGGTAAGAAATTGATGTTCCTAATAGGTACATACACAAAACAGTAAGTACTTATCGACTTATTTAATAGAGAGTTTATTAAGGGGGAGGGGGGTACAGATTATTAGTAGAAGATTTAAACGAAGATTAAATAGTAATGTCTCTTCAAGTTTAGCACTATCGTCGACAGCATCAAGCACTAACTTAATATTCTCTTTAAAATTAGGATTTGGAACAGCTGCGACCGTTCCATGTACTTCCACTATTGCGGGCTGTGGGGTGACAGGGCGCGGATTGGTGCCAGCTGGTGCTGCTTCCCTCGCACGAGGATCTTGCTACCTTCAGGACTGTGGGCAGAAATGATCGTCAAGGCAATCCCTCGGGAAATAGCTCCGATCGCATGCGCCATTGCCAGCATACAGATAGCTGCAGGGCATTTAAGAGACAACGTTACTGGCTACTTTTCGATACCGATACAAGCAAAATTTTTGAAATACATCCCGCCTCCACGGCATGAAGGCGAATAAAGTTAATAAACACAAAGTTGTTCTGTTTTTATAGGATACCTGTTTTGAATCAGTGTTTCTGACACTTTGTTGAGTGCTAAAACTCAATTCTACATTCTTTAAGCGAAACGCTATACTATAAAACTAAATTAATTATTATAAGGCTACATGCCGCTTCCTCATCTCTGTACGCACGACGACATATCAAGCTATACATTTCCAGTATAAGCTGACTTTTTAATGTAGGAAAAGTGTATACAATGCGAGGTCAGCTAAATTTGGAAATAAACAACTTGATAAATGTCGTCGTGTGTACTTATTTCTCTTCTTTCGTATTCTTAATAATTTTCCTTGTTTGAATCCCCTTTGTAAAGAGGGAAGCGCTAAGGTAGCCCGCGAAATTCAAATTTTCTTACGTTCTTTGCAATTTGCTGGTCAGGTCGATCAAAATATGATTCGCGGCCGTAACAAATATGTATTTACAGAATTATAATCATTAAAGTCATCAACACAACTCTCTAAGACCTATTTTTATTGTAAAAAGACAGTTTTTAGAGGTATCTTCATGATTTTTTTCTATCGTATCAAATTACTCGTATAATATTTTCAATATACACTATCTACCTAGAATATATCCTGAAGAATATCATATATATTTTTCTGATTTTCTTTACTGTGTTCGATCATAAACTTTTATTGTTTCTAAAACTTGCGTTTATTTCGTTTAGGTCCTGTAAGCCCATTAACGATTGTTTCGTATTAATTAAATTGTAGCCCTTTGCGAAATTACTCTAATGATAAGAACCTATGTAACACCTAATCGTCTTAAAAACACCGGATGTATGACGCAACGTGAATTCTTATTTTTTCCTTCTAATTGATAAATTATTACATTTATCAATGGCACTACTTATCTCTGATAATTCCGGAAAACGTGCTATATAATTATATTGACTCATTGATGGTTTTATATCTCACCAATCTATGTACCTACAATAAGTAGGTAAAAATAATAAAAAAGAACGTTATTTTGGTAAAAATATTATGATAGGTATCATTCATGTAACTAGGCTAATAAATACATTCGCACACCTATTTATGTACTTACATATTAACAAGCCAATCAAAACGAAGAATCAATTTATTCTCATATTTTCATATTTTTTTTAAGAGAAGGCAAATTCTTGTTACCTTTATGTATTCAACTTTTCTTAAAGGCTCCTTCAAACAGGCGCGACACGCGACAATATCGCGTGTTTGTGTCGCGCGCGATACGCGTCGCGCGTCGCGCCTGTTTGCAGGAGTACATTTCCATTCTTGCTTGTGATGGTAATAGGATTGACGTAAGAAGGAAGTAAAAACATAAATAAAACGGGGAGGTAGGTAACGGGTAGGTTTTATTTTTGTGAATATCCTTCTTTTAGGTGAATGAAATGCACCCACCCCAGCGTGGTTTGACCAGACTCGATTAATCGAATGAACCCCAGGATTCGCACTAGCCCCTGTAGCCTCAAGTTTCATGGTGCTATACAGCGACCATTGCATACCAAAGAGTGAATATCCTCATTTTAGGTAATAAAAAATAGAGAAATACAATCTGGTTACGGAACCATCGCATTTTTCTATTTGTTATTATCATTACCCAAAATGAGGATATTTTTCTTCGACGGTGACAACTAATCTTATAAGTAGACAGGTATAAAGTAAAAAAAGATTATGTGGAACTAGTTCCTAAATGTAAATTAAGTCCGTTTATTAAAATACCGTAGACATAAGCGCCATGATAATCCAGTAACGTGTTGATAACATAATAATATAAAATTAACGTATTTGCGTCATAAAATAATAATATATTTTTGTAGGTACTTAAGGAACCCGGATAAGCATTGGAACCTGTTACTGGGGACAGCAAAATGTTACGATCTACTATTTTATAGCCAGATTCTAGAAAATCTGTCAGACTAATTTATTACTTGTTGATTGCTTAAAATCACAGTGCGCGTTTTTCTAGTTTAAGATCATGACTTCATGAGACATGTTTTTAATAAGTTTCTGAAGTCTTACTTACAATAATTAAGCCATTGAAGGACTGAACGAGACACAATAAACGTTTTATTATTATTACCTACGTTGAGGGGCGTTTAGTGTTCCGCAAAGTGTTAATTCATTCCCAATAATTAAATTCCAAACCCGAATCACTCTACTTACTCCGCTGGAGAACGCTGTCCTGAAAATGTCCTAAGAGACAGCTACGAGCCTTATGTTTTTTGTACAAAGAAGCACAGTTTTGTACGACG
Source organism: Luperina testacea (assembly GCA_927399505.1). Taxonomy (NCBI): domain Eukaryota; kingdom Metazoa; phylum Arthropoda; class Insecta; order Lepidoptera; family Noctuidae; genus Luperina; species Luperina testacea. The sequence continues at coordinate 13,231,786 of OV656762.1, forward strand.
TAAGTTATTATTTTATCGTTTACTTGAATAGTAGATAATGAATAAATTGCTCCTAGCCAGACATATCACGATAACGTACTTATAGAGTTTTTTTCTATTGGGGAATTCCTGACAACACCAGGGAGTTTAGAATTAAGTTGAAGAATTTCCTTGTGCGGTTTCCAGTAAACTATAAAGATATTCATACAACTTCCTCAAGAACTGCGTCAATCGTGTCTTTGGTATATCCTTAGAATGTCGCATGACTTACAGATTGGAATAGTAATCAAAGCATTGTCTGCGTAGAGACAGGCTATTGTAGCGTGGGGCGCGGCGTGACGGCGCAGGAGTCGACTCGTTGCCGTGCTGCTCGCTGTAATATTAGGCCTAATAATCTGGTCGGTGACTCACTGCCTTTGTCCACACACAAACCGTAGGCAAAACTATTACGAGAGACTTTGATGAATAACCCACCAAAACATATTTTCAGCCGTTTCATCAGCGATTTCATGTTGAACAGACGCCTTATTTTTAAACACTTTGAAAAACGTGGGTGTTGCAGCAATTCTGTTTTGCTTTGGAACAAAAAAATTCAGAAACGGATTATAAAAATACCTGCATTAACGCACGAAATTCCTTCTTATAATAAACTTATACATATAATATTTAACTAGCTAACACTACCCACTGATATTTTCTTGCGTACATAGGTGGAACGCAGCAGGTATATATACCGCTCTACATAGTGGGAGATTTAACTGGTTCTCTTTATAAATCAGTTCCAGTGATATTTTCGTTTTAATGTTGATTGTCCTCTGAATAAAATTATTTGTATAGTGCCTACGAGCCGCAATAGCGCGAGAAATAGATTTTACGAGTGCGTGTGGTGCGATATTTACGTGTGTTTACACTTCAGACGATTTTATAGGCGCAACGACACCGTCATGTGCCATATTAACATATAAGGAGCTCTTTAGTACCACGGCGTTATTACGTAACTGCTACACTTAAGTACCGTGCCCGATTCAGGTATCTTTATTGCTGGAAGTAAATTCTAATTTACTCTCGGTCAAGTTAAGAGGGTGTTGTTTTTTTATTTATTTGAAGTACCTAGTCTATAGTTTCTCATTAGCCAGGACTTTTTAAAGTTAAATCTCATATTGATTAAGTTTCTTCTGATTTATAAGTTATCTTTGTTCTTTTCCAAAAGGTAGATTCTGTTTGATTCTACAAAGTTCCTCAGTCGTAAGTCGTAAAACGAATTACTTGTATTAAATGTGCCGTTAACCGACCGAACATAATCGATGGCTTGGACGTTGGTGCCGTATTACAAGGTTCCTATAGGAGGTAGATATGAGAGAGAGTTTTCAAAGTACCTACAGGTAGGTATACCTACAAGTTATCATAATAAGTTACATAACAAAAGAATATTCCGAGCATATCTTGATACAACTCCATCATTTTCCGGTAAGTTTTTCCTACATAGCTACCTACAAAATATGTATAATGATAAGCATAACCAGCCTGTAATGTTCCCACTGCTGGGACACAGGCCTCGTCCCTGTGAGAAGGAGTGGGCCATAATCCACCACGCAGGCCCAATGCGGGTTGGTGAAAATATGTGTAACTACAAAATAATGAACAGCTACAAAGCAGTTGAAATTCTGAAATTGACTCTTCACAATTTTCTTATCACGACGCTATAAAACTCATTGATGGTGATGTCTTGGACATTAATTAATCATTATATAATGATAGTATAGTAGTTGTAATAGTTAATTAACAGCGACAATAAATAGTAGGTTCGCTAACTCTAACGTCACATAATAATATATTATGCGCTTTCTTCATATAGGTAGGTGTTCTTCTGAATTATAGACATTGATGAAATCAACCCATAGGTATACTGAGAATCAAATTCAGGAAAAAGCGCTGATGTCTGAAATACAGTATTTTATATCAAGTTCAGACACAGATGTTCAATATCTGATCATAGATTAAAGTGTATTATAGAGTATCACCATTTATTATTTAAATGTCTGTATATTTTTAAACAAATAAATTATTCTTATTAGTATTCTTAATCATTGGCATAAAATAAGACATAGAATTATACAGATTTTCTATACTTATGTATGCTTAAATGTAATCTACGAAGGCCAAAAATTAGTGAAGCCAAAAACACTGAAGCAAAAACGTTAAGAGCCGGGAAATTGGATGGTTAGTGAATAAACATGTGAATTTGTGGCACGCATCGTCGCCAGCGAACAATCAGTTGGTCCAGCTACAAGGCTTCCGGGTGCTGATTGATGCTGATTGATATTGATTCGAGCAGCCGGGCCTGCGCCCCGCCGGACATCTCTCCGCACTTGTATGGTGCCCGACAACAGTCGAACAGATTATATTCATCAAGATAGGACTACGAATATATGTGTGTAAATAAGTAGTAGCGTTCAATATTGTGTAAAACATATAATACGTACTTATATCTACACGTGCTAAAATTAGGAAAAGGAACTTGTAAACTGAAATGTGGAAGGATATAATCCACTCTGGAATATCTTCTAAATAGTCTTGGACAAGTGTGTCGTTCTATAAAAATATAAATAAAATACAATATCATAATGTGACACTTTCTTTGAAATACCGACATCTTACCTATTCAGTTATGTTCAAAGACATTTTATTATTATTGTTGAGGACTCTCCTGTTCTTTATTAATACTTAACATAAAACGTTTTCAACAATTTAATTTCACCGTTGCTTGTGATGTTCTATTCGGAACACAAATTATCGAATAGGTTTGATCCCACGCCCAAAATAAAATATCATATTTCCTGTCAGGCGGGCAAGCTTCAGCATTCGAGTGTCTTTTTTCTTTAATTTTTTCAGGCCACAAACGTTTTTTAAGGAACTGCATCGCACATGTTTGTTCAACATACGCGTCTTCTTTACAAGTAGTTGTTGGCGTCTGGCGACGACACTTACGAGTATTTCTAATTTTTTTATTATTATTGTAGTAGATATTTGAGCTATGAGTGAATAGGTGTAGTTTTGCAGGGACAATATTGTGCGTGTCGCAATTCTTCAAACGCTTTTTACGGATCTATCTATTGTAGGCGGTATTTTTATGAAATGTAGAGTGTGTGTATGTGTGAGGTATCTGTGAAACTGCGTTACTCTGCTGATGATTGTTGTGGTCATCTCATCTGGCTAAGCTGAGCTTTAATTCTGTAAGCAGCATAATGCATCTCTAACATGATAGGTTACAAGATCACAATGCCACATTTGATTATCTCCGTAAGTAACTTTTTAGATTCTCCGTTGAAATGTCGTCACCTCAATTCTTCAGGCTTCCGCCGTGTCGTAGCGGTAAACTGAGCGACAACATGCTGCTAGGAAACTGTTTCTATAAGCTGCATACGGCTCGTAACTCGTAATTAATTCAATGACGTGATTTCACAATGGCTGATCAGTGGTGGTTATAACGAGGTGTGCTGTTCTGGTGTGCTGCCGTTAGGCGACTTGCAAGCGTGCTCATGCGCGTTTAGCGGTGGCGGTGTATTACAGGTGTTGCGCTGCTTCTCACGGCCGGTTCCGCGCCGCTTGCATAACGGCCTGAGCCCGCGCAGCACACGTAACGCGCCGTAACACCGCGCATTATGCATGTAGGGCGCAAGTCGAAGACTCCGACACTGCGCGCTAGCTTTGTTCGCAATAGACAATTTATCGATTTTATACTGTTATTGCTGTTCCTGATCATATTTCTATGTAGGCAAATCGCACACTTTCAAAGTTGTGTTCTGCTATTCAATGTTATTTTCGAAATGTGCTTCTTGCCTGATGCCTCACGTAGGAGAATTTTAATAAGATCATTTCACGTCAAATACGGTTTCACCTGGCAAATTAATACGTCAGGTAGACACTAGACACGACGGCTGATGTGGATGACTATCCAAAATCCTCTTTTATCATACCATTTTAGGCTCAAGCTGCCTTTTGTATCGCTACCACAAAAGCCTGCCCACTGCGTCCACGTCTCGGGTTACCGATGAAGATGACATGCGCACGAGACAACTCCGATCACCCTGTCAGATATATGCACAAATCTCGCCTCCATCAACAAAAGATCAAATTCCGCGATTGGAGTCGAATGAACCCATTTTACGGAAGCGGTAGGCGCCAGCTGCCTGTAGTGTAGGGTATCAAATACCACACTGATAAAGGCTTCCTTAATAAGAAAAATGTAAGACGAACTCACGACTCAACTTCGAAATGTTTTCACGCTAAATCGAACACAGACTGTGAATGCTTGTAACCTACACCGACTACGTCTTCAATGATCGCTTTGAAATCTTCTTTAGTTCTCTTTTCATGTATTACTGGAGCTCGTAGATACCTACTCATGTTGGAATGAAATGTCTAACAGATTGTACTTATTTTGGCACGAGCGTAGTTTTACACCAGCACCAGTACCTAGTGGTGCAGGATTGTGAATGATTTCTTTCAAAACTACACTCACCGGCACAATTAGGGGAACACAAAAAAAAGGTTGATTTTTTCTAACATTGTCGGGTATTTTTATAAGTAGTTTTTGTTTAAGTGTTAATAACTTCATAACAGATTGTTTTAAGTACCCCCAACTTTAATTTTAAGTGTTTTGACAAGAATTTATGGTTGTTTAAGAATTTGCTCACTTAACGTTTTGTACTCATTCTGATAAGAACTTTAGTGGATGCTGCGAATAGGGACTGTGGGTCATTTAACTGTTTACATTTGAATAGTGCACATTGTTCTGATACAAAATGAGTGATTTACCAGCAACTTCTGTGGCTAGGGCTGTAACCATGATCGAGGAAGGGCACACCTATCGCTCAGTCAGTCGGGCACTGGGTGTATCGACATCGGTGATTCATCGCGTCGTCCGACGTTATAGGGAGACTGGATCGTTCGTGCGCAGACGAGGACAGGGCAGAAATCGAGCAACTAGCGCCTTGGATGACCGTTTCTTGGTCATGCAGACTTTACGAAATCGTCGTCAAACAGCTGTCCAGACCCGAAATCGTTTAGCAGAAGTCCGTAACGTCAACGTGAGTGAAAGGACTGTTAGAAGACGGTTGAATGAAGTTGGCTTAAACTCGTACGTGCCAGCAAAGGCCCCAAAACTCGAGGTAGCTCATCGTGTAGCAAGATTAGCGTTCGCTCGAGAGCACCAAGATTGGACTAATGAGTGGGGCCGTGTTTTGTTCAGTGACGAAAGCCGATTTTGTGTAAATTTCGTGGATGGGAGGGAAAGAATGTGGAGACATCGAGGGGAACGTTATCACCAAGCAAATTTCTCTGGAACTGTGTCGTATGGTGGAGGGTCTGTTATGGTATGGGGTGGCATATGTTTGGGAGCCCGCACGGAGCTAGTGATCATCAGTAATGGATCGCTGACTGCACAGCGGTACATTACAGAAGTCTTAGAACCCCATGTCATGCCTTTTGCCCCATTCATAGGCGAAAATTTCATTTTCATGCATGATAACGCACGCCCTCACACTGCGCGTATAGTGAGTGACTACCTTAATGAAGTAGGCATCACTCTGATGAACTGGCCAGCGCGATCACCGGATATGAACCCGATAGAACATGTCTGGGACTACCTGGGAAGAAAGGTTCGACAAAGAAATCCAGCCCCTAATAATGTGGAGGAACTTAAATTAGCGTTAGTGGAAGAGTGGAACAATTTGTCCCAAGAACTCATTGATAACGTTATCCGAAGCATGGGAAATCGTGTACAGGCTTTAATTAGAGCCCGTGGCGGCAATACCCGATACTAAAACTCCTTTCTTTTTGTCATTTTTGAAAATGTTTACAGATTTCACTTTTAAGGAAAAAACGTTCAATTCTAATTTTTTGTCATTTTTGTTTATTTCTTCACGTAGAAGTATTGTGTGAGTCACTTTAGCGTTTATTTCAGTTAGTTTGAGTGCAATTAATTATTGATTAACTAAAAAAAATATGTGCTACATAAATTTGTTAAGAAAAACGACCTTTTTTTTGTGTTCCCCTAATTGTGCCGGTGTGTGTATTATCAAACCAATGAACAAGTAGCTGGAGTAGTTACTTAAGGCTCGTACACACAGGCGCGACGCGACACGCGACACAAAAGCACCGCTCGTTGCGTGACTTGCGGTGCCTTTATGTCGCGTGTCGCGTCGCGCCTGTGTGTACGAGCCTTTATTCGTATATTTGCAAGTTTCCAACACCATTAGTGGTTACAAAATAGTTCGAATGATTTTATAATGAAGGGAATGGATTTTCTTTAAGCTATCATTATATTGATTAACGATCAATCAGAACTCGGGATTTAGATTTTTTGTTCAGCCATCCCCAAAGTTGACATTATATGACTTGATTTTTTTATAATGTGAGGCACCGAAAGTATTCCCAATCTGCTTACTTTTTGACGTCATTTGGAGGTCAAATGAAAGTCAAGTGGAATTATGTGTTTACGTTAAAATAAACTACTTAAGTAGGTAAGTACATCTTATAATTTTAAGCGCTAAAAATAGAAAATTAAGGTTAAGAAACCTAAAAGCTCTAAATGGTTTTGGAATCAGCGTCAGATTTTTTCTTTACATACCGAATTATCGTCACTGCTATGAAAAGTATACTTTTTAGTTTAGCTTTCAAAATTCAGTTAATGTCTGTCAAACAGTCTGCGCCAGAAATCCAGAAATTGGCACAACAAACGATTTTCAAAATGACTGTTGATTTGTTGAACAAAATGGTTTTTATGATTTAAAGTCATGTTCATTACAAGCGGCAGTGATGATGGCGTCTGATGTATCACTGTCAATAAATTAATTGCAATTGACTACATAAACAAAATAATAATGTACGTAGGTGCTTAATATAATCCATAATTTATGAGTAATAATCTTAATAACTGATAATGAGTCAGCTTCAATAAACACATAAATGTATGGGATTCGTTCAATACACATCGTGCCTATCATAATTCTATCTCTGATTCATGAGCGTACCTATCGCTCAATGAAGAGATTATCGAAATGCGAATTAAAGTTTTAAGATAGGCTCATTGTTATTTAATTATGAATAGGTATGTTCAATGTGCACAACTTCCTCTATCTCTATTTGCCAGTTCCGAGAACTGTCGAAACGATAAAACCCTGTCAAGTAGGCAAATAAACCGGACCACCTCGTTTCATCGAAGTCGACGAATTAATTTAGGGGAAGAACAGATTTTTTATCGAGCCAATAAAACATATAAGACGCGAATCAAAGCCACAAATCGGTAGAGGAAGAAGCGTTACTACATTTATTGTTTATCGTCAGTAGATCAAGGAAAAACGTGAATATTTTAATGCCCACACGTTAGTATACTATGTATATGTGTTGTGATACAATTTTTCCGCCTGCAATTTTATTTATGTTTTCCGCCTAACGCCAGTTGAAAAGTTGGGCGCGGAAGTCCCGTGACCGGAAGAAGGGGAGTATGGTGGGGGAGGGGGTCTCGGGGGGCATCCGGTGACGTCCTTGCCTTTCCGGACTTTGACTTCCGGTTTACTGTACAATTTTCTCTGTTGTGCGATGGTAAGTCAAAATGATATTATGACATATTATAGGTAAAGTGTACTTTTTAGGGTCCCATACCAACATGGTAAAACGAAACCCTTATGGTGAGACTCAGTCTGTCTGTCTGTCTGTCTCTCACAGCTGGATATCTCAAGAACTACTAATGCAAAAAAAGAATTATTAAAATAGGTTCACAATTGACGGAGAAATCGGTGAACATACATAAAAAAAAAATTAAAAAAACATACATCAAGTCGAACCGCCTCCTTTTTGGGAGTCAGTTAAAAATAACTTGGTAAATAGGTAATTTTAATGTAATAAGTAAAATATAAAAATGGTTACTGTGTGTGTTATCCTTAGGAGATAAACATATACCATCGCGGATTTTTTATCGATCTTTTTAAGATATACTATCCCATCGTACATTAATATGATCTATCTTGTAAGGTTTAGCCAGCGTAGCAATGTAAGCGCACAAAAATATGTTTGTTACGACATCACAGAGAAAGAAAAGCCGAGAAATTCAAAGATCTAAAAAAAAATAAAAAATAAATCTTAAATCTTTGAATTTTTCGGCTTTTCTCTACTATAATTAATTATGCATGTCTTACTTATACATTAAACCTTCCTCTTGAATGACTCTATCTATTGCTGAAAACTGCATTAAAATGCGTTGCGTAGTTTAAAAGATCTAAGATCGATGTATGCATTATGTGAGCCAGAAATTATTTATTTATTTATTTATTTTATAATTTATGTACACACAGTAAAATACAAAGGGACATGACATGATTATAAATTGAGTACAAAGGTACTGCTTATTTCTTAAGAAATTTCTTCCAGCAGACCTGCGAAAGGAGAAGTAAAAAAGAAATGTAGACAATAGTGTGTGAGAACAAGAAGAGAAAAATATGAATGTGTGACGTATAAAACTAGAATATTAAATAAACCTACACATATAATGCAAAAAAAAAAAATAATAATAAACATAAATATACTTAAATAAATACATAATACTAAAATATATAAACATATAAGTATATAAATACTCACAGTATAGAGGAAAGGTAATGCTCTTTCAATCTACGTTTGAATAGAGAAATAGTTTTTAGATCACGAATGTTAGGCGGAAGAGAGTTCCACAATCTTACAGCATGGATAGAGAAGGAATAAGAATAGTAGCTTGTTTTATGAGGATGAGATTTAAGGAGGGATCTTAGGTGTGATCTACATGGTGCGTCGCTAGGGCGAGCGTAAGAAAAACGCTCACGCAAGTAGGAAGGATAAGACGGGTTGTGTAAGATATTAAAGAGGAGACATAAAATCCGAGTATTCCTGCGAAGACGGATTGGGAGCCACTTGAGTTCCTTGCGAAGGTGAGAGACATGGTCATACTTACGAAGACCGAAAACAAAGCGAATGCACAGGTTTTGCAAGCGCTCAAGCTTGTTTAGTAGCTCCTCAGTAGCATCCAGGTAGCAGGCGTCGGCATAATCTATAATCGGCTGAATAATTGTTTGTGCCAATGAAATTTTAATCTTCAAGGGCAGAAGACTTTGAAGGCATTTCAGCGAATGAAAGGAAAAATGTACCTTTCGGCTGACCTCATTGACCTGAGCACGCCACGAAAGGTTGGAGTCAATAACTACACCCAGATTTTTAGCGGTTTCAGTATAGTCAATGCGAACACTATCGAGATATAAAGGCATCAGAGATGTAACATCAGCCGCATTGCGAACGTATCTGCTGCCTATGATCATGGCCTGGGATTTAGTTGGGTTAATTTGCAAACCAAATGACTTAGCCCAATCGCTGATGCGAGCCAGGTCATGATTCATTGCAGCAATTGCAGAACTCGCGTTAGCTACAGTAAAATGTCGATAAAGCTGCAAGTCATCTGCGTAGAGATGAAAACTAGAGGAGATTACTCTGGTAACAAAGTTTATGAAAATTGAAAAAAGGAGAGGAGAGAGAACGCTACCCTGAGGAACACCCTCGGTGAGGCTACACCAATCAGAGAACGACTCCTCCAGGCGAACACACTGAGAGCGTCCCCGAAGATAAGAACTGAACCAAGCTAAAGTGGAAGAAGAGAAATTGATAGATTTGAGGAAACCTAGTAAAATGTCGAAATCTACTGAGTTGAAAGCGCTACTAAAGTCAAGCAGTACAAGGACAGTAAGGGACTTATTCTCCATTGCCCAACGGATGTCGTCAGTCACCTTCAAAAGTGCGGTTACAGTACTGTGACCCGAGCGAAAACCGGATTGAAAAGGGGATATTATCGAGTTTGACGCCAAGAAAAATGATAATTGTCTATGGACTATGTGTTCAAAAACTTTAGAGAGAAACGGGAGAATAGAAATAGGTCTAAAGTGGGATAACAAGGTAGGATTGTTAGTTTTTGGTAACGGTATTATGTGAGCCTGTTTCCAAACTGACGAATTACATTAAGTTTAAAATAAAACAATAAAACAAACCAAATTAAAGACGCTGATGATTGCCAAGAAACAATCATCGATCATGCGCGTTAAACTGTGTCTTACAATCTGCTTTCACAGTAGCGTGTCATTGGGGTATTTTTTGTTTTCGTTCTCAACGTTCTCATTATAAAGTACCGATACACGTGCACATTGTGTGTGTACGAGATTGTGGAGACTCGTATGGGAATATGGGATGGATGAGTGACGAGACTCCCGCACAGCGGAGCGGTCGCCGCGTGAGGCCTTCCGCTCAGGAACCATTCTCGAAAATATTTTATAAGTGTACCAATCACAACTTAATATAGGTATCTACCTTAATATAGAGTACCAGTTCCTTCGAGTTAGGAATATATATGTATTATAGTTAGGATCAATTGTTTTTTCAGCACAGTGATAATAAAGATTGGTTCATGGAAATTTTATCGTAGTAGAATTGATCCTTTCTTTTAGAACAGCGGTGATTTCGGATGGAATCGTTAGCCTGCACCAATGGCGAAGGTTCAATACAACTCGATTCCACCGGCTTCCCTTTAAAAATGGCACAGTCAGTATTCTATTGACAAATAATATCATCATATTAATGATATCTACTCCGGCTTACCTCTTACAAAAATTGACTCTTCGCTACTGGCCTGCACACATTATTTCAAATCCATCCTTGAATAATTTAGTGATATTCGACATGTAACTAGAATATTATATCGTTCTACCAATTTAGAATAATTCGGGAATGCAACAAATGTGTTAACGATAAGGAAATATTTTATAGCAGTGCCCTTCATAATTAATTATAAAACCAGAAGTGCCTGTCAGCCCACCACGTATGTTATACTTCGCAGTTTTTGGACCAGTCGGCCAAAATTATACCATATTGACCATATTGCATTTCATAATAAAAAAATGTGTGGCCCTCGGGTATTATAGGTACCTACTGTTACCTAAATACATACATATGTACTTACATAATTATATTTTATTGATGGACTTTTTATTATATAGGAATCTACTTAAAATTAACATAATTATCTACAATGTTACTTAACATTATTGCATGATATAATCATAATTATTTATTTATTAAAAGTTCATAAACACATTATTATTTAGTAGCCACTTAATCTATTTAACATAAATAATTTATTAAAAAAATAGGCATATTAACTAGTTAAATGTAAAGTATCGTCTACTCATAAAGTTAAAAGTATTGGATTCTTTGGTACATTTTATATTAATGGCTACTCTATTTTGCTAATAAAATCTCAATTTTACGACTACTCTATGTAAACTAAAGCGGTTATATTAAGTTCAAGAGAACCCAGCTTCGTTGCAGTATGCGCATTTTCTTTGTACAGTAAAAACTTGGCAGGGCCCAAGTTTCATAAGGAACTCGGTGGGAGAGCAAATAACTACTATAATAATAATATGACACACTACTCGTATAAACACAGCGTAACCGAATGAGCTGTGACGTGATTCTTTTACTATTTATGTTATGGTTAGTTAGTCAGTAGCAACCAGGCAATGTAATGGATGCTAGGGGTCATTACACTGCAAACTAAATGTGAGATTTAATCAATATCAGCTCACTAGGCAACAAGTACTTATCTCGCGGTTGCGTAATGACTTGTTCGAACTGGACACAATATTCAATTGAGGAAGAAGATATGAAATACAGATATTATGATGTAATCAATTCGCGTATAAGGGAGTCGACATGTCAGGCGTTTGCAATAGTAAGGACATAGCTTGGAATAACTTGGTTTTGGCCAAAGACTATGTATAATATTCTCTATGGTTTTGGCGAACAAAGTTCCAAATAGTAACGAACTTACATATCTCTTGGTTTCTACTCTATTTAACGAGGTGTCTGCTTTGCCTACTAAATAATCCTGATATGATTATTAATATTAATTTGTATTTAATCATGTTAACGTACTGTGGGGAATTCGTGACCGCGTGGGCGATGAGGCGAGTGATACACTGACGGAAGTTGTAAATACGTAACGATTAATTTATTACGATATCAAGTAACTAAAGCTAGTAGTTACACTTGACACGAAAAGGTAAAATTAAATAATGTTACATGAAGAGTAAAACTAATAGAAACACGAAGCTCGCCGTAAACTATTACGGCGAGCTTCGGCGAGTAAAATATGATCGGGGGTCAGAGAGGACCTCGCACGATCGTAGTTCAGCACAGACTGAAGCTCCGAACCAAAACTCTCCCAAATCTGCCGTCCACTAAACAAAGGATTTCAAAGGAAGCGGCAAAACGATTTTACACAAAGGCCGCGGCACATTTTAAAAGTACAATAATAAAACACGAGAAATGCAAATGGGTGCAATACAAGACAACTAAAAATAACACAACAATGAAGCTTAACTATAAATAGCAAATGGGTACAATACAAGATAACTAAACATAATAGAACAATGAAGAACCTTAACTAAAAGTAAAGAATCATGAAATACAATAGTACCTATAACTTAAATCGCTTGCAGATGTGATTCGTGGGAAAAACACAAAATGAAACTTTCTAAAAATTATTACAATAAGTACTTCTAAAAATATTACATTCTTAAAACTATGCAAGGGATGGGTACGTGAGACACAGTCCCCACAGTACCCCCCTACCAGTGATAAAGATCACGATACACCTGCCTGATAGTAATCAGGAAATTTAACTCGCCTACCAGAACGGCGAGGAATATGCTTGCCAGGCCGACTTAGGTTCCAGTGAGTCGGAACCGGTTGCCGCATAGTTCACGGTGAGTCGGAACTGTCTGCGAAGATGTCCCCAGTGAGTCGGGGTGGCGCGGGCGCTGCATTATGCTCCAGTGCGTCGGATGTGGTACAGCGACCAGAACGGCGAGGAATATGCTTGCCAGGCCAACTTAGGTTCCAGTGAGTCGGGACCGGTTGCCGCATAGTTCACGGTGAGTCGGAACTATCTGCGAAGATGTCCCCAGTGAGTCGGGGTGGCGCGGGCGCTGCGTTATGCTCCAGTGCGTCGGATGTGGTACAGCGACCAGAACGGCGAGGCTGGCTGCTGCGTCGACCAGGAGAGGAATATTGAGCTCTTCTTGTTGACCGGCCGAAAGTGCAGTGTGCTGTGCCGAGGTTGCTGATGAGGCTGAGGGTGATGACCAGGTATGCGCGGTCGCTGCATGCTGGTGGTCAGGATACCCGTTGAAGCCGTCGGAGCTGGCTGGCTGGATCGCTCGCCATTTTAACACGTACTTTGAATTAGCACTCGCGAAACTCTTTACGCACTGTCGCGAACTCACGCTATATGATAGCTTTGATCACGTCGGGGTCACCACTGTGGGGAATTCGTGACCGTGGTGGATAAGTAATACACTGGAGTATGTTGTACACAGAAGTAGCGATTAATTTATTACGATATCAAGTAACTAAAGCTAGTAGTTACACTTGACACGAAAAGGTAAAATTAAATAATGTTACATGAAGAGTAAAACTAATAGAAACACGAAGCTCGCCGTAAACTATTACGGCGAGCTTCGGCGAGTAAAATATGATCGGGGGTCAGAGAGGACCTCGCACGATCGTAGTTCAGCACAGACTGAAGCTCCGAACCAAAACTCTCCCAAATCTGCCGTCCACTAAACAAAGGATTTCAAAGGAAGCGGCAAAACGATTTTACACAAAGGCCGCGGCACATTTTAAAAGTACAATAATAAAACACGAGAAATGCAAATGGGTGCAATACAAGACAACTAAAAATAACACAACAATGAAGCTTAACTATAAATAGCAAATGGGTACAATACAAGATAACTAAACATAATAGAACAATGAAGAACCTTAACTAAAAGTAAAGAATCATGAAATACAATAGTACCTATAACTTAAATCGCTTGCAGATGTGATTCGTGGGAAAAACACAAAATGAAACTTTCTAAAAATTATTACAATAAGTACTTCTAAAAATATTACATTCTTAAAACTATGCAAGGGATGGGTACGTGAGACACAGTCCCCACAGTACCTATTTCATTTTTATGAATCTGCATAGTAAAGTTAGTACTTACTGTTTTACCTACAAAATTATTATCTAACTTTCAGAAATGGGTAATATCTTCGAACGAAGTTAGACGAATATACTGTGAAGTTACCGTAGTCATAACCAAAGTGTCTTTATGGAATCATTTCTGTATAAAACAGGGAACGTTTCGTAACTCAAATCCATGTACTTATGTACATTGTCCACACGTGCGCGCCGATCAAGACAAGTGCACTGACATACAACGGTTCAATTCTCAGAATCGGGTTAATTCGGTGCGTGACGTCACCGGCGACTGCGCCCGCGCTGCTTCCTTGTCCGACGGAATAACGACTCGCGGGTAATTAATAGTTAAATTCATTTAGTTCCTGACTTACAAGTTGACGCTTTGAAAGTGAATAATTGTCGTTTGAACTGGAATTGTGCGCAAGTGTGCGCCGTTCCTGGCTGGTAGTGTACCGCTATCCTTATTACTTGCCTTATGTAATGTAAGTAAACGCTGAGCAGGTTGTTTTGCTTTCCTGTCTAAGTTAGTTTTAAATATGGATTGAATATCATATTTAGTTCAGAAACTGCAAGTCTTTGAAATCTGAACCGGAATTGTTTTCATAGCTCGCTGGTTTCAGTACTGGGTAACCCTCAGTGCTTTTATTTCTTTAATTATGTCAATAGGTGTCAATATAACTTTGTAAACGTACATGTTTACGGTAAGCCTATAAGCTACATAATTAATTATACTTGCGATTAAATACGTCAATGACCAGTCTTAACTTATTAAAAGACAAGAAAATAATAAATCTATTATTATCATTATATTATTGAAACAAAACAAATCCATTTATTCACAAAGCAGCGGAGCATACAACTGTTTTAAAACATAATTACATACTATCAAAATGACGACTGAACCCACTGAGTCATCGATAATCGATTTGAAAAAAATTAAGACCCCAACGGTCTTTGATTGGAACCACATGACGTCGCCGAACGACAAAATAAATTAAAAAACAATCAACAGATCATTTAAGTAAGCAGAAAAAACCTTTAAGCCTCGCTGCAACCGAGACATTTGCTCCCGAAAACAAACCTATTAGTCTCTAAGGAATGAAATCGCAGTCCACAGTTCAAAGTGAGTTTGTTCGAAGATGTTACCCGAGCTTTAACGTTAACTCAGGCGTTTATGTTTCAAGGACTTGTTGCGTCGCAGCGTGGGAAAGCTCAGTGAGGTCAGGTGGCACATGTGGTGCACTCCTGTTTAGGATGTTTAAAAATAATATTTAACAAAATACAGACGAAGGTGCAGAGATTATGAGGAGACTTCGCGGGGGAGATGAGTTACACACCTACACAGGCTACACATCAGCCCCCCGACTGGTGGCCCCTAAACAATAACAGAGCAGAGCATTATTTATCTTAGTTATGACGAGACTTTATACGATACAAACGGGGAATCCATCTACGTATGGTGTTAATCGTGTTACCGCAGAATAAAATTACCTCATTAAACTGCACTTTTCTGAGTAGAAGAGTCGGGTTTTGTGGTGCTATAATTTTATCGTGATCAATAAAAAATATACCGAATTGCATACTGCTTCGGATATAACGGTCTTTAGAAATTCATTTTACGATCTCATAATCTGTTTTTGGTTACAACCAGTTGAGTTACGAGTATTTATGTATTCGCCAACGTCATTGTTAAGCACTTTCTGCCTTCAAGGCATTTGAATTCACATCCCCTTCTGAATACTTTTTCGCGTGATCTGCTGGGAAGAATGTCTTTCTTCACAAAAACTAAATCTCAGCATTGGCACCGCCCAACTTTGGCTTCTGTACGTCACATGAGCCCGTGGGATTGAAGTGATAATGGACGGGAATTCGCGACGTGGGTGTCCGGCTCGCGCTCGCATTATGCAGCACTTTTTATGCCTCCTTGTAGATAGAACGTTTTCTGTTCATCGATGCGCAATAACGTAGGCTTTGTGAATGAACAAACATGCTGCGTAAACACGCCCAGTGACGCGTTGCTTCATTGGCTTTTGGTAAACGCCTACTGCTAACATTTCCAAACTCAAAATCAGTTCACAACTTCACATACAATCAAAATGGAAATAAATTTAAAATGAGAACTTTATTTGGGATTCTGGTGGAAAAACACAGAGTTATCTATGAAAAAACTATATTTTTGTCGCTTTGAACCTCTCTGAATTAAGGAGTATTATACAAATCTATGCGAGATTATACGATCATTACCAATTCAAATAATACTTTACTTCCGTATTTTGAGAGCAAAATTCAAGTTTTTGCGTGTATGTACTACCGCATTTATTTTTTTATCAGCCGTGTATATTCAAAGTAAAATATAGGTATAATTTAAGTTTTTCAAAGTGTTAGCTTTAGCTTCATGAAGAACCGTAACGACCTCAACATATTTCTACTTCTGTTACTTCTGTTTTTGCCTATAAGTCTGAACAAAACAACCAGAGAATACTGCTAAAATTTAATTTTAAGAGATTGGCGTGAATAAAAGTCATACCGGTTGCGGATCGCATAAAACCGACGGATGTCATAAATTAGCAAGTTGAGCCAGTAGTGGGTGCGAGACGTAGAACGATAGGCACACAACTTGACAGACTGACACGGAAGCTAAATGTGCTTACAAACGCCCACAGCGACCGTCCGCTTGCGTCAGAATCGAATCTCAGCCTAACTATTACTTCCTATTACACTGTACTAGTAGGGTTGCCACGAGATGACGTAGTACACTAGCTACAGCTGAGTATACATAACGTGACCATTTATTTTTTGACTCAAAACGGGACATTGGTTTATTTAGGTTAATTAACAGGTAGTCAATGAAAAAAACACTTTTTTAAAGTTATTTATTCAGAAAAAGTCAGTTAACTTAAAAGTTACAAATAAAAAAATATATATACCCGAAACGTTTAGTTATATTTATATTTATCAGAGGAACAAATTTGCTTTAATACGACGACTGTGACGATTTTAATAATAATTGGCATGTTTTTTTTTATATTCACCTTAATTATCAAAATCGCCTTTAGAACTGAAATTTGTAACTGGGCTTTCTCAGATGGCCACAATTTGTACATCATAGAAAATACTCTTTCTACTGGAGCATTTGTAGCAGGCAAACCAAAAATCTGTCAAACGATTATTAGTATAGTAAACAAAGCGCGAGCGATGACGTCTTCGCCACTCTCTGCTATCGTCGCGTCGACCGACTACGCGGTCTCGCTCTTCTCGCACACCGCTCGCGTCCAGCCGGCTCGACTACTCAAATCAGGCGGTTTCAGAAAACGGGACAATTTGGCGTCCCAGAGTTCATTTCGGGGACACCGGGACACGTAACTTTAAAAAGGGACAGTCCCGTTCAAAACGGGACGTCTGGTCACGTTAAGTATACACCATCATTATCGTGATCGTGGTTGAGTATCTACTGTCTTACGTGTTAGACAATTAATTGTAATAGTTTATCAACAATATCACTGACTAAGTATTTGACCGCTCAAGTGGTAAATCATCTGGGCAATAATCAATAAAAGTACTCGAAAGACAAAACTTGGGCCCACCACACAACTTAAACGTACGGCTAAAGACATAAAAGCATGCATTTTTGATTTATCGTTCGCATCAATTAACATTAACTGGACCTAAGTGCCCTGAGTGCCTTCCTTTAACCAATAACAGGACAAATTGACTAGGTAGGTTCCTCAATACATCTCAATAGGTACCTACACTCATTTGCCAGAGCTCTACATGTAGCATAACACAGTGTGAAATACAACGTTTAATGCAACGAGCATCATTGTGTCCTGCAAGTCTGGAATATCTATTGTGATAGTACAAGTCGAGTTGTCAGACACTTCCCGGTTCAACGCTCGTCAATGAGATCGCATACCAAACTATGACTTAACGCCTACTGGCTGGGGAAGAGCTGTATCTAATTAGGTAGATTACGTGCACGAGAGATTCAGTTATGCCATGTAGGAAGTTTCCCTCTTTCAGTCATACTAACACAGATATTTCTGAATATTGGGAAATCCTACGCTCGATAAGGAAGAGCGCACTAATTGTTGCTAATATGATAACTCAGTATGGTAATTTTATTTTGCAAATAAAACCCATTTGTAAATTGAGGCTCCTTCCGCTTAATCGCATACATTATCGAATTTCTTGGATTATATTATGCTAATTAATAATCAACTTCTGGCCAGCATTTTTACGTCTACAGCTGGACAGGGGTCTTCCACAAGTCGCCCACAATACTTGGACATACAACTTAAAGCTTCTGAGACCTTACCTTTTTATGTTTCCAAGAATACTGGGTTTCGCCTACATGTTTAATACCTAAGAAACTTTGACCAGGAGCTATGTCCGTCAGTGGCGACAATTGTCTAAGAGCCGATAATATGATTGTTGCCAAAATTTTCCTAATTTCCTATATTCAATATGGGGAATGGTAGTCACACGTGAATAACTTTCGACGAATTGAATCAATTGTTTTTTTCACCTCCTCAATTTGTGCAAGTTAAATGATTTTGTTACGTATTAACCTTGAGTTTGTTCTAACAACCTGTGGCTTCCGGTATACATTCCCGTCTAGAGACACTGTGGATTTCAAATTACATAAAACAGTTTGTCGGAGAATCGTCTAGTCATTTGAACACATATTCTGTGTCAACAACACGAGTAGGTACTTTTCTGTGACGTAGTGTTTGGTTCCTTTTGAGGTCTTCTTCATTATAGGTACATAACAGGTTTCTTCCTCATAAAACACGATACAGTCTAATAAAAAATGTGGATATTTGCATAAAGTTGTGAACCTATTTAAGTAAAACATTTTGGGTCGTTAATATTTATTGATGGGTTTATGAGATATGGTCAAATGTTTGCTATGATTCTGTGGTGCCCACGGTTAATCGGATACTTATGTAGAATTCAATCTTTATTCCCTTCTCTTAGTTGCATGAAATTAAGTATGAAAGATATACTATGAGGATGGCATATCAGTCCGTATTGTTTACCTACTTGATCAGTCGATCAGTGACATGGTGACGCGGAAACACACTGGTACTCAGAGTGACATCGAGAGATTAGGTCAAGAACAACGAGCAATCATCATTTATCAGTTCAAATGATTACGACGGAAATACCATTTAATGGTGGCACACAATAATAATTATACACGATAATGCTTTTAATGTAATAAATTTATTAGTATTCATCGTAAAATGCTAACATTGTAATAATTACAATAACAATAAGCGGTGTTTGAGGTCGTGTCCTATCGTGATAACGTAAGTATACTATACATTGTCAGTCTTTCATAACTCTGTTTATCGGTAGCAAAGCATAACAAATTCCAATTACATCACATTATACAAGCGGACCCGAGTGCCACGTAATAGCTTGTAGATCGTGGAGAAAGCACGGCGGCCTTGGCAGTGAAGCGCGCGCAGCCGGGCGCGTCGTCGCGCAACGACCGCTGTTGCCTGCGCCACCGCCGCCGCCACCGCGCGCGCCCACCGCACCCGCCTGCGCTTATAATTGGCGCGAGTTTTCACGCATGCGCAACACTTTCGTTGTCAATGAACTTGGAAAGCGGGGATGCTCTGTCATTGTCATTAGATAGCTGGGAATGCACTCTCGCTGCTTTGCACGCGCTTCAATGGTTGCTGCTTGCACGCAAGTGACGCAAGCCACACAATCGCGGCTTCATTATAAAAACAACATCTAATTTATTTTAATTTCACCATCTTAATCATTGCAAAATGTTTCTGAAACAATCACTCACCCAGTTTAATGTTTTTTCAGATAGTAATCGAAAGAAATCATATTATTATAGCTAAAAGAGAAATGGGATTTTAAAAGCGATCTGAAAGTGAAAGATAATTTTGGTACAGATTAACTTCAAGTAGCTGAAAGATATTATGAGATATAATGACTAACCTTATAAGGAGTTATACCTAGGTGATAACCCTGTGTTATCACCTAGGTATAACTCCTTATAAGGTTAGTCATTATGTAAATCCTTTTTGATTAAGTATGTGCTCGTGCGGCCGATTAATTAGGCATTTTTCGACAAGCATCTTAGATCAAACAAGCAGAGACAAAAAACAATCTCATTTAAGCTGAAATGTTGTCATGCGGCGGGGTTTTTGGTTATTTTTTAAAAACACTTCTATCGTATCTGTTGCGTGACTTAATTAGTCTGTAATAAGGCTTCGGGTGACGGGGTGCGGGATCGTCCCGGTGGGAAAACTGTAGGCGTTTGGACTCACTTGACGCTCCAACGACCACGAAAACTGCCTTGTTTGTATCCAGAGCAATAAAACATGGAGTACTCGTAGTGAAGAGTTTTATGTTTTTAGATGACGTTCTTCGAACGCGTAGGCAGCGCAGAACGCGCCACAAATGATTTAAATAATACGTAGCGTTTACATGGAGTCACGTCTACGCCATGCTAAGCAATGTTTACACTGTGCTACGCGACGCCTTTGCTGAGCTACGCGGCGTCTACGCCATACTACGCGGCGTCTACGCCATGCTACGCGACGCCGACGTCTAAGCGGTGCTACGCGACGTCTAAGCGGTGCTACGCGACGTCTACGCCGTGCTACGCGAAGCCTACATAGCTTCTAGGACAGCGCAGAGCACACGATAATATGCTAGATGAACGCCCAGAAAAAGTACACTCGAAGACATACTTACCAACAACTGCTGGCAAAATAGGATCATTGTGTCACAATATTTCTAGTTTAGCTGGTCACATAATACCTGCACCATGAAATAAATGTTTATAAATATTATTAGTACTAAAGCGGCTCCACTGTTGCGTTGTTTTAAATCACAGCACATAATAAGAAAGGCTTGGGGGAATCGCGCTCCATTGGCGCCGTCGTTACGCCGGGCCCTTCGACACGACTGCCATCTGACGGCTTAGGCCGACATTATTATTTTGCTATGTGAATAAAAAGTGCAAACCTTTATGTGAATTTCATTCTTTAGAATAGGTATAATGTAAAGGTAATTAGGAGCTGCTAATAATTATTTTTCTTCGTAACTCTCGTTTGTTAAGCCCATTTAATATTAAACGCAAGAAAACCAAATAAATATGAACTACTGCTCACTTAAACTGAAGTGATCTTTGGTCAGTATGAGTTCCACTTTCAAGTGGACATGTTCATAAGTTTAACTACTAAAGTTAACTTGTAAAAGTTTAACTTCTAAAGTTCAACCCAAGAGGTTATTGTGTTATTGATTCGCATCACCTTTTTGCTCAAACACACGGACAACCCGAAAATAATTTACCTAAGTATGAGGGATTAGTCCATTGGCTCTGTATGTAGTTGAGTGGAATAAGGAAAGGGAGTCCTTTGCCCATCAGTGGGACAATACAGCATGATTATTATTTCGTTTACTTATTTAGTTCTCTATCTTATACATTTTAAATATGTCTTAAAATATAAAAAATAAGTATAAAAAACATTTCAAAATAAAAATAAATGTGGTCCGCCGGTGTCGGGAGCAAGGTCCAAGCTATCGGTGGTAAGGGCTCCAGAGACAGGAAACCTTACAATGCGAGCCGCATCGAGGAGTAGGTACTGCCTTTTGAATCAGGCCCTTGATCCAACCGCCTAACGAGAGGCTCGATAGATGTTGATCATGGTTTTCAGGTGTCGGCAATCAGGCCATTGGCCGATACCTACGACAAACGGCACAATGACAGCCGAGCTCACATTGATTAATTATTATTATTATTAAGTAGGTCAATCAGCATTTTAAACACTCATATTAACAAATTATTGCACCAAATCTTCTCGATAGCTTCAATACACCACTGGTTCATTAAAACAATGTACTTTCCATCTATTAAATATTCAATTTGAGTAAAAGAATCTGGAACCGAACGGTGTCCCACAAGGTTCAATCTTGGGACCCAAACTCAATATTACTTACTCTAATTGTCACCAAATTACCTTCATCTTGTTGGTCTCATTACATAGCTAAGATGTTTGATACTTCGCCACACATTACAATTCAAACTCTGCAACACAGGCTCGGTTAGAAAAATCCATGAAGTACGACAAATTATAAACTTCCATATCCATAATGTGAATATAAATTTTTGGTAAGTATAGTAGCTAGGGATGGCATCTAGTACAATATCACAGAAATGTGTTTATGCTCGGACCACCACTCGATGTTGGTTTGCAACAAACATAGGATGGTAACCGATTAAGTACAAAGCTACAAATATTATACAAACGAAATACGTCACAATATGAGAGTATTTTTTACCTCAATAGGTAATGTAGATAGTTGGTCAACAAGATCATAAATGTCATACCTACCATCACACAAAACAAAACGTCATACCACACAAAACGTCTTCTTAAAAGTTAAGTTCGTGCGCAACAAGCAATAAAAAAACCGGTCAAGAGCGAGTCTGACTTGCGCGCCGAGGGTTCCGAATTGTGTAACGCGAAATGTTCATCGGCGAGGCCAATATTCGTCAGAGAATTTTGACACTAGGGTATAGAATATTGTAATTCAGCACCATCTCTTGACCGATAGTTAGCTAATGTATTTTTTGTTGATTTCTGAAAAAGTGTGCTATTTAGGGACATCGTTTTATTTTTCCTGTAATATTTACAAAAACTTCTATCACATAGAATAATTTCAGATTTTTCTCTATGCAAACTTCGGAGATAAGGGGGGGGCTGTATTTTTTATATTTTTCATCAAAACTCGAAAAATATGCTGCCTAAAAAAAAAAGAAAAATTGCTTGAAAATATGCAAACAGCGCTCTTTCATAATATGATACTCCACATGCCCTAGTAACCCCACTTCGAGTTTTAAGACCTTAATCCGTTACAAAAAAAAAATCTTTCTTATTTGCAAAATAGTTAAGCAAACGTCATCTAAGACTATTCTAAATTTCAAATTGATAGCATTAGTAGTAGTTCTTGAGATATCCAGCTGTGACAGACGGACAGACAGACAGACAGACTGAGTCTCACCATAAGAGTTCCTTTTTACTATTTTGGTACGGAACCCTAAAAATAAAAAGCTAATGGAAATATCCAATAAAAGTTAGCTATTATTGAAACAGTAATAAGTATTCAAACAACGTAAATACTATTTAGTTACGGAAATCTTTTGGTGGAAGCAAAAGCTCTTAAAAACGACAGAAGTAACATTCAATTCGACACTGTATATAAAGTGCAGGCTTTGCACTTGAAACTGTATCTTGATTGTAGAGGGTGGGGGACGCGAAAATCGTAGGCTCACGGAGGCTCGACGGTAAAGGAAGTGAACGGGCGTAACCTTGACATTTCCCTCGTCGCGAATGTTGTTATAGCCGTCCGCCACGCTAGGAAGTAGGAACACGGTACCACCTCCTACGATACTGAAGTTCCAAGCATTACTCATTCATCTAGTTTTTCTGTAATTGTTAATGATTTACATATTGATTTAGAAATAAAAGGAATACAGACAGCTTCTTATTTGATATAGGTACTCGTAAAGTAAAGACAAGACTAAAGCAGGAGAAATGGTATTGACGGTACTTTATCCTCTTTAACTCAACAAGTTGTTGCCATGGTTACTAACTGGCACCACCCGTTACAATACACGAAGCATTGATTTATTTATATTACACACGAAGCTTTTATTTTTTCTTAACAAGATGAGACGAGATGATGAAGTTAATAATAATACTTAATATCTGTGAAGTGAACAGGTGTTTGAAGTAACATCGCAATAGTTCCAAAAATAAAATAATTAAACCAATAAAGAACACGCTCCTGGCGAGGCTGTAAATAGAATAATCAAACAAAGCTCCCGATGTCTCAATGAGCAAACAAAAAGTCAATAAGATGTCTCTGAGCAGTCCCTTAGAAAGTGCATTCAAGCGCAGCGCGTACAATGTGCCCGTAGACCAAAACCACTTCAATCATGAAGCTCCGAGGAAATAAAACGTGTACAAAATGAAATGACGCTCAAAAAACCCTTTATGCCTCACCACTCAGCAGCCAGTTATTAAGAAGATTGAATTTGTAAACCACACAGTCCATGTCCAATTAAAATGAAAGTTAGTCGTTGGTCGATCGACATTTTATTTGCTGGCATTGCATCATGGTAAGTATAGATTTATTAGTCAACTGTGATTAATAACTTAAGCAGGTATTTCAAGATACGTTACACTTTTTTGTAGTTACAATTAGGATTGGTAATCCCTACTCTCACCGATCCCGGCTCTACACGATTTAAAATTACCTAACAAAAAGTCCCAACTCTACACGAAACGATAAAAACATAGTCAGAATGAAAAACATATACCTACATAGAACGAATTAAAAATATTTTAATCACCATGCTTATATGACAAAGGGCTATTGTCCAGTCCATGTTCCACAAAAATTACAGATGGCGCTGTCCCTCGTGTTTAAAAAAAGACTAGTGGCGCCCTCATCGTTTGTTTGGTTATTTCTTATATTTTAGAATGAAAATGCAGAAAATAAGCACGTTAAGTTGTGCTCGTATTAAAGGATCGGTCGTGGGATTGCCCGCACTTGGGGATGGGGCCCGCTAGGCATGGCGGGCTGATACTAGTCGGAGGTGCGGCGAATGTATAATTACCTAAACCCGGGCCCCCGACTTATGGTAGTAGAAGGAACAGTGGGGTTTTAGTCGGTAGCAGTCCGACATAACCCTCGGTTGTACCCAGACGGAGGGTATCTATGTGAATTTCCCAACGAAAAAAAAGGGTTAGGGCCCCCCCATAGAAAAAGCCTTAGATACGCCAATGACTTAATATTTAACAGAACTAAGTATTTTCACTTGGTACTAAATTAAACGACTAACGAACTAACTATGTATACAAATATGTAAATACATAAAGAAAAGGACACTTAGGCGTTGAAGTACTCTCTACATCGCTGTCATCCGGAAACGTGTCCAGAAGACTGGCTTATGTAGATATAGATTTACACATTATTCTCATTTAAAACATCAGTGTTGTGAGTGTTAATAGGAAATATAGAAGATACGAGTAGGTAGGTACGCTATGGTTGATCGTATTTGTAATACTTTGTGCTAACGTAAGCTTTGATGCCTTGCATTACAATAGGAACTGTTTGTTACTTACTTATATTCTCAACACTGACTAGAATAATTAAACTTGTTTCGGTGTTAGTTTATAGTGGGTCCCACCCCATACCTGTCATTATGTTAAGTGATTTATAATGTGATTTAGTGCTGTTGACATAATTCAGCATACCTATTAATCATCATTCTGTTCCGTAGGTTTTAATTTTAGGAAAAAAACATCGTGTTTCGGCACCTCTCAATGTGAACATATCAGATCATTTGCTTCCTAATTTTCCTGAATAATTGAAATAACTAATACAATGTAACCTTTTTTTTCGTGTTGGGAAATCATCAAATGACCCCTCCCGCTCTGGGTGTAGCGGAAGGGAGTGTCAGACTCTTACTGACTAAAACCCACCCGTGTTCCTCCTTAGCCCTTTATGTCCCGGGCCAGCGGTAACCGTTTCGGATAATCCCGCTGAATCTCAAGGGGCCTAAGATAATTATTTAGCACTGCTTTTCATTTACCGAGTTTCCCAACAATTTGTCTTATTTATAGAGAATTGTACAGTTTTTTATTTGTAGAGGAGAAAAATTTCATTAAAAATGCATATTTTATATCCAATGGACTACAAAGTCCCAATTATAGAGGTAAAATCGTAAAAGTTTAATTGTTTCCAGTAACAGGACAGGGGGCCTAAAAAGGCCACTTTGGCGAATCACAAAAGAACGTTATGAATCCAAATATGGCGAAGACAGTCCGTGTTTTTCTTTTTTTTCGCTGCACTAAGGTATAATCAAAGAGATAGAGATTGGATTTGGCTTGGACTGATTAATTTTAGCACAGCCAAAAAAAAATAACTGAAAAATCCTTCATCAATGGGATTTGATTCGATTAACTTAACAGTTAACTGTCCATTACGATTCATAACGT
This sequence comes from Luperina testacea, assembly GCA_927399505.1. Taxonomy (NCBI): domain Eukaryota; kingdom Metazoa; phylum Arthropoda; class Insecta; order Lepidoptera; family Noctuidae; genus Luperina; species Luperina testacea. The sequence continues at coordinate 13,257,910 of OV656762.1, forward strand.
TATCCTTTTATGATTCGTCAAAGTGGCCTTTTTAGGCCCCCAGGGCTAGGTAGGGATGTGGGTAGTACCTACACCTCTACCTAGCCCTTCTGGGAATACAGGCCTATGTTGATTATGTTATAGATATGATACGGAACTTGTTCTTGATTTTATTGACTCGCGAATAGTCTTTTCTTACATTTCATCATCGTAATGTATTATATTATTATCTTCTCCCATAAACATTACCTCGAACAAAGCTCGAACAGTACAATGTAAACATTACACTTTTAATGATGGTAGCGCCCTCTTGTGACAGATAGAGGAAAAACTATGAAGTTGTCTACTATTCTGCGACAGATGTCAGTATTATCAATTTTTTTTATAAAGCCATCGAAATAAGTAAATATTTCACTTCGTATCCCTAATTTGTTTATTCAAATTCAAATTCAAATATTTTATTTCAGAATTACATCCATATATTGTTAGTAGTACTTTATACTTCCGTACGCAAAATATGCGCATTGACGTGGAGTTACGGACACCAGCCAGTATTACCTATTACCTACCTATTTTGTTTATACTTAAGGTAATTTCTAGCTTATTGCTATTTATAGTAATCTATTCACCCGGACAACGTAAGGTGTCCCGTAAGTCGAGATCAAGGCCAAGTCATAATAGTTATCAGAAAAATATTTCTAAAAGTCATGGGAATAAAAAAATATTAATGGAATGCTTATTAAATGTGCTAACTTTTAATGTTACTTGCCAAACTCGCATAGAAAAATTTTTCCAGTCAAAGTTTGGCATATTTGGTATTTGGCATATTTGGCATATTTTTGAATATTTGGTTGGGCAAAAAGTGACATTTAATTGCCAATAATTTAAAAAATACACAACTTAGATTTTTTTTAAATATTTTTCTGATAAGTATTATGACTTGGCCTATTACCCGATTCCGGCTTGGCGTCGACTTACGGGACACTGTATATCTAAAAAAATATGCTTTTCAATACTAGAGATTCAGACATGGTCTTAGAATAAAACTGTAAAATGCCGGGGATGCTGTACCTAAAAATGATATGGGATCATGTAGGCTACACCTAAAAATTATATGGGATCATGTAAGATACAGCTAAAAAGCTACCAAACTCGCGTGGCAGATTGTAGATTACGGCCCATCACTCCCTCTCACAGAGAGGAGGCCTGTGTCCCAGCAGTGAGAGCATTATAGGCTGATAATGCTACACCTAAAAAGAACAGAATGAAGCAAAATAGACCTTGGCAATTGGCAGTTGAGTAGGTATGTTACCAAATTAGCGACAATAAGTGAAGATGGTGCAGTGATAATGATTTCATTTTGTGTCAGGTCGGAGTAGGAAAGTATAATACCTACTGTTTATCGCTTTCCTATACGAGACAATTGCAAATTTTCCTAAACAAAAATTCTTGTAAGAAGCAACTGGCTTGACCAACGCTCACACAACATGTAGTAATAATATAATTTCCAAGAAAATACCTAACTATGTATGTGACCGGAAGCAATTACAACAACATTCCAGGTATCAATAGCTATAAACTGATTTTCACATGCCGTCTACGTGATGATACGTAGGTGTAATGTTACTGTGTACACATAAGTAATAAATTTACTTCAGTATGTGCCCGCTTTGACCGCCAAATATCGTCATTTGTATTCAACATAGGCCCCTCAAGTGCGCATCGAAGCCACTACTTGAGTTTACCTCCACGAGCGGGTTTTTCAAACACTTCCCTAGGGTTCATAACAATTATCATATTTCGGACACTCAAACAAAAATAGATTTTCCCATATCTACTTGGTTACGCATTTAATAAAGAATTTACTTAGATCACGAAGTGATGGTCTGAGGGAATTGGTACGCAAAAGGAAAATCTGAAGGTTACAAAGCTGTTTCCAACGCTCTGTTTGTAGATACATCAATAAATTATGTAGCTATTGACTAAGCGAATATGAGAAGCAAAGGTCTTTGAACTCTTTGGTATCGGCAACATATTAATCAACTAGGTTTATAGTCAAATAAATAGTTCAGATTAGTTCATGCAAATTCATATCACATAAGGCTCGCAATATTTTTTGTCGGTCTATTATAACATAATAATATTTAAATAAACAATATTAATTCTCTCTATATGTACTCGCGCCGTATAGAACGGTGAGTACCCTATTGTTTTATAACTTGTAATACATACGCACTAAACAAGGATGTACATTCTAAACATTCCGGCTGAATTAATTTGAATGCTTGAATTTTCTTCATGGTCGATTTATTGGTGTGTTTTAATAAAACATAAGGCACAAGTGGTTTATGGCTATCTACTTACATAGGTACGCCTATTGTTTTATGTTCTTTGAAATGAACCTGCCAGGTGGTTAGAACCGTTAGGTAATTATATGAATCAAACAATAAGTGCTTTGGGCGCCAGAATGTCATGTCTTATCGTATATATTGCACTTGTAGCCGAGTCTAAATAACTAAACGTGAGTAGGTAAGTATGTATCTGTAAATACACGCTCTGATCAATATCGCAGCGCATTTAAATTCTGCTGTCAAACAAGGATCTGAATACAATTTGGTGCTTCTAACACGTGTGGGTCGTCAGTAGATAGTTATTATTCACATTTGGCACAAAGCCGACTTGGCCCGCGGTGTCAACGCCCTTGCAGCATGTAGGGAAGATCACGTAAGCATAAGGAGGAAACTTATGCTGGTGTTACAGCAGCGTTTGACAAAATTGTTGAGTTGCTAGATGGAGTATTAGTGATGTAATTGTAACCATATTTTGTCAACTGTAAAAGTTTAAAAGAATCTCAGTTTTAAGAATTTTTAAAAACTAGCAAAGGCGGGCCTCGAATCCGCGACCTATAAGGAACCGTGCGTTTGCTCTGACCACTGAGCTAAAGTGTACTATTGAACAACTTATTGGAAACAACCATAGGTAACTTCCAGTTCCCTTCTTTTATGCAATAACCTTCAGCATTCTTGACATTTGTATCATCAGTCATCGCTAGCTAGAACCGATATGATGAGTCAGCAAGTGTCAGAATGTTTGTTATGCGGTGCCATCATGCCGAAAACACTCGGTCATGTTTATTTCGAGGAACTTGTTTTAGGTGGTAAGGCTGCGCTTGCGCTTACCTACAAATGCTGAACAGCGAAATTACATGCCTAAAAACGTAACTTAGGTAAGTTTTCGCGAAAATAAGACTTATGTTTGTGAATCTAATACATAGGTAATCATTTAAAAACCTCTAGGTACCTAAAAGAATTATGCAGACGATATTGTCATCATTCTTGCATGACTCGTCATTTCATCAATTATCTTCTCTTTCCCTGCCTTCGTTCCATTAAGCCCAACTCTTTCTTTTCTTCTTTATCTACGACCGTTATTGCGAATACAGGCAAGCAGACGAAAAGATGTAGATAGAGAACCGAGTGCTAAGAGGCAACTTGGGAGAAGCGGGGCGAGGCGCCATATCTGGAAGTACGACTGACTATTGCCCTGGCCAATTAAACTACAAGTTTATTGCTCATTGAACATACCCATAGGAGAACCAGTTGCAATGTGAACATTATCCTCAATAACTTGCTTGGCCAAACCTCAGAGCCTACGTGGTCAAATCGAATTACTCAGCAACTCAGGAATAATACAGTCGGTTTTTCCCCATTACTCCGAAGTTACTATGTCGGAGGCACCTAATCCATTCTGCTGTCGTATTGTACAATTAAATTACCATAGCGGTTGCGGGAACGCGGCCAGCAGGAAGCGGCTGTCCCCGCTGCATACTGATGCAGCGCTTTGTCTCTGTAATCGTAAACCCTCAGACATTACCCCTCGTTGGTACTTATATGATGATAAATCTTAAGCGCCGTCTATGGCAGCGCTTTATCAAATGATAGGAACGTGTAATTAAGAAATCCAACTTGAAGAAAAAAACTGGTCATGAGCGAGTTGGATTCGCGCACCGAGGGTTCCGTATTGTGAAACGTGAAATGTTTTTAAATTTTCATCGGCTAGGCCTATATTTGACAGAGAATTTTATCACTACGATATAGAATATTGTAGTTTTAGGTCTCTTGACCGATAGTGGAGCTAACGTAATTTTTGTTGAATTCTGAAAAAGTGTGCTACTTAGAGACATCGTTTTATTTACCTGTAATCTTTACATAAACTTCTATCACATAGAATAATTTCAGATTTTTCTCTATGCAAACTTTGGAGATAAGGGGGTCTGTATTTTTTATATTTTTCATCAAAAACTCGAAAACAATATAACGAATATTGATTGAACTTAAGTTTCATTGAAGTCTTCCTAAAGACCTTGCTAGGAACAGGGTTCCTTAGAAGGCCATTATAATAAATCAGTCATTTAACACTAAAAGTTACTGAATAGCGATTAAATGTACAATTAAAAGAAGTGGTTTATATGTTACGTAATAAAACAAAGTATTACTTAAATATTTTTTAGTTTTATTTATCCAGTAAATAAACGAATAATAACTGTTTATTTGTTAGAGTGGCCTTCCATGGTACACCCACCTTATTTTAACGTCGTCGATTCCCGATATCGAAGAAGCGAGGGACCGTACTGCCAAAATAGTAGCACGAGCGATTCGCCGCCGCGTCTGTGATTTCCAGTTCGATGGGTGTTTGTGTAAATAGAAGGAATTTGTCATCACATTGGCAATAACTACAAAATTTGAATAATTGGCCTTCGAAGGAGCATGGCCTTCCATGGTCCATCCACCTTATTTTGCAAATATAATCTTTAGTTTTGGCGGGTTTTTTAACAGGTTGGGGTCGGGTTTTTATAACAGGTATAACAGGTTGCACAAATTATACTGTTTATTAATTATATTATACCCCAGTAAAACGAACAAAAAGCCATTTGATTTTTCGAATAGCTTTTAACCTAATAAGATTGTACAGCAAAAATCACTTACTTTGCCTATTAATTAAAATCTTATTAAAATGTAAACTTTTTATTGTAAGTAGATTAAAAGATTATTTTTTTAATAACTACTAACTGGCAACAAGTGGTCAATAAATTGAAGATGCCTTTTAAGTTTTATTTTTATTTATTTATTCTTCTGCAGAAAATGGCAAAAACTTATTTCTTCAGCTAACAGGCTTGTACGAAAAACATCATTTGAATGCAACCTTTTTTAAGGAAGTAGGTAGGTATGTACTTGTACTTCATAGAAGAATAAAAACTTTTCAAAAAGTTTGCCTACCTGTGGCACACTTCAATCTACAATGGGGGAATTTTATTGTCGTTGTGTTCCTATTGTGACAATTGCAATGTGAGAAATTTTGGTAAACCTAAATAAACAAGGATGGAGTACTTATCTAAATAAGTAATTAGAGCCTACTTGCGGGATAATATTACTTTCCGAGTCCCTCGATACAAGAACGTCATGAAAACAAATTGGGAGTTAGGTACCTACTTACTTACTACCAATAATGTTCTCACAGTCTCACTCCAACTCCAAAGGCCAAACAAAGCCAGTTTACTTAGTTGTTGCAATAAAAACGATATTTTTTGTTCGTAACTAAGTAGGTAGGTACTTACCTGGCTAGAATACTTATTCAAATAAAATTATGTAACTTACTTGATGGATTGCTTGCCGTAGGTAGAATAGTTTATGTAGGTGGGTAGTTCTGTACTAAACTTACCAGATAATGAGTTTCAAGGCCTTGGATCCTTGCGGATTGAAAGTGGACTGTATATCAATAAACTGGTAGGTATATTACAATGAAATAAAATCACACTAATCCCGACAGTTCTCGCGTTGGTTGTTCATTTGTCACTTCCCCGCGCGCGCCCCTTTCTAATAGATAAATAAAAAAAAGTAGGTACATGATAAAGTGGTATGTGGCCAAGCCAATCGTCTGATAACCTCAAAAGTCAAAACTGTCATACCTCAATCGTCTATTTCGATATGCACGGAAAAGAATGGAACCGGGGCACTCTAAGTTTTTTTTAATCCTCGCCCAACGTCATGTTTTTGCTTCCGTAGTGTACTGCTTCCGTTTGCTAATCCATACTAATATTATAAATTCGAAAGTAACTCTGTCTGTCTGTCTATATGTTACCTTAATCACGTTTAAACCACTGAACGGATTTCACTATTTGGCAGAAAGATAGATTGCATCCCGGGGAAGGACATAGGGTAATTTTTATCGACATACCTCGCGGGCAAAGCCGTGGGCGGAAGCTAGTATTACTATATATATTATTATTTACTATGTATTATTATATTTTCATGTAACGTAAACACATTTAATAAAAAAACAATGAAAATACAAAAAAATATTTAATAATAATAATTTGTAATTACAATTCTATGTGATTAGAAATGGCTTATGAAAAAGGAAGAAGTTCTATATTATTACGGTTTGCACAAATCTTCGCAATAGAATCGGATACTCTTTTAATTTTTTTCTTGGGCGGAGTCTTATCAACGCTAGCCTGTGCTTTTTCAACAGCGTGATTTGTGCTTATTTGCTCTTTTATAAGGCTCCGTAGTCCGTATAGTCGCATATAAGCCATGGCGGTTACTTATAGTTTTGTAAGTAGTTCCACCGTCTATGCCAAGCCTCCACATTATTCTGGGTCCTTGGCAGGCCGAGTTTACTTATTCTATGTATGGACCACAACTGTAGTGGAAATAATGGAGGGGTTTGTGAGATACATAGTTTTGTACCTTTTGTTCGCGTTTTTTCCCTACCATGTACGTAATACGTCTCAAACCAATGTATATGACAGTTTCTGCGTCTTTTGGCAAAACCTTTTCTTTAAGAAGTTTAAAGGCGTTAAGGCGTCCGGCATCTCTTCAGGAGTAAGATATGCCAAAGCTAACATGTAGCGAAGTGCAAGAGAGAACTTGCTGTCATTATCGTACTTTGAAGCTAAACCTGATTTCTGTATGCGCTAAATGAAAAAGGCAACCTGTATATACCGACATTGATAATATAAATTAATTAATTATATATTTAAATATAAATTCATTAATGTATCTTGATGTAAATAATAAACTAGGTAGGTAGGTACTTAGGAATTATACATTTTTTTTAAATAAAAGGAATCTTAGTTATAAATGCAAAATAAGATTATTAATTAAATGTCACAGACAACGGTAGGCGTTTCGAACCGACATACTATCGAACTAATGAACAATCGCTGTAGAGTTTTTCGCACAAACGTTACATCGTACAGACCTACCATATATATATTGGTGAAAACATCGTACAAGTGAAATTATCGACACACCGTGTTCGATATAATAAAAATCGAATCGTCAACTTTCGAAATCAAGTAGGGAACCTGATAAAAATAAGCTGCTGAAGTGCTGCACTTTAGTTAATAAAAGCCATTTAGGTACAATATAGGTTCCTAGGTACGTAAAAGCCTGCACCCTAATTGCGTAACACACTATCAATCGGAATCTGAATCATTTTGAAGCAAATTGCTAATCCATTGCTTCATAAGTTTAAAAAAATTGTCTGCTCAACACGTAAATAACGCAATGAATGTTGTTGAACTGTCAAAATTAAACCGATTCCGATTGATAATGTTTTACGCAATTGCCCCGCTGAATTAATTCCATTTGTTTCCTTAAGGCTCAGAGATAGGTAAAATGTTAGCCAACTAACAATGAAGCGCTGTACCTACAAGTGATGCGAAACCACATTATGTTATGTTGTAAATAAATTATGCACTGCTTTCATGGAACGACACTGTACGATACTCATCAATATGACAATGACAAAAAAATGACAATTGTTAACAGGTTGAGAACTGTCAACATGAATAGTTTTGCACCATTCTCGCTAGTTGGGGAGTCCGCGACCTTACCGGAATACAAACACAGGCGGCTCCTTATGCACGACGACGCATGTGCGGTCACCGACTCCAGACGCGGCCTCTCCTCCTCCCCTCCCCCTCCCCCAGCCCCCGCTGCCTCCAGGCCACGTGCGCCGGCGCATACTTACCGTGAAAATGACCATTTCCACGAATACACCGGAACTCTGAACGTTCACCAAATTATTTTGCCGATATTGATGAGTTATTGGTCAAGCCGCAATTTAAGTGGTGTTAATGTATACATATTGGTATTTTCTTGTCAGGTTCTTGCTAAGTGCCAATTAAGATAAGTAGGCATTTACCCTACCGTCGGTACTAAAATATAGCTAACGAGGGCGGCATTAAAATAATTTTTGACTGCAAATTGACTAATAGCTACTACCTACTCCATAACTAATAGCACGAGGGCGCAGGACCACAACTTGCCTCCGCATCCGTTGAGTAACAGTCGGAGCGCCAACGCAATAGGCACTTGATGTAACCGTACCGCAACCTTTCCGCTGACGCAATAACCAGCTGTTCCTGCAACTCTGACGCTCCATCTAAACAGTGTCAGTCGTGCCGACACGGAAATAATTAGAATAGTTTACGTCACTCTATGATTACACTCCGAAATGCAATGTGTAAAGATTACATTATCTACAATATTACGTTTGTATATGTTGTGGGTGGTCTCTTAAGACCACCCTGTCTATCTGACAGTAAATAACATCTTTGGGATAGTGACAGACGTCAGATTGAGGACCGATCGCTACTGAATTGGGAAATTGGGGGGTAACATACCAACACACGATGGTTACTATAGCCGGTCTATTCTGTACAAATCCCATTGTGAAAACAGGTGAAGCGAGCTTGAAGTGAACTGTCACTCCACATACTAGGGATTGACAGCTCACTTCACCTTAGTTTTTACAGTGTGATTTTTACAGAATTATCGGCTGTTTCACTAGCTTAGGAACCTACCTACTATCTGTAAGAGTTCATTACTTGCCTCTCTGCCTATACCTATGTGTCGCGGGGCGGCTGTCTTTGGAAGAAACCTTCCATCTTCAGAATTGCAGCAAGTAGATTAATAGGTAGGTACAGGTTGTTTTAATTTTAGAATTTTATTGCAGGTCTCCCAAACGAGCGACAATATAAGTAGGTAAGTAATAATAATTTAATTCAAAATAAGTAATTAATGTTGTAGTTAATCTGAACAGTATGTTAATGTAAACTGAATTCACCTGCTATTTCATCAGATAACTTGCATTCTTCCATAAAAACTCATGCATTAAAAATTGCTTTCGTCGACTCCATAATGCAGGACAGAACGAAAGGATTCCAAGCATTTAAATTACCTAGCTTCTTGTTTTTTGGTTCTTTCACAGATTATTTAATAGTTTGGTAGGTATGTATGATAGCTTCATGCGAGAGGTAAGGGGTCGTCACTATAATACCTAAGTATTACGCGATTCTTTATTCATAAATACGTTCTTTCACTTGAAGCTTTTGCATGGTCATCTCGCAACCGATTTATTGCTCGACCTTTTGAAAATGGTTTAGTGCTTTTCTAGTAAACGTTGAAAACCTACACATCTTCTGATAGGTAAGTATGGTTTTCACATTTTGAAGAAACTTTACATCATGGATGTTGCCTACCTTATAGAGAATCGTGAAACTTGTAGAGAAACACCGAAAGCCTTTTTTTGTCACATTTTTATCAGGAATGCTGGATAAAACCGGCTTGGACACCAAGGTATTAACATCTACTATAATTCGGTTGTAAGAATCATCGACATCACAAACAATAAGAACCTATCTTCGGCATTTTTGAGTATCTACCCCTACCCATCAATCAACCTACCCTTGAATTGAGATAATTTAGCCCTTTGCTAAATCATCATCATGCAACCGGTAGGTACCTACTCATCTAATAGCAAATAAGATAAGAGTTAGGAGTTAGGCATGCTTGATTTATGACAAAAAACAGAGTAAACTAAGCCGTAGCCGTAGGTACTCGTAAATTTCCTTGTCGTTAAAATGGCAGTAGTAAACTAGGTAATTCATTCTTCAAAACTTTTATTATCATGTTTAATATTTAAATCACTACCTATCATTTCGAATTTAAAATGCCGATAGCATGTACCCCGCGGCTATTTCTGATGCCTGCGATGTAACGTTGTTCATTATTTAAAAACAGAACACACCAGTTGACATAATCGCGCCTCCTTATTCGGCAAAAATACATTGTTTGGTGTGTCCGTGAACAATAGAGTTAAGGCCAGGATCTTCGAGCGTAGTAGGCATTTAGCGTTACCTCCGTCCTCGCGTGGCAAATGCCGCGAAAGCGCAGTTCGAATGAACTCGCTGACCCCTGTCACGGTTATTTTTATAAGTATAGTATTGTGAATCGGCCCTATTCTTGAAATATAGGGCTGCTCGTCTACAGTATTTTAATTTCATCATCCTACTTTAGTTTCTTTCTAGTTTTGTGATTGTAAATATTATATTTTTAACCGACTTCGAAAAAGGCGGCGGTTCTCAATTCGGATATTTTTTTTTTTTTTTTATGTATGTTAGGGCATAACTCCATCGTAAATAGACAGATTTGCAATTTTTTTTTTTGAAGTGAAAACTTCTTTAGCATCGTTGTGATTTGAAAATTTTATGAAACGAATAAGCAACAGTAAAAAGAGACATGAGATTTAACGTGGGAGAAAATGATTAGGAATCATTATACAGTGTTTTTGTTTTTTATTATTACAAATGACATCACATTTAATCCTATGCTACTAATTTGTGGTGATGATGATTTTGAGGATGATGGTGATGGTGATGGCGATGGCGATGGTGATGGTGATGATGATGATGGCGATGGTGATGGTGATGGCGATGGTGGTGGCGATGGTGATGGCGATGATGGTGATGCGATGGTGATGGCGATGGCGATGGTGAAGGCGATGGCGATGGTGATGGTGATGGTGATGGTGAAGGATGGATGGATGGATGGATGGATGGATGGATGGATGTTCTTTAGCATCGTTGTGATTTGAAAGTTTATGAAACGAAAAAGCGACAGTAAAAAGAGACATGTAAATTCATAAGATTTAACGTGGGAGAAAATGAGATAGGAAGCATTATACAGTGTTTTTGAAGGTTTCACTTCTACCACGTGTGAATTGCACACATGCTGTTTTTTTATTTTTGACTTTCTTTTTTATGACTTTCGGAGACAAACAACGGAACTCTTCAATAAATGCCAGCAAATCAACCGCGATTGCTGCTATAGCATATGAAATCGCAATCACACAACATAACATCACGCCTGTACCCTTCAAAGGGTAAGGCAGATGTGTTCAATAGCTTTGTTACTGATATTCACATAGCAAGTAGTGATATATGAATTTGTTTGGGGTAGGTAAGTACAACTAAAAAGTGAAAAATAAAAACTTTTTTACAAAAAAAAAAAACCGACTTCCAAAAAAAAAACACTACAAAGTGAAAAATAACTTTAGTTTCGAAAGTCGGTGTCAAAAAATGAAAATATATTCTTCACGTAGTAGTGTTTTTTTTTTGAGTCGGTTGTTTTTTTTTGTAAAACAGTTTTTTTGGTTGCTTGAATTCGTCAATAAGTTTTTTTAATTAAATCTACTAATCCAAAACACCACAATACGTATTTTTATTGAACTCTTCCTATTTCATTCACAACGAATTTCATATTTTTAAATAAAAAAACAGCATGTGTGCAATTCACACGTGGTAGAAGTGAAACCTTCAAAAACACTGTGTGTATAATGCTTCCTATCTCATTTTCTCCCACGTTAAATCTTATGAATTTACATGTCTCTTTTTACTGTGGCTTTTTCGTTTCATAAACTTTCAAATCACAACGATGCTAAAGAACATCCATCCATCCATCCATCCATCCATCCATCCATCCATCACCATCACCATCGCCATCGCCATCGCCATCACCATCGCAATCGCCATCACCATCGCCATCACCATCTCCATCGCAATCACCATCACCATCATCATCATCGCCATAACCATCACCATCGCCATCACCATCTCCATCGCCATCACCATCATCATCATCATCATCGCCATCGCCATCACCATCGCCATCACCATCGCCATAACCATCGCCATCACCATCATTGCCATCGCCATCACCATCGCTATCACCATTACCATCGCACCACCATCGCCATCACCATCACCATCGCCATCGCCATCACCATCGCCATCGCCAACACCATCACCATCATCATCATCATCACAAATTAGTAGCATAGGATTAAATGTGATGTCATTTGTAATAATAAAAAACAAAAACACTGTATGTGTATAATGCTTCCTATCTCATTTTCTCCCACGTTAAATCTTGTCTCTTTTTACTGTAGCTTTTTCTACTGTAGCTTTTTCGTTTCATAAAATTTTCAAATCACAATAATGCTAAAGAAGTTTTCACTTCAAAAAAATATAATATTTTACCTATACAATCACAAAACTAGAAACACAAACTCAAAAAACTCAAATTTTGCAATTGAATATAAACCTTATTCCGTTGTAGTAAAGTTGAAAATCTATTACAGATATTACGATAATTGTAAATTTATGGTACCGACCTGCTACTGCTAGTACTGTGACGAAAGCAAGAGAACCTCAACTACAATATTATTCTGTCGCGTCACTTATAAATACGTAGAAAAATAATAATCAAACTTACCTTATTTTTTTTAAGCTTTGCTGTTCAATGCTGAACATTTTTTTTTCTTTCTTCTGTTTTTATTCCCCATAATTTAATCTTAATTATACAACTATATTATAACAAACTAATATTTAGTTTAATTATTAATACTAGAACCTAAACAATATTTACAGACTGATTTTTGAAACTAATACACAAACACGGAAATTAACAATAATATAATGTATATTTCGATCGATTAGCGGGAACGCGGCGAGCCAGCAAAAGCGACACAGGTCCTACCTCGGTAACGCCCGGCGGGCTACTGAAGTGAAGCGCGCAGGCCGCCTTTTTAGATTATATCTTGTTAAGACAATAAAAATCAGATTTGAGAAAAATTAACCGTAGAATGTTCTACTATACATCATTGCCTATTTTTTGATACATTTTTTGCGAGTAAAAGTTAAGTCTACTTCAAATACGACTTGAAAAACGATTAAAAACTTCGCTGTTTTCGATTTGTTTGCGATTTTTTATGATCGAGTGAAGTTGTAAATATCGTGTTTTGAACCATAGAATAATCAAGAATGTTAGTTAAACTATGCCATATATTTTTTTCAGATTAAAACAAAGAATATTTGATTGTTTAATGTTGAATCAAAAATAGGTCGATTCCGAGATTTCCGAGAGTCCTGGCCTTAACAGTAAAGCTGCTTCTTATTCCGCTCGGATACGGACACGGGGCGACCGCGTCGACCGGTTGGAGTCTGTAAATTCCCTACATTGTAATTCAGATTGAATATCGAAACGCACGAGTCGGCATGCAGCTATGCGGATGCTTCAGTCGTTCGAACTTTGACTTATAGGTACTATGCCCTCTCTGTATGTCCACTAAATGGTAAGTACATATATAAAAAAATTCAATAATCTTTTCATAAAATTCAAGCTAAATCAATCAATTTATAGGTATACCATATAGATGCAGCTCAACTACCCAACACATAAATTATTATGACAACTATAATGGCTAGCTAACTTACTTATTTTTAATTAAAAATGCATAATAATTGACTCTGATCCAGTGCGTCGTTTCTAGGAAGCACCGTCGTTAGCATCTTCCGCGTCTCCACCCACTTTATTAATCAGTAAACGTCTCGCGGCCAATAAAAGTGCGGCATTTATAGACTGGTTGTATAAAACACATAAATCCAAGCCAAAAGAATGGCGTACCCTGTCCAACATCACAGAAACAGATTTCAAAGGCACGTCGTTTTTCATTGGGCCTATAAACTCAGGTGTTTATGGGGTTTGTCACTTTCGCATTTTTTTACCGACCCTTTTATATGTTGAAATATTTATAGCTGTACAACTAGGACAAGGAGAGGATTCGGGAATGACGGTCCAAATGTGCAACAACTTTATTTCCAATATTTGCCTATTTAAACAAATCTAAGCTGCTTTAAATAAAAAGCTTTCAAAAGAATCAAAAAGATTATGTTGCGTTAAATATCGGCAAATCAAGCAATTTGAGATGTGAGGAACTTGAAAAGAAACACAGGCGGCAACTTTTATTTTGCCAACACATATCATATTATCCATTATTCTTAATCGAAACTATTCGGATCTGAATCGACAGTTTTATACACAAGTGCCGATTCTTTAGTTTTCCTATCAAAAAATCAAAACAGAATGCGTCCCTTTGTCGTACTAGGTTCGGCGAACTTTTGTCAAAGCTTTTGTGACATGCCGGCCCTGCGAGCGAAAAAAGTTTTACGCCTATGATGCATGACACAACATTTACGAAGGAACCACTTTTTTAAGGACGTTCGTTTCCCAGTGGATTGTATGCTTTTTATATAAATCGGATTACGTCGTGTCGTGTGTAACATTAAACGGCCTTTTTGTAGTAGGTTAGGTAGGTACATACCAGTAATCTTAACACCGACCGACCAACCAAATAATACATTGTAAGTGGGTGTAACAATTTTATGAGAATAAAAACGAATTTCCAGCGTGTGAAGAATAGTGAAGATGTTTATTTTATTGATGATTTACTTACGTTTCAGAAAAATAACAAATGAAATACATTCCAAAATAAGAAACGCCTAAACATTTAGCGTTGGCAATCAATATCTAGTAGGTATCTAGTAAAAATATAATACTTAATTTTCTTAAGGAAAACATTAATATTCGAGACTGCTTGCCTATTTTGTTATTACCTGGGTCCTACTATTTTGTCAACTCGGCAAAATATGTATAATTTTAATTACCGATGTGGTACAATCTCATAGCGACTGCATCACCATCGCGATAATGATGAAAAAAATTCTGATGTTAAAAATCTGTCTCTCAAAAAAGTAACTGAAATGTTTTCTTTTTGCATTATTTAAACATAGTAATAAAAGCCTATTAGTGTCCCACTGCCAGGTGCCAGGCAAACATTTTTTCTACAGTGGTCAATCAGTTGCGGACTGAGTGCGTTTATCCACCGCAGCCGTTACCGGCACGTCACCGAGATGGAGATGATGGCGCTGAAGTAGCTGTAGATACATTTACTATGGCCGCAGCCGCACGTCCGTCACCCAAAGCGCCGCCGATATCCTGGCCGCCGAAGTTTTGAGTTCTTCACGAGCGGTCTCACGGGTCCAAAGCTCATAAATAAAAACGTGTGGGGTTGGGGGACCCCCGGCAGGAACGAGGTTCAAATTGAAAATCCAAGATGGCAGCTGCGAAAATATGAAAATAGTCGCAGCCGTCATCTTGTATTTTCATTTTGACTATCGGGTTCAGCACCCTCGAAAGCCTTGAAAACTATCTCCACTCTGACTCTTTCTATTATAATATGAAATAAAAATTCGCATGGAGCGTGGCATAACGCTTTTTAGTTACGTGACGATTTCTCCAAGTAAATTTCATTCCACAAATATTTAGCTATTACCAGCCTACTATAAATGGTCAGAAGAAAATTTAACCGATCCGAGGTAGAGTGCCAAATTTTTTGAGCTCGCTTCGCGCATTCTTGCAGCCTTTTTCTACAATGGTCGACAAAGTAACTCCTATGCGAGGTGCCCGAAGGGGGTTTGTGCACTTAGCAGCACTAAGTATAAGGAATTTAACTGTCCGGCAGTCCGATTTTTTAAGTGCACAAACTGGTATACACATTTATGGCATGCTATATGGGACCGTAAAAAATCGGACTGCCCGGACAGTAAAATTGCACAAACGCCCAAACCTGGCAAACGCATAGTAGCACATGATAACATTGGTCACCAACACTGGGTAGGTAACAAAAAGGGGGCTACTTAGGAAGCGTCGCGGCTCGGTGGCACCGTGGCACTATGAACATGTTAATTAATTATAAACGCTTGTCTAATATATATTTTTTTCGGTTTATAATATTAATAATATTCGGCTACAATAGCATAAATAACATTCAGCTGAAATAATTCAATATTAAATAAGTAAATTATTGGTATTATGTTTATTAAAAACAGTTTAAAAAAGTTCTAGTCTAATATTGAATGTTGAAAAGCATCTGTGGTAACTTCGTGGTAACGTCCCTACAATATGCTTTATACCAAGTACCAACCTACAAACATTACGTCTAATGTCAAACTAACTGTCAAATTTAATTCAACACAAATGAATGAAGCTTTTACAGATTTTTAAAAATATTTTGCTAATAAATGTTACAAAACTGGATATTTCCAAAAGATAAAATGCAAGGCACAATCAAGGAACTACTCGAAGCGTTAGGGTTAGCTAGGAGTTTGATTACATAAAGAACTTATGCTAAGACTCGTGTATTGAAATATAAGCATTAGTAATGACGATAATGTCTTTTTTTATTAAATTTACAGATGTAGTTTGGAGGCAGATACTGTTTTAGATTACATCCAGAACGATCCCAACTATGGTAATAGTAATTTGTCGTCTAAGCAAGTGAACGAATACGCACACAGATTGGCGCTAAAAGCTTCGAACGCCAAGTCGTTTTTGAAAAAATACGAGGAACTCAGGAACAGAAAGTACGTAATTCCGTTCTTTTATTAGAAATTCTCTTTGGTTATTCACTTTTTGATTGTTGTTAGATGGTTTTCATATAAATATACTTAATTATAATTTCTAAAAAAATTACAGTAGTTATGTAGGTATGTGCATGTAATTAAAATATAATGATGCATGAACCACAGTTGCGCCATGAAGCCACCAGAAGTTTTATTTAACTTGAATAGGATGATACTGCTAGTATCATCCTATTCAAGTTATTGGTGGAAACTTTATCTGTTTTCTTATTTTCTTCCAGTACTAATAACCTAGCAGACATCATAGCCCTGTTCTACAAATTAGTGTGTGATGAGAAGAAGTCAAAAATATACAAACCTAAAGTGGCTCCAAAACCAGTACTGGGTGACAACAAACATCAAATTACGAAGGACGACCTTCCACAAGTATGTTCTTAGATTATTTTTACACAACCAGCTAACAGGAAGATAATTTATCACTGCTATGCAACACAGTCTTACATGGGCAAATTCAATTTTATGTTTAAGATTAATTTAAGTAACAGGATTTAACAGTAATAATAATAACTGGTAACGGCCATGACTTACGAGCTGTAGGTCATAGGTTTGAACTGAGACATGTGCTATACTTTTTGTACATTATTTATTTAAACACCACTGCTCTCAAAACGGTGAAGGAAAACATTGTGAGGAAACCGGCATGTCCTTAAGATGAGACATCTTCCGACCCACACTGGGCCCGCATGGTGGATTACGGCCTACTCCCTTTCACCGAGAGGAGGCCTGTATCCCAGCTGCGAGAATTTTTATCCCAGCTGCGAGAACATTATAGACTGACTATGTTATTTAGGATTTATATTTCTATCTGGAAGGCCTTATGAGATGAGGAAATGAGTGAGAAAATACTGGCCAATTATTAATTATAATCTAAAATTCTACTGGTCAAACTACTTCCATATCTAACTAAGTCTGAATAAACTACATAAAAAAAATGTAAATGGGTTTTTTTGCCTTAGCTAGTAAAAAAAAATGTTCTTACCTTCTCCCAGTGCTGCTACAACCTAATAGTTGCCATGACAACATGATGTAAGTATAATAAAATTATGCAGTTAATGGTTCAATGGTTTCCATGGTATAATATTACAGTGTTGTAGAGTTACTTCAGGGTAATAATAATTGTTGATTTGGAATGGCACATTCAGCCTGGCACATGGTAAATACAATTTTAATTAAAACTATCCTTAAAGAAGCTCCAATAAGGTTAATTTTGTTACTTTATGTTCAACTTCAGACCGTTCATCAAATACCATGAGGTTCACTACAAAAAAAAAAACTCTACACTCTACAATCTTCTGACACAACTTCCTATGTGACTATTTCAATTCCCAGAAAAAAGGTATCATTCTTAACATTTTGTACAAATCATATTTTAATTTCAGATCAAGGACAAACTCCTAAGAGCAGTTGATGAGAGTAAGAAACTCGTCATGAAGTCCTTTGAAGAGAAAGAAATAAAGCTTAGACCAAACTGGTACAGCAGTTTGGACTTGCCGAGCTGGCAAAAGGACCATCCTGCCATGTCCTGGGACTTTCCAAAGGAACCTCTTCCAATTATTTCTTCCTTATGTAAGTACAGATTACACAATGACACTAGTTTCAGAATTGGATTATGTGACTTCATGAAATAAATGAGTCATCCTTTCTATATGCCTTAGCATGCATTCAATTCTTAGGAGAACATGTGTTGCTAACCATTTTGTTGTATTAAGGCCAGTAAGATGATATTATTATTATCTTACTTTTACATGTCTGTAGGGTACATACCATTACCATAGTTTATTGCACAGCACAAACCATCTTAGTCTGTATGTGGTGTCCATGGTGAAAACATCAGACTTAGAAAAAATATTTTTAGTTTCCTATAAGTATCTTTTAATTTGTATTTATTAACTGGACTATTGTGACTGTGTGTGTGCGAATTATAATCCTACCAATAATCCTTCTGATTGTTTTCCTTTACTTTACTAAATGTCTGTAAGCATCAAAATTGGGCGCTCCAATGACAATTACATACTGCTACCTTATCCACAACATTGTACCTTTTTACATTTTCACTCAATCTTAACAGTGTGAAGTAATAAGATAAATTATAAAATGTACTTGCAACCCGCCTCTGCTTCGCATGCCTATTGGGTTCAAAACCATGCTATCTATCAATCTGGAACCAACCATACACATTCATAAAATTGTATTAAAATTGGTTGGGTGGTTTCGGCTTGTTCAAACATAGTGACACATCATCATCAATTCAGCCGAAAACATCCTCTGCTGCACATATGCCTCCCCCAAGTGCCCCATGCCGCTTTGACCGGTTCTGTGATTGTTATATATTAAGATTTAAACAATATATTAATTTCAGCCGGTGTGCCCATAGCTTCTCAAGAGAACATCATCATTGATGACTTGCTGTATGTCTTCTCTGGCGTTCCCGGCAACTACATAGTCCACCAACCAGTGAAACATACCTTCGACCCTCGAACATTCCTAATATCTGATGAAGTGGAGGATGCATTGAAACAAATTGTTCAACAAATGCTGCCGTTGGCTTCCAATTATTCTATAGTGAGAAGATTTATTGAACACTGCAACATGTGGTCCGGTCAGGTGCTGCATGCTCTGGTTGCAGCCATTGAAATACTTTTAAAGGATTATTATGTAAGTAACAACACAATTTGTAATTACTAATTTACCAAAATCTACATTATACAAAGGCTAGATTGCATTGCGCATTGCAAAAAATATTTTTTCTGTACATTGATTAAAAGCTAATTATTACCATTTTCAGACCATGATAGCACAGTTGGAGACTGAATACTTGTCTGCAAACCTCACATTACAAAAGCTGTGGTACTTTGTCTTGCCTACTATGCATACCATGCAAGTCCTTGCCGCTATTGTCACTAACATTGGAAAGGTTTGTATTTTTATTAATTAACATTACATGCATAAAAGTATTGTGTCATCCAGTAACTAAGGAGGTCAGATAGGCAGTTGCTGCATGTAAAATACTGGTATTCAGATTTTAACCCGATTAGACTGGAAGCCAACCCAAAGAAAAAAAAACCAGCCAAGCGCGAGTCGGACTCGCACACGAAGGGTTCCGTACCACAAGGCATAAAACGCCGAAAAAACTTTTCTTTTATAGGTACCCCTTTAAATTTTTACTTTATTTTATTTTTATTGTATTTTGTTGCTATAGTGGCAACAGAAATACATCATCTGTGAAAATTTCAACTGTCTAGCTATCACGGTTCATGAGATACAGCCTGGTGACAGACAGACGGACAGTGGAGTCTTAGAAATAGGGTCCCGTTTTTACCCTTTGGGTACGGAACCCTAAAAAGAAAAGGCTAGGCAAATTGATGTGTATAAAAGTAGCTGAAGTTTTACCCTAGTTATCTGATGGATAATAGACACTTTCTATTTCAACTGATCTGATATTTGAATGCATAAATTCTTTTTGTTTCAGAGTGAGTTGCGTGGCGGCGCTGTCCTGACAGTATTACACGACAAAACTAACACATTGATGGCCGACGCCAGAGCCCAGGAAATATGTTTGTTCCTCACCGAGCGAGCTTGCCGACCTTACCTCTGTATTTTAGACCAGTGGATACATAAAGGGACCATTATTGATCCCTTTCAGGTAAATGCTTTGTTTCCTTGTTTAAAAGAATCTTAATTGCATCTGATTGATGTGTTACGAATTTGAAAGATTAGCCATATAAATTTAGATGCAAGCAATCTGTTTTTGTAAATAAGAGTTACAGTTTTTGTTTTCCACCTTCTAAATTGGCCCCTACATATCTCTCAAATCATTATTTTGTTAATTTTGAGTCTCTATTTGCCACAGTCCGTAGTTTGATAGCACAATTCAGTTGCTTCGATACAGCTTGACCATCGCCTCGGGCTACACATTATTAGTCTTTGTCATTTATTAACCCTGTTACTTTTAGTTGTTCCATATTATCGATTTCCGAGTTTGGGTCTTCTATAATGTTGATTTTTACGCGTTTCAGGAGTTTATGATAGAAGATAACGAGTTGATCAACAAAGAAAAGCTACCCGTGGACTACTCGGCCGATTACTGGGAGAAACGCTACAGTATTCAGAGAGATAGAGTGCCAAAGTTCCTAGATAAGTTCACTGATATCATTTTGAGAACTGGGAAATATTTGAATGTCATAAGTCAGTGTGGTAAGTTATTATTACATTATATTTAACAATTAATTGCACAGCACATAATACAATATACAGTGGTATCCAAAAGTTGTTGACATATTCCCACTTCAGCTTTGACACACCACATTATGATTTCAAATTCTAGTGATCTAAATGTTTGAACTGCTATAACGTTTTTACCATGTTTTTACTGACAACAACTACCTTTGACTTATTATAAAAAATAATCAAGTAATCCCTTTGATACCTGATTAAAAAAAAAAAAACAATGTGGCATTACAGCTATAATGGGAAAATGTCAACTAACTTTTGAATGCTTTTACAGTTTTGAACTTTAAGTAAGGGTTTGCACATAAATATCATAAAAGGTGAAGACGTTGCGCAAATGCTCTCTCGCATGAATAGTTTATGATGCGATTACCATCACTTAAATAACATTAGATATAAACTAAAAACAATACTCAACAGGTAAACCAATCACAAAAACGAACACAGAAGAAATAAAATACTCCCTACGAGAACAGAACTACGGTGCCATCATACAGAAAGCTTACGCATACGCTAGCAAGTCGTTGTTAGAGCTCCTTTTAAAGGAGTATGATCTTATGGGAAGACTCAAGTCGGTAAAGAATTACTTTTTAATGAGCCAAGGAGACTTCATTGTACAGTTCATGGATGCTACTGAACAAGAGCTGTCCAAGAAGATTGATGACATCATACCTTCCAAACTTGAATCACTTTTGGGATTGTGTTTGAGGTAATGTTTCACTTTGTTATTGAAATGATAATGCTTTCCATTATGATAAACCCAGCAACCCGCCTCTGATTCACATCTATTGATGTTGTGATGTGTCAAAACATTGAGGTTTTTGTGCTATAATCATCATCATCATCATCAGCCTATAATGTTCCCACTGCTGGGACACAGGCCTCCTCTCAGTGAGAGGGAGTGGGCCGTAATCCACCACGCGGGCCCAGTGCGGGTTGGTAGATGTCACATGTCTTCGAATTTTTGGTTCTAGGACATGCCGGTTTCCTCACGATGTTTTCCTTCACCGTTTTGTGAGCAGTGGTGATGAAATAATTTACACAAAGTAAAGCGCCTGTCTGGGTTCGAACCTACGACCTACAACTCGTAAGTCGCGGCCGTTACCACTTGGCCACCACTGCTCTGTGCTATAAGCGAAATATAAATCTATAATATTATAACGAGATAAGATTCAATTTTTTGTATGTTACGCTTTCACGCTAAAACGTCTGAACGGATTTGAACGAAACTTGGCACATGGATAGATCATGACCTGGATTAGGACATAAGATACTTTTTATTCCGATATTCCCACGTGATCGAGACTTATGCGGCTAAAAGCGCAGGGTGCAGCTAGTATCACAAACTTTATGAAATAAATTCTCTAATCTATGGTGAAAAGCGCATCGAAATCCATCGTATAGGGTAGAAGAACTAAGCGGACAAACAGACAGACACGAAAAGCGACTGCTATTATTATACTATAAATTTTTTTTTATATTTTATGTGCATAAGTATGATTTATCTGTATTTTAGGCTCTCTGCAGCAAGTCACGACCCGTACAATGAGGATATGAAGATTGAACTACTTCCCTACGACTTGCAATTCCAAATGTTTAAAATTCTATCTATTGAGACTGAAGACGAAAAAGGTAAATAATTTTCTTATGCACTCGACATTTTACGCAATTTTATAAAGCCACAATTATTTATATTGTGTAAGGCATTTTCGTCCGCATCAGGGGGTCTATTCTCTAAGTCTGTCAACGAAGATACAGGCCCGCCGGAAAGCAATTCATAACTTCGGAGTAAACCCTACACCCGGCGGATGGACAAAAACACATCGGGAGTAGGGACAACTGTCAAATCATGCTGGTATTCATTAGCTCGGGCCCCAAACTAATCTTATGTCTGTATATAACGTTTTTATTAAGTGATACGGAGTATGCATCTCTCGTAACGTCGGCCAAGACTACGGATTTCGTTATTATGGATTATTCGTCCAGGATATAATGCTATGTGTTGCGGTAAGTTCGTCTCTGAATAAAATTCCCGGATATTTTAGCAATATTTTGAATGCCGGCAACATTGTGTCCTGTTCTTTTTTATTCTGCCCCGACGACGATGAGGGCAAATTATTTTTTTTTTAATAAAATGGCACAATTTGATTCGTTCGTATTCCAACGACGAACATACCCCAACACACTCTATAGTCTATTCAAAGTTGTTTCAAATTAATATTATTTCAAGTTTTTTATTTGTGGAAACATAATTTTAACAATATTAAAATAATAATAATAAATTGTACAAGTATATAAAAAGGTGGGGAAATAATCAAAGGGCATCAAAAAATTCATCCGCATCGCTGTCAACAGGAAACATGCCCAACAGACTGGCAGCATTGCCACGTTGTATGGCAATGATGATTCTTTGGCCAAAAAATAGGCCAGCCCTTTGGTCACGTGAAGAGTCGACCAACCGCTTGGCGATGTCTCGAAATACTAAATGGGCACTCGGACCCCATGGCCCTAGAGTTTCAACCCCAAACGGCTCAAACATATAAGTTCTAAAGAGATTGGAGTGTTTGCGCCGTTTGAGATTTTCCGCACCTGCAGCAGCCGCCCCAGCACAGCTCACCGTGCTTGGAAGATGGGATGGCGCAAGAGTGTCGAGACACGTTGCATTCCTCACCAAAGGCCTAACAACCTTCCAAGGCATTATGGTCATTCAGTCTGGTCTCTACCCATCGTCGCATGCCAAGCCATTGGGTTCTAAAACAGCTGGCACCAAACACAGTTAAACAAATATCAACTTTATTTTAATGGTAATTAAGTTGATTTCAGAGTGACTAGCACTATTGAAAATGTTATAAAAATGTTTGAAGTTGTAGCGTAAACTGAACCTTATTGTGTAGGGCTTAAAGTTATTTTTCCATAAACTCATATTTGTTTACTTTTTGGCAAATAAATCGCGAATGCAGATTACTAACAGGTTTCACGAATTTAGCACATGTATTTGAAACTTCCCGTTTGTGCAGACAGGACTTTGAAAGTCCTTGTCCGCCATTTTTTTTTCAAAATGGCAGCCTTGCATGAAATCTGTAAGTCGATAACTGACATCAATGCAAACATAAAACATAATAAGACCAAACCTCGTAGTGTCACGTTTCCGAGATATCAACAAGGTTTTGTCTTGTTATGTTTTCAGTTTAGGCACTATTAAAAAAAAAAGCAAAATGGTGAAAAATCGTCAGTCCTCTTTAGTACCTATAGTGTCTATAACACAAATGCTTGTAAAACAAAATTACAACGACGAGTGTATTAATCATGTGATAATATTTCAGAGTACAAACAGAATAAAGACTGTCCACCGCTGACTGGCATCGAGACATTCTCATTCGGCATGGAGGTGAAGTGGCCCGTCTCCCTCATACTCAATCACAAGGCCATCGCCTGCTACCAGATGATATTCAGACACCTTTTCTACTGCAAACATGTTGAGAGACTACTTTGCAGGTCAGTCATTGGCTATTATAAGTTGACTAGCTTATACCCGCGACTTCGTACGCATGAAATTTATTGATCCTCTAATCCATAATGTCGCATCGCATCGCCTGCCCGCGCTATTACTTCGTTTTCGCTCAGTGTTCTTCTTTACTTTTTGCTCGGCTCCTAAGGTGATGTTTAATTGGGCTATCAAATGCACGAAGAATTTTTCAAACCCGACTGGTAGTTCCAGAGATTAGCGCGTGCAAACAAACAAAAAAACAAACTCTTTATCTTTATTATTAATTTAGATAAATAGATTAGTACTGTATTAAACTAGTTCGATGTCTACGGCATATGGTAAATGACGTCCTTTGATTTTTTTATGATTAGAAATACCCAGTAAAGTTTTGTGAAGTCTGTGAAGTTTCACCAATTAAATAAATGTAACGTTGTTTAAACCTAACGGCAGCGCGGTGTCCTTTGCAAAACAAATATCAACATTATTTTTGTTGAAACAAAGTTGAAGATCGTAAGTCTAGAAAATTTTCTGCGTATTCGCCTTGTCTTTCATGCTATTATAACAAGCTTAAAGAGAAGCGCGATGACACAACGCTGGTAATTTATTGCAAAATAAGAAGCAATTATCTATGAATTTACAAAAAATCTATTGTTTGAACTAAAACATTAAAACACTAATGCTTTAGTATATTGCTTGTAGAATAATCTGACAAACAATCAGAATGATTGTATGTATATTAGTATGGTTTTTATTATGAAAAGAAAGTTTTTAGAGGTATCTTCATGATTTTTTTCTATCGTATCAAATTAGTTGTATTATGTTTTCAACACACTGTCTAACTAGCAGAATATATTATTCTGAAATTGTTTACTTTACTCGATCATATACTTTTAGGCATTATAAAACTTGCGTATTTTGCGTTTAGATCCTGTAGTCCCCTTAATGTTGATATTTGTTTCGAGAGGAAGTCTGTGCAGCAATGCACATAATATTAAATTCCATTTTCCGCAAGGAACGTCTGTAAGCTTTTTGGTTATTATTTACTCAATAAACAATAAAAAAAAACATCAATCTGTTTATACAGAGTATGGCTCTACAACAAAGTGGTGAAGCGTTTCTCGGAGGCGCGGCTGTACGCGGACGCGTTCGCTCTGCGCCAACGCATGCTGAGCTGTATACAGCATCTGCAGTACTACATGTGCGTCGAGGTCATCGAGCCATCCTGGTGCCAGCTTATACAGAGCCTTGATAAGGTTAGTGCGACTTACATTATAGATTGTATTATTTCTTGGTCTACTAGCGCCTAAATAATCATCAGTGCCGCATGACACATGCATATCCGCCGAGGCCACTTTAGACCGCAATTCAAACTGTGTTATACAGGTTATTTTGTAATTAATTGTCAAAACTTGGCAAGCGTGGTGGATATCGTTATTTAATAGAAAACAAAGTATGTAACATCATCATTTTAAGTAAACAAGTATTGCTATTACAGCCGCGACACCCATCATGTCTATGAAGATTTGCCAATTAATACAAAAAGGCTCACACAGTAGTTTATACTGTTCACTTGTGTGGCTACACTATTGCTAGCAATTTAGCAACCTACTACAATCTGTCAAATTTCTTTAATAGATTTTCAACTTTGTCGCTAAAGCATAAGGTTCAAAGTTGATTGGGAAAATTTGACAGTTTCGGTAGCTAGCGGGTAGCTTGATGTGAGGCGCCTGTACATTACTGTAACCACGGCATCAGCTTCATGAGATCAGTGAAGTGAATTAATTAGGTTTTGTTTGTCGGAATGGGTTATATTGCATATATACCGACCGTAACAGAATTACGTTAGGTATCTGTTTAACTGTATGTCCTGATAGTTACTGTCATTATAAAGCACATTCAATAGTATACACTAATATACAAATTCAGACATTTATTTTCTGAAGGGTTAACGCACAGGTGTAGGCACTGTATTAAAATGCCAAATTCCTTTTACATTTGAAACTACACAAGGGGTGGGATCCTGGTGTCCTGAAACACAGGCCACGAGCCTAACTTAGGCACCAGTCTCCCGCAATATAATTATACTCAACCGAATTATATGTCATTGTCGAATCTGACCGATGTAAAATAACATGTATATTGTGGTGAGAAAAATAAAGTTTATTATTATTATTATTTTAACAACTTCGTGATATATGCGTCTTTGTTTGATGGGGTTTTAAATAAGAAACAAACAATGGAGTCTAGTTTAAACAGAAACTAGCTGGCCCAACGAACTTCGTACCGCCTAAGAATATTAATTATCTTCATATATATTTTTTTCGTGAATTTTTCCCATGTTTTAATAGTTATTCTGCTATTCGGCGGAGGAAAATCCAAAAAATCAAAGATCATAAAAATCGGTCCAGCCGTTCTTGAGTTATAAATGGTGTAACTAACACGACTTTGTTTTATTTATATAGATTTATTGGAATATTTATAATTTAATAAAATTAGATTCACGTAGTAATATAAAACATTGGACGCGATAAAAACAGTTTCGTATTTACTTTTTCTTCTCTCACATAAATGCCTCTAAAGTTAAAACTGTACTTAACGAATACGTTAACATAATATAAATAAAATAATCATACATAAAACAAAGCAGACATAGACAATTATTTGTTAAAAGGCTTAAAATAAAATTTTATAAAATATCGCTTAAAATATATTAGTTACGATATTCCAACGCCTGTAACACCTTCTTCATCGTGCTTTCAAGACTATCTATTTTCTTTTCGTATTTCGTTAACTGGTCCTTTATTTCGTCAAATTCCGTTACGTTTGTCTTCTTGCTAACAACTATTTTTGCATTCTTAACTATCTTGCGATCTAACTTGTAGTTTTGACAGCGTTCGAAACAACAAGTGCCTGTGCCGCCTTCTATGTCTTCATAATCATCCCCGAATTTCCCCAGTGGCTCTGCGTGAGGGATTTCGATCTTGTTATCCTGATTCGGTTTCACAATTATCCTGTATCTTGGCAGAAAGTGTGGGAACAGACTTATACGCTTTGCAAAAGGTTTTATGCAAAACATTTTAGGCTTTATGATATTAAGTCTTTCAAAACTAGTGGGCAGCCATGACCAGCAAGTACTCGGTCGGGTATAAGATCTAGCGTTACCGATCAGAACGCTCTCGAAGTATGATATTAGTTTTACTCTGGTTATGTGCCCCACAAGTTCTGCATTAGCTCGGATTTCTTGTGTATCGCTTACAGCTAAACCATTAAGTAAATTAAATAGTACGATGGGAATCATAAAAACAAATACAATAAATATTAAGTGACTCGTTCCTGGGAATGTACTGAACTTAATTGATCCGGCGTCGAATTCTCCGGTCAACATGACTATCGTTTTAAATAACGATCCGCCTGGATTCTCAAAGAAGTCTTCATCTTCTTCCTCCTCCTTTCCTTCTTTATTAGGGTTTGGTTCTTTCTGTTCTTCGTCTTGATCTTCTTGCCGAAACAATGTGTAAAAGCTCAAAGCAAACGCTATTATTAAGATACAATACCAGAGTAAGAATTTAAAGAAATTCCATGAGACAGTTTTCAACATAACAATATTCGTTGATAAAGTAGGGAACTGACCAATGAGTAGAACTAATTCAGCGGATGATAGTAATATGGCGACTGCGGACAATTGTTGTTTAGTAGACTCTTCCGCTGAGCCGTTACTTACTATCAGCGCGGTAACAAATATCAATATGATTTCCATCAAATTCTCAAAACTTTGTAAATATCGTATCGGCGACACAAGTAGTTGAAACAACTCTCGAAATATTAATAGGAATAACCCAATTACCGCACCAGCATGAGTCACAAGATTTAACGCTTCTATTGAGCCTGGTGGTTTCTTCTCTTCTACGTATCCCAATATTATGTAAAGGATCAAGCACAGCCAAAATAGTGAATAAAATGTTATGTTTGCGTAGAAAAGACAACTTATTCTTTGCCACTTTAAATATAAGAAACTGGTGATGACTGGATGTTTTAAAAGTGGTCGCAATTCTTCGTTTCTTGTCATGTATAGTAAAGCGTCTGTTTCGGGCGCTAAAAGAGAACCTAATTCCTTTTCGTTGTTGATAGAATTATCCATTAGAGGCACCTTGCAGAGCTCGTTTTCAAGCGAATTGTTTGGATAAACAAGGAAGCTATATTTCACGTGAATCTCGTAATCGTCGTCACTTGGTCGTTCGCCATTAGTAGTTATACATTCGTCCAAATATGTTTCCAATGTTTTAGCATTAATATCTGCTAAAGGTGGTTCATCAAATTTGTTACGAAGACCCACACAGGCTCCGTTCCGTAATAACTCTAAAACAGTTTCTTGGTCACCATTCCTAGCAGCGTAGTGCAAAGCAGTGTTGTTTTTAACATCAGGATGGTTAACGTTAATATTAATTTTGGGATTCTTTAGTAATAATTCCAAACACTCATTGAAATTCGCTTTTGGTGTTTTGGAATAAGAGCGCATACCTTTCACGGTTATTTGGAGAAGAGATTCACAATTCACTGTGTCAAATAGAGTAGATTCGTTATCCACAAACATTTTAAGTATTTTTGGATACCCATTTTGGCAAGCGATTGCTATAGGTCTGCTTGTATTACCTGAACACGTAGCGTTTGGATCTGCCCCGGAGTTCAGTAAAGTTTCAACTACTTTGTGCAATCCCTTCTCAGTAGCCATCTGCAGCATAGTGTTCATGCCATTGCTAGCTGCTAAAGCTGGACGATGGTCATTTTTCTTAACGAGTTTAGTGAAGTCGCGGATAAAATTATCTTCTTCATGTCTGCTAAGATACGAAAATAATTTATCGATATCAATTATTTCTGGTTCTAGTTCTTCAGTTTCGAACTTAGCCAATAGATGCGGGAATGCTTCTTGAAGATAGTCACGCGCCGTATTTCCTCTTCTGTCTTTGTATGTGTCCAAATGAATAGGTTCCTTAGCGTAATCTAATATCAATGTTACAATTCTTTCCAGACCTTGTTTGGCAGCAGAATAAGCAGGAGTTATACCCTTTAAATCGGGGCTATTAGCATTGCAACCTGCTTTTAGGAGCATTTCAACCATTTCCTCATAGGTTTCCAAATCACGCTCTCGGTCGTCATCCAAATCTTCAATTTTTTTTATAGCCATTAATAAAGCCGTGTTGCCTTTGCTTTTAATATTCACATCAATTCTGTCGTCCTCTAGCAGCGCTGCTAATGCTTCGATATTTCCACTTTCAACAGCGAAGTGTATAGGAGCCGCGGCATGTGTCTCATTCATTTTATTTACTTCCACTTCATGTTGTAGTAAAAGCTTCACGAATTCTTGTTTATTTGGTTCGGAAACTGCGAGTTCCAGACATGTCTTGTAATCTGGATATTGATACACATGCTCAAGATTAACTGAACCATAGCTGACAAGCTTTTTAAATGTGGCAAAATCGTTGGTTTGTAGCGCCATCTTCAGCTGGACTTGAGGGTCCGTGCCGAAGAGGGAGCTCCCGCGTGACAGCCGGTTGGGCTTCATCTCGTAAGTGTCCCGCGTCATGTCGCGCACTACACTGGCATCTGAAACGTAAAATAATTGTTTTTATCACTCACCACAATTTTCTCATTAAAGTAAATTGTTATGAAACTCATGTAGTACTCCAAAACTAGTAGTTAGGGACAATTGGTTCAATTGAAATGGATTGGCCATTGAACATCTGGTGAACTTTCACGTACTTGTTTAAGCTTTTAACCTTTTCCAAAGATGTGAAAGTGTTAATGAATGAAGATACCCTAAATTCACGCGTTTATTTGATTAACTACGCTAAATACATCTACAAACTCTTTTGTGAAAATGTGATAATCGTTGCCTCGTATGTTCCGTTAACTACAAATCAATCCATTTAAGCGAGTCGTGCCCTATTTTGAAAATTCTCAGTGATCAAAGATAAAATGAGGTTACATTTTATCTAGCCTCCTTTAATTTATTTTGTTGTTTGTTGCCACTTGCCTTCAATGAACAAAGTTTATTGGTTTACACGGATATTTATTTAGTTTCCAAGCTACGAGTATAAAAGTATAGCCTTATATTGAGTTGCCTGTAATACGTTTTAAATGAGCTACTTTGTACCAAAATCACTCGAGTTTACCTAACTGGCCACCATAATGAAGGGGCAATTATTCCGAATTTCTCTCACTACCATAAAATTAATGCTGCGCGCGTGCAGCATGCCCATGCCTCTACAATCGAGTAATTGGATTGATTTGCGCTGTCTATTATGTTATACTTGATTGTAAAACTTAGCATCAATGTTCTTCAAAAAAGCACCTTGAATGGAAGGCAGAGGTGGTAATTTCGAAAGTACCCATCTCAATGCTGTAAGTTACCAATTTGTGAATTTTATTGCTACGTAATTGATTTTTGGAGCATTAATGAACCAATGAAGTTCGAGTACTTACAATACTTTGTGTGCCTTTGTTGTTTCACAATTTACATACTGAGCACCCGCATGTTAGCTTATTTACTCTACCTATATACACACACTATTGATTCGGCTGTTTGAGGATCGTGGTTCTTACATTTTATTGGAGACTTAATCCGCTTACCATTTTTCTATTAAATGTTTAAATCGTGACAAAGAGATACATAAAGCCGCTAACTACGTCTGCATTTGTTACGCTTGTCTGACTGCTTGGGACAATATTTATCTTCGGATTTGCTCTGAATACACCATGACTAAATCTCGCCTTGGGCATTGCTCATATTATAATCCTATTAGAGAACACGGCTTCTGTGTACTTAAAAAAAAACCGATATAAGGTGACTCCATCCAATTTTGAGTTAATTCTCAGATGCAACATTGTAAATGTAACGGAATCCAATGCTTTAAATGTTTATGTTATAATTTTCAAGCAACGTATTAGTAGTAAAATAGGAAAACATCAAAAGTGCAGTAACGTAAACACTTTCAGTGTAAACGTAAACTTTGAATTCGTGAAAATCTTTGCTATTTGAGTAACGCGTTTTAACGGAACCATTTGCCGCATCGTACGTCCAAAATAAAGATGAAACTAACAAAGCGTTTTCACCAAACAATAGGTGTGTGCGTCCATCGGAACGACTATGAGATACTCCACATGTTCGCCGGCTATATTGTACAACATTGAACTATACAATATATCACGGCTTTCATGCCCGTCGCTTTTAGGTACAAACGAGGTTTGCTATTGTGTTCCACATAAGGATCACCTGTTCGGAGGCGAATAGCCGATGGCTCGGTGCGCTATTGATTGATCGACAAATGTGCCAGCACTGCCGGCGCCGCTCGTTAAACAATTCCGTTTGGATATTTTAAACAGTATTGTATTCTTTTTTGTACTGTTCCTTAATGTACCGTTTTATAGTCTAGTTGCTTTTCTTAGCGAACATTGCGTAAATTAATTGCTGGACTGCACGAACAAATATATGAATGTCTGATGTTATCATAAGATTAAAAGCTAACTAACTTGATAGATAAGCCAAAATCTCTTCAGCTAATATAAGCCGTGAGCTCAGTCTGAGATAACATTTACCGTGCCCTTTGCGTCTTTTATTTGTCAAAATTCCAGCACACCCTTCGAAAATCCTTGGCATTTATTATTCATGAAAGAAATAGCCATGGGCGTGTCCCATGGCACAAAGTATAGATGACCTTTCTTATTGTTTAAACTTTAATGGCGTTGCACTCTATACACCTTGTTCTTCACGTTATCCATAAACGTTGTCAAACGCTTCTATAGCTTTTACAAATTAAATCTAATAAAGGAAGTAGTACTTAAAAATGCTTCTTTACAAAAATATCTGTAATTTCATTTAATGAAATGTAATTGAGCTATGCAGTAAGAAAGGGTGTTAACTTGTTTTTGACAAGTTTCAGCCCGCCAAATCTTATGAATGAAAATACGTCGTTGCCAATTCGGATAAAGAGGCATGCATCAATATGCATGCCTCTTTATCCGAATTGGCAACGACGTATTTACGTAAATCACCCAATGGTGATTTACGTCAAAGTATTTAGTTTATATGAAAATTAACAAAAAATTAAAATTCATTAATGTGTCCATAATGAAAAATGCTTATTTCCATGGTCTGAACATCTGGTCGAAGTTTATGTATATCGTCCGGAACACGGTGTATACCATTAAAATAAATAATTACATATAATAGCTATCAACATCTTTTTGTTGTCTGACTAAACTTGCAAAATGAGGTCGTTTGTTATGGATTTTACAGTTTAAATTAGGTATGTTTTATTAGTGGTATGCTGACCACAACAACAAACTTTATCATCTGTAATAAATGCTGAAGAAAACAATAAGCCCCTTTTAACTAATGTTACACATATTCCCCCTTACTAATAAACGTATTTTATCAGACTAGCTTCTGCCTTCGACTTAGTCCGCGTGAAATTTCACCCTCTTAGGGGTGGTATTTCGAAAAACCATTTCTTAGTGGATACCTACTCTTCACAAAGAAGACACCCTCCAAATTTCATGTCTCTAGGACCAGCGGTTTAGGCTGTGCGTTGATATATCAGTCAGTCAGGACTTTGAATTTTATATATTTAGATGAATTAGATGAATCGTTACACACCGATTTCTCTCTTCCAGTTGTAAGTAATTTGACTTTCGAAAGAAGAAGACAAAGCGTTGTGTAACTATACAGACGCTATACAACGTTTATTAGTAAGGGGGATTATGCATAAAGCATGTAGTTATATGTCATCTATAAATATAAATAGCAATATTATGCATATAACCGCAATATTCTTTAACACAAGTAGGTAACACATCTAGTAGGCATACTTGTCAAAGCTTGGCTTAACTGTCAGTTTAATATAGGTACCTATACAGGCGCGACACACGATAAAATCGCGCGCGACACAAAGGCACCGCAAGTCACGCAACGAGCGGCCTTTGTGTCGTGCGCGATTTTATTGCATGTCGCGCCTGTTTGTAGGAGCCTTTAATGTTTGCCTATAAGTACATAGGACAAGGTTGGTATAAAATGAATGTAAGTATATCATTCTTGTTATTACGGTTTTCACAGATTTTAATTAAGTAGGTATATTAGTTTTGCGACCGCAATAACATCATATACGTCCTTATTATTGAAAAAAAACAATGCCTACCTACGCCTACTATTTTAACTAACTAATGTTACATCAATGATACATATAAATAATTATTTGAATGTAGGTAATACCTGCACATAGAGCAAGCTTCTCAATCTTTGTTAATACTTACTTAGATCATCTCGGTAACTTGTTTTTATCAAAGATGCACGCTTCTTGGTTTTTACTCATTCATTGTCTGTGGCTACTGTTTTTGTAATAGCGGATCAATATTATTGGAAATAAGATTGTCACACCGTTCTCTAAATCAAAATACAGTACACTGAAAACGGTTACCTACCCATATCTCGCCGTGATCCTAGTCATATTTATGGATGTTGAAAGAAGTAACTATGAGAAATCTCCCCCTGTATTTTTGACGTGACAACGTCTAATAAATCGATGAAGCTGGCTGCACACACGAAAAAATATGACTCAT
Source organism: Luperina testacea (assembly GCA_927399505.1). NCBI lineage: Eukaryota > Metazoa > Arthropoda > Insecta > Lepidoptera > Noctuidae > Luperina > Luperina testacea. The sequence goes on from OV656762.1 coordinate 13,291,884, forward strand.
GTAGCGTTACCTCGCGGCCTTGCTCTGTAGCGTTGTAGCGTTCCATGGCGGCTTGAAGTGCAAGCGAGAGCGCGGAACGAGCGATGAGAGACAGATGATGTCGAACGCTGCCGAATCGGCCTCCGCGTTCGGCAATTTCATTAAGGCCAGGATCTTCGAGCGTAGTAGGCATTTAGCGTTACCTCCGTCCTCGCGTGGCAAATGCCGCGAAAGCGCAGTTCGAATGAACTCGCTGACCCCTGTCACGGTTATTTTTATAAGTAATAGTATTGTGAATCGGCCCTATTCTTGAAATATAGGGCTGCTCGTCTACAGTATTTTAATTTCATCATCCTACTTTAGTTTCTTTCTAGTTTTGTGATTGTAAATATTATATTTTTAACCGACTTCAAAAAAGGCGGAGGTTCTCAATTCGGATATTTCTATTTTTTTTTTATGTATGTTAGGGGGGGCATAACTCCATCGTAAATAGACAGATCTGCAATTTTTTTTTTGAAGTGAAAACTTCTTTAGCATCGTTGTGATGTGATTTGAAAATTTTATGAAACGAAAAAGCAACAGTAAAAAGAGACATGAGATTTAACGTGGGAGAAAATGAGATAGGAAGCATTATACAGTGTTTTTGTTTTTTATTATTACAAATGACATCACATTTAATCCTATGCTACTAATTTGTGGTGATGATGATGATGAGGATGATGGTGATGGCGATGGCGATGGTGATGGCGATGGTGATGGTGATGGCGATGATGATGATGGCGATGATGATGATGGTGATGGCGATGGTGGTGGTGATGGTGATGGCGATGGCGATTATGATGATGGTGATGCGATGGTGATGGCGATGGTGATGTTGATGATGGTGATGGCGATGGCGATGGCAATGGTGGTGGTGATGGCGATGATGATGATGGTGATGCGATGTTGATGGCGATGGTGATGGCGATGGTGATGGCGATGATGATGGCGATGTTGATGATGGTGATGGCGATGGTGATGGCGATGGCGATGGCGATGGTGATGGCGATGGTGATGGTGATGGCGATGGCGATGGTGATGGTGAAGGATGGATGGATGGATGGATGGATGGATGGATGTTCTTTAGCATCGTTGTGATTTGAAAGTTTATGAAACGAAAAAGCGACAGTAAAAAGAGACATGAATTCATAAGATTTAACGTGGGAGAAAATGAGATAGGAAGCATTATACAGTGTTTTTGAAGGTTTCATTTCTACCACGTGTGAATTGCACACATGCTGTTTTTTTTTATTTTTGTAAAGATCTGATGATGACTTTCAGAGACAAACAACGGAACTCTTCAATAAATGCCAGCAAATCAACCGCGATTGCTGCTATAGCATATGTAATCGCAATCACACAACATAACATCACGCCTGTACCCTTCAAAGGGTAAAGCAGATGTGTTCAATAGCTTTGTTACTGATATTCACATAGCAAGTAGTGACATATGAATTTGTTTGGGGTAGGTAAGTACAACTAAAAAGTGAAAATAAAAACTTTTTTACAAAAAAAAACCGACTTCCAAAAAAAAAAACACTACAAAGTGAAAAATAACTTTAGTTTCGAAAGTCGGTGTCAAAAAATGAAAATATTCTTCACGTTGTAGTGTCTTTTTTTTTGAGTCGGTTGTTTTTTTTGTAAAACACTTTTTTTGGTTGCTTGAATTCGTCAATAAGTTTTTTTAATTAAATCTACTAATCAAAAACACCACAATACGTATTTTTATTGAACTCTTCCTATTTCATTCACAACGAATTTCATATTTTTAAATAAAAAAACAGCAAGTGTGCAATTCACACGTGGTAGAAGTGAAACCTTCAAAAACACTGTATAATGCTTCCTATCTCATTTTCTCCCACGTTAAATCTTATGAATTTACATGTCTCTTTTTACTGTCGCTTTTTCGTTTCATAAACTTTCAAATCACAACGATGCTAAAGAACATCCATCCATCCATCCATCCATCCATCACCATCACCATCGCCATCGCCATCGCCATCACCATCGCCATCGCCATCACCATCTCCATCACCATCATCATCATCGCCATCGCCATCACCATCGCCATCACCATCGCCATCACCATCGCCATCGCCATCACCATCGCCATCACAATCATCATCATCGCCATCACCATCGCAATCACCATCACCATAACCATCGCCATCACCATCATCATCATCGCCATCACCATCGCTATCACCATCACCATCGCCACCACCATCGCCATCACCATCGCCATCACCATCGCCATCATCATCGCCATCACCATCACCATCACCATCGCCATCACCATCGTCATCGCCATCACCATCACCATCATCATCACAAATTAGTAGCATAGGATTAAATGTGATGTCATTTGTAATAATAAAAAACAAAAACACTGTATAATGCTTCCTATCTCATTTTCTCCCACGTTAAATCTTATGTCTCTTTTTACTGTTAGCTTTTTCTACTGTAGCTTTTTCGTTTCATAAAATTTTCAAATCACAATAATGCTAAAGAAGTTTTCACTTCGAAAAAATATAATATTTTTTTAACACCCTTGCTCGTAAAGCTGATGTAATTCCACCGGTTTTAAATATGTAAAGAGGGTCATAAAAAACGCGTGTGTTACCAAAGCAAATAGTTAAGTTATAGTCCATACAAATTCCATAACAGCATTATTTGCCATTTCAAATTTGGAACTGATCGCCGCCGCACGACTCCAGTGACTCCAGCTAGTGAGCAGCGCGCTGTTGCTATTCAAATTTCGAACTAATCGCCGCGCGGCGCCAGTCAGTAGGCAGCGCTAGCGCGCTGTTAAAATGGCGGGAAAGCAACAGTGTGCATTCACAGATTGAGTTTATTTAAAATTAAAAAAAACAGTTTATTCGGTAATTTAAAGATTCCATCCAAAACAAAGCAAATATAAGTGCCAAAATAACTCAGACAATAAATTTGGAGCCACAAACGAAGAAGTTTTGCCCTGAGCCGCGCCCCTCTTCTACTGATGATACTTTTTTATTTACAACTAATGACGAATTACAATGCTCTTCTGCCGCCTTTCAAGAAGTTTCGTCGTCTCCAACATTTACCCTAACACAAAACAATGACATTATGAATAATAATAATAAAAACATAATTAAAAAACCAACTACAACTACGTATCATTTTAACAATTGTAATTTCACTAACTGTTTCAATAATTAAAAATGAACAAAATATAAAATGTTTTTTTTCTGTTTCCTCGCAAATGTGTTAAAAAACGTCGTACGATATACGTGCGTATGGTTATAACATGCTCGGCTCAATTACGCCCTCGCCTTCGGCTCGGGCTGAAATGCCGCCTCGCATGTTATAACCATCTTTACGCACTAATATCGTAATGTACTATACCTATACAATCACAAAACTAGAAACACAAACTCAAAAACTCAAATTTTGCAATTGAATATAAACCTTATTCCGTTGTAGTAAAGTTGAAAATCTATTACAGATATTACGATAATTGTAAATTTATGGTACCGACCTGCTACTGCTAGTACTGTGACGAAAGCAAGAGAACCTATACGTATACAACTACAATATTATTCTGTCGCGTCGTCTTATAAGTGGGTAGTTATAAATACGTAGAAAAATAATAATCAAAATTACCTTATTTTTTTTTAAGCTTTGCAGTTCAATGCTGAACGTTTTTTTTTCTTTCTTCTGTTTTTATTCCCCATAATTTAATCTTAATTATCACTATATTACAACTATATTATAACAAACTTATATTTAGTTTAATTATTAATACTAGAACCTAAACAATATTTACAGACTGAATTTTGAAACTAATACACAAACACGGAAATTAACTAACAATATTATAACGTATATTTCGATCGATTAGCGGGAACGCGGCGAGCCAGCAAAAGCGACACAGGTCCTACCTCGGTAACGCCCGGCGGGCTACTGAAGTGAAGCGCGCAGGCCGCCTTTTTAGATTATATCTTGTTAAGACAATAAAAATCAGTTTTGAGAAAAATTAACCGTAGAATGTTCTACTATACATCATTGCCTATTTTTTCATATATTTTTTGCGAGTAAAAGTTAAGTCTACTTCAAATGCGACTTGAAAAACGATTAAAAACTTCGCTGTTTTCGATTTGTTTGCGATTTTTTATGATCGAGTGAAGTTGTAAATATCGTGTTTTGAACCATAGAATAATCAAGAATGTTAGTTAAACTATGCCATATATTTTTTTCAGATTAAAACAAAGAATATTTGATTGTTTAATGTTGAATCAAAAATAGGTCGATTCCGAGATTTCCGAGAGTCCTGGCCTTAATGTTTTGTTATGACGTTGTCACGTTAAACTATCGTCCGTAAACCGACTTTACAGACAACCGATTTTTTTTATTAAAAACTAGCTTCTGCCCGCAACTTCGTCCGCGTGCAATTTCTCGCTCTTCCGACCCACAGTCGCTTCGCATCACTTCGCATCGTTCGCCCGCTCTATTACGTTGTTTTCGCATATCATTATTTCTGTCTTTTTTTCTTTTTGCTTGGATCTTGAGGGTCCAACCGTGATGTTAAATAGCCTATAGCTTTCCTCAAGAACTGGGCTATCAAATGCAAAAAGATTTTTTCAAATCCGACAGGTACCTAGTCCCAGAGATTACCCCCTACATACAAACAAACAAAAATATTTTACCTCTTTATAATATTAGTATAGACATGTTTTGTCTCCAATCAGTATTTCAATCTTACTGGATATGCTAAAGAACACAGTCAATAATACTATCTTGATTTTAATTCCATGTAAACTTGTCCAAACCTCCAACGTCACTTCAATACGTAAGCCGCGAGTCAGAGCGCAACGTCAATAATCACTTACTCACATTTATTTATCAGTAACCCCCATCGGATGCTTTGCATATGGAGATTGGAGAGTATTTGTGTTAAATGTCAGTATGATTCTTGTGCTAATGTAAGCGCTCTGTTGAGGTCATACATCCACGAATATTGATCCATTTAAATTGTAGATATGAGTATATCCTTGCATTCATTTTGTGCTCCACAAACTTGTGTAAAAACAGGGTTTTTATTCTTTTAGATATAAATAGCTTATCCCAGCGAATTTGTAAATTAAGATGGTTAGTAAGTGCACAATATCCATAATTTTCTTTTATAATACGTATCTACATAAATATAAACTAAACAAATATGTGTGTAGCGCACAATACAAAAACATAATGCTTATAATATAATAATATAAAATCCTACAAACACACGTATGCTTTATACGTGTGTTTGTAGGATTTTATGAGAGGAAACGTTCCATAATTGTTATTTTCCTGAAAACCTCTAACGATAAACGAAGGGCTATCCCGTACGAAGTGAGGAAGATAATTCCAAAGGCGCACAACACGAATGATTTGCACAGTATGCATATTGGTTTGATTGTTTTGCTAACTCTACCGGTTTACAGCGCATCTTCTAACGAGCTGATTTTCCCACGGTAGAAGCCATAGAAAAATAGTATATGGTCTGATGTAGATAATTTGTTATGAACTTGATACATGTAGCATGTTCAGCATGGAACACAGCATGATAGACCTCAAACTTTCGCCATCTAAATATAATTCATATCAAAACTAACCAAACTGTACGGTTAAATTATGATCACGCGGTATTTCTCGGTCTTGTCCATAATTATGATCTTACTAAAGATAGGAAAGCTCTCGAAATAAAACAACTTCACTTGATCAAAAGTTATGCCTTCCAAGCATCCAAAATGAACTCACAAGAAAAATATTCTGAACTAAAAAAAATACCTTTAATGGTGTTAGCAATTAGGCGTATCCGTTGTTTCTCAATGAAATAGTTTTAGTTATGTTTTATCTGCACGCTACCGGTGCGCGGTGGCGAGGCTTGGCTCTAATTGCCGGGCACGCCTTAGTTTATGGAGAAAATTACTGTATAAAAAAAAAAACTATTACGATAAAACGCTGCACGCGCGGTTATGGATTTATTTGCAAAGATTAGGTTCCGCGTGCTTTAATTTTGAGCAATGTTGATTATAATAAAATTAAAAGCACAAGATAGCACCTTCACCGCCCAAAAAATCTTTCAGCCGAAAGACATGTGCTGCTGGAGGACATAGGCTCGCCCCAAGTATTGTCACTACTCCAATAAGTTAGGCACGAATCGATAATTAACTTGAATTTAAAACCTCTATCCGTTGATATCACATAGATATTAGAAAATATGTATAAAATGTCTTTATTAAAGGTAGATAGGCATTTCTGGATTTCAGTGAAAGGGTAAATGTAGATTATTTAACTAAAGTACTTACAGAAGAAATCACCGAGCTTTAGATTAAATAAAACTTTTAAATTGAATGGCGTCTCTAAATCGAATACGTGATCCAATATTAAACAGTTTAAGAGATTTAAATGTATTATGGTCAAGTTGTAGGTAGGTATACATTTATATTGCGGTTAGTGTGGAATCGGTGATGAAAGAAATATATCTAAGTAATATATGAACTCGTTTACACCTACGAATCTACTTAATATGCATTGAAATATCAAAATCATTTCTAACCCTTTGTAGTATCTAATATTATAAGGCTAAGATAGGACTAGTTTAATTAAACAAGTATTAAATAATATCAAGAAGGTCGACTTTGTGATGTAATAACTAATTATTCATGTTATTTAATAGATCGTTCACCGGTCAAGTTTTAAATTATCTAGTATAATGTTTTAAAAGAGCTCTTTGATCTTGGAACAATTCAAGATTTTTTGCAATTTTTGTAAATGAATGAATCGATCGGTAGACACTAAACGCAGACAGTGCGTAGGCGCAACCAAAGGTATGTGCAGATCTTGTGCATTGTCACCTGCAACCAGTCTGCATTGGACGTGATGCAATCGACCTGACCCTCCATAATACAAGTACTTATCGCCATTGTCATACCATACGGGTCTTTTGTACGCTGTACAGTGCATCGATCAAGTATATTTTTAGAAATTACGACTTTTCTTAAAGCTTGTGTGTTATGGCATTAATTTGCCATACAGTGATCGTATTTGGTCATTATTTCTTCTGAAATAACTTCGCCATTAATCTATGATTTAATAAAGTTTTGTCCACATTGTAATCAGGAAATTCCTTATTCGGAAGAATTAATTTTATTCCTTTATATGGTTTTACATAACGAATAAACATAAAATGTCTTAACTAAACAGGTTTCTGTGAAATACCAGACTACTCTCATCGCGGTAACGGTTCCTTGAGCTCTTATGAATTTTAACTAGTCTCATCAGAAACTTGTTTACTTTTTATTTATAAACTCAAACCGAGATTTGACGATCAAAACATGCATAGGTATACATAGAGATTCCAAATTTTGTTCCACGTACAATATCCAAGTAAGCATCACCATAAAGATTGCTTACGGACGAACGTGACCAATTCTCTCATGAGAGGAAGATGATGCGTATCGTAATGTCGATGCACCCACAGATATGTGGTCAAAATAAGTGTGGAGAATTGGCAGTAATCTCAGGCAGTATTACCACACATCCGGTACTTGACCAACTAAACAGTAAAAAGTCTTCCGTTCCGCACATAACATTTCAATTTCGACGCGCGTTACAACAGCCAGTCGGTCCGTTGAACGACGCTTTTTGTCAACTTTGTGCCTAATTTGCTTCGCCCTAAAAACAAGACGCGTTTCTTTTCGCCTCGCTTTCTTCCTTATGTCTACAATGTACTTATGCATAATTCCTATGCAAGAGGCATAACGAAGGGTTCATGCCTACATCCTAAAGGCGTTCAACAGTTCGCTATAAAACAACCGACTGGATTTATTTCGAGATCAAGTACCTACGCATAAAATTGGCAATGTGGACGCGGTCGTAAGAAGGCTATGAACTCTGTATCAAGTGCTTAATTACCACTAAAGATTAAATCAACATCGATACATTTACGACACCCTGATGTACTTGGAAAGATCATTTCGTGTTTCTATTTCAGTTCGGTGGAGCGGTTCGACCCGCGTCCGCCGATTAACAGTTTTTACAAAGATCTCCGCAGCCGCAGCTTCGCACTTGGGTTGAATACTTTCCGCTTGTTGCGCTTTGGTTATATCTGATAGATTTGTTCTCACCATGGTCTTGTTTTACAAACTGTTTCGCTTCCTCTTATGTCATCTTTTTGCAGTTTTGCTTATAACTTTCTTTGCACTGAGATGAATCAAGTTGGTCATTCATCCGTTTTACAGTGCAAAAATGATTTGAACGTTCTTCAATAAATAATCAACCCATGTATGTTTGTTATTGTTATCTGTGATAAACCTACGGGCACTCGAGTTTTTCTCCTTCGTATATGATTTCTTCATTATCTTAGATAGGTATCTCAACGGGCCGAAACTAATCTAAGTGAAGACGACATCGCAACGCAAAAATCGGCGACGACACTTGAAAAACTAAGCTATTTACTAACTAGGGTATTTACAAGAAATACCGTAAGTTTTTGCATCGCTTGGATTTGTTTCGATCCTATTAAGGGGCTTACATGACCTAAAGCGCGGTCACTATCGGACTGAATAGAAAAGAAAGAGAAGCGCGATGACACAACGCTGGTAATTTATTGCAAAAAATGAAGCAATTGTTTAATTACAAAAAATCTATTGTTCGGACTAAAAAACTAAAACACTAGTATTGTAGTATGTTGCTTGTAGAATAATCTGACAAAAAAAACAGAATGTTTGTATGTATATTAGTATGGTTTTTATTGTAAAAAGAAAGTTTTTAGATGTACCTATTTGCATGATTTTTTTCTATCGTATCAAATTAGTTGTATTATGTTTTCAACACACTATCAACCTAGCATATATCCTGAAGAATATCATATATTTTTCTGATTTTGTTTACTGTAGTCAATCATATATTGTTTCTAAAAGTTGCATTTTTGTGTTTAGGTCCTGTAAGCCCCTTAATATATATTTTCTAATTTCCCTGTTCTTTCTTGTAGTTAAGTAGACATTTTTTTACTCACTCTAAATTAAATGTACATTCTTATGTTGAAGTATTATTCAGTGTAATGGGTGTTTTTATGTCTGCTCAAATTACATTTTATTGTGTCAATTGTGGTTAAGTCATGTATAATATAGAGCCTTAATGGCATGCTTCCTATCGTGTTTACTATGTACTAGATACTACTGCCCCTTCTAATAACTGTTCATGCAGTGAAAATTACTTGATTAATCTATTTGTTTTCTTCATTAGTTGTTCTAAAATCTGTACAGTTCCCGGCCAGTGTATTTATTATTCAAACGAATATGTGAGTCACTTTACATATTTCACCAAGTGCAGTCACTGGCTCTAATAAGTGTACTTCCATATTGGAACCTATATTTGGTCATCATAACAAATAGTGTCACTCGCCATATAAATTAATTTCTATTGTAAATAGTTTTCTTATATGGAAGTAGGTACCGTTGGTTGACTTTTGTGTCGAACTCGGAAGCGGTTTACTGAATCAATATGAAAATGATTAAACGGATGGTCTGACTGCGGCCTATGTATGTTCTGTATTTGGTAACATGGTAGTTATTGTAGGCGAGCTTCCGTCATCATTAGTCAACGATTGCATCAATGTTTATGTCCGATGACCGGTCAAGTTCGTCAATATTATAATTTATTTAGGCCTGAGTTGTGTCGCCACACCACGCCGAACACACGAAGAACGAGTTTATGTTTTGAAGCGATTCAAAAAGCTATTGGTTCTTATTTATCGAATGAATAGTCACATACAATTGACTGGAGTATCGGTTCCACAAATAAAAATCAAAATGATGGAACCGTTTAAGCTAACAAATAAAAGTTTACGTGCGGCTATATTGAGTTTTATCACGCAAGATTCGTAGTATTCGTCACACACGGCATCTATTCATTTGTGACGCGTATTTTACAAAAGAAACTGGATTTGATCCATACATTTTTAGGTGCCAATATCAAATTGTGGAGAATCTAAGTACCTTTAGCCTAACAGCTTGCCTATTAGAACGGTTTTTATCTGCTTGAAGTAACTATGTAGTGTGAGTTGAAGTGGTTTCCTTTGTTAAAATTGACTATTTATGTGGTTCGGTACTAGAGATACATATTAACAGCAAATATAATCTCAAATATTTGTTTTATTTTTATCGATGGACCATCCTATATGTGCGCAAATAACTTTCCAACGAGTACCTACTCTGCAACTGTTTAATAGAGGTCCAGTATAGAGGTCAGTTGGAGGTCATCACAGCTTGTCTTTCAAGTCATTAGTCCATGTCTTCACAAGCAATCATCTATTGTAGCTTTGCCTACATGTTGTTATTATCAATTTCTTTAGCTTCTTAGCTATAGAAAAGTATTTTTCCCTTCAATTCTACTCGAACAAGTGACAAGAAATACATTATGTATATCATATTAATATTGTCTACCCGCACTGCGTCTACCGATATCTGTCTGTTTATTAATTGCTAACCGGTCTCCAGTCTTATAAGGACTCTTGTCCTACTTTAATGAGTCACTAAAACATACCCAATACTGACTGTTTGTCGCATACATAATTAGGATGTTCTAATACGCAGAATTCGTAATTTTTCAATTCCATTTCAAAGCACAAAGCACAAGAATTCACAGTAGTAAGAAGACCGTCGATACGACGGATAGTAAACCTGGACTAACTAGTTTTGCGAAGTAGGTATGTACTTATCGATCGTTCGTAAACCTTCATGTCTCGATGAGCGATGCAGTTTGCAATTTAACGGGCTCATTGTCTTGCTTTTTCAACCTGCTGGACAAAGATCATCCCTATTCCTTCCACTTAGTCTTAACAGTCTCAACCGTCTGCTGCAGAGTGAGCTTGCAAATCCAACCCATTTCTCATACGAAAAGGGTCTGATTTGACTTGGTAAAAAGTAGCTTACACAGTGTTTGTTTTGCATGTAAGTATGCTTAATAATATATTTTTAAACTATCACCGGATACATCCGTTTCGTTGGCATTACTGGGGTGTGCTCAGCGCATGCATTTGTCTACCACTTAATCAATTACTGCCGACATAGCTCAACTTCCCGCACTCTGTATAGGCTCACCGACCCACATGTCCTGCGTCATCATAATAATAATGACGTCACCCCTACCGACCTTGTCGAGGGCTTGGACTACCAGCATATGTGATGATCTCTTTTCTATGTTTACACCCACATATGTTTTTTTACAGTTAATAAAACTTGTCACGGCCATCAATAAATTGTGTATTGTGCATGTAGACTGAACAGATCCTTTGGACCACTTCGTGGTCCCGTATTTTTAAACGGTGTTCTTGTATTTTGATCACTTCAAGGGAGTAAAAACCTTAAAATTTAATGGCATATATTGCTTTACGCAGTTTGTCCCTAATTTTGGTCATTACCTTTAGATAACGAAGCGTTTTGTGCACAAATATGTGCTTCTATCAATAAAACAACTTTAGAATTTGTATATTCAAACGCTCTTGCAGGAGTGGCGTATACCCTTCTATTTGCCTATCGCTTGCATTTGATCCTAACTTTCATTGCTGAAAACTTTGTAGGTACTACAAGTTTCCTTACTTGAGAATTGAAATGCACTTGTTGCAATTCTTAAGTATCTGGTTGCATAAACCGCAGTCCGATACGGAACTCTTCGAAAACATGGATATGAAATACGAGGATCAATTGCGATGCGACTTATTGATTTGATACGTGTAGGTACATTTTGATGCAATGTAAACTATGATTTTTGTGAATTTAATAATTTTATGTTTCCCAAACCCACCTGAGAATCACAATATCACAACTGAAAGTTCTCACTTCACAAGCACTTCACTGACTATTGGTCGTTGTTCGCATTGCGGTGGACGGCCGCACCACTCGGCCCTGTGAACGGAGTGAGGCGTTGCGCGCGCGCCGCTCATGTGGGAGGCGATAGTTGCTCGCTTATCCTGCAACAGTGCTGACCAAACGCAATTACTGACCGTACGGATCGTACTAATGTACCTAAACGTTTTTAATTGCTCATATTACAATTACAGATCACGTCCAAAACTTAAACTTTTGGATATTGGTTTTACGTGAGTTTTGAATCGAAGGTTGCGGTTACTACTTTTAATTCTTATGTTTGAAGATCGAAGGGTCAACTATCTTAACCGCTCAAGATATTTTATCTTTTATGACTCATTTAAATCTTTACCTGACTTGCCATAGTGGAAGCATCTTGACCAGCTATGAATCATGTCCTCCTATGGTCCTAGTAAATGTAACATCCTCGAGAATAGTAGATATAATGTAACAAGATAAATTAATTAATAAACAGTCTGTTACAGTGTCGCAAGGTGCAAGGTGCAAGGTGAAAAGCTTTGTCAGCCATATTGTTATAGTTTTTTTATAAAGCCTCTGTTTTTTCTGTGGGCGGAGCGGATTCGCGATAATTTGTAGGCGGTGCTCCTTACCAGTTACCAGTGGTCGCGTCACAATACAAGGTTGTATTACTCACTGTTTTGGTTCGACGACGTTTATGTAAGGTGTAAAAAATCAAGCCTTTATAACAAAGTTTTCAGGGTGGAACATTCCGAATGTCTAAAACTCGAGTTCATTTACAAAAACCGGGTATCAATTATGAAGATGTACAGACCATTCCGAATGTAGTAAGTAGGTCGTAGTCCGTGTGTCGAGGCTTAAGACTCTGCACTCAAAAAAAAAAGCCACCTGCAAAAAACCGGTTAAACAAGGTCCTTTGGTCTATTTATTTTCAGTCACCTCGGTAGATTTTCTGCAGAGTTATTTGGGACCCCATGTTTTCCCATTAAAGTTCGAAGACAACACGTTCGTTAGCTACTTCAGTCGACAATACCTAGTATAAGAATTTGTTAGAAAAAGATAGCTTACCGTTTGTGAGATACTTTCTTTTACTATAACATAACGCCTGTAATCCCTGAAGGGTTAGGCAGAGCTGTACCTATAGTAAACCCACAGTCATACACCTCTAGTAATAGGGGGCGGGCCTATTGCCATTAGCCGGGACTCCTGGCTCCTACTGAGAAATTTCTGATGGAAAAACCCCCAATAACACTTTGCCCGACGGGTAGTGCTATTCTGTAAAAATCTCACCGTAAAAACCTAGGTGAAGTGAGCTTGAAGTCAGCTGTCATTCCACCCGACGCGACGCTAGGAATTGACACTATTGACAGCTCACTTTTTTCACGGTGAGATTTTTACAAAATAGCACTAATGCTGAGCAGCCTTTTAATATTGTTTCTTTGTCTAATGATTCACGAATCCAGGGCGCATAAAACAAGCATTGGGTAGGTATCTGAAACTGTTATCTTCTTCAGGTGCACAATGTGGACGAAGTGCTGGAGCGTCACAACGACTTCTTGGAGTCGTGTCTCGGAGACTGCATGCTAACCAGTCCGCAGCTGCTGAAGGCCGTCACCACGCTGTGCCTCGTCTGCGTACAGTTCTGTACATTCATACAGGTGACACGCTATAAGTTTTTAAAAACTTTGAATCACATTTTTTTTTTTATTTACAGGCAGACAACTGAAAATTATTTGCTTCTTTAATAGAAATCACTTTTCATCGTGATTCTACGTTATTTTTTAATTTTAGAAGTCCAGAAAAATACACATAGAAAGAGTAAACAGTGCTTTTCCTCTTAGAAACTCACTTGCAGGCTATTTGTAATTTTAGTTACTGTAGTCAGTGTATTTATTATGATATAAAGTAATTAAATATGTATCCAATATTATTATGTTTCAAAATCTGGTGGCGGTTTCTTTATATTATTATCCCCGCTGTAAGCAATGATTATATGTACTTAGATGTTATATATTTTCTTCCGCTGCAATTATCTATATTTTATATACTTTGTTATTGGTGTTTAGCAAGGCTTTCCAGTGGTTAGTATACCTATATGATTTCTAACATTAATTTATTATTGTATTTTCTTTTAACGCTACCAAATCACGTTAATTGGCAAAAGGAGATGCACAAGTACTTCGTGGACGCAGAGCTTAACAGTATGCTTGGATCGACGTATGACAATACAGACTATAGAGAGGTATATACCGAGTAACCGTAACACTAGTGCACTGGTGCAAAGTAAATAATATCACAAGTATCATAGAATCTCACTGATCTTTGGCAACATGTCGACATATCAAACGTCAAATTGTCAGCCAACCACAAATCGCGCTCACTAAATCGTGTAATATGATTGGATAAAAACATTTCACATTGCTTCTAAACGGTAAAGGTGTTTACATAATGTTGTACTAAAAACGAATGAATTTGTTAAATTAATACATCTTGCTTCCATGTAGTATTTGTGATATATCAAAATCATTAATCTATGTTTTTTATCATTCTTTCTTTCATGACTTTTCTGTTTTAGACTTTTACAGTAAGTATTTATTATGAATTATTGCAATACATATCTATCTGCCTTATATTTAGAACTCCTAACACTCTACTTTTCCAACAATATGAAAACAAAATGTCGAGATCAATGTTGTAGCTTTTTATTTTCATTTCCCCGTCCTTGCTTTTACTTCCTAGGGATAAAACAATTCTTCTATTTATTTAGAACCTAGGGGACAATCTTAGTCATGTCATCTTTTAACAACTATTCACGAATTCAGAATCTTAGTTTTTGATACTTAACATTCAATTGCCACTTACTAAACTCTCTAGTGCTATGCAGACTTAGTCGATTTTTGAGTGACCATTCATAATAAAGACAAATCACTGGATTTGAACTTTTATGGATGACATAGAGTTTGTGGTTCGAAAACTAAGATTTTGAATTCAAGTTGAAAACAAAACGAAATTTAATGTAATACATTTTGTTCTAAAATGTCTTGCCTCATGTATAGGACGCGGGTTGTGGCGGGACAGCAACGACCGGGTCCGCGGATTCGTTCTCTCGTTCGGTGTCACGCTACGGACTGCGGTTCACGGCAGCGCTGCTGTCTGTACTTGCTATCATCGAGAGCATGGCAAGGGACAACAATACCAACAAACTGCTGAATATATCTGCTAGGTATGTGGAACAAACAACCGTCGGCCTACCAGACACAACACCCGTCAGATCGGAGGATCCTTCCTCCTCTACGGAGGAAGAGGAACCTCCACCACATACCTCTTTATGATTTTTTTAATGACTTAATTACGTTATTATCTATTACGCGTTATTCCTTTGCAGGAAGTGGGCCTCCTTTTACCTTTTCACGCACTTTCGTTCTCTGGTAATGTGAGCCAGTCCTGTCAGTAGAGTAGTTATTTTTGCCACAACCCGGTAACTGGTTGCTCTGGTGACTCTAAATACACACAAATTATCTTCATCGCTTACTTACAACTTTTACCATGAAATTAAGACGTCTTATCTATAATTATTGTTTAATAGTTAAAATTAAAACCTGTGTTATAATTATTGTGTGCCTTCTGGCGGGACATGGTTTGGGTCATTTTTAATTAAAACATATTTAATTAATTTATGTGTGTTCGCAAAATAAATTAATTTGATTAATTTGTTCACATTCTTTTAGATTGCTGTTTTAAATCATATTATATTTAACAACAAAAACGTAACTTTCAGATTAAACTTCAACACATACTATGAGAAGCAGCTGGAGAAGTTCTGCTCAGACGACAAGCTGCTCGAGGGCGAGAGGAAGCAACCCATCTCCTAGCACAGGTCCGCGCGCAGGCGCACCAACCTCGTCACCTCCGTGTGAACGCACCCTATATACACACTAATTATACGCCATATATAAAGTACACTGTAACTACATACATCAACGATGAAGGGAATTATCGATTCACTAAATATTATAATAATAATAAATTCTAAATAAATCGTTAATCTAGGTTATCAGCACTGTTCGCCTGAAATTTGAAAAAGGGATTGAAGGAAGGGATTGTTGCAACACCCAAAACGTTACGCCTTCTCGCTTTTACAAAATAGTGTCTATTTAGATAGTAATGAGGCGGTCGCTGCTACAATTATAATGTCTTAAACGATGCTCTCCTGCCACACATCTTAAAGTACAATTCATATTACAAAGACGTGTATTTTTATTACTCGAATGTAACCATCTCTAATAATCTCAAAACAAAGTGAACGTATTGTAACTTATATTTTTAGTAAATAGACAATAGGACTGCTTTTGCATATTAAATTAGGATCTTTAAATTTATCAAAATTACTACTAAGAGAAGTACAAACACCTTACACATTTTGGTAATGTAACAGTATTTAGATAGACTTAAATCGATGTTGGTCCGTGTTTAGATGTTAGGCAACTAAATAGGAAAAGATAATCAATCTTAGAACAAAACATAGGTTACGTAATCGTATATAACTTGATAGTGCAGAATTTGTATGAAATATTAGTAGGGACGTTACGAAGGGTGTTTAACCGATTCAATGAAGCGAAGATTTGTCTGGATACGAGAGGTATTTTGCACAATGTGTATGCAATATAACAGATACTAAAATTATAATAAATGATAAAGATAACCATAAAGTTTTGTTGCGATGCCGTATATACTGGGTAACTAACATAATTTTGATAGAAAACTTCGTTATTATAGCAATTATTTTAAACATTCTACTAACAATGTCACAAATTTTTTTTCCTTGCCATAAGATATAAAATTAAGAAGCCATGACAAATAGTATTTTAATTAGCCGTAGACTTGTTTTGTGGAAATAAAACGAAGAATCACAAAAAAATACTCGTAATTGTTGTCATATTAAATGTCTGCATCATTAGGTTTTACTTCCATGTCGATATAACAAAAATATTATATATATAGTGCGAATTTTACATTTGTTGTTGTTATTGACTGTGTAAAACCCCTAATTGTTACAATTATGTGAATAATTAGTTGTCAGCTGTTAAATAGGACGTGTCATTGCCTTGGTTTAACAATTTTGTTAATCAATTGTTGGATTCATTTTTTATTCAAGTTTACACATCTTTAATGAGGATCAACACAAATACACTATACTATCTCAATGTTATTTATTAATAAAAATGAATGACTACAATAATTTCGTTGTTCTAACTCATCTATGTTAAACTCATTATTATAAATTTCAGTATGTTACATGTAAATACCATCGTTATTATTATTATTCAATAAACAAAATAACTAAAGTCGTTGTTTTTCTTTTAAACCTAGTAAAGTAAACAAACAACACTGTCTGCTCCTTCATCGGGTTTTCAAGCATCGAGGCTGAACCGACTAAGAGAATAAAATTCTTATCAAATCTGTAGTACAACTATGCAGAATCCACAGAGCACGGAATCGCCGCGCTTCGTCTAGAGACGGCAATAATAATAAAGTTCGTGGCGCCGAAATTGTCACGAATGCGACATTTGTGCCTTTAATAGCCGTCAGTTTTTCTATAGGCATGACTCGTAGTATGAGAAAACTGACACGCTTGGCTTCTATGAAAAGTGTTGACAATGCCGCCTCGAGCAGCGGCCGTAGAGGTGTCTCCGTGCTCTGCTTTTATCATCACTCTGAGCGTTTACGCCGTACGGCATTTCATACAAACTTTAAAGCCCTTATTTTTCGAAATGAATGAACCGATTGTAATGAAACTTCATACGCATAAGCAGGATACAAAGGTCTAAAAAGTTAGTAGAGAACATTTTCGAAAATAGTGTTACAGCCAAATTAGACCAATTTTAAATTTTCCATAGAAACAGAGATTTCCAGTTATCTTTTCTTAAATAAGACATTACGAATATGTTCTCTTCTAACTTTTTAGACCTTTGTATCCTGCAAGCGTATGAAGTTTCATTAAAATCGTTTCATTAGTTTCGAAAAATAAGGGCTTGAAAGTTTGTATGAAATGCCGTACGGCGTAAACGCTCGCGAAATTCAATTTTATTTACGTTTTCTTGCAATTTGCTGGTCAGTATTAAGTTGTACGTTAATTAATATATGATTCATGGCCATAACAAATATGTATTTACAGAATTATAATCATTAAAGTCATCAGGACATTTAACTGCAGATTTAGCCCAGTGTATTTTTTTAACGTGCGTAGGATTTTAAACTCTCGTTGGCCGAGTATTGAGAATCCAACAAGTGCATCTCCAGTGCGTCAAAAAACACACTTAACACTCAGCGTAGCAGTGAGCGGTTTTATGTGACCTTGACCTTTGTCAAACAAATTGGATTTACAGTCCACACTACGAAGTTTGTTTGTTTTTTTTTTTTTCCCTATACGAGTGTATGGCAAAACAGCGTGTGCGTGTATTTATTCGTCGTTAAACCAGTACGGTTTACGCACACGGCAACTTTTAAATATACTTTGGGTTCAGTTCCTAGTTCTAATTTGATAGCGTTCTTTACAGATTGAGAGTTTTTGACTTTTTGTACTTTGGTATGGTATACCTATATTGCAGAATCATTAGTCGATAAAAATATATCGATATTTTTATCGATCCTGTTCCCGCCCGTCCTGTGTGCCTATTCAACACTGATCTGTATTATACAAGGCTTGTATGATAGAGCTCAGTGCTATTCAAGTTCTTACCTTTTCAGGGAATACGCTTCTGCTAGTTGACATAATTATTATGATGTTCTGCGAAACAAGCTTGGTAGTTCTCATCGTCCATTTCGGACTGAGTGAACACTCACGCTACACTACCCTAAACTTGAAGGAATAATTCCGTGCTTGTAGAAATCAAAGACCCTTTGACCATGACAATTAATCTATTTTAATATTTAACAGACTTTTAGATACAATCTTATTTATGTAACATTCAATTGGTTTTGTTTGATACATAAAGCAAACCACTTTTTGGACTTCAACAATAAATACATCATGTAACATTGGAATACTCACTGAGCTAGTTCCTGATAAAAACAAATAAATTACTTTAGCATGGACATGACACAAAATGACTTGAAATCGTGAATGAAATTGTATAACACAGCATGCGAAATTATAACTAATGATCAAGGAACTATATTAAAAATATACTGTAAAAGCAATTTATTCCTCTATCGACTTATGACATAATCAATGCTAAAAAGCCTTGTAATCGGACACAGACAAGTACTTTAAAAAAATATCCAACCAACCCTGTAAATAGGGGATAAACAGAATATACAACTAATCAATTCATATTACCTGACTAACACACCATTCAACCATAAAACGAGCAACACAATTTCATTTATAAGGTACAGTAAAACTACTAAGGACAGCCAACTTTTATGGAAATGTCTATATAGCAGACATTACAAGAAATATCACTGCATTATAATAACTACAATGTTTATATGAATACACTTTTATGTTAAGCCTACCTAATGTGCATGTTTCACATTTAACAATAGTGAAATGGTAACTGAAGTCAACAGCATAAAGTTTGTGCACAATTTATTAAGTAAAACTGATATATTGCATTGTATTAAGCCACAGGCGCACCCTTGTATAAAATTTATTGGCACAGTTTTACATAACCAAAATATAAAAGTAATAATTTATATGTATCAAGTACTATTTATTGCATCATGCATTCGGTATTTCAGTACTGTCGGTATTAAAGCATACATTACACGTCTTAGATGTCTCGTCGTTTTAGTTTATTTAAGATGATGGGTAGCTAAGATATATCCAGATTGCGTAGCCGTTGTAAACTACTAGAAGTCAAATTAATATATGACTGGTCAGAACGATGAGATGTGATAATTATGACGTGCCTAGGCTCAAGCTTATGTTAGCATCAATCAGCCACAGAACGATTTATCAAATGGAAAACTAATTCCTAAACGATCTTTTGAAGTGTTTTAAAAACTCATGCTCAATATCCTAAATACGTAGATAAAAAGTTAATATGACTATAAATTCGAAATGCTGGTCAAGAGCATAATATACATTAACAAGGTTCTTAAGTGAGCATTCATACAATTTGATAAAAATACACACAGATCTGAGCTCCAGTTATTAAAACAATTTATGCACAATGATACAAATAGTACTTGCTACATGTAATTTGTGTTAATGAAATGACAACAATAAGTACTTTCTACAATAAACCTTGCAAAATGACTGAATACTTAATTAAAATCAGTTTACCTGTACGCGGTGCCATTTTAAAAATGTCCAACTATAACTAACATGCATTTGCTTCAACATTTTCTGCTTTTACTCCGAATTTTTGGTTTCCGACAAAATGTCATGAATAAATATATCTAATACATAGCAAAGAGAGCTGCAGAGTTAAAATGATAAAAGCAAATGTATGTGAATCGTAAGTAAAAAGCCTGATGCACATAATTTACCTACTTAAAAGGAATATGTACAGAGCTCTGGGCTCAAATTCACTAATTCACAGACTAGAGTCTTCATCGTCGAGCGAGCATCACCACATGTGCGTCTCTCGGATCTCACTGATGATCTGACCGGCACGCTGCAAAGCCTGGAATTATACAAAAGTGTTGAGTAATCATTAGTATGTTTTTGGGTCCATTTGATATTGAAAACCACTTTGGATTTTGGTAAAACAAAATGGCAACTACATTTCGCCAGTTTTGCTTAAGTCACGTGAAATAGGGGGCGATCCACCAGCACGGCCCGAATCCAGACTTCAAAATAATCTAATATGCAGTAGAATAAGATTTTACGAGAACTGGTGTTTTATACGTCATTTTCAAAAATTGCAAAAAGTTGCTTGCTTCAATCACAGTATAATGAATATTAATCAGCTTTTGTTCTAAAAAAACAAAGAAACGCTAACCTTGAGCATGTCAGCGGCCTCCTTCCTCCTTTGCGCAATATGTTCCGACTCGTTGAGCATGCTCTCTGCCTGGTCCGACTTGTACAAGTGAGTCACAAGCTCTGACTGCAAGTTATCCTGAACATAGTTCACTAGGAAATGCATCACAGCTTTCGGTACTGAATCTTGGATCGACTTGCGCACTATGTAGAAATACGACTTGATCAACCGTTCTGTAAAAGAGAGTTTGCTTAGTTGTTACCATAGAATGTTGGTTTCGTAAAGGAAATGATAGTCAATTGACACAAATCCTTATACAAACCAAACATCTTCATATTGTTAGTAAAAGGTGCTAGATGGGTCGTTTTTAAAACGCAATGCTAATTATTTGTGAAGAATGGTTGAATGTTAGTTGAAAATAATGTTGTAAAATCATAGAACAAAATAATGTTAGGATTAAACTAGTGAAATATCAAATATAACACAATATCACGCAACTAGAAAATATAATTACAGAAATATTTCTCTAAGAATAAGACTACAAAAGAAATGTTATTGAAAATTAATACATGAAAAATTCAAAGTAAAGAAGCAGCAAGCAAAATAGTTCGATGGTAGGTGGTCGGAAGTTTAACAGTGAGCAAAATGAGTAAAGCATTCTGTACACCACTTCGCTATCCTCACCCACTAAGTCACCCATTTGATTCAATTGCATCACGTTGATGCCGTCTACTGTCTCATTAGGTAATACGACTGACGGCTCATCGCTCCGCCCACCTAGCATCACAAGAAAATACTGTTGAATGATACAATGTCGAGTTAAAATATGAATGTATTAATTGTGATAAATAATGAATACTTAGTTACGACTTGATTGATTAAAACTGTTATAAAACCACTAGGTGTTATTTGCACTCTAATCCAAACCAAACTATGTTAATAGTATTTTTAATGTGGCTAAATCCATTATTTTATTAAATTCCTTAGCCCATCAACAAAGGTGAGTATGGTTATAATGAACATTCCAGTCTGTTAACCAATGCATAATAAGATAAAGTTGGCAGCACTGTACTTACCAATGACGTCACAATCATGTTGTTCTCTGTCAGAGAGCTTGCGTGACGTTTGACTCGGCACTTCAGGCAGAAGGTTCACTGGCTTCTGCGGAGTCATGGCTTTGTTCTCCATTGTACCGTTCATCTGAAATTGATAGAATCGTGGCATTAGTTACCTTGGAAGCAAGATAAAATGGTATTGTGCAAGGGTGGTGGGGGAAAGGCCTAAATCCCAAACTGGGACTTAGGCCCTTCCCCCACCTGTTTGGGACTTGACATTTAAGCGGGTGAATTTTTATAGTATCTAGCTTGCGTGATGGGTCGAATATGTGTTAGCGTTATAAATATAAATAAATGTGTTTTCTTTCTTTATCTACTAAGGTAAGAGCGATGATCTATTACAAGGAGTAGGTAGTAGTGCAGTGCATAATTTATACGAATTATGTATATTTGCAGATATGCAAATATAGAATACGAATACTTTTTGGAATATTTACATTTCATTGTTATTCAATCTACCATCAGTAAACCATTTCTTTTACCTGGGGAGTCGCTGGAGATTCACTGTTATTGCTGGTTGGAGACCTGTTTTCCTGACCATCCGTGATCGCTGGCACATGCTAAAAAGAGAATATCCAATATTTAAGGCAAGCTTCGTTCAATTAATTCTGTGCGAGAAAGCGCCCGATATAGAATGTTCCTAATTACTAGATGTTATCATGCATTCAGTAACAACGTCTAGTACAAAAACAACAAAATAAAATTACACAAAAATATTGGCAGCTGACGTATTAACAACAAAAATATGTTAATTTTGCCAATATGTTGTCGATGTACAAGAGGTCAGACGATTTATATTGGAATTAGTTTGTCGGTGAGAATGTTTACTAATGGAAAAAGGTTAGTCTGCAACAATAAAGCTAAGTTCATATGACAATACCTTGACGAGACCCAGCTAAAATATGCGCCGACGTGACTTTACCCCATAATATGTGCATTATCAACAGTTTTATACAGAAGACAAGGTCATCGACACACAACCTTGCAATGGATTCAGTACATTATTCTAAACCCCTAGCATAGAAACTTTTCGTCTGTTATAAAAAATAAAATTTGCTGCTGCTTTGGTACAACGTTTTAGACGTATTCACTTTTGTAGGATACAACTGATTTTTTATGGTAACCGACTACAATTTCTACGCTAGGGGGAAACGTGCTGAATTCATGCTTTCAGTATGCGTGTATGTCAATGTCCCTGTCACCCTGTAAAAAATGCGCTTCAACTTGTCATTTAAACTTGCGACACATACGAGTGTACACAAAGACTTTGTCCATGCGAACTACGTCTAACGATATGATTGGTCACGAAGTTGCGTAGCCAATCAAAAGGCAGAACGCGTAGACAGTGTTTGTGTGCACTCGTTCTGAGAGAGAGCCCACATAGTATTCAAAGCTTCACCAACATGACGCCGTCAGATGATTTAGTAGGACAATGTGGCTAACATGAGACTGTAGTATTACGGCACTAGCCCTCACTATGGTGCGAGATCTATTTTACCTTATTTTGCGCTTCCCATACACTTGCCAAGAATACTAGGGTGGACCCTCTTTCACCCATTTGTCGAAGAAACAACTATAAAAGAATCGGTAGTTATTGAATCACAAAAGAGAATTAGGTAGACCAATAGTCAATTTAAGTACACTCGGCAAAAGAGTTCAGCAGGCAGGCAACCAACAAATAGGATATGCAGTGCTGTTATTGTGTAATGCACTGGTTCGAGTGATAGCAACGACTTGCCACATTCCACATAGCAAAACCACAATTAATTAATTGCCCACATACTGCATCTTTGGCTATACATACATAAAAAAGTAATTCAGTCAGTTATTTGTTAATCGAGTTACATAACATGCTAACAAATCTGTTTGTTTCTAAATAAGATACAATGAAACTAATACATAATTTTTTTCCGCAGCACAAGCAACAAAGATCGATAAACTACAACACTATTACTATCTACTCCATACAGTGGTTCATCGCCTTACTAAATTTAATATTGATGGATTGTATAGACAACTCAATATGAAAAGTATAAAGTGCTATGTCGAGCTCGCAGATAGACCGCATCTATTAATGCCACCATGGAATTTAACAGCAATTACTCTAACAAAAATAAACAAAACAAAAATAAATTAAATTAAGACTGCATGTCACTGTCCAGGGTTACATGACGCCGAGGTGCGAAGTTTCACTGCTGCGAACATAACGAACGCTGTTGTCCGATCCCGTCCCACTTACTAAATTTCTACGTACTCACGATGGCCAACTGTAAGGAGATAGACAACAACACTACTTACCTCATGTTAGTGCCATAATTAGTTCCCACAGACACACCACATAGTAACTTAAGCTTATTTATACTTTGAACATGGCGAATACCGGTGAGGAAGCGGGTCGGGGCGTCTTCTGACGGTAGATGGGGCTGTGGTCGTCTATCAGGCCGTCGGTACTCTTCAGCAGGCCGGACACGAGGGCAGCCTCGCGGTGGAAGTCTGGGTGTTTGGTGTTGATGTACGCCAGTTCGATTTGGACTAAGTTCTCCACCTGAAGATAGTACAATAGCTTATTGTAGGGTAAGTGTAGCTGTAGAGGCACCTATTAGTTTTTTATTGTTCATCGTCGTTATGATACTTTGATCTATAAAGATGGAGGCATCTACAAAGCGTGCGAATATTAACAAATGCATAGGTCGCTCGATTGAATAAGTGGTGGAGCAATTGGCTTGTGAACATAAGTTTTACTCTCGAACTCAACAAATATTGGTAATAAGGTAGTCTATAGTTATATTGGGTCTACATAATATTTGCATGTTACCCCTACTCAACCTACGATACGGAGAAAAACCTAGTTACCGAAACACACAAGTTAGGTACAAACATAACTACAGTGTCGTGTACAAAAATAATAGTATGAGTTTCCTGCAAAAAAAAACAATGATATGTCCGAGTCAAGGTCATATGCGGTGAGCGCATATTGAACTGATAATGTCCCTGCATATCACAAAACAATTTTCTCGAGATTATGTGAATGTAGGCTTATCTCGAAAACATTCGGTGAAGTTTGATATCGCTCTTACTCACGAAATACGTCACGCAAGTTGGAAAAATGCAAGTCATGGTGAATCAAGGACAAAAATGTTCTGTCTATCCCTGTGGGAGAATGATTCCCTAAGATGATTTATACAGACGTGACTAAATTATTATATTACTTGAGAGACTTGATCACCACCTTGTGATCACGAAAGGTCGTAAACAAGGCTGAAAGACGATAAATCTGGTCTATACAAAGTTAGTTTGTACTTACCATGGAGTTTGTAGCTGGCAGGCGTGTACGCAGTAGCTGAGTGACCACGTCAACGATGCGTTGATGCAATCGCGGGAAACGAAGCATTTCTTGTTGTACCTCTGTGCCGCAGTGTTGCACTATACGCTGCATCTCTTCATGCACCTAAATACAAACATTACGTGAGAAAACAGTTTCTGTTGAATAAATCAGTTAGCGTGCGAAATATTATGCTCCAGCGACTAACTAAAATGTGATAAAATTTTTCACATGCACAACTTTTTTATTGATTTAAAAGAACCATCTACGACGAGCAGTGGTGGCCAGGTGGTAACGGCCGCGACTTACGAGTTGTAGGTCGTAGGTTCGAACCCAGACAGGCGCTTTACTTTGTGTAAATTATTTCATCACCACTGCTCACAAAACGGTGAAGGAAAACATCGTGAGGAAACCGGCATGTCCTAGAACCAAAAATTCGAAGACATGTGACATCTACCAACCCGCACTGGGGCCGCGTGGTGGATTACGGCCCACTCCCTCTCACTGAGAGGAGGCCTGTGTCCCAGCAGTGGGAACATTATAGGCTGATGATGATGATGATGAACCATCTAAAAAAAATTAATTGATCATAAGTATATTTATTAAAAAAGGGATTCATACCAGTTCAACACAGCGAAGTGATGGATCTTCGAGCCTCCTGATCTGCCGCTTGACAAGCAGCTCGAACGACACTTCGGGAACAAACAGGGCTGGCCTCGGACCCGTTGCATTACGGATCGCGGTCAAAATATCCATGCGCGTCAAACCTGGTAAAAAATAAAACTCAATGTCGCATTTATAGGCTATTGCAGGGCGCAATTTTATCTCTGTTACAAGATTTTGTGGCTACAAAGTTATTATTTCCTACTAAGCATGCAGTTAATCTAGATAAGGTTGTTCATATCAACTATCATCCGATTTGTCACGACGTGATTGAATTACCATGAATTTTTTTTAGACGGAAGTCGCATTTTTTACGAAAAATTACTAATCAAACACTATTCATTCATCATTAATTGAGATTTTACGCAGAGGAACCCCTGCCTCATTGTCACTTTAAAGATAATGCTACAATACAAACAAAGGCATATTCTTTCAATTCCTTGCATTCACTTATGATGCATTGTGTCACTTTTATGACAAAGCCAAAAGGTTCAAATTACAATGATAAACTATAATAAAATTTTGTAATGCACGTTTCTGATGAGTCACGAAATAATCAGTGTCTAATCTTGACTGTCATTCTCAGATTATGCATAATAATAACAATAGCACATTCATATTCTGTTATCAAGTATTTCCAAAGTAAAATGTTCACTCAAGTAAAGAATTTAGATTCTTCGCGGAACTAAAATGAAGTTATTACCGTGAATTATAATAAAGAAAGTGTTGTACCTTAGGAAACTGAAAAACAACTTACCAACTAAAGGATGTATCGAATCTAACGTGCGTCCGAACGTCTCATGGAATATGTAGCATATTCTGGCACCGCCACATAGTTCCGTGGTCTCTATATTCCTTGCAGTACCTTCTATGGTGGAGCAGTACGCGCTCGCGAACTTTGTGATAATCTGCAGTAGAGTCTGCGACTTATCTGACACATCTTCTCCATACGAATTGAGAAGTGATTGGAATTGTGAGATCATTACGTTGACGCGAACCTGTATCATAAAGAGGAAATAATGAGCAAAATAATCAGTTGTCACAGAATCAAGTAATATTTTATCAATTGGTTTCTATTAAAGGGGCGGAATGGCTTGACCCTACCGCGAAAATATTCACATAAGATAAAGCATTATTATTTTATGCTTAGAATTATTTTGGTTATTTTTTTTTTTAAAGATAATTCTAATTTGAATCTCCCACGTTTTTGACTGCACTATCAGACAGATTACAAGTTGATATGTTGGGCAAAGTTTACTGAATTGGCAAAAAAACCAATGAGATGGCAAAAAAGTACTATTTTTGTGGTTAGTTGCTGCATATTAAGAGTTACGAGAAATATTCATACATAGATTCATATTAGTTCAGTAGTAATCCAGAAAAATAAATACCTAATGCAACTTTGTTACTTGACATACTTATTTTATTAAATGTAATCAGAATCACGTTAATTACCTTCAATTCTGGCAGACAATCCCTAATATGGTGCATCAGTAGTCTGTTCAAGGTCTTGGCCAAGTGTGGCGTGCCGTTGCGTGTGGCGATTGTAGGATATTTCCTTTGCAGGTATGTTGCTTCATCTTTGAGAGCATCCTGATTATAAAACAATTGATATCAATACATCAATTACTGTGATTATTAAATACTTCGATCAGTAGGCAATAAAAGAACTGTATTCTGTTGTTAGTATGCATTTTAAGTTGTCATTGATATATTATCTAAAAATCTCTGAAAAATATTTGATAAAGCGCCAAAAGTGCACATTTTCGTTGAGAACTTGGTTTTTCGCGATGCGACATGTTGTAAATATGTAATACAATTGCGACTATGTTTTAGATCTTGTTGGACAATAATCTGGCTAACAGCTTAAATATTCAATCTCACTTGCATTACTTCTGCACAATTGTACAATGTAAATGCAGTTGAAGCCAAATGGATTAAATACTAATACAATTTCAAAGCCAAATATTATTGGCTTCTTAGATCTATCTTATTGACCGATAATGTATATAGGTATGTGTATATTGCCAAAAGCATGTGATTTAATAATAATAATGAAAATGGTTTACCCCAATCGACTTCCTATCAATAATATCTTGTTGCGATCTGTTTACGACTCCGATTATGCCAAGTTTTACGGGAATGACGCGGCCGCATAGGATGTCTATGGCATCAGTTCCTGAAATAAATCACTATTTTAGTAACTATCATTGCTCTCGGGAAGGTACATTGGCTAATTTAATTATGAAACTTTCAAATTGTCTTCCTACAATATTTTTATCAAAACATATCATGTAATCTAATTCGGAAGATAAGTTGACATTGATACTAATTTTACACAATTTTTTTAGATAACTCGTCTATCATTATGTTTTTACGACTTTTAGTTGAGTTTTCAGATTACTTTTATTAATTAATGAAATTATTGGATAGTACCGATTTAGAAAGGGTAATTTAGCATAGCCATAACAATACTTAGTGTAAGAAGACATGCCATAAATAATCCATGAAGAGGTATCTATTATTCATATTCCAAAGATAAAGAAATAGTAGAGTTCAATTACCTGCATCCATGAGATCAAGTTTAGTAACCACAGCTAAAGTCCTCCTGCCATCTGGATCTACCTCTTTAGACATTTTGATAGCTTCGCTTGTGGCCATGTCTGTGTTAGCAGCTGTTACTGCCAGAATTATCGAGTTTGGGTTGGCAATGTACTTTATAATAAGATTCCTAATTTGGTTTTCAATATCTTCAGGCTGATCACCTATTGGTACCTAATTAAAAATATAAACAGAGTAAATATTGCACCACAATGATAGTAGAAGCTTAACTTGTAAACAAACTGTTACTTATAATAACAAAACAATACTGTGTGTCAATTATGTTTACCTTCGTGATACCAGGGAGATCCACCAATGTGAGATTTACAACTCTGGTTGAGAATATTTTGAGACTGATGGGCTCTGGGCAGATGCCCTTGTTGTTGCCCGCCATGCGGTCTGTTTCTCGCTCGATCTCTTGTCTCATTTGATCGAAATCTGAGTAGATCTTGTCTTTGGTGTGCAGGAATTTGCCCCATTCGTCTAGATTTACAGTGCCTGTAACAATAGAGAGATAATGTCTAAGCATGGTAAGGAAATGATAAGGAATGAAAATATGAAAATGATGAAATCGTAATATTAATTGTGTAGAAGAATCCACAATGACAACACAAGACCATGCCATGCTTACATGGCATGGTTTTGTGTTGTCATCGTGGATTCTTTACATATAACACTGAGTTAAGAAGGTAATTTTTTTTACTAAATAACAAGCTTTTTTTTATTTCCATAACATTTACTATGGAAGTCATGCTGCAAGCTAATATTTTTTTACATGCTGTCAAGACATAAAACATTCTTTGATTTATTGCAAACCTAGATGGAAACAGTTTTGTCATAAATATAACAAAGACTATTAATAGCATTTCTTAATGATTAGCAATTACTGATCAATTACTAAACTTGGGCAATAACAAAAGCATTCATCTAATGTTTTATCACATTGTTTTACATACATTTAGTTAAAAGTTCTTAGTAGAGTTCTTTATAAGATTAGGTGGCATAGGAAGCAGGAAGTTAATTAAACATGTAACAGGGACATGCTCATACAACTGATTACAGTCAATAACTATTACAAACCTGTATTTATTTTTTGGGAAAGTTGAGCTATTGTATTCCATGGTGATGTCTCTGTGTTCTGGATTCTTAGCGCTAGCAATACATTCAAATAAAAATACAATACTAATTAGGCTGCTAAATACAGTGCCACATTCACATTGGTAATATTTCATAAAATATTTTTTACATTAATAAAATTGAACTCTATATTAAAGAAGAATGTTTTCTTATTTCCATCATTTTCATAATGAAAAGCAGTTTAAACTTTACTTTTCATTTATGTATCAGTAAAGAAATCAACAATACTATAAGTGGTATAAAGTCTGAGATCAATGCCATGCACATGTAACATAACAAAAGTGACATTGGGAGCTGCACGGTTATCAATTGCATGTAGTCTAGCCAATCAATACAGCAACATTACATTCAGTAGGAAGATCACTGCTTTAGTATACTTATTTGACATTGAAAACTGCATCCAACAAACACAAAGACTTGTTATAATTCCTAGACTACAAAACTCATAATTTTGAACAATGAATTAAAATCAGTTTAACTTAGGGAAATAAAAGTTAATGGAATTTATGAGGTATTTTCTCTATTAATGAGCCTTAGCCTGCAGAATTAAATTAAAATGTTTTGTTTTTCCTCAAAAAGGCAACAAGATTATGAATATCTAAATAACTTATGCCAAATTAATAAGAATAAAAAGATAGAACTAAATTGTATATTTGTTGAGAAATAAATATTGACTCACCTTCTTCAGCTGAGCGATGTTCCTTACTGTCCTTAGGGCTGTAGACTAATTGTAGAATAAGAGGACGCCTAGTCACAATCCCTGGGCCTCGAGGCAGAAAGGAACGTCCGACTAGACTTTCGATAACAGAACTTTTGCCAGAGCTCTGTTAGAAAAACAAAATATAAAAAAACATTTTTCAATCTTCGCTTTTCTTGGTTTTTGAAGCAAATGACCAAATTAATAATTTGATATCCTTATATTTTCCAGCAGTTTTCCGGGATAAAGATTGTAATCCTTGTTTTTCGGTTAACATCAAAATTACATGTGAAACTCCATGTCATTGATGTTTTATTGATTATAAATTAGAAGCGTGACTATGCGCAAAGTATGTATAGTTAAAATATCTTTGTGTAGCTAGACCAGTAATTGCTGTAAATCAGGAATTCGGGAGTGCGGTCTTGGTCAATGACAGCGTAGTTCAATTGAAATGGGGACAAAGAACTCTACTGACACCTTTACATAACCACTACAGATATATCAACAGGAAATTCATCATGTGTATCTGCCATTTTAATCGCAACTAGTCGTTCAGAATTATTATAAATTCTTAAAAAATATGGTTACCTGATTTCCTAAAACTACTATTTGAGGTAATTGGATGGCATCAGCTCCGACTGTGTTAAAAACGTCTTGCAACTTATTAATAACTGGTATAAGCGCTTCCATAGTTAGTTACTGATTTACCGTACACACAAATTATATTTCGATAGTCCACGACAGTTTTATGTAATACGAAAAGAATATTTTTATCAAAATATCAAAACAGACAAACCAACCGGTGAAAGTCGGCCATATTGATTTGATTTTGACCACCCCGCACCCCGCTACCAGGACCAGCCGTTAATATTTTAGTGATGCTTATTACTAATCCGACTATTAGTATTAATATACGATTGAAGTCGACTATTTGTTTTAACCGTCTAATTTGTGATTTAATAACACTGGGTGGGTTCGAGTTGGGAATGTAATTGACTATTACAACATCGAAGTGCTCAGTTTTAGGTAAATTCGACGGCGCGAAGCAGCGGATGCGCACGTGTGCGTGGGGCTTCACCACAGTTTTGCCTGCGCAAGCCGGTTTGTACACGGCACGGAACACCGTGCGTGTGGTTGGTAAAACTGTATCGGTGTTCCGTAAACCGGCTTGCGCAGGCAAAACTGTGGTGAAGCTTGTGCGTGTGGTAGACTCGTTATCAGAATCACCGTGAGTGTTGTCAAAAATGATAGTGTGTGTGTGAGAATGTGTAAGTGTGTGTTTTGTTTTGAGTTGCATCATAATTATCTATATAAACTAACGTGGCATTTTCGAAATTGTCTAAACTTAAACTCAAACTCAAAGCATTTATTTCAATTAAACCATTCACAGTACATTATTGATCGAAGATTTACAGGCACTTTTGAATTGTCAAGGTCGGTAAGTCAGAAAATATGAAGCTACAAGAATTTTGCAAATCCGTTTTTATATGACGGAGTTATGCCTGAACATACATAAAAAAAAACATGATCGTCCGAATTGAGAATCTCCTCCTTTTTAGAAGTCGGTTGAAAAAGGTAGATAGTTCTATCTACCCTACATAATCTTCAAAAACAGCACAATGTCACACTACTAAGTGACTATTAGATGATACGTGAAACTCGTGAAAGACGGCTTGTTACAATTATTATCGGGAGCGAAAAACTTGGCTAATTTACCAGTTTTACGTTGCTTGCCCGTTTCGCGGTCGTTGCAGGCAGACATTCCTATTTCTATGGGTAAGAAATTATCTCATTTGTCACACCGGTGAGGCGGCATGGCCGTTTCATTGAATTATTGCATGACACAACACAATAACACAACATTAAAAATACAAACTTATTTTTGCGATCGATAAAATCATTACTGTGCATGCGTACGGAAATATTTAACCTAACTACGGACCTTTTACTGTGGATATTCCAACAGGCACTAGGTCGCTTTTTTATTGTTTTCGTCATTGCGTGAGTGGTAAAGCTACCCAAGCTTTACCACTCACGCAATGACGGCGACGAGTGCACCGACGCGGTCTCAATAAATTCAATCGTTTGCAGGGAGTAAAGAAATGTCTCTGGCAGCAGTGGCAGCACCCGTTAGGGTAATAGTATTCTGTGGGCAGCACTCTGCAGTAGCATAGAGCATGTGCAGTAGTGCGAAAAATGGCAACATTTAAATGTCAAAGTCCTCTGTCAAACTGAATTTGCAGTTTGCAGTCGGATGTAACAATGAAGACTTGGCTCCGGCCTTACAATAACTGGATAAGTAAATAACAATTGGATAAGAAAATGTACTATCGGATATAACATTGAAGACTTGGCTCCGGCCTTACAATAACTGGATAAAAGCTAAATTAATATTACAGACATGGCTGTATGGGCTTGACCCTTTGCCTGTCCTCAAGGACGAAGACGAAAAAAAAAAAAAAAAAAAATTGCAGTTTGCAGCTTTTATTTTGTCTGGGGTTGGGGGATTTAATTACTTTTAATTTCAATTTTTCTAATTGTTTATGTAAAAATTCGCCGCCTGGATTTACAGTTACTAATCGTGGATATATTTAAACATGTTCAACGCTGAGGTAATAACAATATTGCTGGCGTAACCTTATAAAATGCCGGGAGAAGTTTTAGACGCTATGAGATGCAATTTTCTATATTTACAGGTAAACAGTGTGGATGCCAGAAGATATGCGAGTAATTCGCAATCGATACAGTTTGGGCCGTGGAATATATCGTACGATGTGAGCTGCATACTGCCTAGCGTGTGTTCCACAAAGGTTGTTTGCGAACGCGATGATGATCAATTTTGCCAGTTTTGTATGTAAGTGTTGGCCTTTTTTGAAATATGTAGGTAGCATCTTACTTGGCAGAAGCTACGGGGTATTACGATACATGTAGGGTAAAAAGTCATATTATGATAAAAAAAAATCTATTCTAATTATGTGTATTTCAAACTAGTCTAACAGACCCCCAACTTCTTTTGTTTTTTTTTTAAATTTTATTCATTGATTGAGAACATAAATTTCCAGATACTGCAAAGAACTGAAGATACCACACTTTCCTGACATGGTGTTTCCTAAAAATGTTCTGAAGTTGACGCATGAAAGTGGTGCAATTTTATGTTTTAATCCTCTCGATTCCCTGAGATGTGTGGCCAGCAGGATGGAGGCCATTGAGGTTTCATGTGCAGAGGCTTGGCAGGAAGCCCGGTAGTTATATTTATAATTATAATATATCTATACTAATAATAAAGTTGAAGAGTTTGTTTGTTTGAACATGCTAATCCCTGGAACTACATTGCATTTGATAGCCCGATTCTTAAGGAAGGCTATTGTGGAAGGCGAACAAAGTCCCGGGCAATAGCAGTATATATTATTAAAAAAACTTGTCCAATCAATCAAGCAAAATCACTAAAACCTAGTAAAAAACTGCATGAGACCTTAGTTTTTACTCCAGTTATAATACTTCTCTATCTGGATATAATAATAATCATATTTATTGTTTTAAGACCATATGCAGAGAAACCAAAGCGGCCATTTGACTGGACATTTTCAACAGATTACAAAGGTACACTCACAGATAATATTGTCATAGAGGCAACCGATGAATCAATTGATTTTGATGTACTGAAACAAAAAGAACAAATCCTTTTCTACCATGATCTGACTTTATTTGAGGATGAACTGCATGACCATGGGGTGTCTAAATTGTCTGTAAAAATAGTAAGTATTTTGAATTTATTTACCAAACAAAAAAGGAAATTGCCATATCAAATAGCCCTTTTAGCTCTGTCTACACATTGTACTATACATAACTTCAAATTGTAGAGACTCTTGAGCTATGTTGATTATGTTGAAATTGTAGTACTCAAAGCTCTGGTGTTCATTTTGAGAGTTCAACAACACTCATTGCATTATATACATTGTTGAGCAGACATATTTTTCAAACATATGAAACAATGAATTAGCAATATCCATCAAAATGATATGCAGATGGTGATTGTGTGTAATGCAATGAGGGTTTTTGTGAAAATTTGCGACACCAGTTGGCACCACTGTGACAAGAGGTCTTCCAATATAAAATATATGATGACGTTCATCATTCGATTCATTCATTCGTTCATCATTCATTCATGACTAAAGAAAATATAGGCTCTTTGACAGATGCCTGGACCTGACGTGTCAGTGCTGCCACCTAGCGAACGTCATTTCAGAAAACCCTCATTAGGGTGCTGGTCACTGACCTGTATCTTTTGGAAGTAATTTTGTAATTTAATATGAAGTGAGCATTCTTATAAAATAGTAATAACAGTGAGATTATGTGTGATCAGCAAATCTAGTTAATTGTTCTCTTTGCAATACAATACTTATTGTTATGAAATATGTTTTCAGAGAGTTATGCCTTCATATTGGTATGTGCTGCTAAGATATTTCCTGAGAGTGGATGATGTCCTGGTAAGAGCCAATGAAACCAGAATGTTCCACTGGCTCAACTCTGACTATGTTCTGAGAGAGTATACTGTGAAGGAGGCACAAGCAAAAGATTTAAATGTAAGTAAGAATGTCATGTTTGAGTTTCTGCAGTTAAACTGTAAAGTGCTTGCCTTGGGAATCCCTTGCTTATAGGAAATGAACACTAAATGGGTTGAGGGAACAGTATAGCAATTCACAACTATTTGACATGTTGTCGAATTGAATATGACACATTTTCAATTACTAATAATTTGCCTTGTCCTTGACGGCAAATAGCTGTCGGAACAAAGGCGGTCGTCTACTTGATTTAGGGCAGATTTCTCAATCATCTGTTAATTTTGATCAGGAATAATTTTGAAATATTGACAGTAGTTTCATACAAAAACTGTCAAACGTCAATTTTATTCTTCGAATAAAAGTTATCTGGCGATGGAGAAATCAGCCCTTAGGGCTGATTTTTTAAAAATTTGATAACTTTATTCATGGAATAATTTTAAAATTTTGACAGTTATTTCATACAAATACTGTCAAATGTCAATTTTATTCCTAAAATTAAAGTTATTCTGGCGATGGAAAAATCAGCCCTAAAACTGACAAAATTTTCGGGTTTTGAATTCATGGACTGTCTTTACTTGGACTCTTTTGATAAAATTCGACACCGAAGCATATTGAACTGCTGAGAATAGCTATGTTGAAGAAATGTGCCTTCTAATTATTTGATATCCTCACATGAAAGAACAGTTTAATAATAATTCTCCAATTCATTGCTTTTAACTTTTTTTCACAGATGCCTACTGCGCTCATGAAAGACGCTGATGATGTGATACCAATCCTGCCAGTGAAAGAAAAAACAACACACAAATTGATTGTGAATATACCACCAATTGACAATTAGGCTGTAGTGCTTTGATCTCCAATCATTATAAAATAAATAAGTTAAGAATTATAAATGTTGTAATAAAGTGCAAGTTCCATTGGGTAGCATACAAATATTTTACTTAACAGCCTTGAAATTTGAATATGGTGGTGCTATTTTAGCAATAGAAAAAATGAACACAATTATGAAACATTAGAAATTTTGATACTAGTTCCAGCTGATTGAAATAATTAAATATACCTACATAAAACAACATTCGAATAATCATTCACACAAATTTACATAGTATTATGGAAAGGTCATGGAGAACAAATCAAAGAATAATGAGCAGTTAACAAACAGTGAATGTAAACAGATTCGGATACAAATAAAATAACAAAGGTCTGTGCATGAAAATGATCCAGGATAGACAGTGCTTTTCACAATATTCCTCAGACTTGAAACGGCACCAATGGGGCTTTTTTGGCTCTGACCTGGGATTCAAGATCCTTATTGCAAAATCGTCCGTTACTGGCGCCATGAATTCTTGTTCTACGACATATGGCACAAGACAACAAGTCGAAGACAGCACAGTGGCTTATTGGAAATGTTCAAGCACTGCATCCTTTTTTTTTGCTCTGGGCAGAGCGGGAGGGCATGTCAGACATTTACTGAGTAAACCCACCCGTGTTCCTTCAGTTAGGCTATGGTCTCCTATTTTATGCCAAACGTGGCGTCTGACGTTAGCGTCAACGTTTAATTCCGTTCCGATCGACGTCTGAATGCAACGCACAGCGTCGGCGGTCAATACATCCGCAGCAGAGAATGGCGTTTTAGTCGCTGCTCGCGAGCGGTCGATCCGACTGCATCACTAATTTTTTCCCAACATTGATACTTATAAATATTGTTTTTATGATTTTTGTCACTTTTATCATACACTGCATTAAAAGATTTAACTGCTTCTATCAACAATTAGTCTTTTTCTTTATTAAACCTCATCATTTTGCATGACGCGAGAGACGACCTTTACGCTGCAATGGTTCGAAATGACTAGAGACGCGACGCACAGCGTTTAGATGCCGCGTACGGCGTCAAGACGCCAACGTCGACGTGTGAAAGAGACCACAATAGTACATTTCTATAGTAAACATTGTGACGCAGCGTACGACCTAACGTGACGCAGCGTACAGCGTGAAATAGGAGACCATAGCCTTATCTGTGCACGCGCCACGGTAACTGTTTCGAACAACCCGCGACCCTGGCAGAAGTGCTGCGTCTGGGCTCGCCACTACACGAATATACAATATTTAAGCACAAAGTCGCTTCCAATTCCAAATATATTTTAGAAGACTTATGCAATGAATTTTTATGATTCTGAATTTAGTACCAATCAAGTTCAGTATTGTACTGTTACGCGATGCAGCAATAAATAGTATATTTTTTTATAAGTGTTTATTATTAAACACCCTTACGGAACGCGGTTTGTATGCTGGTTGGGGGAGCTAGAAACCCTCCGACGTTATTTGGACATAATTAATCAGCCTCAGTAGAATATGAAGAACAAAAAAAATTTTCGACGATCAATTCCCGTAGATAGGAATCTAAGGTCCTGTCCCCGCTTGCAGCACGATCTGTAGATACAGCCCTATAATAGTAGATTATTAAACAAGGGCTGTATGACATCAATTGCATACGAGGTTTTTGGCGCCTGAGCGAAGCGAAGGCGCTAATTAAGGCCAGGATCTTCGAGCGTAGTAGGCATTTAGCGTTACCTCCGTCCTCGCGTGGCAAATGCCGCGAAAGCGCAGTTCGAATGAACTCGCTGACCCCTGTCACGGTTAATTTTATAAGTAATAGTATTGTGAATCGGTCCTATTCTTGAAATATAGGGCTGCTCGTCTACAGTATTTTAATTTCATCATCCTACTTTAGTTTCTTTCTAGTTTTGTGATTGTAAATATTATATTTTTAACCGACTTCAAAAAAGTCGGAGGTTCTCAATTCGGATATTTCTATTTTTTTTTATGTATGTTAGGGCATAACTCCATCGTAAATAAACAGATTTGCAATTTTTTTTAAAGTGAAAACTTCTTTAGCATCGTTGTGATTTGAAAATTTTATGAAACGAAAAAGTAACAGTAAAAAGAGACATGAGATTTAACGTGGGAGAAAATGAGATAGGAAGCATTATACAGTGTTTTTGTTTTTTATTATTACAAATGACATCACATTAATTTTAATCCTATGCTACTAATTTGTGGTGATGATGATGATGAAGATGATGGTGATGGTGATGGCGATGGTGATGGTGATGGCGATGGTGATGGCGATGGTGATGGCGATGGCGATGGTGATGGCGATGGTAATGGCGATGGTGATGGCGATGATGATGATGGTGATGCGATGGTGATGGTGATGGCGATGGTGATGGCGATGGTGATGGCGATGGTGATGGTGATGGCGATGATGATGGTGATGCGATGGTGATGGCGATGGTGATGCGATGGTGATGGCGGTGATGGTGATGGTGATGGCGATGGTGATGGCCATGGCGATAGCGATGGTGATGGTGATGGTGATAGTGATGGTGATGGTGATGGTGAAGGATGGATGGATGGATGGATGAATGTTCTTTAGCATCGTTGTGATTTGAAAGTTTATGAAACGAAAAAGCGACAGTAAAAAGAGACATGTAAATTCATAAGATTTAACGTGGGAGAAAATGAGATAGGAAGCATTATACAGTGTTTTTGAAGGTTTCCCTTCTACCACGTGTGAATTGCACACATGCTGTTTTTTTATTTTTGTAAAGATCTGATGATGACTTTCGGAGACAAACAACGGAACTCTTCAAGAAATGCCAGCAAATCAACCGCGATTGCTGCTATAGCATATGTAATCGCAATCACACAACATAACATCACGCCTGTACCCTTCAAAGGGTAAGGCAATAGCTGTTCAATAGCTTTGTTACTGATATTCACATAGTGATATATATGTCGCATCCGGTCATGAATTTGACTAGTCGGAACGCTAGCGCCATCTGGTGGCGCTTGACAGAGTCTAGCCTGAGTCCGTGGGGGTTAGAAAACAGCTCGACAGAACGATGTGGAGCTCACTTTGGACTTTGGACTTGGAGATTGGACATCGTACGGACAGCATGTGCTCAGAAACTGTCCAGCGTTCCGTATCTGGTTGTGTCGTGTACCTACAGTGTGTAATTTGCTAGTGTGACTAAATTGTTCGTGAAATTATAATCTTATTTGAACTGCAAACGATTTTTCTATTGCGCAATAACCAACACATAACCCACTGTACGCCCACAGTAGTTAAATATGGCTGATAATAACGAGACACAGTATACCTTCTCCGTTATCAGGCGTGGGATTCGTGTTGGTTGATGCGCAAAATGAGAACGCTAAAAGTGAAAGTGACCGTTGACATTTTAAAAACAAAGTGCAAACTGCGAACGCTTATTAAATAATCGTGTGGACCTGTTAGAGTTGAACCCAGATAAGCCAGATACGGATGCGCGATCATAGTGAATGTTGTTTTGAGCATAGGCTGTATGCAAAAATACCTTTGCCCAGTGACGCGCCAGTTGCGCCCTACCGCCATGTTAGAAAAAAAAGTGTTCCCCTAATTAGAAAATGCGATAGGACGCGTGTGCAAACGTAACAGCACACAATACGACAGCTGATTTGTGTTTTGCTGAAAATTCACTGCAAGGAGGTCAACTTGTGGCCGTCATTAAGGCGCACAAAGGAAGCAGTATCAACGTGGCTGTCGTAAATAATACGATGGACGTAGCGTGGAGCTACCAGTGACGTGGAGTGACTTCAAGAATCGAGCCAAGCAGCCCGCAGCCGTCGGTGAAGCCCTTCGTGTGCTGCAAGTGAGGGAATCCTGGACATGTTGCGGCCCGGTGCACGAGAAGTGGCAGCCAAGCAGAGGTGGAGGTGGAGCACGCGCTGCAAGCAGCAGCGGCGAGTGGATGTTTGCGTCGTACAACTACCCGCAGGCACGTTGGAACATAAAGGTCAGCTGTATTGTTTTGTTACTATTCTGGTGCTGAATGCTCGTTAGTAAAAGCGAGTTGTGCAGCCAAATTAAGTGGCAAACGAGTTAATAATGTTGTTGCGTTAACTGGTATTGGTTAAACGCGTGTATTCAGCACAAAACAAATCATAAGATGCG
Organism: Luperina testacea; assembly: GCA_927399505.1. Taxonomy (NCBI): domain Eukaryota; kingdom Metazoa; phylum Arthropoda; class Insecta; order Lepidoptera; family Noctuidae; genus Luperina; species Luperina testacea. The sequence continues at coordinate 13,331,795 of OV656762.1, forward strand.
TTGCGAATAGCGAGCCACAACTTGAGATTCTATACATTTCTACACGACATTTACTTGCAAAGTATTATTTTGGGTAGGCTATTTTGTGTTATTATAAAACGAAGAGTGAAATCAGATTATCAGACTAATCTAGATCGGAAGTTCAGAGGTCCATTTAAGGTTGTGGAAGTTTTGACAAGTGATCGCTATACGTCATAACCTTTAGATTCTAACCGAACTTACTAGTATGCTCACGATCGCATACGAAAGATGCCTCTAAGTAGTGTTCCTAACGTGTTAAACGTAGAAGGCGGTGAGGATAGTTCCTTCACCGAGTAGTAGAGCACATACCATGGCTATTTGGTCGCACTGCACGCACTAGTCTGTAGTCGTAACTGCAACTCATTTAGGAGTTGTTCAGGGCGCGATGGGCAGTTAGTGGTGTGGCGGGGACCTGGGTCTCAAGGGAGACTATTGTTGTGTTGGTCATGTATTGACCTGGGAGTCGTAGACTCTATGAGAAGTGATGTGTGTTGGTCGTATCACTTGAGGTGATGACGATATGGGTGGCATGAGTGTCACTAGCTGCTGCGGCAGCCGGGCCATGAGCGTTGTATGTGATCTACTCGTGAGTTGATGCAGTTCCTGAACAATTATTGCCAGGGCTTAGAGGAATCTTTTGTTATCAATGATTGTTATTGTTTTTATTAAATGTGGTCAGAATTGGCCGAGGGGAACATGCACTGCTGTTGATTTTTTTGGTTACAGGTTAACATACAAGGACACGTGCAAGCAGAATGACAGTGGTGGACAGCGCTGCGCTCTTTGGATCGCCTGTACGAGTGGTCGCTGATCAGGGACGGTGCTTTTCGAGCGAGGAGTTTCAAGACTTCTGCCAAGGAGACTGTGGATTGCAACCACTACAGCCATTAAGCCAGCTACAGATCTATTGTCTACTGAATTTGGTGAGTCGTTTTCATTTCGTTTTGACTCTGGTATCGAGTGCTTCCCTGGTAAACAACAGCAAAGAACGGTTACATTGTTAGGTATAGCCCAATCTAGTTAACGATGCAATTTTTAAATACGCTCACGATAGGTTATGAATGATGCCAGTAGGTTATGTACCAGTCGAAGTAGATTGTGATACAGTGGTAGTGAGCTATGAGCAAGCCTGGGTAGTGGGAACCACGCGAGTAGGGGTTCTCTATCGGCCGTAGTAAAAGGTGTGTAGTCACAGGGGTGATACACGTGGATCCATGCGCTGGATGTGTGAGAGCAATGCGATTGCTGGTCGGCCGGAGTGCCGTGGCGTTAGAGTGGTTTACTCGTGTGTGGGTTTCCAGGTATCTAAGGCTCTTAGTGAAAAAGATTATTGTAGTAATGTGGATAACGATGGTACATGGCTCTGGTTGATGTTTTTTTTGTTATGATTGATTAAAGGTTGATTACATGGCTCCGGTTGAGTCAAGTACGCTCATGAGGCTAAGGCATATGCCATGGCACAGGCCAAGGGATCAGAGTATTAATGACGAATTTGAGGAAAGCCAAGTAAAATTTTGCCAAGTAGTCCGTGGGTGCGCGATGCGTGTTTAACTCTGGCGGAGGTCGGGGTCTTGTAGAGACCATAGTCTGTGGGACTCGGAATTCAGGAGGAATTCAAGGTAACAAACATGAGGTTTGTTGTAGGGGCTTAGTGAAAAGCCACAGGCCACGAATAAGATTCCTGCTGTGTTTTGTTATGCTCTAAGGATGTTTTATTAGCTGCTCTATCATGTTTACTTGATTATTTAGTTTGTGATCTTGAGATTTGGGAATCAAATAATGATTAATACTCTGAACTCTGCAATTTTTTTAGTTTGTGCGAATTTTCATTGTGTTGTTTTGCCTGTACCATATTTGGTCAGGAGTGACCGAGCTATGAGATACTTTGCGGGGTATGTTTGTTTACAGATTAACACACGAGGACGTGTGCAACGCAGGATGGCCGTGTCGCATCCGGTCATGAATTTGACTAGTCGGAACGCTAGCGCCATCTGGTGGCGCTTGACAGAGTCTAGCCTGAGTCCGTGGGGGTTAGAAAACAGCTCGACAGAACGATGTGGAGCTCACTTTGGACTTTGGACTTGGAGATTGGACATCGTACGGACAGCATGTGCTCAGAAACTGTCCAGCGTTCCGTATCTGGTTGTGTCGTGTACCTACAGTGTGTAATTTGCTAGTGTGACTAAATTGTTCGTGAAATTATAATCTTATTTGAACTGCAAACGGTTTTTCTATTGCGCAATAACCAACACATAACCCACTGTACGCCCACAGTAGTTAAATATGGCTGATAATAACGAGACACAGTATACCTTCTCCGTTATATAAATTTGTTTGGGGTAGATAGTACAACTAAAAAGTGAAAAATAAAAACTTTTTTACAAAAAAAAACCGACTTCCAAAAAAAAAAACACTACAAAGTGAAACATAACTTTAGTTTCGAAAGTCGGTGTCAAAAATGAAAATACAATACAATTCACGTTGTAGTGTTTCTTTTTTGAGTCGGTTGTTTTTTTTGTAAAACAGTTTTTTTGGTTGCTTGAATTCGTCAATAAGTTTTTTTAATTAAATCTACTAATCAAAAACACCACAATACGTATTTTTATTGAACTCTTCCTATTTCATTCACAACGAATTTTATATTTTTAAATAAAAAAACAGCATGTGTGCAATTCACACGTGGTAGAAGTGAAACCTTCAAAAACACTGTACAATGCTTCCTATCTCATTTTCTCCCACGTTAAATCTTATGAATTTACATGTCTCTTTTTACTGTCGCTTTTTCGTTTCATAAACTTTCAAATCACAACGATGCTAAAGAACATCCATCCATCCATCCATCCATCCATCCATCCATCCATCCATCCATCACCATCACCATTGCCATCGCCATCGCCATCACCATCGCCATCGCCATCGCCATCACCATCTCTATCGCCATCACCATCACCATCATCACCACCATCATCATCATCATCATCGCCATCGCCATCACCATCGCCATCGCCATCACCATCGCCATCGACCATCGCCATCACCATCAACATCATCATCATCATCGCCATCGCCATCACCATCGCCATAACCATCGCCGGCGTCATCACCATCATCATCATCGCCATCGCCATCACCATCGCTATCACCATCGCCACCGCCATCAGCATCGCCATCGCCATCGCCATCACCATCGCCATCGCCATCGCCATCATCATCATCGCCATCGCCATCACCATCGCCATCACCATCGCCATCGCCATCGCCATCATCATCATCATCACAAATTAGTAGCATAGGATTAAATGTGATGTCATTTGTAATAATAAAAAACAAAAACACTGTATAATGCTTCCTATCTCATTTTCTCCCACGTTAAATCTTATACTCTCTTTTTACTGTAGCTTTTTCGTTTCATAAAATTTTCAAATCACAATAATGCTAAAGAAGTTTTCACTTCAAAAAAATATAATATTTTACCTATACAATCACAAAACTAGAAACACAAACTCAAAAAACTCAAATTTTGCAATTGAATATAAACCTTATTCCGTTGTAGTAAAGTTGAAAATCTATTACAGATATTACGATAATTGTAAATTTATGGTACCGACCTGCTACTGCTAGTACTGTGACGAAAGCAAGAGAACCTATACAACTACAATATTATTCTGTCGCGTCGTCTTTGTGGGTAGTTATAAATACGTAGAAAAATAATAATCAAACTTACCTTATTTTTTTTTAAGCTTTGCAGTTCAATACTGAACATTTTTTTTTTCTTTCTTCTGTTTTTATTCCCCATAATTTAATCTTAATTATCACTATATATTACAACTATATTATTATAACAAACTAATATTTAGTTTAATTATTAATACTAGAACCCAAACAATATTTACAGACTGATTTTTGAAACTTATACACAAACACGGAAATTAACAATAATAAACGTATATTTCGATCGATTAGCGGGAACGCGGCGAGCCAGCAAAAGCGACACAGGTCCTACCTCGGTAACGCCCGGCGGGCTACTGAAGTGAAGCGCGCAGGCCGCCTTTTTAGATTATATTTTGTTAAGACATTAAAAATCAGTTTTGAAAAAAATTAACCGTAGAATGTTCTACTATACATCATTGCCTATTTTTTGATATATTTTTTGCGAGTACAAGTTAAGTCTACTTCAAATACGACTTGAAAAACGATTAAAAACTTCGGTGTTTTCGATTTGTTTGCGATTTTTTATGATCGAGTGAAGTTGTAAATATCGTGTTTTGAACCATAGAATAATCAAGAATGTTAGTTAAACTATGCCATATATTTTTTTCAGATTAAAACAAAGAATATTTGATTGTTTAATGTTGAATCAAAAATAAGTCGATTCCGAGATTTCCGAGAGTCCTGGCCTTAACCCGAGTATGCAATTGATGCTTACGCCCGAGATAAATACTCTGCTTTACATATCGATTGTGAGGTAAGTAAACAACAAGACAGCAGGTTTCAATGAACATTTATTAAGAAGAAAAAAATGTGTATTTAATTAAAATTTTAAAAATATTCTTCGTGCAGTATGAGTATGACAGTTCTTTTTTCAAATTCCAAAACCTATGCTGTAATGATAGTCATACACCCCGGCATTCAGGGGTGTAAGGGTGTACTTACAGAGCAAGAGATATGTAAAAACACGTAAGACGCTGTACCGCCGAAGCTCGGCAATCAGGCCAACGCAATGAAGACTAAATTCCTGTGAGAGTGCTGTGTAAGCCGTCCGCCGCCTTATCGACACCACTATCTAGTGTACCTACGTGACTAATATCTCGACGCCAGACATTGTTTTATCGCTCTTCAACTAATTATTTTCTTTGTGTGTTATCATTACTATCGTGTTCATCAGAATTAGCTACAATTTTAGCTCCGTAGCCCTTGGTACCTACCAAGGGCTACACTGTATACCTATAATACCTATATCGGTATCATCTATACCTATATTAATTCTCTAAGAATATAATTTGTGGGCTTCCAAGCAAAAAGGGTCCAATAGTATAGTGGGGTATTGAGTTAAGACTAGATTCGGTATCTAGAATAGACAAAAATTCTTTTCTTTTTTTAAAAAACGTTGCCCCACACTAGGAATTTCTCTTGTATTGTGGGTGCGTTTACAAACATTCAAACTCAAATACGCAAACAGCCAGACCCGGAACAATTACATGTAGGTTATACAAATATTTGTTCCATGCGGGAATCGAACCTGCGACACGCAGCGCAGCAGTCAATCGCTTAACCACTGCGCCAACCGTGCCGTCAGAATTTATAGTAAGGATTCACAAAAAATATTCAAAAACTGGCACATTTTTTTATCAGCCGTTTGAAGTTGAAACTGAGAAAGCTTGATTTGAGAAAAAGCATTTTCAAGTTTGATTGTAAAAAAAAACACTTCTAATTGCTTGTTACATAGAATTTGATTTAATATTGTAGATTGAGATACTCTCCATGAAATCAACTTAAATATACATCATTGATTACAATCGAAATAAAGGATTGATACATAGTTTAGTAAAAAGGTCCATTGGTCGGTATTTAGTAAAAACAGTTCCTAAATACGACATCAGCATAATGTAATTAAACACTTAAAAGTAAGTATTCTTACTCTAATTAGGAACTAACAAAATAACAAGACCAGATTTTTTTATTATTATTTCAGCAGAACAATGGTTATTTTGGCTACTGGTACCTTTTATGAAATTACATAACCAGTAGCCAAAATTAAACACAAAAATTGTTCTAGCTGGGAATCTTACTTAGATCTAACTTACGTTTTGGACAAAAATAAATTCCTCCTCGTGCCTGATTCCTATGCCCAACTTAATTGCTGTACGATTATGATGGTTTTTGTCGAGTACCTACTCTTTTCAGTTTGTTTTTGAACAGATGTTGTTGGCACGGAATTGTGATCTTTAGGAATGCTAGAAGAACTTGGTTCGTTAACGTTTTTAATGGGTTTCGGGCAAAAAATATCTTTAGATCCTTCACTAACGAATTCACGAATTTTATTATAAAGATACGATTTGTCATGCCTGCAGGGCATTTTTCTGAAGGAAAACTGTATACCTGAGTCGTTTTCAAAACCTTTGCTAAAGTTATTCTTTTCATTAGTTCGTCTCTTAAGAAAAAAAAAATAATAACTGAAAAATCCTTCACCAATGGGAAGTCAAAGTCAAAGCATTTATTTCAAATAGGCACATATAAGGCACTTTTGAACGTCAGAAATTACAACAAATATAATTGATTCTAGTCGCCCATTCTAAAAGGTAGTTTTCGTATGGAGAAGAATGTGCAAGAAACTCCACCGTTACTCTTTTAAAATGTTTTACAATATTTTACATACATTAATATAATAATAATATGTAAAGACGAAGACTGACACTCCCTTCCACTCCACCCAGAGCGGGATCATTAGATGATTTCCCATCCTGAAAAAAAAAAAAAGACGATGCACCTATAATAAAATTACACCATAATAGGTAAAAGAATTAAAAATGAAACCATGGCATATAAATTAATTATCTGATAGATACATGGTGCTCACATATTTACAAACATTGTAAAATTAAACGATTTTCATTTAAATTAAAAAAAATTACAAGTCAGGGTAGGGTGTGAGTTGAAGTAGTTAGAGAATGTAAATCAATTTAAATTTGATACGATTAACTTAACAGTTAACTGTCCATTATGATTCACAATGTTATCCTTTTATGATTCTGCCAAAGTGGCCTTTTTAGGCCCCCAGTATGCGGTATTAAAAGTATTTTATTCCAAAAAATTTGACATCGGCATCACTCGTACAAAAAAAATATGTGGCTTGGCCGTTTCGCTGCCGGTAACGAAAAGGCTTTTTTTTAACGTGGAGAAATGCTCATGCATTCTGCACTACCACGGGGAGATAGTGCAATTATGTGGGACGACTCTAACCCACTAAAACTCCACGACGTCCTCCTCTGCCGCTTACGGCGGGAACACGGGCACGCGTTAGCACTCATCCGTGAACCCGCCGCGGCTGTCCGTCACCAGACCCTCCTCTGGGGAGTACTCCCCATCACCGGCGCACCAGAACACATAGCACGCCGTGACCACCCCAGGGACTAAGCCTCATATTTTGACTAAGGTGTAGAGTTAGAAGCTTGACTCTACATGAGATCATTCTATCCCGTTCAGTGGCCTCCATCTGGGTCCATGATAATTACTGCCCTCCTTGTTGGATTGGTCTACCCGTTTCTAAACAGACGTAGGGCCTCTAGACAACTGGCGCTTCATACTTCGTTTCGTATTTCTACATCGATTTTCAACAGGATTGTAATGAGCTTTTGGGGACCTTTGTTAATCCAATACATTTTTGACCTCTCTATCATCGTTATCGCTAATAAAACGTAACTTGTCCATGCCCTCGAATCAGAACTTACGTATATTCATATATATGTATTCTATATAGAATATAGACGTAGACAAATAGACCAGCATAAGCCGTTAGGTAGGTGACGCGATCACGGCGCTGCTCCACCCGTGTAAATCATTCGAACGCCTCATCAGTGAGCGCTCTCTCCGCTGTTGTCGACGAAATGGAGAAGGCTATAGAGATCGACAGTCGCTCTTATGTTCGCCAGCATTTATCTATGTAGGTATGTACAGACGCGAGACGCCAGCACATCAAGCTACTACAACCTGTCAACTTTATCGCTAAAGTATAAATAAGGTTCAGAGTTGATTGAGATTTGACAGTTTCGGGTAGCTTGATGTGCTGATGGCGTCTGTACCTATAAATGTATCCATGTGGATGGCAGGTTGAAAATGATCCAAAGGCAAAAAGAGCGCCTACTGACAAAATCCGCCGCACCGCCTCAAATTTTTTAGATTACCTACCTATAATGTTATTCAGTTGAATTATTTTAATCTTAATAAGTAGGTAATTACAATTATAACAAATACTATATTAATCGATGACCGGGACAGATAGAGTTGAGTTTTATCGGCAACTGTAACTTTTGCAATTATTTCAGTTCATTATAACGAGTGTCCCAAGAGTGTAGCCATATTAATTTAATTTATTTTGTACAAGTATTTTTGGAATTAATTCGACATTTCCGTGATAATGTGGCAGAAACATTTGCCAGGACTGGTTGCCTCATTAGGTTTGTAACTATTTGGAACCTTTCATTTGATTCCACATTTTCATTTGATTTTCGGAACCTTTAGTTATCATGAAAAGTTGCCGAGTTTACATAAAACATCAGAATGGACATTTTTACAAACTTTGTGTTTTTTCAGTGTTTCTGTACTCCCATAATGGGTATGCCCAGATACCCACGTACGATGTGCGATTAGGGAACCTTCTCCACATGCAGCAGGGCATAGGATGGCCCCTACACCTGATCGTGGCTGAAGGTAATGAAGCTTTGATGCGGCTCTCTGAACATCTAGAGAACCAACAAACTTGTGAGGTGACCACTCCTGGAGGAGCCACGTTTAACGTGCACGACCCGCCCAGTAAAAGGTTAGTAACTAAATACTGCATAGGTACAGCATAATGTTGTTTTGTTATATTACAGGTACGATCAGCAAAAAAAGTCTACTCACTCACTTCAGTTTGTTTTTGTGTTTATTTGTTATTTGTTTGTATGTCACTTCAGTTTTATTTAATTTTTGACCAAATATTCTTAAAATATTGTTAACTGATATCAAATTTAAAGAGTAGGTATTAACTACTTCATATTATCGAGTCATTTTGTATCAATGTATAATGTAATGTATGTAAAATAACAGTGTTAATCGAGTTTTGTTGCTAACTGCCATAATTTGCATGTAGGTATGTACCTCCGCGCGGGGAGAGAGGTCGGGGAGTGTGGGATTTTTACCTCACTAAAACCGCCCCGGTGATCACCATCAGCACATAGGGGTGGTCCCGGTTCCTCTTAAAAGACCAATTCCGGAACCCCCCCCCCTGTAAGGCACATCCCTGGGGAGACTGTAGAGGGGCCTCCCCTGAGCCTCGCTATGCACGGCAGCTCGTGATCATGTAGGTACCTATATGCAACTAGTGTTCTGAAAATAGCTGAAGCTCTGTGGCTCTCGTGAAATCTACTTTATATTATTGCAACAGGTGTTCCCAATGGTACCCTAACTTAACTCTATATCTACCTACTTTAGCTAACTCGTTAGAAGTGACATGATTTTATTTAAGCCTGCCGTGCAGCACTCTGTACATTATAAACAATGCGCCCATTGTGTACCCAGTCTTGGGTAATGGCTACCCTATAGGCAAAATTTTCTGCCTAACTAACTCGGAGTAAGGAATTTTGGAGAATATTGGGTGAAACCATGAAACACTGATCAAATTATAGGTTTTGAATATTTCCCATTTTCAATCGTAAAGGTCTAGGTAGGTACCTAACACTTAACATGAAGATTGGTTAGTGGCATTGTTTTCTGTTTGGAGGTACCTTCAGTTAGGTACTGACGTACTGTAACGCTAGGAAGACTTGAAGTCACAATGTCGCGGCGTGATAGCGCTAGGACTAATATACCTATACATGGGCGTATCATGCATCACGATCACGGATGGTGAAATTGTTCACGGTTAATAGATAGAGGGATTAGAGAGTGGTAATTAGATAAGTAGGTATGGAAGAAAAGTACCTACGTACTGCGCCGACTCCGAATAACATAACATAATTAGCCTATAATGTTGTGAACATTGCTGCTGTGATACAGCCCTCCTCTAGATTCCGAATAAATTGGGATAATACAGGGTCAAATTGAATTGTTTAGCGAAACTCCGCAGTCGTGATGGGTAAAATGATCGACCGTGGGTAGATTAATTACAGGTATGATACGAATTTGTTCCTTGTGCTAGCACAAACATACTCTACCAATATAACTTTTGCTTGAAGATACGTGGCTTGGAGTGACGGCTGTGGCGTGAGGGTGAAGAAAGTGGTCTCCGCAGATGTGGGGCGATGGCGCATAACTGCGACCAGAGGGAACCACTCCATCACCGGGTGGTCTGAAGTGCATGTCACAGGTATGAAAGTTATTTTCACTCTATCCTTGCCGTAATATGCATTGGCGACCCTTTTAAATAAGAAATGTGAATCTCAATATTGTATAAGTAGGTGCTACCTAGTGATAAGCTATCAATAAAACTGTGTAGCCTTTTACCAACTATGTTGGGGTCGGCTTCCAGTCTCACCTCATGCAGCTGAATACAATTTTATATGCAGCGACTGCCTATCTAACCTTGAACGACTGCGCAGTTACTGGGTAACACGATATTCCATAGCAAAATAGGTTGACAGACTTTTGGGCTTCTGACTACCCGTAACGGCTGTCAAAGATCTTCGAATGAGAATCGGAACCAACGGCTTAACATACTTTACAAGCCACGGAAGGGTCTCGATATTTTATGGTGGCACCCATCCACGACCTTCTATCGACCCTTGCGGTTGTTATTAGGTATTTAGCCTCGAGCTGGGCTACCTACTGATAATCATATCTACGTAATAGGTATATTAGTATAGACATATTAATCAAGTACCTAATCAAATAAGCACCAGCTAATTAACGCAATATAAAGAGTTATTACTTAAGGGTTTTACGGAACATTACCATTATCAATTGGATCTTGTAGACAGCAGTACCTTATCTATTGCAGTATCTAATCAATATGTACGAGTATATGCATACAATACAATGTGGCGAGAGGCTCGAGGTAGCATTCAAGTATATCAGAAGCGGTTGGATTCGGATCAACATTTCGTTAAGATTTTAATTTTGTTAGGTAGACTATTGTAATCGATACTTACCTATTCAAACAAAAAAAAAAAACAGAATCACTTATAGCTGCAACCGTTAGAAATAGAAAAATTAGATGTTAGAAACAAGAACCACCCAGTTAGTAGATGTTAATAAGCAGGCGCGGAACTAGGTTTTCAGATTAATTTATTTGCAAAAACATTTGTGTGTTTTCGCTCAAAGGAGGGCAAATATTTATCTCTGAGGAAGCCCCCCCTTTCTTAAGCCTTAAAAGCCTTTAGAAAAAAAAACCTGCGGTATCTACCTATTTTCCCGCAACTCGAGAATGTGCAGATGACTACGACTACGAGTATCTATCTATATCTTAGTAATAATAATACTGTATACAAAGTAAAGATACAGGATATAAAACTTTGTTTATGTCCAATTTAGAGTTTTAGACACAGTTTGGTCGAAGCCCAGGGGGGGGAGGGCAACTTCACCCATTGCCCCCCTTGAAAACGCCCCTGTTATTATGCCAATAGCTAATTTTTTCTATGCCTATACGGATATAAGATTGTCTAAGTTACGACATTACATAAATACAACCAGACTTCCATTATTTTTGAATGTCAGTCATTTCACACTTTTATTTCAGACCAAATATCAAGTTACACTCCAGACGCAATATCGCTGCAAGATGGTCAGACTCACACACTAGTGGACCTCTCGGCTTTGAACAACTCCTACTGCCTGGTGGCTCAGCCATTCTCAGAGAGTTCGTTGGTATCGGGGCATTGTCATGTGACCCTGGATCGAACCACTAGGGCTGTGCAGGGAAGATGGAGTGTTTTACTTGGAATACCTGGACGAGTGACTGAACTGCATATTGACACGACCGTTGCTGTTGAAAGTGAGTTTTGCACCGGGTTATATATTTATCTTCGTTTTTCAATATCTTCGTTAGGATTTTATTTGCTAAAACTTACAGTAGATACACCCTTGTGTTGACTTGACCTGTACCTACAAAAATAGCTGTCCTAAAAAGAATTAGCATACGGGATAGTTTCCACCATCCAGGAAGACGTGATAATTTTCTAACTATGCGTATATACAGCTTAGAGTCAAACCATGAGTACCTAGTGAGTACACAGAGTAGTGATATAATTATACATATTTCACTAGATCACTACTAGTTTCTGCTTGCTATCAGTATTGCACAGCAGCATGCAGACAATGCAGGACGCCTCTACACTACACGTCGTAAAATGTCAGTGTCAGTGTCGCAAACACGTAAATAGTCTGACAGTAGACATTCGGATTCAGAGCACGATTTACAATTTAACTGCAAACGGATCCCGGTATTTCAGGATTTAAATGTCGGAGAAATTCCTGCATAGTTTATGAAATACAGGAGCTTGAAAATGAATAATATATACGCTATTCTCATGGGGTTTTGGAATAGAAAAGAGAGATGTCGTCGTTATATAAAAAGTTAAAACCTTGGTGGTCTTTAGTTCTCATTCAGTTGATGAATGGGGCGAAGAAATGGAAAGTATTTTCTCTTTTTAGGGTTCCGTAGTCAACTAGGAACCCTTATAGTTTCGCCATGTCTGTCTGTCCGTCCTCGCTTAATCTCTGTGACCGTTAGCACTAGAAAGCTGAAATTTGGTACCAATATGTATATTAATCACGCCGACAAAGTGGTAAAATAAAAATTAGAAAAAAATGTTTTATTAGGGTAGCCCCCCTATATGTAAAGTGGGAAGTGATTTTTTTTTTAATTTCAGCTCTAACGTGTGATATATTGTTGGAAAGGTATTTAAAAATGAATAGGGGTTTACTAAAATCATTTTTTGATAATGTCAATAATTTCGGAAATAATCGCTCCAAAAGTAAAAAACAATGTGTCCCCCCCCTCTAACTTTTGAACCATAAGTTTAGAAAATATGAAAAAAATCAGAAAAGTAGAACTTTATAAGGACTTTCTAGGAAAATTATTTTGAACTTGATGGAAACAACAGTTTTTGTACAAAAAAGACAAAAAGTTGTACAAAATAATTGCAGGAGCGCGAACATAATGGATACCCACTTTTAAACTCATAAGTGGGAACACTTATTGTGACGGACGGGAAACTACGGAACCCTACAATGAGCGTGGCCCGACACGCTCTTGGCCGGTTTTTTTATTTTTGGTACCGATTACCGATTTATCGCTCTAATTACCTTGTTTGGCTGTGCGTGGAATATTTTGGGCATGTTTAATTATGCATATTAGTAATCTATATTATCAAACAAAGTCATCAAAGTCACGAAACATCATGATTATTTAACGTGCAGTGCATAATTATGTTGTCACATTTAAGGTAGGGTCTTTCGGAATATTATCGGTTGGCGATTGCTTGTGTGTGAATCGTACCGGGCGGCGCGCGGCGCAGTGACGCATGGGCATGACTCCCATGCCCGATTAAGGGCACCGTCGCAAGCACTGGTTGTGCCTGTTCCGAGACTAGGTGGTTTCCTCGACATTGCCTTATATGTGGAAAGGTGATCTTGACATTAGTGTCGTGATTCGCATCAATATTTTTGGTGACAGAGCCTCTTCAATGTCTAGACACAAAGGCTTTCCCCGACATCAATCTGTCTCAGTTCGATAGCCAAGACACGAGGTCAGTAAATAAGTATCCATTTTGCAGATAGACTACATGCGACGTGACTTGGCTTTGTAATCATTATAATGACTAAGTAAGTAAAATATAAAAGATAGCCTAGATTTAGTAGATAGGATGAGTTTATCAGAAGGAGATTTAAATCTGTTGCTATAATGGTAACTACCTGAATTGTGTAACTCATGAATTTATTTCAGGTGAGCGTCTCGATGTGGGCTACGTTCGAGAAACCGACAAACGTAAACTTCATTTGTACTGTAATCTTTTACACACGAGCAAGAATATTACTTTTTGCCGTTTCCAAAAAACTACGGAAGCTTCTGGTTTTAATGTCATGGACGGTTTGAGTGATGGTCGGTACAGGTTGGTAGCTTTAGCGAATATCCTTTTGTTTGAATTACACACCAGCCTAAGATATACTACATAATTATGGTCTAATGAGAGTAGTGGTAGCCCAGTGGTAACGGCCGCGTCTTACGAGATGTAGGTCGTAGGTTCGACCCAGTCAGGCGTTTTACTTTGTGGAAATTATTTCATCACCACTGCTTTCAAACCGGTGAAGGAAAATATCGTGAGAAAACCGGTATGTCCTAGAAAGAAAAATTCGAAGACATGTAACATCTACCAACCCGCACTGGGCCCGCGTGGTGGATTACGGCCCACGCCCTCTCACAGAGAGGAGGCCTGTGTCCCAGCAGTGGGAACGTTACTGGTTGTTGAATTACACACCAGCCTAAGGTATAGGTACTAGATAATTATGGTCTTATCAGATTTCTTTGATCTATGGGTAAGCCCATTTCTCCCCATGTAAAGATGATTCTTCCAGTTACTACGGCCATGGTGTCTTCGAAAGACAATGTGGGTTGACAATAGAGTCGGTAACTGCCCAGGATTATGGAACTTGGAGATGCACACTTGGAGTTGTGAAAAAAGTCGGCAATGTCATTCATCAATTGACACCAATGCAAGCGCTTATTACTGTTCCTGTGGAAAAAGGTGAATATTTTTAAAGATCTAAGTATAATTTTTGTCCGTCTACAACTGCAAAATTAAGTTAACTGCCACAATTGCGCAGACGTAATAATGGACATCGATAATCTAATGGTGATAAAGAGGCCGTTGACTCCTAATCAGCTGTCTAAATTTTTTCTTTTATCGTTATTGTTATCGTAGCTATCACGTCTCCTATTCATTGTTTAGATTTTAAGCATGTCTCATTCTAGATACAAGGATAAGGCGAGACATCCTAAGGTCAGAGTACGAAAAGAGGTCTTTGTTCGTTGAGAAGGAATCCGACCTAACGATAACGTGTCGCGCGGATGAGTCCCTTGGATATTGTTGGTTCCAGCATCCGAACGGCTCTCAGTTCACACCTGTGGAGCGGCAGTCTGAAGATGAACAGGCCTTTTGGTATACTTTCTTTTGTGGAATTCCATTTAAGTATGCAATTCGTGTAACAGGTTGAAATACTCCATCACCACAGTGTTATTTTTACACGCACAGGTACACTGGCCAAAATCTTCAGTCTGGTAACTGTGGGATCACGTTTGCCAATGTTTCCGTGGAAGATGCAGGCACATGGACATGTCACATGGGTTACAAGTACCTACTGGGAGTAGAGAAAATGGATCAAGTCGATGTTCGAGTGACTGGACCGTTAGCTGCTAATGAACGAGAAGTTGGTGCTGAGGTCGGTGGCAGTGTCACCTTGTACTGTCACACTGTGAGTGTGCCAAGGCCGCTCGATTATTGCAGATTTTTAGCTCCTAATAATATTGGTATGAGTCTGGATTCTACGGTGAATGCACAGAAGTAAGTATCTACCATTTGATAGCTAAGTACCCAATCGAAGTTAGTTTATTAAGAACTTCAAGAAATCATTCGTGTTCTGTGTACAATTCCATCACAAATGCCATAAATACTAATGCAATTTTTAGGATAGAACTTAAAGAAGCTGAGAACCTAAAAAAAGAGGGTTCAAAGAGGAACTTTTATGATAATTAAATTCCTCTCTGGGGCAACACACGTAACCAAAATGCAGAATGTTAAAACTTACAAGTTTTTTGCCATAACTTTTTACAGTGCTATTCTAGATCGTTTTTATTATACCCCTGAGAGAAGCTTGGATTACGGCGACTGCTCGCTGACCATCAACCCTGTATATGAGGAAGACTTTGGTGAATGGACTTGTGCAGCTTTACTGCACGATAATGCGGTTGAGTCAAGGGACATTGTACGCGTTTACGCCAGTAAGCATTAAAATTGATAATATTCATTGATCTAAACTTAACTTTAAAGAGAGAAAATAAATATCATTGTAAAAGTTGTGAAACCCTTGACAGCTATATTTTCCGCCATAATTCATTGGTATAGGCTTCCTCCTTTTATCGAGAAAAATAACTGATCAATGCATAAATTTTGCACTTTTTATATATCGGCAATCTTTTTAGCTGTTTAATCATACAGCTACAAAGATTACCGACATATAATCAATTTTCTCGTATTAGTAGATTTCATTCACATAAAAACAAGTTAATTAAAGATGCTTTATTCAAGACTCTGACGAAGTGCATTGAATGAAATATATTCGGTAATAAAAAAAAAAACAAAGATAGATTAGATATTCATATAATCCGGTCAGGTAATAGACCTATAGAGTTTTTACTTGCCAAACTCTTCTGAGCTGTTTATTGCAATAAATTAATTTTTGTCTTTTTTTAGATGCAGCGAGGATGCCTCTTCTGCGGGCCGGTTTAATTGGGACATCAGTAGGTGTCGCAGTTTTAGCTCTAGTATTAGCTGTTACTGTGTGGTACAAGAAAGGAAGACCCCTACCCACAATACCTTGGTCTTGGCCTAATCCAATGCAACGGGTTGGGAACCGAAGTGACAACAATTCCTTCGGCTTGGAAACGACAACCGAAAGCGAATATCGAAGTGGCAGTGTCAGCCCGACCAGCAGCAACGAATTACAAGAACAAGCATGAGATTATGAGACTGAAGATGACATTAACGATAACATTGAACATTATTAATGGACTGAAATTATTTAAATGTAGAAAATTATTTCATAAAATTATCTATAATAAATTATTTTGAACATTTTACTACTTAAACGTTATTTAATTGCTTATTTATGAGAATTTATGTTTTTCATAACAGGTTCAATTGGTTTGGATCTATCGATAATTTCAGCAATAGTTTTGTGGCTACTAGGGAAAGTTATTCCTTTCTTTTTTGACATAAAATTACAGCGTATCTATAGAAAGAGCATTTTCAAACTAGTCAGTCGTTCCAGGTCTAATAAAATAACACACAATCACAACGTTTGGTCAAAAAATATTTATTAATTTATGTTTAATCTATTGGCAAATAACATCACCTTTTTATACACTAAAAACTGGGTATCTTATCTTAGGGGCCGCCTCCACTTATGAGAGAATCGCGGCGATATTATCGTCGTGCCTCGTATTTCTATACACTCTCTTAGAACGTGTCTCCACACGGCGATTTCATCGCCGCAAAAATTTGATTGCACGGCGAGACTATCGCCGCGATTCTCTCGCTCATGGAAGCGGCCCCTTAGAGTTCGCCTATAGAATAATTACCTAATGATTTTATGTAGATAACAAACATTTGGTTCATGCATCTTATTAACCCAAAGAAATCACGTGGAAAAAAGATTAAAGCACAATTATTAACATTATTCGAGAAAAAATTAACCGGAATAGAAACTCGTCATTTATCATGCTGTTTATCAGAGATCGTTGGAAAACACCTGAAGGGCGATTCCCTTGATTTTAAGTACCGTCGCAGCCCAAACTCTATCTGTCAAAGATGGTACCTACCTCTAGTCGCAACCCAAACTCTATCTGTTAAAGATGGTACCTACCTCTAATTTCTTTAGTTTTTGACAAGTTTTTGACATTGATTGTCGCTGATGAGATTGCGTCTAGATTTTGAACATTTTTAAACATGGGAATTGCCTTGGGCATCGCCGAAAATCAGCCGCCTTAAATATGATAAATGACAAACTTATTGCTTAACACCTCTTAAATTAGATCACAGCTTAGTCTATTCTTCTGAATATCCTTTAATAATTTGTTTGATGGTGACTTTGGAGAAGAACTTGTTTATAGCCTTCACGACGGTGCGCACAATCTGCTTGATGGCAGGCGGAGACAGCTCGTCCATCAACTGCTGCCAGTTCTCGTTGGCGAACTTAAGGGTTGTTTCCGCTGAGGAAAAATAACGGGTGTAAAGTTTGTTAACGGCTATGTGGTGGGTCTTGTTACACCCTGTATCGAAATTCTATTAATCACGGGTCATGCGTGCAAGTACAGTAGGTATCTAATTAAATACTTTTTGATTGATTGATTTTCCATTAGGTATTTTCCCAGTAGCTGTCTGGAATCTGGACCTGTACCCGGTTGATGGCAATACGCTCATCCCCCTTTTAACTTGGGACTCAAATATAACTGGGGAAATGTGGGTTTTACTAAAATACATCTCTGCCCAAGTCTTCGGGGAATACAGACGTGATGTTATAGGTATTATGAAAAATATGAAACTTTTCAAGTGCAGATGAAGCAACTATAGTCTTGACCCGCCCGGAGTAGGCGTCTGTCGTCCGAACTGATGGGCCCGAGTTGGCGCCACAGTGTTCCACGCGCGCCACTCGAGAGTGGGTGCGGCCATTATGAGAATGGCCGCACGGGGAGGTGGGACCCGCTGAGGAACAGCGGGTCGAGGCCTGTCGGGGGAGCGGTGTATGCTTATGCGAATTCCGCACCCCTGGACATAGGCAGAAGTGGAACACCGCGGTGGTTTTAGCGGGTTAGTGTCCGGCATGCCCCTCTGTCACCCCCACGATGGAGGAAATCCAAGAGGATTTCCACCGCGCACCAAAAAAAGAAAATAAGCCCCGTCTAGGTAAGAGAGGCGAAGAAGACTGGACCAGCATGTAGAACATGAAATCCAAGGATGTCCGCCAGAGGAACTTTTCGCCCTGACGCCTGGTGATGTCACCTGTTTGGGAAGCTCGTTTTTTTATATGTGAAATATAATTCCTGAAAAACTTAGGTAGGTACGGTCAGCATCAAAAGTCGATTAACACTTCAGTTTTTTTAATCTCAATGATTGAGCAAAATATTTGTTCAAAATTGCAGCAGAAGTACAATGCAATCTTGAACAAATATTATGCTCAATAACTGAGATTAAAAAAACTGAAGTGTTAATATTTTGCTCAATAATTGAGATTAAAAAAACTGAAGTGTTAATCTACTTTTGTTGCTGACTGTACCTAAGTATATCAAGCTTTCAAGTTGCTTACTGTACCATTCGTTGATTTCGTGAAACTTCTGCTGAAATCTGCTAATGTTATTTAGATATCAAATTTTTTAAATAGATAAAGTAATAGGTAAATACATTAAAACAGAAAAATGTAACATACATTAATAAATTAATTGTTTCATTCTGTAATACATATTTAATGAGTGTCTAACATGGTAGTAAGTAACTATAGATACATATGTCATATGTAAAAAATAAAAATTGTCTCTATATTCTGAACCAGTTTCGCTGAGGTCTTTCCTTTTTTCTTACTTCGTGATAAATGGAAGTTGAAGGTTAAAAAAAATAACCTTTGGTTCTTGTGGTTATTTTTCCTTAATAAAAGGTCCCTTCCCACGGCCAAGTCACGGCGTTTGCATTGATAGTAGGCATAATTTACGATGCGGAGGGTCCATAATCATACTAAATTATTCCTATTATAGCTTGTTGCATTTCTGTCTTGTTACCTTATTACGTAAAAACTGATAGGAACAAAATCATTATTTATTTGTTGTTTTGCCAGAATTTCCCCTTGTTATTTTAAGCCTCGATATGAAAACAACGATAGTAATTGCGCAACACACTGACAGTAGGAATGGCTTTTCTTTTTTGCATTAATTGCGTTGCTCACGTTGTTAAGCAGATAATTTATTCAAACATATGAAGCGATGGATTAACAATATACTTCAAAATTATTTAGATTGTTGTTGATAGTCTGTTATAAGTTAGAAGCTTTTGCCTGTCGCCAGCATTCAAGTTCTAAAAGGGTCATCCATTACAGCATTTTTGTGTTTTTGAATTATTGTGCTTCGTGCTGACTGACTTCAACAAAAAGGTCAAAACGTAGTTTTCAAATTGGAATAACAACACGACAAAGAAAGACTAACTCTGGCAGTTAATCACGTTTTGTCTCATTGGCCCGTCCAGGCACTTGTATTTCCCTTTAATTTTAGAAATTAACTATCAGGTACTTACCAAGTTGCTTGTTACCATTGAACAGGTTCTTCAGGTCGAATGTGGTGCGTTCGATTGTGTACTTGAACTTCGGCGTAACTAACTTTAAGTGGTCGCCATTGTCGTCCTTATCGTGGACCAATTTGCTGTCGATGTGCACTTCGACACCCTCTGTGGAATGCGGTAGTAATATCTTTTAGTATCTAGGTATAGTTTATTTTTCATATAGGATACTTGTTTTAATCTACATTTGAAGGTTAGCTTGCAAGATGAAATCATAGTAGAATGAAGGTCAATTTGAATGTAGAAACTGGTAAACCAGGTTTAAATTTAGGGACCATACATTTTTCTACTTAGATCTTCCATTACAGGATAACTCAATGCGATAAATGCGCCTCTCCTAACTTAATCAATACTAACATCTATTTATAACAAATTATAAACGATGTATTCCTTGTAAATTCACTCGGACAATAACAAAGTAAGTCAGTCTCATTCGCTATGAGGTTGAGCGTGCGGAGTGCATGCGTCAGTAGCTCCTCCCTTAAAAGTTTATGAAATTGATGATATTGCAGCATTGAAAACTGCCGTAAGTACCTATGTAAAACTTTACACCAAAACTTCGAGGACCTACCTAGGTAGGTTAGTAGTCTTACACAAAATACATCTAAGTAATTTGAATAATATGTTGTCAACGGAAAGCAAAAGCACATAATATGTATGCACTATTCAAAAGAATTTTATATGACGTAGGTTGTACTTACGTGCATCAATAAGTGCATCTCCATTTCCTATGATCGGTAGAATTAGGATTCTGCCATCAGCTACGTACTGAGCGGTTAAACTCAAGTTGCCTTTGTATGACAATGAGAATACCCCCTCGGTTTTACTGAACTCTGCTCTGAAACGGTAAAATACAGGGTCAAAAACTAGACGTTGGCATTGATTCGCTTGTTGAAGATTATTAGTTACTACAAAAATTTCTTTAAAAAAATATGGGAGCCTAAATAACGATATACTGGGTTGTTTTCAATTGGCCAGCTAAACTCCGCAGATTCGATGGGTGGATATCGATATATCTAAACATGATCAAACAAAAAATAAGCAGTTATTGTAGTCACTTGAAATAACAGTTTCAACTTTCAATAATAGTTTTTTTTTTCTAAATTCACAATCGTGATAGATATTGATATTTATCTTAAAACATAAGAAAACAGTTTTTCTCAGCTCATCGTAACAGCGGTCGTTGATCTCCCAAAAAAAAACAACAAGTCTTTAAAAAAATATATAAATAAATTAATATAAATATTTCATCGTGTTTAGGTACCACCCATCGCGTTTGCGGAGTTTATCTAGCCAATTTAAAGTAACCCTGTAGAGTCCTATTGTTATGCCCAATACTTAACTTAGTAAAATAATAACTGATGGTGATGATGGGCGTGATGTCAAAATATTTTAAATGATTTGTGTCGCCAATGATCTAATTTGCTTCGACAAGTTCTACCCAGTCTGGTCCCCAAAGAAATAAGCTCAGAAATGTAATGATTATGTGACACGATTCTAATAGGTAGCAGGTAAGTCTTGTAATACTTAGTCAGCGTAAAAGTCAATCTCCATAGTTTAATTAGCTTTATTTGTAACCACAACAACAAATTACCCATAATTAGTAGAAAAACGCAATCTTCGACAAATTGCCAATATTAAAATATCGCGGAACCCGTATATATAAGCAATTGCATTATAGGTACACGTGTAGGTATGATTTGTGACGTGGAATTTTTGCATTGTGCCTATTGTATTGATTCTGCGTTACTCATGCACATAGACAATCATTGCAGTTTAGTCCACAGGAATCCAACAGTTCGAAAATTTGCATACAATGTGTAGCGTGGTCTTGGTGTTTCGTAACTTAGGTATATACTTACAGCAGGGGCGTAGCTACCGCCGTATCTGCCGTATCAATTATACGGGGCCCCCGGGGCACGGGGGCCCCGTATTTAATTTGAATTGTTTGTAAAAATTTTGGAAAAAGTGACAGATAGATAATTATGATGAATAAATATTTATTTTAATTTATGCAATTTTTTTTTCTTTTGAAAAAAAAAAAATATTTTCTTTTGTGAGAAATCTTTACCCTTCCTAAGGGCCCCCAAACAAATTTTTATATGGGGCCCCGCCAAGGCACGCTACGCTTCTGACTTACAGGGTGTTTGGTAGAAGGACCGACACAATTTTCTTAGGGATAGGAAGTGTCATATTATCCTAGTTTTCACCCCTAACACCCGGAGATAGTAAATGTTAATTTTTAATCATCCGAAATACTGTCACAACTTTTTTGTTTGTGGTCGCACATTTATCAGCATCGCACGCGCCGCACGCGCCGTACGCGCCTCATTTCGTTTTTTCAATATTCGAAATGCCTACAGCATTTTACGAAACACGGCGCGTACGGTGCGGGTGAAATGTGCGAGGTTTCACATAATTTCATACAAAGAATTCTAAAATGCAGCTCGTACGGCGCGTGCGGCGCGTGCATTGTTGACTAATGTGCGATCAGCTTTAGAGCTCAATAATTTTTGGTGGTATCTGTAATAAGTAAATAATATTATAATTACATTTATGTAGATACAATTGGTTCTAGAAAATGAATTAGCTGGTGCCGAAGTCGAAAAATTATAATATGTAGATCCTACATAATAAAAATGGAAAAAAAAAAACTATTTTGTGCTAGCAAATGACATCCCCAATCCCTCAGAGAATTGTGTCAGCCCTTCTACCAAACACCCTGTAGTCTTCAATGATAATTGTAATCGATTAAAATGATGCAGGATAGAAAATACTTCCGGACTTGGCTCTTCAGCGTACAAGGTCTTGTTTGTGGAAACAAGAAGTAGGTACCTACTATTACCTACGTGAATAGAAATAAAAACAGTCATGTAGGATGAATAAGTCAGAAGAAAACCGAACAAAGAACACTGTAATACTAGGACAACCACGGAGTAAATACAATTACTCCGTGGGGACAACAATGGGTCTCTTTATCTCTTTAGTTTCCTTAAGCATTGGCAAGGAAAAATAAGGACTCCAAAAATCACAATTATTATTAAACAACGAGTCAATTTAGGGGTTTATTTATAAACGATGATTAAAGTTAAGTGACGTTTAAACGTCAATAATGTATGGTTAAACAGTCGCTAATCACTACAGCGTTTATGAATAAAGGGGAATGTGTCGTTCAATTTACTTCAATTCCGTCAATTTGCACTGGCTAAGCCCATGCATAGCTGCTTCGGTGAAAGTCAGATTAAGCCCGTTGCCTCCTATCTCGATGTTTTTCAAGTGGACAGGATCAATTGATGGGACGTCCATTTCAGGGATGCCTTTCGTGAATTTCGGGAGAGCGATCTGAATTTGTTCTTTGACACAGTCGATGAATTTGTCACTCTTGAAGTCACATGGTGTGATGTAGGCAGCTGAAATAGAAAATTAACATTTAGTGATATCTATTTTTGTGAAAAAAGACTTGCTAGGTACCTACTTAGATACATTGTCGAGTCGGGACTTGTGCTCTCTTGATGACAATAGGTTCGTCCCCTATTAGGTAGGCACATGATACTTAAAACATAACTGGTGGAATATGAGTGTAGTGTGTACTTATAGGTCCACCTCTGTTGGCCTTTTTGGGATACAGGGGTGATCATATTTTACTTAAAGAATAAAAAGTCGGTTTACTGACGATAGTTGAACGTGACAACGTCATAAGAAAATACTGATGGAATAGTTGCATTGCATTTGTTAATATTCGCTTGCACTTCAAGCCGCCATGGAACGCTACAGAGCGAGGTAACGCTACATGAGTCATGTTTTTTCGTGAGTGCAACCAGTTTCATCGATTTATTAGACGTTGTCACGTCAAAAAATACATAATAAATTATTAGGGAAACCTTAATGATGATGAAGATGTAACAACAGCTTGCCTTGAATAAATAATTATGTACAGATAATAATGTGAACAATTTATTGATAGTTGTAAATCTTAAATAACTATGGGTTATAAATAACTATAACGCACAGACCTAATGAACCATTTTCTGATAATCTTGGTCATTTAGTCAATAGTATTTAATTGTTATTTTTTATGGTTTAATGCTGTAGCTTGTAGGGAACTTAAATCTACTGTAAGATGAGTTAAGGGGCTTACATGACCTAAAGCGCGGTCACTGTCGGACTGCATAGAAAAGAAAGAGAAGCGCGATGACACAACGCTGGTAATTTATTGCAAAATATGAAGCAATTATTTAATTACAAAAATTCTATTGTTTGGACTAAAAAATTAAAACACTAGTATTTTAGTATGTTGCTTGTAGAATAATCTGACAAAAAATCAGAATGATTGTATGTATGAATTAAGTATGGATTTTATTGTAAAAAGAAAGTTTTTAGAGGTTTTTTTATGATTTTATTCTATCGTATCAAATTAGTTGTATTATGTTTTCAATACACTATCTACCTAGCATAGGTATATCCTGAAGAATATCATATATATATTTCTGATTTTGTTTACTGTAGTCGATTCATATACTTATATTGTTTTTAAAACTTGTGTTTAGGTCCTGTAAGCCCCTTAATATAATAAAAGTCAGTCAGTATCACTATTATCGTGGATATCGTGAATCGGCAATCGTAAGCGGATTTTATCGTACACTGAATTTTCAACTCTCGGTGTTGAACAGAGCATTAGGAATCCAGTGCGCGAAAATTCCCGCCACGATATTTTTACGTCGTTACGACTAAGTTAGAACACCCTCAGGCTAATTGAAGCGACTATCTTCACACAATGGCTTGTAGTAGGTAGTTGGATTAGAGTTACTCAATGTTGCGGTAGTGAAGGGTCAATTTTTGTAATAGGTTAGCCGGAGTAGATATCTTTTATAATTATGATTATATTATTTGTCTATAGAATACTGACTCTGCCATTTTCTAAAGGGAAGCCGGTGGAATCGAGTTGTATGGAACTTCGCCACTGCAAGATTTAGGGCAGATTTAGGACTCTCCAACCAACAGGTTGGAGAGTCCTAAATCTTGAATTTGAAAATCCAAAGTATTTTATAATTTTCATTACAGTGGTTACGGACTTATCGTATCTAGGTATAGCGTCAAGCGCTTACTATATAGGTACCTATTAGGTACCATATTGACTTATAAATAATCGAAGATAATACATTGTAGTATTGATGCAATTTGTTTCTTCGAAACGTAAGAAAACCCCAAGTTGTGGTCAAATCACGTGTAAATCTGTATAAACATGGAAAATTACAAAGTGGTTAAAAGAATTGTTGTTTTTATGGTAGTTTCCTAGCCCATGTCATGTTTGTAATTTGAACAACATCTAGTTTGTTTCCGGTTAATATATAAGCGCGTCTTCCTTATGTACATAGGTACATATATCCATTTTAACGACTCAATAACTCATATTAGGACATTCAACACACGCGGCGTGTCCACATCAACCGTGACGAGCACGACGTTGATGATTGATTGTCAAACTGATCACGTATCGTTCACCTTGTCAAACTCCGATTAAACAAACAAAATCACTCCATTTCGATTTTATTTGATTGATGGCATTTATTCGATAGGATAAGGATTGGAAGGTAATTCGTACCGAATGTTTATACATTCGGTAATTTCGCCTGTGATTAGTAAATTATTAGCAGAAATTTCGACCCAGAATTCATTGCTTATAGGTAGATTGGAGGAGACAAATTGCCTCATGAGAGAATGGAGGAATCGGTGATGAAGAGGAAGCAGGAACAGCAACAGTGCAATCAGCAGGAGTGTGTGTGTGTGGGCGGCCAGTGGGAACTGGATATGACGTTAGCCGAATAGGTAATAGCCTATCTAGCAGTGGCGTGCACAGGGTTTTATGCCTGGGTAGGCAGTTTTCTTTTCGCAAAAAAAAAAGTCTCGCAATTGCACTAGTTAGTAAAGATAAAACTCACCAGGGGTTGAAAAGGTTGTAACTACGATTTTCCAATGATGCAAATAGAAGATTTCGGCCACTTCAAATATCTAATCCAAGTGAGTGAAAATTACAAAACACGTCACTTGAAAGATATTCGATGTGGCCTAGAAAAAGGCTCTTCATGTGATTTGCATTATATAAATATATTTAATAAGTACATAAACTACTGGTTTGGTAACAAAAGTAAAAGTAAAGTTAAAAAAATAAAGTAAACCAACTTATTTATAAATTAAATCTACGCGCCTATCCTTTTTTAAATATGATTTTAAAACATCGTCATAAAAAGTTGGTTTGCGTTTTAATTCGACCAATCGCACAGCCAGTTGTGTGTCATAATTATATTATTATGTTGAAAATAGTAGACAAACGAAACAAAATAACCGATTACTACATGTATGCAACCTGTCAGCCAATGATATGAATCATATTGTTTTTTATTGAATTTACGATTGATTTTACCTTTAGTTTGTATTAATTGCAAATCCGGTGTACGACAACCTATCTCGATAACTTGTTTTTTTTCACCGAAAGATAGTTTTGAAAACGCATCATACTTTTATTTTCTCAATACACACACCATCTGAACAACTTTCACAGACAATATTATCCATTTTTCACTATTAACAACGTTAAAATCCTAAATACATATCTGAAAACGTATTCACACAAACAGATCACACATGTCATCAAACAAATTATGGCGACTTGACTATTGAAATTATCTAGTAAAAGAGAAATGTAATACGACAAAAAATTATGACCATCTATTTATATAAAATTCAATGAAACAATGTTACTTCCTAAAATATTTGCATTGCATAGCAAACTTTCTTTCGGAAATGTTCGCTAGGAGTTAGGAGTCGTAATTTTTCGTGTTAGAGACACTGTCTTTTCATGCAGTTGTGTGCGTGATTTTTGTCATTGTGTGTCACAAAAGCCCACGTAGCTATAGGAACGCACACATATTAAATCCTCATGACCACGTCTTACCACGAGAGCACACATACAAAACATCAGACAAGAATAATTTGTGTCTTTGCCGTGGCAAAGGCGAGGTGGCGCTAGTGCCGCGCGAATCGATGTGCGAACGTGAACGAGCCTTTAAATTGTATCGATCTTAATGATACCACCGGCACTCGATAGATGGAGCTGATTTATGATTTAAATTTTTTATGTGGTTTTGTTTATTGATAAAATAATATTAGATCTATTATCAGAACCAGGGTAGGCAGTGTCTTTCTGCCTATATGGAACGCACGCCACTGCTATCTAGATAAGTTAAACCAATGAATCCAATTAGGTAGATACATTTGCGGGCATACCTACTGATGGCTTAAGTTCCAGGGAGTGTGTGCTTTAGATAGTAATGACTAGACCTAATGTTCGATATGATTATTATAATTATGTAAATATGGAACATTTGTCGGGAATTTGGCTCTATAGTTTTTGCGTCACAACAATAGACGAGAGTAACAGACGATTGTAGACAAAATATTACTTACTTAATTTTTAACTATAGTGAATATTTCAATCATTCTATTAACGGTTTTATTAGTTAGGTATTTCATTTTATGAAACAATCAAAAATACCCATTGGTACAATTTTAAACAATCAGTTCAGAAAGCTACACTAGAAACGTAGCGTATATCCTAGCCCTAGTGTACACGACATACAATCAACTGAGTTATCGATTTCAGTTTTGCTGTCGTGTCGTCGCTTTCTTTGCTCAGTGCATCCATCTCTTTAGAAAACCCTGCTGTTAGCACGATACTGATGTCGGTGCCATATTTCTTTAAAAGGGTGACCAATTTCAACTTTAGTATTTCTGGTTCGAGTTTTAATAAAATATTTTTTTGTCAACAAAAATTAGGTACAAAACCACAAAGGTATTTGGTAATAAGAGTCAGATGGAAACCGAATACAAAAACATTAAAGTATGTAACAATACTAATGACTAAAATACAATTACAAAGAATGCGTACACAAGCCAAAGCTACGTAACATTGTATTTATTTTAACTAGGTGCCTACTTATGTAAAAAATCTAGATCTATTTTTATCGGTAAATTCCCGTCTCTGCCAAATACGAGTTTTGCAACAGAAACATTTTTTTTCTGATTGGTATCTAGTTCTACCAAGATAAGATAGAAATTGAAAAATAATTAACATAACTAATTAAACTTTACAAGGTGGTCCTTATAAAGTTTAATTAGTTATGTTAATTTGAGAGTTCAATACTCTTAGTGAACCTTGAACGTCTGCTAGAAGAAATGTAGGTATATTTTACCTTATGCACTTTGTTGTTTTTTCGAAAATCAATTACCTAATCATTTATGAGATAAGATAAAAACATTAATTACATAGGTACTAATTGCCTACGAAACTGTATGCGAAGTGGCCTTTGCCATGTGGTATGGAAATTACTGACTGATATTTTTATTTTTTGCCTTAGCTTAGAATATTTTTTGAAGACAATGTTATTTACAAACAAGAATACAGTCTTGGATTTGAAGTCGACATACACAAATTATTATTGTGATATTAAAATAATAGTGGTCTGAGAATCCTTCCTTAGGGAAAAAATAGGGGGTCTCCCTTGTTTCATCAAAAAGATATTGACAAATGATCACTTCCCAAATAATTTACCGCATTTCATTTGCCAAATCATTACTTAGCAAATAAACTCTTCACAAAAAATTGTAACGCAAGCCTAATGTTTGGCAAGTGAACGTTTAAACAATATAACTTACTTACCAACTAGACTTTTTACCAATTTGATTGTACCTATAGTCAAATATTTCAGTTGGTATAACATATTTTACGAAAAATAAAATAAGCCAAATATGTAATATCGTCGGGGGATATTTCTGCCTGCCTATGATTTCAATTGGCCCTGTTTAATATGATATGAGGTAAAGGTATTTGTATTCTTATTCGCTCGCTCTTGCATCCAATGTCGACGGAGCCCCGCAAAGCGGGGCTTTCTTGTTGAAAGCTTTCCAGAATTCCAAGAAAGGTTTAAAGTTTTCAATTGATTTAGTCTGAACACGACATAAAAACCATAAAGTTATTTTTCCTTTAATGGTTTTACTGAAGTGTTAACTGCACACGGATAGCTGTCGACGAGATTTTAATATTCTGCGCGACCTTGTAAATAATTTATGAGTTGACAAAATTTTTGAACTTTCGATTTTATTCTGAACTTGGCTGTCCTGTATCAACTGACCATGGAGCCTCTTGCTTTCTGTAGTCTTTTATTGCAGTTAATTAAATCAGTAGACTAAATGTTATATTTTTTTATACCTACTCAAATATTTAACTTGTTTTAATTAAATATAGGTACAAAATATTTTAACGAAAAAAAAATTTGTAAGTTAGCTACTGTACTGTGGATGAAACAAAGCTATGGATGAAACAAAGCTACTGTACTGTGGATGAAACAAAACTTTGGGTGAAACAAAGCTATGGCTTTGTTTCATCCAAAGTTTATATAAAAACAGTTGATCAAAAAAAGTCACATGTAACAACAACACACAAACACACACACACAAACATCATAATAATAATCTTTTACAAAGTAGAGAGGTTCGGTCTTTGAGAAACTATGCAACCGACCCCCTAGGATGTGTCACAATAAATTATTTTTTATCTGAAAAGCAAGCGAGGCTGTACTTCTTTTGACGCACGTTAGATACGTGCGTTTGCGATCCTATCAGAGATCCGAATCAGGGATTTTTTTATAGTACACAATATCGTAACTGTTATGCTGCTTTTATACTTCGGTCGCACTGAAATAGTTGAGTAGGTATTTAAAAAATATTTTTATGAAGAATATTAGCCCTAATAAATGCTGATAAAACACTAGTACCTACCTATCTGCCTACCAGGTTCCTTGCATATAGAACCTCCATTTAGTCCTACGAATATAAACAATATAAACCAAAGTTTTAAATTTCCTTCTACATTCAGCCTACACCTACAGATATTTTTATTATTTTTGAGACGGGCTGCCCCATCTCAAAAATCCACCCTAACTAACTAAGAGCAACCGTTTTTATGAGACTGTCCTTATCCTTTTCAGTAGGTAATTGCTAACTGCATTCACAGGTTTTTATAAAAAAAAAAAATTGTATGGTCATCTAGAGAAACGTCAATGGCTTATTTTTATGATGCCAATAGAAGTTCGTAAGACTTCTGGATCAACTTGCATAAATTGCATAAAAAAATCCCATACATTTCGTAAGAACTTAACTTATTCTCAAGTACCCAAGAATCTACATTTTGTAAGAAATTATCGTGGATAAATAATAATGATTTTCTGTAGGCAGGTACAACGGTTAAGGTAAAAACCTGCCCTTGCTGACCTGTCTCAAAAATCCATGGTATAACTATAATTCCTTTTTTTTTGGTTAGTTTGTAATGTTTGTTGTTATATCGGTCTGAAAAAATACTTCTCTGTCAACCAACTGTAAAAAATTTAGGTACAAGACGTCATCTCACTTGATTATTGTCATTTGCTATTATTATCATGAACAAAGCAAATAAACTTAAGGATTGTTACTTTTTGTTATTACTTATGATTAGGTACGTAAGGAATTTCATCTGTAAATCGCTGATGGAACAAAACCGATTAATAGAATGGTTTATGAATAGATAAAGAGAGTAGTGAATGAAGAATGATCTCAAAACGGTGACATTTATTTCCGTTATTTGACGAATATTATGGCGATCTAAAATATTTCTGAGGCTGAGGGCACAAAAAGCGTTTTTCAATTTCCTTTGAATAGTCAATGTTCATGACCCTATGTCCTCACTGTCATAATCCAGTTGTAGGTTAATTAGGAGGCTTAGCTGTAAATATCTTTTATCTGGCTAATATAACAGAAAGCAAAATATGACATTGTAAGAATCATGATTACCTATAATATCTCAAAGGTGCAAATTACACTGCAATAAATAAGTTTTCGTACATTGTTTTATAATCATTAACAGGACCTTGTTATTGGTTTACACGTGTTCATTTAACTTTGTTGCTAAACTTTAGTAACTTAGGTCACATAATATGCAAATTACACAGCAATAAATAAGGTTTCGTACATTGTTTTAAAATCATTAACAGGACCTTGTTATTGGTTTACACGTGTTCATTTAACTTTGTTGCTAAACTTTAGTAACTTAGGTCATATAATATGCAAATTACACAGCAATAAATAAGTTTTCGTACATTGTTTTAAAATCATTAACAGGACCTTGTTATTGGCTTAAACGTGTTCATTTAACTTTGTTGCTAAACTTTAGTAACTTAGGTCACATAATATGCAAATTACACTGCAATAAATAAGTTTTCGTACATTGTTTTAAAATCATTAACAGGACCTTGTTATTGGTTTACACGTGTTCATTTAACTTTGTTGCTAAACTTTAGTAACTTTGGTCACATAATATGCAAATTACACTGCAATAAATAAGTTTTTGTACATTGTTTTAAAATCATTAACAGGACCTTGTTATTGACTTAAACGTCTTCATTTAACTTTGTTGCTTAACTTTAGTAACTTAGGTCACATAATATGCAAATTACACTGCAATAAATAAGTTTTCGTACATTGTTTTAAATCATTAACAGGACCTTGTTATTGGCTTACACGTATTCATTTAACTTTGTTGCTAAACTTAGGTCACATAACATGCAAATTACACTGCAATAAATAAGTTTTCGTACATTGTTTTAAATCATTAACAGGAACTTGTAATTGACTTACACGTGTTCATTTAACTTTGTTGCTAAGCTTTAGTAACTTAGGTCACATAATTTACGAGGAGATCGATCGCCGAATCGAGAACGCCTGGAAAAGCTACTGGTCCATGAAGATGCTAATGAAGGGTGATCTACCGATCTCCCTGAAGCGCAAACTCATCGACATGTGTATCCTGCCCGTCCTAACCTACGGTGCTCAGACCTGGTCGCTCGCTGGTCGCAAAAGTTCCGCCTTGGAGTTTGCTAAAGAGCGATGGAACGCAGCATTCTGGGTGTTAAAAGACAGGACAGAATTCGGAACACCGCGCTGCGTTCCAAAATGGGCATGCTGGATGTAGGAAAGATGGCTGCCAGGCTCAATTAGGATTGGGCGGGTCACATCAGTCGTATGCATGATGACCGCTAGGCAAAAATATCCACACAATGGGTGCCTGAAGATGGACGGCGCCGAGGCCGGCCCAGAAAGGGATGGCGAGATGACCTGGACGCGTACTGCGAGGGCTGGTTCGAGGTGGCGTGGGTAAAGAGTTCTTGGAAGGATTTGGGGGAGGCCTTTACCCAGCAAAGGGACAGAATAGGCTAGCAAAAAAAAAAGTAACAGTCATATTACGTGACTGTGCTTATAAACAAAGTTATGATATTAATCTATTGAAAATCTGTAGTTGATAACGAATGAAATATGTGATGAAACACTACAGCACCGTCATTTAAACGTTGACTTGAAAATCGAAAACGGAAATTCTTTACATCACGCCTGCATTTTTCTGGGGGTAGAGAGAGTTGTGCAGCCACCACATTCATGGTTAATGCCAGAATTGCCAACTGTGTTTAAATCAATGTAAGAAATAGGGAGAAATCCGAGCATTGCTACTAACCGAGCACAAACTCCCAGCCTCTGGAGTTTATTTGGAACTTTTTTGTCAGGAAAATCTTAGTAGCAGCCCAGGCTGATGCTGAGAGTTTCATGATAAAAAAGTAAAAAAAAAACTTATTTAAATTGACAAACGAATATAACAATATAAGAACTGTTATTTTTTTATAAATTCTAATTAAACTATCACCATATTTTACAAGGTATTTTTAGTAAATACTTATTTGTTTTAAATTAAGGAAAAAAGCTATCACATGTTTTTTAACTTACGTAGAAATGCATCTTCGCAGTTAGCGATGTACACGAAGAGAAGAATCACAAAACTATTTACTTCAAACATTTTTTTGTTCTTGATAAAATAAGCTTTAAATTAAATTAAAACAATGCTACAGGTAACGTATAATCTATTACTTTTTGGCACAAGAGCTCAACACATACTGTGCCTCGCAAGGATCGGGTCAACTTATTTATGTTAGCTCGTCGATTCTCTTTTCCGTACGATATAATATCATGATCATTGTAATTATTTGTCAAAATAGTGTACGCAATTATATACGATGTTTCTTCCTCTTAAAGACGATAATACTGTGCATTTACGCGGTCAGTGCTTGTGCTAGGGTTACCAAAATATTAAATTGTTGTAAATCTTTATTGATGGAATATTTCATGCAGAGACTTGGGTAGGTACGAAAAGATTTTATGATTAATTTTGTCATGGTCCTTTATGTTAACGGATTAAGATTTACTTAAGTTTTTTTTTGTAAGAATAAATAATTACGAGTCTCTATTGTTTTCAGACATTCCCAATTTATAACTTCAGAGTTTTAAAATATTTTAAGTTTTTAAATTTTTTTAATATCCTAACTAATACTATAAATGCGAAAGTAAGTTTGTTTGCTACCTCTTCACGCCAAAACCACGGAACCGATCATCCTCAAATTTTGCATGTTACGTTGTCAGATGTACAGGAACGGACATAGGGTACTTTTCATCCCAAAAAAGTGCTGTTCCCGAGGAAAACAACAATAACGTTATTATGATATAGATGGCGCCACGTGTCTTTGGAATCAAAAACAGGACAACGTCTGTCGGGTCAGCTAGTTGAATTATACAGTCGACTCTCGTTAATTCAAACCTGCGATAATTCGAACCTCTCTATAATTCAAAGTTATTACGAGTTCCCTACAAAATCTCTTTATATTTCGAACTAAATCAATACATTTTTATGCACTTGGTATTCGAACGAAAAAATCATTGCTATATAACAAAACGACGCGTTAATTCGAACTCATAGGCGTCCAACATTCGACAATTCAAAGTTGCTGAGAGAAAGAGGCGGAAAGATTGTACATTTTGCGACAAGTTCAAACTTGTATCAAGGTACACGAGTTATAGAATAGCAGTTAATAAATATGTAATAATTGATCAACACTTAATAATTCGAAGTTTTATTTATTTTCTCTCACAAATTTCGAACCATTTGATATTTCAAACACTCGATAATTCGTAATATTTTAAGAGTCCCTCGAGTTTCGAATTAATGAGAGTCGACTGTATATTGAAATGTACCATTTTTTTCTTTCAGTGGGATATGCCTCTACCTACAGTCTGTACCCTGCCTAAAACGAATAATAAGAAAGGTACCTACACTTATAACTCCCAAGATTAGAAGGAAGTTACTATTAGCTAGTTCAGAAGACAGCCCTAATTAGCTACTAGCATGCATGGTTGTAAAAAGTAAACGTCTATAATTGTAATTTTTTCTGAAACATTGTCTATTGTTATTGTGTAGCTGTAGAGCTCACTGTGCTACATATATATCAGTCATAGCAACAGCAACGCAGCACTTTATAATGCTCATCTTAACAATAATTGATGTTGATTGAAACTACGAGCAATAGGAAAAGTACATGAGTGTAATTATTATGATGACGCACTGACGATCTGTAGTTATTTTTCTTTTTTAGACTTAGCACGAGTTGTTTTGTGGTGCTCCGACCGCGTAGCAAGAGAAAGCCTTTCTCTTGCTACGAGGTTGTAGCACTCGTAGCGTCTTCTGACAAGTTAAGACCTCTAGTTTTTGCCGTAGAGCTAGGGTCCAGTAGCGAAGGGTCAATTTTTGTAAGAGGTAAGCCGGAGTAGATATCTTTAATATGATGATATTATTTGTCTATAGAATACTGACTGCGCCATTTTTCAAAGGGAAGCCGGTAGGAATCGAATTGTATGGAAACTTCGCCACTGCTAGGGTCATTCTTAATAGTGTTGTTCGTTTATGTTGTTAATTCCGTAAGTATGTCTTAGGATATAGGAATAGAAGAAGTGTTATGTAAAAATGAATTTAATTCCTGCACGACTTTATTTATTTATTAAGGTACGACGGTACAAGAGCTTCTGTGTTTTAAGTATGACTTAGGTAACAACAGCTTCGGACTTACACATTCACCAGTCACAGGTTAACCAGCAATCTTTATAGAAATAGGTGATAACACATAATAAATATAAAACTAAAGATCCTAGAATTTAGAAACTCATTTCACACTTAAGGTTTGCTCTATTTTTGACGATCGACGCATGTGATCAAATAAATCGAGTAAATGTTCACATTTATTCTCTTTTCTGATTAAAGAAAATGTTTTCAATAAAACGAGCAAAATGTTAAAATACGTAGTTAGCGGCCTGTATGGTCGTTGATTTACAGGCATGCCTGTAGGTTTTATTTTTAAACAGAGTATACGAAATTGCAAATTTTGTTTTTTGGTAACCTTGAAACACTACCTAAAGATAGTTGTAAACATTTTTTCAACTTATCATAAAGCCTTTTTATTGGAATTGTTTACCTACGTTCTTTTTACTTAAAATTTACTTAACAGATAATAATTAAAAAATCATGAATATTTATTGTTCTAATGACTTCCAGACCTACTAATACCTACGCGGGTCGCAAAATTAATTATCTGTAAAAAAACTTATTATTATGTCGATCACATATTATTGAATTGATTTACAAGGAAAATCATCACAGCGCTCTTCCGCTCTCCTACTTATTTAAAATTTAGCTGTACCCGACAGGGTCCATAAGTAATTGTTTCTATTTATTAATACTTACCACCTGCATGTGTACATTATGGATTGCAATAAAAGTTAATTGTATTGAATTCTCTAACCTAACCGACTGTATTCCCACAGTTTTGCTTCAAAACCTGTCTAATAAAGCAAATTTTATGCTAAATACAATAAAATTAGAGGTTTTTAAGCTCATGTGAGTTTCAATGTAC
This sequence comes from Luperina testacea, assembly GCA_927399505.1. NCBI lineage: Eukaryota > Metazoa > Arthropoda > Insecta > Lepidoptera > Noctuidae > Luperina > Luperina testacea. Next base: position 13,367,475 of record OV656762.1, read on the forward strand.
GTACAGTCACCCCTATTAGCTCATTTGATGTCTCCAATCCGTAAGGTACAATTCTTACATCATAAAAACTATTCAGTAATAAGTATTCATTTATTTACGAACAATTCTATTAACATTTGAATTTGGAGAAGCCAAATTGGTTTGTCTATTATAAGCATGTCCTTGTCCATGTCACCACAGTATCCATCACGAGAAATACCTACTTGAAACCCGATGCCTACATCCAAAGATTTCTACAGGTCATTCATTATGTATGCAACATGCTTTTTCATAGTAGGTACCGACTTATAGTCTAAAAAAAAATACAAAACCCTGATAAGTATCAAAAGGTTTAAGTCATTTAATGATTAAGTCATCTACGGTTTGCACAATCACATTTGGTGATTTAATTCTGACTCTGTCTTAATTCAAACAATTGAATTTGTGGAGTCAGCATTTCAATTAAAATGAAAACAATTGTCAGATGTTCGCGTTAGGAATAGTTATATTTCCTGGCTGTACGAAAAACTTCTTCACAGTGATCAACAGGAAACGTTACCCATTCACGTGATCATAGAAATAATACATTTTTTATGCAACGAAGACAATTATGCCTGTGTCTGCTGAATAACTTTGCGAAATACATACTTGTTTTATGTATAAAACAGAGGTAGCATTATAAATACGCATATTAATTATTATTATTTACTGACTAACCAATTTAGTGTTCAATAATAATATAAATCGAGATTAACAGTGCCACTTCCTGAACTAAATTTTAAAGTTAGTTTGAAGATGATCGACTGAAACAAGGTTCTATACCAAAAAACAAAATATTTTATTTCACGCTAGCTTCTGCCTGCGACTTCGTCCGCGTATATTTTTTTTTTGATAAGTAAGTACCACTAACTTTCGCACAAGTTGAAATTGTTAGCAATAAGTTGAAAAAAAATGATCGCACACGGTATGGCAGCGCATAAAATACGAACAAACAAACATTGATTTTTATATATTAGAAGATAAACCTACACGGGCACTTATGTAACGTCAATGTGGAATCAGCTACATATTTGTTGATCAATGTTTTTTTTTGTAAGTTTACTTCCGCATGTTGACAGTTTGAGAGTTGAGGCCGAGATCTACAAACGTCACTTAGTACGCGCTTTAATGGCTTAGACATGTTCCTGTCTCAAAGTCAAAGTACTGTATTTGTCAGAAACACGGTACTTATATAGGATGTCCATTGTCCATGCATTAGGAGAAGGTCTACCTACATGTTTCACCATGAACTGGTTTGCAAGTTACGAAATAATTGTGTCACTCACTAAGCTTATATTAGAAGGATTAAAGTTAATTAAATTAATTTTATTATATTTTATTTATTGTCAGTACCACTCTTGGTTAAAAACTAGCTTCTGCCTGCGACATCGCCCGCGTGAATTTTCTTGTTCCTGACTGACCCCGTCGTATCGCATCGCATCACCTGCCCTCCCTTTTTCCTTTATTTTCGCTCAGCATTGTTTCTGACTTGTTTTGTTTTTGCTCAGCTCCTAAGGGCCTACGTTAAGTAGCCTATAGCCTTCCTCAAGAATTGGGCTATCAAAAATAATTTTTCAAATCCAACCGGGTTCCTCCTACATAAAAACAAATTTTACCTCTTTATTATAATATTAGTATAGATAATCCTTATCCCATTATAATATTGCCAGTTACAAAGGTAGATAGATTATTAAGGTGTATAGATGGCTCACTGACCTTGTGCATGTGGGCGGAGCTAAGCGTCCTACGTAAAACGCGTGCGGTGGCGCGGTACACTAAAACGAAATTCAAAGAATATGCAGAAGCGCAGACATGCCGCACGTAGGTCGCCATTTTTGCCTACGATTCCAGAAGGGAATGGCGGATGCAAGACTGATATATTTTGTACTAGCTGTTACCCGCGACTTCGTCCGCGTGGAATTTAAGAAAAAAGTTATTGTTGAGTTCGCAGAGTTTACGATAACTTATTAATTCTGTATTCCGCGTAAAGAAATACCTATGCATGTTTAATGAAATTCTTCTAATATTTCTCCATTTAGTTCTTTTTGATCGTTTTTGCATTTTTAGTTTAATTATTATTTATATTTAGTTTTTCGTATTAGCCTTTTTATATACAATATTTGGTGTACAATTTTCTTGGGCTAAAACAAAAACACTATATTATTATATTATTTATTCAATCAATTTCTATGGAGATTAGGTAAGGAATCTTCACGTATAGGATCCACTTATAAACATAACTATACTCCGTTTCTTTATTATGATTTGTTTACATTTGGAAGTACCTAATTAAACGGAGTATAATACAACCTCCCTATTTGAATCGGATATTATTCAATATTTCATTTCATTGGTTTTAATTTTTTTTCGTAGGAACCTATTTTCTTTTTTTTTCTAAAATAAAAGTAGCCTAAGTTACTCCTTATTCACCTATCTGCTAGTGAAAGTCCCGTCTTAATCGGTCCAGCCGTTTCAGAGATTAGCGGGAACAAACAGACAGACAGACGGACAGACAGACAAAAATTGTAAAAAAAAATATTTTGGTATATTACAAAAACAGTCAGAAGTCGACTAGCAATCTCACAAAACTATGGCATAGCAATATTAGTACTAATGTAATGACCTTCTTCTATAAGAACGTTTGACAACACTACAAATTGGCCACATGATTGTTATTACAAATTTCAATAAGGTTCGCAAGCGTTACGGTGGCCAAAGTGGCTAACACTGTACCTCGCATGGCGAACGTTCGGGTTCGAGTGTCACATCAAACATGAAAAATATTTTTTAAGTATTACACGTTTACACGTGAAATAAGAATGCCGAGTTGCTAACCAATAATTATGTTAAATATTCCACAAATAAACGAAGATTCTTTTGTTTTACAATTATTATTTTCAATCTTAGTTGGAAGTAAAAATACTTGCATAGGAAATTGACCCGTTACCTTCTATGAATAAGGAGCACAATCGCGTTTACAATTAATATTTTCAGTAAAAATACTTTCATACGAAATTGTTCCGTAGACTCTAATTGATAAGGAGAATGATCGCATTTGCGAAAACTGACGCGTTGGGTACCTATGTAGTTTTTGAGCGAGTAGCCGTATAAAATACTTTGAAGTCTTGCAATTATTTCGAGTCGGTACCTAGTGTAGGTACGTACTTTGGTATCTGTTTGTTGATGAAAGCTGTTTATTATAAATTTTATTTTTTGATTAGTTTTTTCTAAGTTATGTTGTTGGTGTAAATGTTTGTACTATCAGTATATAAAAAATGGTCAACAAGAAAATAAACGGAAGGCAATAAAGAGATCTTATTCGACGAAACAAATTGTAAAGTATAAGTACCTACTTTTTTGTACACACCATATTTTGTTTGTACAGATTATGACGCGTAATTTCGACGTACATTACAACAGCTCGATTGGTCTAGTGGTCTCGTGCGTCACGTCACTATAGTTTAGTCACTAACGCCCGTCTTCAAATCCAAACTTTTCCATATTTGTTTTTTTTTTATTTTCTTATTTGATATGTTTTTTTAATTATTATTTTACTTTTTGCCGATTTTCTTGTTTGAAAATTTTCAGACTATATTATTATTGCTTACACTCTTTTGTAAAACACTGTAGGTATATAATTTTTTCCGAATCAAGCTTGGTGGACGTTTTTATTTTATTTTTATTATATTACTCTAGATTCTGAAGAAAAATAACTATAGGAATAAAAATGATTGTTTTTATTAAAATAACAATTACTTATTGAATTATTTTAAAAATAAGAAAATAAAAATATGCGCATTATAATTAAAAAATAACAAAACAAAAGATAAGTACATTATAATTAAAAAATAACAAAACTAAAGATTATGCCGTCTACTGAGATTCGAACCTGGTGATTACGCAGTGAGAATCCGGACAGTAGAGCGCGGAGGCAATCGTGTATCTTATTCGAGTCGCGAAATTACGCTTCTAAATATAATGGAAGTCGCTCATCGACGAAATCCGCGCGGTGCACCCCGCCGATGGCGGGGACTATTCGTATCCCACTTCATCTGCTTCACCCCCTCAAATTCATAAAAGTCGTCTATTCACCGCCACGTAAAGAAATACCTATGCTAATTTTATTGAAATTCTTCTAATATTTCTCCATTTAGTTCTTTTTGATCGTTTTTGCATTTTAGTTTAATTATTATTTATTTTTAGTTTTTCGTATTAGCATTTTTATATACAATATTTGGTGAACGATTTCCTTGGGCTAAAACAAAAACACTATATTATTTTATTATTTATCCAATCAATTTCATTGGAAATTAAGGAATCTTCACGTATAGGATCCACTTATAAAAAATAAAAAAAACTATAAGTACTCCGTTTCTTTATTATATGATTTATTTACATTTGGTTAAGTACCTAAATAAACGTAGTATACAACCTCCCTATTTGAATCGGATATTATTCAATATTTCATTTCATAGGTTTTAATTTTTTTTCGTGGGAACCTATTTTCTTTTTTTTTTCTAAAATAAAAGTAGCCTAAGTTACTCCTTATTCACCTATCTGCTAGTGAAAGTCCCAGTCACAGAAATAAATCCGCACAAGAATATGAGAAGGTAGTAATCAATAAACTCAGTAATGCAAATACCTACTCGTAGATTGACAACTAAGAATGCTCATTTTTTATAAATTAAGGTATTTGAAAACATTTTTTTTTTATTGTGAGTAAGTATGTAGTTATTTTCTAAACAGTCAAAATAAAATGGCCTGAAGCGGTTGTTTTAATATTACAAACAGACACTCCAATTTTATTTATTAGATAAAGTTTTAAAGATTTTTATTTATAAGATTAAGTATAGATAGATAGATACTTATTAGTCCATTCAACGAATAAACCAAAAAGAGGTGTAGAGTGCTTGAGCTGGGCCCTGAGCGATTTCTTCAGAAAGTTGCTCAGTGCTTAGGGAGTAAACATACTAAAAGTCCCCGCGTCTAGGAGGTGAGCCGGAGTGGGGGGTATAAAAATTCCCACTTTTGAGTTTTTCGCTAATATCTATAAAACGGTGCGTCGTCGTAGTGAAAACGTATTTTTCTTGACTTGCTTTGCTTTGGCATTTTTATTTATTTACAAATTATCTTATACATATTTACAAAATAAACAATATAAAAAAAAAACAGTATTTAGAAATGGCACCACTAATAAAGCGTCCATGCGAACAATAGAAATGGGCCCTCTGCAGCGAGCTAATCTATAAACGCATACTGATACAATTCGTTCATAAATATTTGCACTAACACAGCCAAACGCGCGTAGTCGATCGAGAGCCGGGCGGAGCAGCGAGCGACACAGCCACCCCGTCTCAGTGCTAACGCACGACTGCCGCCCGCGCCCGCGCAGAGCACCTCTGAACCTATATCTCAAAATGGGGCATTGTCTTTGCAACTGTTGATTGATTTAAAAACGCTATTTCAAATATGTAGTACCTCTAACCACCAATTTTTCAGTGTAAAAATATTTCCAAACATCAAAGCCGTTTAGAAGTTATAAGCAAATGTTAGCGAAAATAGCGTTTTGGTAAATATTTTTTTAAGGCAAAAGTATTAGCCTTATGAAAAAACCCTGTTTCAAAAATGCTGTACATGAATCTATAGCAAACATATATTTTTTACAGACCTTCTAACCAAACCGTTAATGAGTTATAAGCTTCATAAAGTGACCGAGTTACGGTACTAAACGAGAGTAAGGCCCTTAAGGTGAATGCGCAGTTGTAGCCCGCGAAATTAAATTTTTCTTGCAATTTTCAGGTCCGTGGCAGGTTGTATCTTGATCAAAATATGATTCGCGACTATAACAGCCGGTCGATTCTGTAAAAATCTCACCGTGAAAAATTAGGTGAAGTGAGTTTGTTTTTGCTAGGAATTGACACTATTGACAGCTCACTCCACGCTCACTTCACCTTAGTTTTCACGGTGAGATGGTTACAGAATCGCACTGCAGGTACGTATTTGCAGAATTCTAATCATTAGAATCATATCATTAATACATCTTTCTAAGTTAGATTTGTTCCATGGATAAGATAAAATCTCTTATGGAACAAATCTAACTTAAAGAGATATAGGTAATGTAATACGGGCTGGTGTCCGCAACTCCACGTCAATGCGCGTTTTTGCGTACGGGTTTAAAGAGATATATTAATGATTCTAATGACTATAATTCTGTAAATACACATTATCTATTATACTCGCGAATCATATTTTGATCAAGATACAACCTGACACTGACCTGCAAATTGCAAAAGACGAAAGAAAATTTGAATTTTGCTGTCTACAATGATAATGTTTGCTGTTTAAATAATGTTATATTTTTTGTTAAGTCAAGTTGTTATTGTACCCATTAAAAATTAATTTAAACTATACATATAAACATTTTTCCAAAAGTTATTCACATTCACATAATATAATCTCTATCGTGCACTTGCACTTTGACAGTAGTGCAACAGTGACAGGAATAACACTTAGCTAAAGGGTGTGCTTAACGTTTATAAATTTCGGCTTATGAGTTTGTCGTAAAACTCACAGCAAGTTCAAGTTGTGCCTGTTTCCGCAGTACAAGTCAGTTGCGGGTCGCGGCCGTCAACTTGTGCAATTAAACTTGCAAATGGAGAAGTGTGAATGAACTTATGTTCTTGTATGAGTCGAACGTATCTGTTGCCTTTCAAAGAAAGATAAGCCTTTAATTATTTACCTTGAACCTATGATTTTTGGTAGCTCGATGCAAAAAAAAAAAACATAAAAATTAAGGGGTTTATTTATAAACATTGCTTAAAGTTAAGAGACATTTAAACATCAACACATTTTAAGCAACGTTTTTAAATAAAGGGGATAGTGATTGAAAGGAAGGTGTTTTCACAACGCAAGGTATTTAAAGTAATTCGATAACGAGACTTCTTTTTATTTTTCATGTTTATGGAAACATTGCTAAATAAACCATTGCAATGACTTCCACCGATCTTATCGTAATATTGTAAAGGGCATTTAATTGGAATATTGGCAGTAATTAATTAAAGTGATTTTGCTTGTACCATTAGGTGTTCCACGTTAACATGCCTTGAAGGTAGACTACTGTCTGACCTACAGATATGATCTATACTCTAGCTAGACAATTATAATCACTTAGGATACAGAAATCTACATTTCTAACATTGTAAATGATCTATTCTAGGGCACTCTTAACACTTAAGTATCTTGTAGCAACTGGAACTGGAATTATTTTATTTGTGAGATGGAAAAACTCAGACCTGAAACCTAATTTATTTTACCAATTGTAATTTTGTATTTTCGAATAATGATGCCAATTTCAATTAAATAACAGTTGTAAAGAGACACACTAGAACAGTAATTTATATACCTATTGGTATCTTTTATCGATTCGGCTATACGGAACTCTCGCAGTCCGTCTACGAGTATACGGGTCCGTCCGAAAATAGTTGACCCGTCTAAACAAGCAAGGTGATACGAGGTAGGAAATGCACATACAACTACGGATTTCGTGCTGAGGGTCCTCTTATTGGTAGTGTGCATGCATCACGGGAAGCGACCTGTGCTGTTGACCTGTTGTGGGCCTACTAAGTACCGATTTCGCTTAGAGCTAGCTCTAAACGTAGTAACTAGTTACGTAAATTGTTCCGTAGACTCTAATTGATAAGGAGAATGATCGCATTTGCGAAAACTGACGCGTTGGGTACCTATGTAGTTTTTGAGCGAGTAGCCGTATAAAATACTTTGAAGTCTTGCAATTATTTCGAGTCGGTACCTAGTGTAGGTACGTACTTTGGTATCTGTTTGTTGATGAAAGCTGTTTATTATAAATTTTATTTTTTGATTAGTTTTTTCTAAGTTATGTTGTTGGTGTAAATGTTTGTACTATCAGTATATAAAAAATGGTCAACAAGAAAATAAACGGAAGGCAATAAAGAGATCTTATTCGACGAAACAAATTGTAAAGTATAAGTACCTACTTTTTTGTACACACCATATTTTGTTTGTACAGATTATGACGCGTAATTTCGACGTACATTACAACAGCTCGATTGGTCTAGTGGTCTCGTGCGTCACGTCACTATAGTTTAGTCACTAACGCCCGTCTTCAAATCCAAACTTTTCCATATTTGTTTTTTTTTTATTTTCTTATTTGATATGTTTTTTTAATTATTATTTTACTTTTTGCCGATTTTCTTGTTTGAAAATTTTCAGACTATATTATTATTGCTTACACTCTTTTGTAAAACACTGTAGGTATATAATTTTTTCCGAATCAAGCTTGGTGGACGTTTTTATTTTATTTTTATTATATTACTCTAGATTCTGAAGAAAAATAACTATAGGAATAAAAATGATTGTTTTTATTAAAATAACAATTACTTATTGAATTATTTTAAAAATAAGAAAATAAAAATATGCGCATTATAATTAAAAAATAACAAAACAAAAGATAAGTACATTATAATTAAAAAATAACAAAACTAAAGATTATGCCGTCTACTGAGATTCGAACCTGCATGTCGATTCTGTAAAAATCTCACCGTGAATACTTGCGTGGAGTGAGCTGTCAGTGTCATCCTACTGATGCTAGGGATTGACCAAGCAAACATTTACAATCATGATCGATTTTAATAATATTTTTTAATGCTAATCCTATTGATATTTTTATATAATTCAAAGCTAGTATTTAAGTGGTCAAAACATTAATATTTTGTGGGGTTTTACTTACAATAAAATTGCAAAACAGAAGCGCAGTCAGAATCTCAACCTTGTTTTTTTTTTCTTTTTTCCCTAGACTAGTAAGTCCTTATATAGCCAGACAGCGCCAGCGCCTAACGCGCTTGCGCGGCGTGAAATATGGCTCATTCCGAATTAAGTCATCATCGCACACAGCGCTCACATAAATAATTTGCGAAAACGTATTCTCTATGACACAATGACCGAAACCGGTTTGAACTGTCAAAATACCACGCTTGACAACCGTACGGCGTGGTAAGATTATGCGGGGAATAATAGATAAATACCATACAGCAGAATAATTGGGGTCAAGGTGTAAGCACGCTGTAGTCGATTACAGTGCAATTCGGAATGTACCATATATCACTCCACTCGAATCTCGTAACCATGGCAACACCACCTCGGCGTCAACAACACCTCCACCAGCCGCGTTTTGATTGACGAATACCTCGTCTTTTTCTACTTTAGAGTTACACATTTTGAAAATTGCTCAACGAAAACTTTGCTTAATCTGCCCCTTGGCAGACCCTAAGGCAGGGTCGCCATGGTGTATTATATTAATTATTAATATTATTACCATAATTTCCTAATGTTCTTATACATGACGCCTTACAAGTTAAATATGTAAAAACAAATCTCTAATGTGATGAGTGACTAACGCGCAAGCGCGGCGTGATCTTATCACTTCACCTTCACTCCACCCGATTCACGACATTAAATGTCGTGAATCGGGTGAAGGGAAGGTGAAGTGATCACGCAATCTGCAATGTGATAACGACAGTGATTAACGCGCAAGCGCGGCGTGATCTTATCACTTCACCTTCACTTCACCCGATTTACGACAATTAGTGTCGTGAATCGGGTGAAGTGATCACGCCACACAAACTACGTGGGATTACATTCTATGGTCCGTCAACTAGGCATCCGTTAGCACTCGATGACTTGACACACTCGGTTATCTCTTCTAATTCAATAGTTTTGGGTTAATAACAACGCTGAACATCGTCGCAGTCTTTACTAGACTCGATCTACAATTGCTCATTGACGCACATTCGTGTAATTTACATGCGGGGCCGCAGTCTGTGCGACATGCACTAAGTAAAACCCCACAAAATATTAATGTTTTGACCACTAAAATACTAGCTTTGAATTATATAAAAATATCAATAGGATTAGGCTAAAAAAATATTATTAAAATCTCTTTTATGATTGTAAATGTATGCTTGGTCAATCCCTAGTATCTGGTAAGATGACACTGACAGTTCACTCCACGCTCACTTCACCTAAGTTTTCACGGTGAGATGGTTACAGAATCGCACTGCTGGTGATTACGCAGTGAGAATCCGGACAGTAGAGCGCGGAGGCAATCGTGTATCTTATTCGAGTCGCGAAATTACGCTTCTAAATATAATGGAAGTCGCTCATCGACGAAATCCGCGCGGTGCACCCCGCCGATGGCGGGGACTATTCGTATCCCACTTCATCTGCTTCACCCCCTCAAATTCATAAAAGTCGTCTATTCACCGCCACGTAAAGAAATACCTATGCTAATTTTATTGAAATTCTTCTAATATTTCTCCATTTAGTTCTTTTTGATCGTTTTTGCATTTTAGTTTAATTATTATTTATTTTTAGTTTTTCGTATTAGCATTTTTATATACAATATTTGGTGAACGATTTCCTTGGGCTAAAACAAAAACACTATATTATTTTATTATTTATCCAATCAATTTCATTGGAAACTAAGGAATCTTCACGTATAGGATCCACTTATAAAAAATAAAAAAAAACTATAAGTACTCCGTTTCTTTATTATATGATTTATTTACATTTGGTTAAGTACCTAAATAAACGTAGTATACAACCTCCCTATTTGAATCGGATATTATTCAATATTTCATTTCATAGGTTTTAATTTTTTTTCGTGGGAACCTATTTTCTTTTTTTTTTCTAAAATAAAAGTAGCCTAAGTTACTCCTTATTCACCTATCTGCTAGTGAAAGTCCCAGTCACAGAAATAAATCCGCACAAGAATATGAGAAGGTAGTAATCAATAAACTCAGTAATGCAAATACCTACTCGTAGATTGACAACTAAGAATGCTTATTTTTTATAAATTAAGGTATTTGAAAACATTTTTTTTTTATTGTGAGTAAGTATGTAGTTATTTTCTAAACAGTCAAAATAAAATGGCCTGAAGCGGTTGTTTTAATATTACAAACAGACACTCCAATTTTATTTATTAGATAAAGTTTTAAAGATTTTTATTTATAAGATTAAGTATAGATAGATAGATACTTATTAGTCCATTCAACGAATAAACCAAAAAGAGGTGTAGAGTGCTTGAGCTGGGCCCTGAGCGATTTCTTCAGAAAGTTGCTCAGTGCTTAGGGAGTAAACATACTAAAAGTCCCCGCGTCTAGGAGGTGAGCCGGAGTGGGGGGTATAAAAATTCCCACTTTTGAGTTTTTCGCTAATATCTATAAAACGGTGCGTCGTCGTAGTGAAAACGTATTTTTCTTGACTTGCTTTGCTTTGGCATTTTTATTTATTTACAAATTATCTTATACATATTTACAAAATAAACAATATAAAAAAAAAACAGTATTTAGAAATGGCACCACTAATAAAGCGTCCATGCGAACAATAGAAATGGGCCCTCTGCAGCGAGCTAATCTATAAACGCATACTGATACAATTCGTTCATAAATATTTGCACTAACACAGCCAAACGCGCGTAGTCGATCGATAGCCGGGCGGAGCAGCGAGCGACACAGCCACCCCGTCTCAGTGCTAACGCACGACTGCCGCCCGCGCCCGCGCAGAGCACCTCTGAACCTATATCTCAAAATGGGGCATTGTCTTTGCAACTGTTGATTGATTTAAAAACGCTATTTCAAATATGTAGTACCTCTAACCACCAATTTTTCAGTGTAAAAATATTTCCAAACATCAAAGCCGTTTAGAAGTTATAAGCAAATGTTAGCGAAAATAGCGTTTTGGTAAATATTTTTTTAAGGCAAAAGTATTAGCCTTATGAAAAAACCCTGTTTCAAAAATGCTGTACATGAATCTATAGCAAACATATATTTTTTACAGACCTTCTAACCAAACCGTTAATGAGTTATAAGCTTCATAAAGTGACCGAGTTACGGTACTAAACGAGAGTAAGGCCCTTAAGGTGAATGCGCAGTTGTAGCCCGCGAAATTAAATTTTTCTTGCAATTTTCAGGTCCGTGGCAGGTTGTATCTTGATCAAAATATGATTCGCGACTATAACAGCCGGTCGATTCTGTAAAAATCTCACCGTGAAAAATTAGGTGAAGTGAGTTTGTTTTTGCTAGGAATTGACACTATTGACAGCTCACTCCACGCTCACTTCACCTTAGTTTTCACGGTGAGATGGTTACAGAATCGCACTGCAGGTACGTATTTGCAGAATTCTAATCATTAGAATCATATCATTAATACATCTTTCTAAGTTAGATTTGTTCCATGGATAAGATAAAATCTCTTATGGAACAAATCTAACTTAAAGAGATATAGGTAATGTAATACGGGCTGGTGTCCGCAACTCCACGTCAATGCGCGTTTTTGCGTACGGGTTTAAGGCCAGGATCTTCGAGCGTAGTAGGCATTTAGCGTTACCTCCGTCCTCGCGTGGCAAATGCCGCGAAAGCGCAGTTCGAATGAACTCGCTGACCCCTGTCACGGTTATTTTTATAAGTAATAGTATTGTGAATCGGCCCTATTCTTGAAATATAGGGCTGCTCGTCTACAGTATTTTAATTTCATCATCCTACTTTAGTTTCTTTCTAGTTTTGTGATTGTAAATATTATATTTTTAACCGACTTCAAAAAAGGCGGAGGTTCTCAATTCGGATATTTCTATTTTTTTTTATGTATGTTAGGGGGGGCATAACTCCATCGTAAATAGACAGATCTGCAATTTTTTTTTTGAAGTGAAAACTTCTTTAGCATCGTTGTGATGTGATTTGAAAATTTTATGAAACGAAAAAGCAACAGTAAAAAGAGACATGAGATTTAACGTGGGAGAAAATGAGATAGGAAGCATTATACAGTGTTTTTGTTTTTTATTATTACAAATGACATCACATTTAATCCTATGCTACTAATTTGTGGTGATGATGATGATGAGGATGATGGTGATGGCGATGGCGATGGTGATGGCGATGGTGATGGCGATGATGATGATGGCGATGGTGATGGCGATGGTGGTGGTGATGGTGATGGCGATGGTGATGGCGATGATGATGATGCGATGGTGATGGTGATGGCGATGGTGATGGCGATGGTGATGTTGATGATGGTGATGGCGATGGCAATGGTGGTGGCGATGGTGATGGCGATGATGATGATGGTGATGCGATGTTGATGGCGATGGTGATGGCGATGGTGATGGCGATGATGATGGCGATGTTGATGATGGTGATGGCGATGGTGATAGCGATGGCGATGGTGATGGCGATGGTGATGGCGATGGTGATGGCGATGGTGATGGTGATGGCGATGGCGATGGTGATGGTGAAGGATGGATGGATGGATGGATGGATGGATGGATAGATGGATGTTCTTTAGCATCGTTGTGATTTGAAAGTTTATGAAACGAAAAAGCGACAGTAAAAAGAGACATGAATTCATAAGATTTAACGTGGGAGAAAATGTGTTAGGAAGCATTATACAGTGTTTTTGAAGGTTTCATTTCTACCACGTGTGAATTGCACACATGCTGTTTTTTTTATTTTTGTAAAGATCTGATGATGACTTTCAGAGACAAACAACGGAACTCTTCAATAAATGCCAGCAAATCAACCGCGATTGCTGCTATAGCATATGTAATCGCAATCACACAACATAACATCACGCCTGTACCCTTCAAAGGGTAAAGCAGATGTGTTCAATAGCTTTGTTACTGATATTCACATAGCAAGTAGTGACATATGAATTTGTTTGGGGTAGGTAAGTACAACTAAAAAGTGAAAAATAAAAACTTTTTTACAAAAAAAAAAACCGACTTCCAAAAAAAAAAACACTACAAAGTGAAAAATAACTTTAGTTTCGAAAGTCGGTGTCAAAAAATGAAAATATATTCTTCACGTTGTAGTGTTTTTTTTTTTGAGTCGGTTGTTTTTTTTGTAAAACACTTTTTTTGGTTGCTTGAATTCGTCAATAAGTTTTTTTAATTAAATCTACTAATCAAAAACACCACAATACGTATTTTTATTGAACTCTTCCTATTTCATTCACAACGAATTTCATATTTTTCAATAAAAAAACAGCAAGTGTGCAATTCACACGTGGTAGAAGTGAAACCTTCAAAAACACTGTATAATGCTTCCTATCTCATTTTCTCCCACGTTAAATCTTATGAATTTACATGTCTCTTTTTACTGTCGCTTTTTCGTTTCATAAACTTTCAAATCACAACGATGCTAAAGAACATCCATCCATCCATCCATCCATCCATCACCATCACCATCGCCATCGCCATCGCCATCGCTATCACCATCGCCATCGCCATCACCATCGCCATCACCATCTCCATCACCATCATCATCATCGCCATCACCATCGCCATAACCATCGCCATCGCCATCACCATCGCCATCACCATCATCATCATCGCCATCGCCATCACCATCGCAATCACCATCGCCATAACCATCGCCATCGCCATCACCATCATCATCATCGCCATCACCATCGCTATCACCATCACCATCGCCACCACCATCGCCATCACCATCGCCATCACCATCGCCATCACCATCGCCATCACCATCGCCATCATCATCGCCATCACCATCACCATCGCCATCACCATCGTCATCGCCATCGCCAACACCATCACCATCATCATCACAAATTAGTAGCATAGGATTAAATGTGATGTCATTTGTAATAATAAAAAACAAAAACACTGTATAATGCTTCCTATCTCATTTTCTCCCACGTTAAATCTTATGTCTCTTTTTACTGTAGCTTTTTCTACTGTAGCTTTTTCGTTTCATAAAATTTTCAAATCACAATAATGCTAAAGAAGTTTTCACTTCGAAAAAATATATAATATTTTACCTATACAATCACAAAACTAGAAACACAAACTCAAAAACTCAAATTTTGCAATTGAATATAAACCTTATTCCGTTGTAGTAAAGTTGAAAATCTATTACAGATATTACGATAATTGTAAATTTATGGTACCGACCTGCTACTGCTAGTACTGTGACGAAAGCAAGAGAACCTATACAACTACAATATTATTCTGTCGCGTCGTCTTATAAGTGGGTAGTTATAAATACGTAGAAAAATAATAATCAAAATTACCTTATTTTTTTTTAAGCTTTGCAGTTCAATGCTGAACGTTTTTTTTTTCTTTCTTCTGTTTTTATTCCCCATAATTTAATCTTAATTATCACTATATTACAACTATATTATAACAAACTAATATTTAGTTTAAAATTATTAATACTAGAACCTAAACAATATTTACAGACTGAATTTTGAAACTAATACACAAACACGGAAATTAACTAACAATATTATAACGTATATTTCGATCGATTAGCGGGAACGCGGCGAGCCAGCAAAAGCGACACAGGTCCTACCTCGGTAACGCCCGGCGGGCTACTGAAGTGAAGCGCGCAGGCCGCCTTTTTAGATTATATCTTGTTAAGACAATAAAAATCAGTTTTGAGAAAAATTAACCGTAGAATGTTCTACTATACATCATTGCCTATTTTTTCATATATTTTTTGCGAGTAAAAGTTAAGTCTACTTCAAATGCGACTTGAAAAACGATTAAAAACTTCGCTGTTTTCGATTTGTTTGCGATTTTTTATGATCGAGTGAAGTTGTAAATATCGTGTTTTGAACCATAGAATAATCAAGAATGTTAGTTAAACTATGCCATATATTTTTTTCAGATTAAAACAAAGAATATTTGATTGTTTAATGTTGAATCAAAAATAGGTCGATTCCGAGATTTCCGAGAGTCCTGGCCTTAAAGAGATATATTAATGATTCTAATGACTATAATTCTGTAAATACACATTATCTATTATACTCGCGAATCATATTTTGATCAAGATACAACCTGACACTGACCTGCAAATTGCAAAAGACGAAAGAAAATTTGAATTTTGCTGTCTACAATGATAATGTTTGCTGTTTAAATAATGTTATATTTTTTGTTAAGTCAAGTTGTTATTGTACCCATTAAAAATTAATTTAAACTATACATATAAACATTTTTCCAAAAGTTATTCACATTCACATAATATAATCTCTATCGTGCACTTGCACTTTGACAGTAGTGCAACAGTGACAGGAATAACACTTAGCTAAAGGGTGTGCTTAACGTTTATAAATTTCGGCTTATGAGTTTGTCGTAAAACTCACAGCAAGTTCAAGTTGTGCCTGTTTCCGCAGTACAAGTCAGTTGCGGGTCGCGGCCGTCAACTTGTGCAATTAAACTTGCAAATGGAGAAGTGTGAATGAACTTATGTTCTTGTATGAGTCGAACGTATCTGTTGCCTTTCAAAGAAAGATAAGCCTTTAATTATTTACCTTGAACCTATGATTTTTGGTAGCTCGATGCAAAAAAAAAAAACATAAAAATTAAGGGGTTTATTTATAAACATTGCTTAAAGTTAAGAGACATTTAAACATCAACACATTTTAAGCAACGTTTTTAAATAAAGGGGATAGTGATTGAAAGGAAGGTGTTTTCACAACGCAAGGTATTTAAAGTAATTCGATAACGAGACTTCTTTTTATTTTTCATGTTTATGGAAACATTGCTAAATAAACCATTGCAATGACTTCCACCGATCTTATCGTAATATTGTAAAGGGCATTTAATTGGAATATTGGCAGTAATTAATTAAAGTGATTTTGCTTGTACCATTAGGTGTTCCACGTTAACATGCCTTGAAGGTAGACTACTGTCTGACCTACAGATATGATCTATACTCTAGCTAGACAATTATAATCACTTAGGATACAGAAATCTACATTTCTAACATTGTAAATGATCTATTCTAGGGCACTCTTAACACTTAAGTATCTTGTAGCAACTGGAACTGGAATTATTTTATTTGTGAGATGGAAAAACTCAGACCTGAAACCTAATTTATTTTACCAATTGTAATTTTGTATTTTCGAATAATGATGCCAATTTCAATTAAATAACAGTTGTAAAGAGACACACTAGAACAGTAATTTATATACCTATTGGTATCTTTTATCGATTCGGCTATACGGAACTCTCGCAGTCCGTCTACGAGTATACGGGTCCGTCCGAAAATAGTTGACCCGTCTAAACAAGCAAGGTGATACGAGGTAGGAAATGCACATACAACTACGGATTTCGTGCTGAGGGTCCTCTTATTGGTAGTGTGCATGCATCACGGGAAGCGACCTGTGCTGTTGACCTGTTGTGGGCCTACTAAGTACCGATTTCGCTTAGAGCTAGCTCTAAACGTAGTAACTAGTTACGTAAGTAGCGCAGGATAGTGATCACCGACACCGAATCTTGGTTTGGTGATTGAATAAACCTATGAAGTGAACGGAAGATGGGTGTTGAACTTGAACGGCACATTTTTTTAATATTTTTTCTCACCTATATTTTTTCTCGCCTATATTTTTTCTCACCTATATTTTTCTCGCCTATATTTTTTCTCACCTATATTTTTTACAAAACAATCCGTGCGCCCGATGGGATTTCCCACCAGCAAAAATGCCGAATATTTTATACAATACAAAGTTTCATCCACTATTTAACCCCTTTAGGGGATGCATTTTCAAAAATCTTTCTCGGAACTATTGTGCAAAATTTCTTGTTTCTAGAACTAGCAAGACTGTCCGATGTCGTGACAGATAAAGCATAGCCTGCCGACAGCGACGTGAAAATAAGTTTTTTTTTTAAGAATATCCTTTTTATGAATATACAGTATGTTAACTAACAGAGGGCGTTCCCGTTAACCCACAATAGTATAGCATCCATACATGCTAAAAAAAATATTACCATTCGAAAATAAAATGTTTTTATTTTTTTTTATATTAAAATATTCACTAAAAATCGTAAATTGATACTCTATTTATTTAATTAATTCTAATTTATTTAATTAAATAAATTCCGTCATTGCTGTCCTTCAAGTACGCGTGTACAGAGTGTTTCTTTAACGTATAAATTTACGATTTTTAGTGAATATTTTAATATAAAAAAAAATAAAAACATTTCATTTTCGAATGGTAATATTTTTTTTAGCATGTATGGATGCTATACTATTGCGGGTTAACGGGAACGCCCTCTGTTAGTTAACATACTGTATACAAATTATTCTTGAAGTACGTAGTAAGAAGGGTAATAATCTACTCTCATACATCCCAATGAATCTGTTGATCGGCATTTCCTATCGTGTATGTCAGGGTTTACAAGAAACTTTATTTTCGTGCAAGTCGGTTCCATTATCGCCATTGACATTTGACACAGAAGGTTTATGAGCTTCATTCTGTTTCCGCTTCGTCAGAAACAATTTAAATTCACGTTACTGAGATTTCTTGAAATACCTACCTAATGAAACTGTCCATTGTCTTATTTAATGAGTCAGTATTTATTTATATGTTACTATAGTCATTTGAACTGAACTTATATTGTTAATTTATTGCAAGCCTATTGTGCCACCTAAACTCAGGTACTACCTATATATCCGGTTAGTTATATACATAAGTATAATTATATAATAATATAATTATATAAAATATAATTTAAAAAAATATAAAATTAAATATAATTATATATGTAATTTGAAAGTATGTATAAACATACTTTCAAATTATATAATTACTAGCTGACCCAGCAAACTTCGTACCGCCTCAGAATCAATAAGAACAAAATATGTATGAGAAAATTAATTCTTCATTATATTCGTGGATTTTTCCCATGTTTTAATAGTTATTCTGCTATTCGGGGCGGAGACAAATCCAACAAATCAAAGATCTTGAAAATTGGTCCCGCTGTTCTTTAGTTTTAAATGGTGTAACTAATCCGACTTTGTTATTGTATATGTTACCGGCCAAACCCGATTTTAGGATGAACTAGTTTCGCCAAAGCCAAACCAATTCTTCCTACACGAGTTGCATGGTTGCAGTCGGTCGATAGGTGACGGGCACCTCGAGGTTAGGTTTGGTTAGGTTACTTTAAACCCTTTAGACAGAAATAGGAGTCCGTCGACATAGGATGCAAGAGCGAGGGAGAACTGGTATGACCTAGGCGAAACTAGTTCGTCCTAAAATCGGGTTTGGCCGGTAACATAATATAAAGATAAGTAGTTATTAACGGGATGTAGGTAGTAGTTACATTGTGTAGACTGTGCACCGAAGAAGTGACCCTTGAGTTTGTTTCGCCTTCTTCTCAGAAGTTTGGGGGCCTAAAAAGGCCACTTTTGCAGAATCTTAAAAGGATAACATTATGAATCATAATATGGCGAAGACAGTCCGTGTTTTCTTTTTTTCGCTGTACTACGTAGGTATAATCAAAGAGATAGGGATTGGATTTGGATTGGATTGATTTAGTATTTTAGCACAGACAAAAAAAAAATACTGAAAAATCCTTTATCAATGGGATTTGATTCGATTAACTTAACAGTTAACTGTCCATTACGATTCATAATGTTATCATTTTATGATTCTGCCAAAGTGGCCTTTTTAGTCCCCTAGGAGTCAGATAGGAAATGTCGACTGCATCTAGCTTATTTGTTTTATAATATGACGTGTAAAACGAATTCTGATATCCTATTTATAGAATTAAGAATTTCATTTCGTTTAAGTAAGTAAGAAGTACCTATGGGTAACGAAAGCCTAAGTTGGTATTCAATTCAGTTGAATCAAAATGGACTGAAAGTCAGCTTAGGCTGTAATATAATCTAAAACACCGATATACAGCGGCTGAACATATGTCTTTCCCTATATATGTACATTGAAGATAAATCAGCCTCAACATAATAATAATATATTGCATGGTGCTAACAGCTTACTCTGCCATGACACCAAGTGAGATATAGCTTTTAATTATGTCGTCAGCAGATTTACGACGGCTATTGGTACCTAAGGGACGTCGAATTATAATATACTTATTCGTTTATACGATAAGTAGCGTGTAGAAGTAAATGATGCTCACACAATTCTAATCTGTTTTCCTATTTATTTTTAATAGATAACTGATTAATTCTATTCATAAATAATAATATTAAAATATTTGTGTGATTTACCATGTCCTTTGAAGAGTTTCATTTTCTATCTCTGGTATCCTTTCTCTGGATCAAATCACAGTAAAGCATCTACTTTGCTTTAGACTTGACGATTTTATATAGAGTTAGGAGGAGGGGCAACAGCCGCACAGGTTGATCGATCAGGTTAAGCTAAGCTTGCCGCGGTTGGTCTGTAGATGGTGGACCATCTTTACATACCGAGACGTTAAACTGTTGGTCATGGCTGTCATTTGTGGATCTTTGACAGTCGTTACGGGTAGTCAGAAGCCCGAAAGTCTGACAACCAGTCTTACCAAGGGGTATCGTATTACCCAGTACCTAACTGGGTTGTGGAGGTCAGATAGGCAGTCGTTCCATGTAAAATATTGGCATCCAGCTGCATCAGGTTAGACTGCAGATGATGATGATTTTATATACCTTGAGTTATACCAACACAGCCAAAACCACAAGCCGAAACAATAAAACAAACGCGACGAATTTGTGAAACATTATACCCTCAGGTGACATAATATATAATTTTACATACTACCCTGGTGTATCGTCATTTGCAAGTGGACACCTGACCCTCAAGGCTACAGGACCGGCCGGCCACATTATGTAGCTTGCTAATAGGTCTGCATCATTATTAAGCACACGTATTGTTGCCAGGAGGCACGAACCCTCATTAGTGATCGAAATTGGTTTCACTTATATTTTATGTTCTCGTGAGTGTTATCAGTAGGGCCTACTGCTTAGAAAGTTAGAATTATTATTCAAATGAAATTAATTAATTAAATTTTAATGTTAATTTCATAGATGAAAATTCATATCTATGTTCCATTTTGTTATTCGTTGCTCGGAATTTAATCACTAAACCCACTGCCACAGAATTTAATGTGTATGGGAAACCGCTGGACTAATCAGTCATAAAGATTAATATGGATGGTATGTAGTAGCCACAGTGCTCAGTGTGGTGGTGTGGTTTAAAATAAAACATCATTTCTGAAGGAAGTAGTTCATTCAGCGAAAAGGTTAACGAAAGGGTCAGAACAATGAAGGTCTATAATAATCTACAAACTTCGGATTAATTCCAAAATGTTGGGCCCTTCGGAGTTGATTGTATGACCAGAATAGTACGTAATTCCATTATAATAATCCTTATTTAACACAATAAGTAGTGCGACGCCTGCCGGAAAACGCACGAATAAAAGAGGTGCGTTTCGAATCAGATTAAATGATCAGGCGCTCGCGTGCAGTTAATAAAGTTTTCTTTTGGGGTGGTGTGGTCACGCCCTTGTCGTCTTAATTAGCTGTATAAGATCGAACACAACTTATGTAATATCTAGATTTAATGAAGGTGAAATGTTATTGGAGTAGCTACATATTTTTACAAGTAAACATAATCGAGTATGTTTTAGTCTCACAGATTTTTTTCTTTAGGAGTTTTCATAAAAAAGTATTATATTAATAGGACTACATAGTTTAAGTGTACATAAGTGGAAAGTACACTGCTAGCTCATTTTTGAAATAAGTAATAAAACTTTTGGATTATCGTAACAACGCCCACCACAAAAAACCAAAATAGGAAATAATTATATTCCCCTTTGGTCTTACAACCAATTCATATAGGTACCTCACACTTGTCCAGTAAAACCTTTCAGTTAGGCTTACAGCGATATTATATGGAGCGCTGAAAGTCATCCTGTGTGCGCTCGCTAGTTTCAGATGTGAAAGCTTGAACAATTTCAGTTATTCGCGAGTCGCAGGCGGGAAAGGATGCTCGCCGTTCCCGCTTTGCCGAACAAACGATCGTTCGGAACTTCCTAACTTTGTGTCAACTTGTGATTGTGAAATACTGATACTGGAATTGTAAATGAGTTTTAAAAATTGGTTCGTTGCACTCTTCAGTCATAAATAAGTTGTGAGGGAAGGAAATAGGATTTGAATTTGTGTAAGTAAGCAAATTAATCATGTGAATATTGATGAAGGGGATAGGGGATTGACTCGGGCTATCCAAGACCGCATATATATCAAACCTAACGATCTTTTCCTTGAGGAAACTGTATTCGTATTGAAGTGGTACTTTATTAGGTACATAAATCGAGTGCTTTCAGTGTATTGGCTTGGCATGATAAACACCACGCTGCCGCCGCTCGCACATTTTCATGGCATTACCTAGACGTGCTGGAAATCTGGTTCTACTTATGTAACTCTACGGCATTGCAGGTTATTTATTTGAAGTTATTAGCTCCTGCTTTGTCACAAAATTGTATTGTTTTTATATTTGGGATTTTATGTCGCTGAAAATCATTGTATGGTGGTATGGTATAGGTACCTACTGAGTCATTATCCATTTTCGTATTCCAAATTATTGGGATAACTGATAAGATAATATTTTAAATTTAAACTTATGTAAAAACATCTATAGTTTTATGTAAGTTAATTCTAATAGTTATTAAATTACCGGGATTTTGAATTATTTAATTCACCGGGATTTTTACAAAACGTTAACCCTAATAATTTTTATTCTTTTAACAAGTTAATTTAAATCATTTATCAAAACCTTTAAAAAATTTAGGTATTGTATGTTAGCTTAGCAATTTAGATTTATTATATTAAACCTAAATTGCGATAATGCATCGCTTACCATAATTGCAGCCCCGCAAGAGTAAATTATTTGAACTCTGATACCTAAATCTGCCTAACCTGATGGTTTCTTACGAACCCCCTCATCCACCAAAGAAATCGGACGAAAAACTTGATAAGCAAGCCACGTAGACATACCATGACTCAGCGATTCTCTTTATCCGTAGCGAACTCAAGTACCTTCATTAACGTCTCTATTCATCGGTGCCCATTTCAGGTCAAAGATAAAAGGTTCACACCAATACCTTCGAACGTATCGCACTCATTTATAAAAGTCTATTAAACACAGCAACGAATTTACTGTTAATGTGTGTGGCCTCCAAAAGTTAGTTGACATTTTCCCCACTTCAGCTTTGACGCACCACATTATGATTTAAAATTCTAGTCATCTAAATTTTTGAACTGCTATAACGTTTTTATTGACTAATTCAACTATCTTTAATTTATCATAAAAAATAATCAATTAATCCTGGGGCCGCCTCCACGAGCGAGAGAATCGCGGCACTAGTCTCGCCGTGCCATCAAATTTTCGCGGCGATGATATCGCCGTGTGGAGACACGTTCTAAGACAGTGTATAGAAATACGTGTCATGACGATAATATCGCCGCTATTCTTTTGCTCGTGGAGGCGGCCCCTTCTCGCCGTGCCATCAAATTTTCGCCGCGATGACATCGCCGTGTGGAGACACGTTCTAAGACAGTCTATAGAAATATGTGGCACGACGATAATATCGCCGCGATTCTCTCGCTCGTGGAGACGGGCCCTAAAGGAGTACCTGATTATTTTTTTATTTTAAATTAAAATGTGGCATCACAGCTGAAGTGGAAAAATGTCAACTAACTTTTGTAGGCCACTGTAGGTGCATATGGTGGATTTAAATCTTGCAGATGTTTGTTAAATAAACGCATTGGCTAACGATGATGAACAAAATATTCAATAACACATTGTGTTGTTATTATAACGCAAACAATATGTTATGAATGTTTTGAATAGGTACATCATTCTAAAGTCTGACTCTTGGCAACTACCTGACTTCGTTAGTTGGAACTGCCAAGTCGGGCGGGGCACAAAGTTTGAGGTGAATGTGTTAGTTATTGTAGATGTAGGAGTTGCCAGTCTAAATAATTTAGAATTTTTACTAATTAGTCAAACTCAACAGCGGAAAAAAGAAATTGAAAATGCTGCACTATTGATAACCATACCTAAGACAGAAATGTCTTAGGTATGGTTATCAATTTTTTTTTTCTTTATCCCTTTCGAATTTATTGAAGCTAAAAGGATTTCATTACGGAGTTATTTTTTTATCATGACTGTAATATTAATTTCCATGATAACAAAGAAATGACAACTATTTTGTAACATTAAAAATACTTATTAACACTGTTAATAAAGATCATCTTACTTTCCGGTGTTGCAATGGAAAATAATTAGGATACAATTTTCACTAATACAGTCACGTGCTTTCATAGACTTAGCTAAGAGAGAATTTGTTTGTCACACACACAGACGCACACACACACAGCCAGGCACACAACTACAGACATACTTACTATGTATATCTTTGTGAAATCTTTTTCGTACGCTCTTATTGATAGAACGCGTCATGCCTGTATTTTCCCAGGGGACTCTCCAGAGGCGTAGGAGTGAGTGAACGCGTTGTGACCACATATCACCCACAATTTCAAATTCCTGACTGACTGTGATGGTTTTTCCTAAAAAAAACTCAGTAGCGCCATGTCCGAAAACTAGATTATTAATTAAGGCTCTTATTAGTTGTATTTTTTTATTTCGTGTTGCCCAAGGGCTGGTAAATTTTGCAAAGAATACCGCGTTATGACGTGGGTAGAAATTAATTTCCTAATTAATAGTTTTTCTCGTATTATTAGTAAATTACTGCGTTCGATTATTTTCCCTCTAGTAATAATGGTAGACGAACTTGTAGCGAATTTGCTTTGATCACGATTACCAATGGGACTTACTTCCTTTTATAGATAAAAGTGCTTGATTTAGAACTAAGACTTTTACTGTCACGGAAGATGAGAAAACAACTGGAAATTAGTCACTTTTTTACATCATGTTTTATTTTCAGACATCCTGCTTTTTGCTATAAGATGTAACTTTTTAGGGACTTTATCTTTTTTAGTACAGTAGGTAGTCTCGGGTTAAAGCAAAAGTTATCGTGGCGTGTGTCTAACTTAGGCCTGACTTTGACTTCGCTATAAATCAAGAGCTTTCGTAGAGCTGTAATAAGATTTAGGACCTAAAGATCTGGGTACGATGTCTTCAATATTTGAGTAGGGTTCAACGGCGGAACCCCTTATTTACTCTTCTTATCTAAATTTTGTAGGTGCTGCAGTGCTACAAATGTCGTTGATTTAATTATTGCTTAACAGTCTCTACAAGGACCCCAAGAATTGCCAACCTTAAGTGGCAGTGGGTAGGGCACATTGTTTGCAGAACAGATGGCCGACGGGGCCGATAGGCTCTGGAGTGGCGACTGCGTACCGGAAGACGTAGCGTTGGAAGGCCTTCTACGAGGTGGACCGATGACCTTGTGAAGGCCGCAGGAATCCGATGGATGCGGGAAGCACAGAACCGGTCGAAGTGGCGGTGCTTGGGTTACTGCTATGTCTAGCAGTGATATCGGCCTCCCCCACGTCTTTCGGCTAAAAGATGATGATGATAATGAAATAGTCTCTATGGTGAAGTTATCGAATCTGTCTGCAAAAACTGCCTATACTTTATTGTACCATAATAATTGTACCTATTCAAAACCAAAATATTTATTTTGGTGAAATACATAAACATGTTTCAAGAGTTTTAAAGCCTTCACCGAAGATCCAAATCAATTTCAATAAAGATACAAAAACCCTACAATTTTGCTCACTTACAGTTCCACAAAATGACTAACAGGTGCTATTGAACTCTATACAAACAAGAAATGGTGAAGTTATTTGTAAAAGTGAAAACGACCTGACAATATGTGTAAGAACGTGAAGAACGTGTCATGGGAGACGGAGACCCTGATGGGCACTCCTCCGAAGTCGAAGTGGGGGAGCTTGGAGCCCAGGGCTGCGCTATCCCATGTGGGGCTATTCGTGGCGCTCATGCTGTACACGGGTGGAGGAGGATTGGTGAGTACCTATCACCCTAATAATAGCATTTTTTCAATATTACACATACCCCTGGATAGCCGGATAGCTAGGTACTTTTGAGTGGCGAAAGGTACGGGTGAGTACTTATAAAAGCATGCGTTCCAGAATCTATCCGACTTACCCATACGTTCCTGGTACCTAGGAGGAACATCCGTTTTTCAGCTACATATATGCTCGTTATTGCGGTAAAAATGTTGCTGGCAACATGGTTTGTTGCTGTGTTGCTGGAAACCTGTTATTCGTATTCACGGTGAACAATATTTGCGCAACATTGATGCCACCAACAATTGAAGTAGCGGGAAAGAATTTTGCGCAACTTTCTTTCGAATAATGATTGAAGTAAAAACAAGCTTTGCCCACTACTCATTCAACGTCAATTCGGAAAACACACATGTATTAAGACGTAGATAAATGTATTATTTTATTTAGGTCTAAAGGATTATGGAGAAAATAAATGAAAAGGGTAAGTTGTCATTATTCCTAACAGTGTGCCGGCAAAATTTTCAAAATCTACTTTAACAAAATGAATTTCAGTTTAAACAGCTCGTAATGCATTTATTTAATATTCAGAAAATGTCTTCGTCACATCGTGAGTATGTATACAATACACACGGTCTGTATCAATAAAATAAATCACATTTATGTCAAAATCTAAAACTTAACCATTCCTTACACATACAGTACCTACTTAAACTTAATTATTTCCTTACTTTTATAGTCCAATTAAGTTACACGAACAATTATTCTTTAAAATATTGCGCGCATTAAAAATCAGCAAAATCATCTTCGAAAAGACATATAGAACTTTGTTTTAGTTTTTCATTTTCAAAGGGCTCAAAATTTGCTGTATCTCCAGGGGATTTCACGTTCGGTATAAATGGAGGTCGTATCCGACTATTCAAAAGACTGTCCCAATCAATTTCTTTAAACCATTTGTGGTTCTTAAAATCCAAAACACCATCTTTAAGTACGCCGAAACGCCTAGATACGTCTACTTGAAGAACACGCCCAACTAAGTCTTTTAAATCTGAAGTAAAATGTCCCGGGCACCTGTATTTCCCAGCTACAATTTTCTCGTAAATTCTCATGGGGTCTGAAGCATAGAATGGTGGATGACCAGCGCTCATTTCGTACAGCAGTACGCCAAGTGACCACCAGTCCACCGACATCCCGTACCCCTTACTGAGTATAATTTCAGGTGCCAAATATTCTGGAGTTCCACAGAGTGTCCATGTCCGGCCATGTATCAACTTACAAAACCCGAAATCTGTAATTTTTACATATCCTGTTTTGTCAATTAAAATATTTTCTGGTTTCAAATCACGGTAAACTAGCTCACACGAATGCAGATATTCCAAAGCGAGGATTACTTGAGCACCATAAAATTTCGAGGAGGTTTCCTCAAACTTTCCCATCTTGCGTAGATGAGTAAACATTTCTCCTCCAGGAATGAATGGCAAGACAAAATAAATATACACGTTATCCTTAAAATAATACTTCATGTAAACAACAAAGGGGAAGTTCAGTCCGCACAGAATCTTCTTCTCGTAATAACTGTGCTCAATTTGCTTTAATTTGACAACTTTCTCTTTTTCTAATGCTTTCATAGCATAGTATTTGCCAGAACTCGTGTGCTTCACGAGATAGACTACTCCAAAGGCTCCATTACCAAGAACTTTGTATATTTCAAAGTCAGCCAATTTGGCATTACTTACCGACGGTTCATTCCATGAATCTACAAAATCTTGATGTAGCTTATATAAATATTGTGTATATTGTTCTTGTTTTGCTTGTGAATACCCACTCTGAACGTTTTCGCCCATGCTGCCTTCGCGTCCTTGCCAAGCAGTTTGAAATACTTGTGGAATATTAGAAATTAATAAAGTAAGATACCGATGGCCTGGTATAATCCGTACCTATTTTATTAAAACTACGAACCACAGAGTACTTTTACTATAGGGCCACAATAAAATATACACTGAAATGGCATGCCTCTGAATCTACTGATATAACAAATGAACATTATACTGTTTTTTTTTTCTGAAGTTTTCCTGTTATATATTTTTCATAGGTGTTGTAGAGTAATCTTCTTTTTGCTAAGTTGGCAACGGATGTAAGGTGAGGTTTCATTGCGGTCGCGTTAGCGTTGTCTCCTTCGTAGGACAAGTACTACTTTGGCTCACAAAAGTTGATCCTGAAAAAGCGCCGGAAATTATAGTAAGAATAAATCATTTTTATATTTGGTAATAAACAATATTATAATAATCTTAGTTAAAGTTAAAAGGGGAAGATACGTTACGCTCTAACATGACAATCACTAACCTGGGCTAGTGCACCACTACATGCAATGAAACTCACACATCTGTGATCACAGTTTGATACTAACAGTTACCCATAATACCCATAGAAAAGGAAAGAGATAGGACCAAACATAGTCGTGCGAGCGTAATCGCGTTAGCTGCCGAATATTTACGGTTATTAATGATATTGAGGTAGCGTTTAATGCTAGTTGGGCGATGCGTCGCATTATGTCTCGGTCTCTCACGCCTAATTTGTATTATCTATCCCGTTCTCACAAAAATGGCAATAATAAATTAATTATATTTTTCATCAAATTAACATTTTCGGCTGTACTTACGCGTGAAAAGAACCCCGTGTGTCTTATTTTTCTTACTTGAGTGATCAGAATACTTATTAAATGGGCAAGAAGGCATTTTGATGCGTATTGATATACAAAAACTGAAATTATTGAGCTGTATCGTCATGCGCTGTTTAGACGATGGTACGCGCGTGGCTGAGTGTCACTGTGTCCATTGGACTTGGTTCAGTAGGGCCGCGCGCTGCGCTGTGATCAAGTAACGTATCTTCTCCTTTTAAATTTATCTAAGATATTATTTGACATTTTTTAAAGTGACAGATAAATAAGGTGGTTTGACATATTTTCTCTAAAAAGCTGTCAAATTGTCATTACGCATTTTCCCTGTATTTACAAAAAAAAAAAATACTTACGGCTGATTTAGGAAACGACGCAGCTGACGAGCTGACTAGAAGGGAATCCAGTATGTCAGTTGTGGACCGGAACCTGTCGTGCCCATCCCCTTCAACCAACTACGCAGGTGGCTACAGGAGCACACCCATACACAAGCAGAGAGCGGTGGTGGACGTCGTCACCAGGCTGCAGGCTGTCCAAGGAAGCTATGCCGTCATTGAATGGCAATCTAACCAGGCGATTATTACGACTGGACAGGAAAGACTTGCGCCTGGTGACGGGGACCATCACGGGACTCGTTAAATAAAACATTTCCACACAATAGGCATAACGGACAGTCCCCTGTGCAGGGCTTGCATGGAGGCTGATGAGACCGTTGCGTATATGCTCTTTGAGTGCACAGGCGTCACCCAGATTAGATCAGAAACCCTCGGGACATCCAGATCGTACACCATAATTATGACTTAACGTTTTATGGTACCTACCCAGTAAGAAACCATTTCAAAAGCATTGCACGTCGAGCTTTCGTTATACGAGTATAAATGTCGTTGGATCAGTCGCTAGTGATTCTTGCAGGTTTTCAAAGTAGGCCTAGAATGAAAGTTGTTCAGAAAAAAGATATTATATTATAGTTTTTGGCTGCTTATGCTTATGCTAATGATTATAAAATGTAGATGTATAAAATCATTATCAGGGCGAGCGAAGCGAGCCCTGCTATATCCCACAACCTGAGCATTTTGTGGTACACTTTACGGAAAAACTATTACGCCTATTGATTTGTGCTTTAACATAATAATTTCTATTTATATGTAGATGTGTTATCAGTAAAAAATATAATAATTTAAATTACGAAAAAAAATATTAAAAAAAAACTGCCTTAAAGATTATTACCACGCAGAAAAACGACGCGAGCCCTCACAAAGCTCTGCTTTTAGCTAGTTACTTACTAATACCTACCTAAGTACCTATATATATAGGTAATGGTGAGATTTTATTACAACTTTATGTCGGTAATAACGACTAATTTCGAATTCAACTCTTCATCTTTTAACCGGATGCTTAATTTTTTTAACACAATCACATTTGCGTCTGTGGCAGCCACCACAGAGCATGTAACCTTTTAGCGACCACTGACCTCTATCATACAGTACTTGTATAATAAGTATATAATTAATTATATATTATATAATACATATATTTTAAATATATATTATATAATTTAGTCAGTGTTGGCGACCCACTAATTTCACAGATAAAACTTTCTAGCCTTAGGGCTACGCTATGGAATATGTAAGTACTATATAGGTTTAAACAGATAACGTAGTCATTCTTGCTAACAATCCTAATACATATAGTACATACTAATTCCTTGCTAAATTCAGATCCAAGAGCAAACTTATGTAGATAAAAGTTAATAAAAATAAACATAAATTATCTGTATAAAAATGTCACAGACCATGACTTGGTCATTGTCATAGTTACATGACGTATCATCGAACGTTATATGTTGTATACATAAATTATTTATTTATATTTTCGATGCGTTTTAGTTATTTGGATAGAATTTTTAAATGGAATATTCAACTGCATGTAACGAGGTATGCCTAAATACTCTCTACAATGTCATGAAGAACACAAACGATATTTAGCAATGCTAAAAGAGGATTTTTGTAGAAGATTCAAAGATCCCAGTGTAGTTGAAAAGTCACCAGAAAATTATGACAGAATCAAAGCAATCGGTAACGGAGCTTACGGGGAAGTATTTTTAGTAAGAGACAAATGTACGTTCGCCTACCACGCGATGAAAGTTGTCGACAAAGCTATAGTAGTTGAAAGAAAGCACGTGAGGCACTTAATACTTGAAAAGGAAATTCTTCGTTGTATTCAATTCCCGTTTATAGTAGGCCTAGACGCTGCTTTTAAAGACAACTTGTATCTATATTTTATCTTGCCCTATGTTTCTGGCGGAGAAATGTTCACTTACTTACAGAAACTTGGAAGTTTTTCCGAGACCTTGGCAAAATTCTATTGCTGTCAAGTAGTGATGGCCTTAGAATACATGCATTACTGTCGCATCATTCACAGAGACATAAAACCAGAGAATATATTAATAGACAACAATGGGTATGTTAAACTATGTGACTTTGGATTTTCTAAAATAATAAAGAAAAAAACTTGGACATTATGTGGAACTCCCGAATATTTGGCGCCAGAGATAATTATGTCTAGGGGGTATGATTTTGGAGTCGATTGGTGGGCAGTCGGTGTTTTGATTTATGAAATGGTTGTCGGAATCCCGCCATTTTTTGCATCAGATCCTAACAAACTTTATGAAAAAGTGTTAGAAGGCCAATATAAATGTCCAAAAACTGTGAGCCAGGAGTGTAAAGGTTTACTCAGAGGCTTTCTTCAAGTGGAACCATCAAAACGTTTGGGTTCTGAAAAAGACGGGTTATATACCATAAAAAGTAACCCATGGTTCACAGATATAGACTGGGCGGGAGTCCTGAGCCAAAAAATACAACCTCCGTTCGTACCTGATGCGCAGGGTCCGGGAGAAACCACAAATTTTCCCGAAGTAGCCCAAACAAAACTTAAAAAGGCTTCGAAATGTCTCTTTGCAGAGGAGTTCAAGGACTTTTAAAGTTATGTTTTTGCAAATTATTGTGGTTCTTTAATGATTTTAAGACAACTTTTAATAATATTGTTTACAATTTAATAAATCGTGTCTGCTTTAAGCAAATAGTAAATGTAGATAATTCTGTGAAATATACACATTTTCTGAATAAACCCTTAACTATTACTTTAATTCTTTATACACATGCCTGTAGCTTGCACGAAAGTATGCAAGTACATTACAGTCTTTTATATCTTCACCAGTTTTTTAATTCTTTCCTTTTGAAGCTACGGCACTGAGCAGACTATTAGATTGAACACTATATTTAATTTATTTATAACAAAAATCAAAATAGCATACACCATACACCCCTTTGACCAATATTTATTTATTTATTTATTTATTTATTTATTTATAATAAGCACACCAACAGCACAATCACTTACAATTCAAATAAAAACAACATCTAATATTGGCATTTCAGTAATCATGCAAATAACAGGAATGCATAACATTGAAATAATGAATATCAGAGACAAAAGAAAACAATAATAAAAAGTGTGTCTAGTAGAACACTAAATTTATCTAGAACACAACAAAACAAATCAATTTGAACTACTTAGATGCTTACTTACATGCATTAATCGCATTGTTTAAATACGGCACGTCTGTATGAAGCGAAACTCATGGAGAAAATATCAACAGGGTAATCTGTCTGTTTGGACCTTTCATTATATTGCCTTGCCATACGTGTTAGCGGGCTATTAAATGTGGTATTTAATGTGGATGTAGTCAATTCAAAAATACGATGATGACGCTTACTACGTTGGCTAGACCGAAAGTTAAAATAGTTTACCAAATGTGCATCTATGGAACCGTTAATAATTTTATGAAGTATTAGTAAGTCAGAATGGTTACGTCTTTCTTTTAAGCTAATCATTTTAAAGTGCCTTAACCTGTCATCGTAATCAGGTATAGCTTTTCGAATCCCATTCTTCACACATAAATACCTAACAAAACGGGCCTGAACAGATTCCACATTATTAGTATAACTTGAATAATAGGGGGACCAAATAGTGGAACAATATTCCAAGGAGCTCCTTACTAGTGCGTTATAAAGTAAAATAATGGTATTATTATTACGAAAAGGTTTTGACATACGAATAATAAAGCCAAGCATTCTCTTAGCCTTAGTAACTATATTTTCAATATGATTGCGGAAAGATAGGGATGTGTCGAAGAGTACCCCTAGGTCACGTATGACTGAAACCCTGGTCAGTACCGATCCGTCAATAAGATAATCAAATTTAATGTAATTCACTTTATTAGTGAATGTAATAGTCTGGCATTTTTTAACATTGAGAGTCATTCTGTTGTTCAAACACCATTGTTGAAGGACATCAAGATCCTTCTGAAGCCTCGCACAATCACTCAGGTCCGATATCCTACAGTATATTTTTAAATCATCAGCGTAGGCTAAACAATTACAATTTATTAGGTCCAAAAGATCATTCAAAAATACCAAAAAAAGCAAAGGGCCCAACTTAGAGCCCTGTGGAACACCAGACCCAGTAGAAAAAGGTACAGATTCATAACCCGCCAAGGCAACTATTTGAGAACGATTAATTAAATAACTCTCGAACCACCGCAACAGAGAGCCATGTATACCAGCGCTATTCAATTTCATAGAAAGAATTGAGTGATCAACGCGATCGAAGGCTTTAGCAAAATCTGTGTAAACAGCATCAACCTGACCCCTAGCTTCAAAGGTGTTGCTAATGAAATTAGTGTAAATAAGTAAGTTAGACATAGTAGAACGGTTAGACACAAAACCATGCTGCTTCGAACTAATTATATGACGGAGGTGGGAATAAACAACATTGTATATGAGACCCTCAAAGATCTTTGCAAATTGTGAAATAATAGAGATTGGTCTATAGTTAGTTACATCATTCATACTACCAGATTTATGTATGGGGATAATGTGTGATATTTTCCACAAATCAGGAAATGTACCTTCCTTAAGGGATTTATTGTATATAATCTGCAGTGGTATAACAAGGGCATCAATGCAGAGACGAATAAAAATAGGAGGAAGTCCATCAGGACCAGCTCCTTTATTAAGATCTAACTTTTTGATGCTATCTCTAACTTCAATTTCAGTAATGCCAATTGAAGACATACTGTAATTAGACAGGGAGTAATCTGGAGACAAGTTAGTAGGTTGTTGATTAACACCATACACAGATGCAAAATAGTCTGCAAATAGATCAGCCACACCACTACCACCCTCACCAACACGATCACCCCACGCCACTTGATCCGGGATACCTCTATAAGATTTTTTAGACTTAGTGTAACGCCAAAAAGCTTTTACATTTGTTTTTAATTCACTCTCAATTCTTTCTATGTAATCTTTAAAACAGTTATCCATAGCCTTCCCAGCACGCATCCGTAGGGTAACAAAAGTATCGTGGTCCCGAGGGTTTTTGTACCGTTTGAACCGAGTCCTGTATTTATGCTTTTCTATAAGAAGTTTAATCAACGGAGCCGAGAACCAAACTGGATAGCAATTATTCTTAGGTTTACCCTTCGGAGTGTATTTATCTATATTTTCCCACAACACATTATAAAATTTCAGAACATAATCATTACAACTCAAATGACAATAATCCTCCCAATTGACTTTACGTATATCACGAACACATGCCTCATAGTCTGTTTTAATGAAATTATATTTAGACTGTAAAATATTATAATTTAAATTAGAAATTGAAGTTTTAGTAAGGGCTAATTCTAATGGCGGATGATATATATCTGGTTTACTGAGGGGGGGTGCGGAAGAAACAGAAAGACTAGAGTTCTCATCCACCAAGATGAGGTCTAAGATATTATCATTTCCATTGCAGACGTTATTCCTTTGAAGATAGCCAGTGATATTTAGGAAGTCCCTCAGCGCTAAAGACTTAGGGTCACTAATTCCTAGAAAGGGATCATTAGACTTAAGCCATTTCACATTAGGAAGATTAAAATCACCAAGAATCAAAGTGGTGCAATCCGTGTAAATATCAATTGTCATCAACCTAAAACCAGAAAGCATTGGTAGCCTAGGTAGTAGCGGCCCCGACTTACGTGTTGTGGGGCCGTGGGTTTAAACCTAGGCAGGCGTTTTACTTTGTGTACTTAAATAATTTCATCACCACTGTTTTCAAAACGGCGAAGGGAAACATCGTGACGAAATCGGCATGACCTAGAACCAAAAATTCGAAGACATGTGACATCTACCAACCCGCACTGGTAGATTACAGCCTACTACTAGAAGGCCTGTGTCCCAGCAGTGGGATCATTATAAGCTTATTATGCTAATAAATGATAGTTCGTAGAACGTATACAGAAAAACATGAAGTTTAGGCCTCTTCTGTCATCTATGATTATAAATTAATATACGGGATTTCTCATATGGTTAGGTGACTGTTAATAAGAAATCCCGTGTATTCACAATGTACTGCTATATTATTTTAGTGATAGCTGTTCCATTAGGTAGTATATTGTGCAGTAACGCAGGCGTTCATTAATGAGGGTTTTCGTGTAAATTTACGACACCAGTTGGCACCACTGTGACAAGAGGTCTCCCAATACAAAATATACATAAATGATGACGTTCATCATTCGATTCATTCATTCGTTCATCATTCCGTCATGACTAAAGAAAATATAGGCTTTTTGACAGATGCCTGGACCTGACGTGCCAGTGCTGCCACCTAGCGAACGTCATTTCAGAAAACCCTCATTCACTAAAAACGAAAAACTTCGCAAAAAATGGGAAATTGTTACTGAAGGTTGCGTGTGTCAACGTCAGGAAAAGCTGCTTCTCACATGGACAACCGTCGCTCACTTACAGGAGCAATGGCTTTCATTTTGACAGTTCAACAACATTCATTGTGTTATTTACGTTGTTGAGCAGACGAAATTTTCCAACATATGGAAGCAATGGATTAGCAATATCAGTCGTAATGATTCAGATTGTTATTGAAAGGAAAGTGTGTTACGCAATTAGGGGCCTGTTTGGCGCAGCCGTGTGGCACACTTTCTTGCTAATTTCTTACAACGCACTTTAAGACTCCTACAAACAGGCGCAACACGCGATATAATCGCGCGCGACACAAAGGCATCGCTCGTTGCGCGACTTGCGGTGCCTTTGTGTCGCGTGTCGTGTCGCGCCTGTTTGAAGGAGCCTTTATAATTAAAATAGCTCAAATAAGTTCACTAAAAACATAGCCACTTTTGCACGCGCAACGACGCTTTGACCCCATAGGTTTTATATTATAGGGTTAAAATCAGGACTTTTAGATGGTCAGTTAATAACAATTACACCTTCTTGACCAGCTAACCAATTCTGCACAATGCCTGCACGTTGAATGGAGCAGTTATCTTGCACGAAATAAATATCTGTATTTGGATAGGCAATTTGCACAGTCGGCAGCATGACGTCACGCAGAATCTCCAAATACTGACTACTATTAAATCGACCACCAACTTCTACCAATTCATCAGGTCCCATAGACGACATCCAGCCAGCAATGTTTTGTACAGTTATTAAAACTTTTATACCGAGAATAAGTTTTATCTTGAGAATACATTTTGAATTCTTGACAGTTTTTTTTCATACTAGATCGCGAACTATCAGACGTCAATTTTATTCCACGAATAAGATATCTATCTGACTTTAGTAAAATGAGCCCTAAAGAGTATACTCTGTGCGTATTATTATTATTTATTTATTAATACAGTATGTTAACTAACAGAGGGCGTTCCCGTTAACCCGCAATAGTATAGCATCCATACATGCTAAAAAAAATATTACCATTCGAAAATAAAATGTTTTTATTTTTTTTTATATTAAAATATTCACTAAAAATCGTAAATTGATACTCTATTTATTTAATTAATTCTAGTTTATTTAATTAAATAAATTCCGACATTGCTGACCTTCAAGTACGCGTGTACAGAGTGTTTCTTTAACGTATCAATTTACGACTTTTGGTGAAAATTTTAATATAAAAAAAAATAAAAACATTTTATTTTCGAATGGTAATATTTTTTTTAGCATGTATGGATGCTATACTATTGCGGGTTAACGGGAACGCCCTCTGTTAGTTAATAACATACTGTATATAACAATTGCATGCTTCACTTACAGTAAACACCAAAACGCGCAGCAAGCCAACAAAAACTTCATACAAACATTAAACAAAGATAGTTTAAAACATTAAACAAAGATAGTTTAGTATATTATAAGAGTAAGTATAGTAATATTCCACCTAATATCTTTTATAATTAAAGCTAAATTAATTTAAGAGTTACGGAATGTAGCTATGTGATTCACATAGCTACATTCCGTAACTCTTTAAATATTGCATTTATCACATAGCTGTTTTCACAGTATGTGTGTATTGAAATAATGATTAAAACTGCATAAAGAACCGAAAATAACTAAATAACACATAGCTACTTTCGCACGCGCAACGACGAAATGGTTTTAAATTGGGACACATCCGAAGCGCGAAATAAAAACAATTTGGCTGAGATCGTGTCATCGACTTGGGAGCACATGAGAGGAAAAGATTTGTGTTGGAACATGGTGTGCGGTATGCGTAGCCGCTTATAGCAAGTTATAGAAGGAGACGGTGCGCCACTCCGCTACTAGGTAACTAATCTAATCTACGTAAATTTTGAAACACACTATGTAAGTAAATGCTCAATTGAATGAATGCTAAACCATTAAAATGTTGCAGATTCTGTGGTGATGTTATTGTTAAATGGAAATGCATTTTTCTATTTAAATAACATGTTGATTCACTACATATACCTATAAATCTGTAAAACATTTCACAAATTAATAAAATTCATTTCTCGCATTTATAAATCAATGTTTTCTCGATAACAAACTTCCAAGCATTAGCATGTCTTTTTAAAAATATTTATGTTTGTGTTGGTTAGGTTTGAATATGATATTATAAAATATATTAATTATGAAATATGAGCATTTACTTACTTTATATCACCTATGTATATTTTAATGAAATAATAAACATTTTTATTACTTGCTATGATTTTCTTTCATTTCTATACAAACTGCCTATTTAAAAGATATTTCCCGACATCGTTCGTGAAAAAAAGTAAAAGAAGATAATAATTAAAAATAAAACATTGTTAGCAAAAAGCTGTATTTAGGTAATTCCTGGTTTCGAACGCAGACAACGATGAATATCAAACTGCCTTAGTTAGTAACAATGAGACCAACTCAACTCATATAATATGTTTTGAAATTCGACCTTAGTTGTGATGCTAGACGCAATATTTTAAAGAATTTGAACCATATCGTATATTTTCATAAAGTTAATTATCGCACAATCACAAGCAGCTATTAAAATTAATCACGGAATTAGCTATTATCCGTAGACAACTTTAATGTTACTGATGCGCGATATTTTTTTTGTTAATCCTCCCTCGCTGTGGTTATTTTTAGTAGTCGTGGTGATACTCATCATGAGCCTTTCAACCGTAAGAACAACAATATAATGGTTAAAATCGCAACATGATTTATCGAAATGTTGCACAGAGTATTCCAAATATTAACGACTAGCTGTGCCCGCGACTTCGTTCGCGTGGATGACGAAACTTATTAATAAGTTTTTTGTGTAAAGTGCTATTTGTGTAGAATTTTATCTATCGAGCATACCAGTAGTATATGATATCTTTGCCCGCGGCATCGCTCGTATTAACGATAAGGTTCAAATTCGCTATCACTCAAGTGGGTTAGATAATGTTGGCCACCCACTATACGATGGGACTATAATTTAACACGACCGGGAATAGATCAGGCGCAGGATCAACGGAATCACGCGTTTTCCGAGACACGAGAGAGTGTCACTGCCAACTTCCTCCGGGCTGCAATTCAGAAATTCCTAATGGAAATCAAATAACACTTTGCTCGACCTGACATAATTTCCGATAATTATCCTACGGGAACGCATAAAGGGGTCAAAATGTATTCTATGTGTTAACATAGGACATGATAGAAAGTGCCTGTAAATGGTTTACCTGATTGAAATAAATTGAATTTGAGTTTGGTTTCATCCAAATCCTTTCAGCGGTTCACGTGATTGAGTGTTTTTCAATCACGTGAACCTCTGAAAGGATTAACGGAACTTTACGTTTATATTATGATTAAATGGATTACAGTAGGCTAGTTCGGATATTTGTGAATTTGGGTCGTCACGCCTTGAACGGATTGGCAGATGGGTATACCTGACCTGTATTAGGATAATGGATTTTTACCCCGGTATTTTACTATAACGTCCTCACAAACGGAAAAAACCCAGCCAAAACAATTCGATAACTTTTTTTGATCTATACAATATTCTAAAAATAACTTTGTTTTGGGACGATAGTACCATCTATTATCGGTTAAAGGGAATAATATAGTGAAAGCCTTTTACAGTATTTTTTTTTGTTTCTGCTTAGGTGTTCCGAGCTTTGGAGTATCCCGCCGAAATGGCCAAGCAGGAGTTTCATAGAGAGAGACTACTTACTGAGAGGTGGAACTTAATACGTTTCGTATCTGAGCGCAGCAATAATGGCACGGACAATGACGGCGCCGAAAAAATACTCAGCGATTATTTAGCCGTGTATGAGAGGGTAAGTTACTTGTGTCCATACAATAAAGGCGACCATACATGGACACCTTATATATCCGTTTGATCTTACCAACTAACAACGGCACTATTACTATTAAGATAGTTTAAAAAAGGAGAATAACGTAACAATAAAAAGATCTGATCCAATATGTGCGCATTCGGACCGTGATCCGGACAGTCTGACCTGGATCAGATTCGTCTGTTCAGATTTAACTCACAATTTATGAAGCGTGGGGTACAAGAAAAGAGTGGCCCAGCAGGGGTGAAGTCAGACTGTTCATGATGATGATAACCCTTACGAACAATGTACCAATATGCGCTTCAGTTATTAGGGATTCATGACAAATGTTGTACTATTCATCATTATTACATGACATACATGATTATTGTGATACTCAAATAGGGAGTTGAAACTGTCTCTCTTATATCAGATTACTCAGTAATCTAGTTAGGAGAGCAGCGATTTACCCAACAATTCGTTGTATGTACCTACACCATGTATTTAATAATGCATACTTTCTAGGTCCCTCATATATTACAAAACCTAGCACATCAAGCTACCCGAAACTGTAAAATTTTCCCAATCAACTTTGAACCTCGCCAAGCTACCCGAAACTGTCAAATTTTCCCAATCAAGTTTGAACCTATACCTCCTTAAGCGATAAAGTTGAAAATCTGTTAAAGAAATTTGACAGATTGTAGTAGCTTGATGGGCTTGGCGTCTTTACCTTAATAAAAAATATTATCATTCTCCTGCCCTTATCACATTTTTTTTTGTGGTCGGCGCAACAATTTTTTTTGTTCCATTGTTTCTATTAATCGTCATCTACGTCATCGTCATCATTCACACAGTCCATCCATAGTTTCTTTGGTCTTTCCTTACTATTATACCCATCGATCGACATTCATAGTCAAAACTTTCCTCACGACATTTTCCTCATTCCTCCGTATCACATGTCCATACCATGACAACCGATTTCCACACAATTTATACTATTATGGAATTGAAATTAATTATACTTCACTCTGACACAGTACTTTATTATACTGTGACTCTGACCGCAAACTTGGATTTGATATATCTAATTTAGAAGACACCATTGGTAGATGTTATTGAATTGCGTAAGATAAACATGAGCGGGAACTATCCTACATATAGGTTCTTGGCACATATACCTTGTCTGCAAGCTGCAATCTTTATTCCACGAAAGAATCGCTTTTGAATTTGGCTACGTGTATACGCATTAGTGCTCCTGACTGTAATATACAAAAACACGAAAGTATTGAACCAAGAACCTAAAATGTATGGATCTTGTATTTCTTAGACCGACTACTGCAACACAATGTTTAAATTACTCAATTATTATTTAAAAAGGTGCTAGAAGAAGCGTCCTCGAGCGGATTGGCGTTGGAAGTGGAGAATAATTTTCCACCACTAGAAGAAAAATGGAGTATACTCCAAGCTGTGTTTTTCTCTTCGACTGTGCTCACCACAATAGGTGTGTACGACGATGTAAGCATATTATTTATTTGGCACTTGAACAAGGATTTAAGAACAATCACGTTATTATTAGGTAGAGAAAAACTTTCTACTATATCTAAAAATTGCAATGGTCAATTTATTGGATCATAATCGTAATCGTTTATTTGCTTAGAAAGAAAAATTACACATTTTACATTTGCGATTTGCTGTATAATCTAGGTACTTTCAATGATACATCAAAAAAAAAAAATGCACGTTAGCCAATAAAAAGTTGTCAAAAACAATTTATAAAAAATGAAAAACTAGAAAGACTTCCGTGTCGCAGTTTGTTCCTTGAAAGTATTAATTTATTTTGGGTTTCTACTAGAGTAACTTTATTGCATATCTATGCAAACAAAGGAACCATTTAACTGGTAGTAATTAGTAGAATATATTGACGTAGGTATATATCTATATACCTACGTCAATATATTCTACTAATTACTCCTCCTTCCTTTGTTCTAATGTCTGCACGCAGATTGGAACCATTTAATAAAGTAGTATTTTATGGATACAAGCTATAATAAAATAAATACCGAAATGTATAGTCGCCACTGCCCACTGGCACAATGCCTGTTATTTTCTAATCTTTAAAAGTTTATCATTTAAAATCTTCTGTCGTCATCCTTGTCTTCATCAACGCTGTGTCACATTAAGTTGTTAATTTACAATACTGTTGCAGGTTACGGCAACATAGTCCCGGAGACATTCTGGGGCAGGTTATTTTGTATCGCGTACGCGCTCATTGGAATACCTCTAACGTTGACCGTCATTGCTGACTTGGGACGAGTATTCGCTACACTAGTCTCTATTATTGCTAAACAACTACCTGCGATGCCCAGTAAGTACAATTTAACTAAGCAACAAAGGACATAATACATAGTACATAATGATGTGGTTATTTGAACCCTATCTACAATATAATTTATCAAATTACCAAAACAGCAGTCTGGATTTATATCCAGACTGCTGTTTTGGTAATTTGATAAATTATATTGTAGTAGTAAGTAGTACTGTAGTATTGTAGTAGTTGTTGTTGTTGTTGTAATTGTATTGTAGTTGTAGTGTGTCTTCTACATTATTATTTAAATTATTTTAAATAATAATGTAGAAGACAGCACTGTCTTATTGTAAGATACATGCGCCTTGGTCTTACTCTTTTGAATTTGACGTCTTTGTTTACTTTCAGAATGCTGCAGTCGAGTTTCCGAAGCAAACCCCGCTGGACAAAGATCCTTATATGCCTTTGGGGCTGTAGGTTTTCTGTTCCTGTACTTGTCAGCCGGGGCAGGCTTGTTTAAGATGTGGGAAGACGATTGGACTTTTTACGATGGATTCTATTTTTGCTTCATCACCATGACCACAATTGGATTCGGAGATATCGTTCCTAGTAAGCACATCGTTTTTTTAAGTAAAATTCTTAATTCAGGCTTATAAAGTTGACATATTTGTAAGCTTGTTGTCGTAAAGTGAGTGAACCGTATTCAAAATACTCTTTCACTTTTCTCAGAAAGACCAAAGTACATGTTGATATGTACGGTATACATATTAATTGGCTTGGCACTTACGTCGACGATTATTGAGCTGGTGCGGCGGCAGTATGCCCAGTCTTGGCAGCAGCTGCGGGCGCTGTCCGGCCCGCTGGCAGACACTCTGAGGAGGCTGGGCGACGCCGGCAGAGGGGTCGATGTCTCCGCGCTACATAGCGACCTCCGCAAAGTACTCACCGTGGTAAGTAGCTATTTATGTTCACTTTGACGCGAAATGGGGTCACTGAGATGAATCTTAAGTTATTTCAATGTTGGCATACAAACTGCAGTGAAATGCATTCAAAGCTTCGAGCCGGGAGATCAGAGGTTTGTGATGACAGATGTTTGATGGTAGTATAAACACGGGCTACTTGCAATACTTCGTGATTGATGCCTTGTTTAAAGAAGCAAAAAAGTACTCACGTGTGTAAATGTTTAAATACATATGTAAACATTCAACCAGCTGTAGTTAAGATATTTAATGTAATAAATATTAGATTTGTACAAGATATTTTATAACTTTTCAATGATTTAACGATGTAAATATTCTGCAAACCAAGCAATGTAATAATTTCCTTACTAAACTCTTACTGCAGTGATTGTGTGCCATATCTATTTAGGTCAACTCCATCCTTTAGTTTTACTTGTTTCTGTCGGAATGTGAACAACAAATTGGATTTGTGAATAACCCACTGCTTGGTTAATAATATGAATGTAGAACCTTGTCTGCTACAAGGTAACTAAAGGATGTGTCAATTGGCTGCACACTGATTTTTGTAAGCAGTAAAAGATATAGTGGACAGTATAGTTTACAAAATATATATTTTACAGAAAAGCTATACCGGTCCCGATACTATGGTAAAACCTCGGACCTCACTTCCTAAGGTATTTTGCCAGATTTCGACAAAGTAATTATATTTCTGGCTTTTGGGATCATTCACAGTTAAATATACATATGTACATAGCCCTTTTATTTTGCAGCTT
This sequence comes from Luperina testacea, assembly GCA_927399505.1. Lineage (NCBI taxonomy): Eukaryota > Metazoa > Arthropoda > Insecta > Lepidoptera > Noctuidae > Luperina > Luperina testacea. The sequence continues at coordinate 13,410,681 of OV656762.1, forward strand.
ATAATTTTTACGTTGTTGTATTTACCACCTCGTCATTATGGGGAATGAGCACAAAGTGAGGCACTACTTGCAATAGTTCTACGCCAGTACTGCAATATCGTTATTTGAAATAAATTAAATTTTTTTTCTTAGATATCTTAAAGCTGATGAAATACCTAATAATGGTCATTACCAACGCAGTGTAATATGAGAGAATCAATCGATACTTCGCTAGTGATGCCTTGTATAGAGCTTGCCTAACGCAACGTGAGGCCGCTTCAATGTCGCAAGATAAATACACCCTTTTAGCTTTAGTGCCCAATAAAATTCACGTTTCGTGCAGTAATGCTTGCCTTCTTTTCTAATGCTTTTACACTGCGGGAAAAGTATTACTGCTTTTCTAAATTAAAATGCTGGCTGTCCATTTTCAATATATAAGTAGATCAAAAAAATATTGGGAGTTGTTAAAAATTGTTATAGGTATTCTCTATAGTGCTTTAAATAAGATATACCTATGGATCTGTTACGATCGCGGAAAAAATATCAGTATCGAATTTTACAATCCATAAGATGAATGTCTTAGCGTATTTTTATTTTATAGTTTCCGATCTAGTGGTCATAAAACTGGGAACTATTATAAAAGTGCGTCAGCGTTGTGACCTTCGTTCGAAAGATCCGATAGTTTCGTCGTTGTTGACCGATTTTGTTTCCCAACTTGATAGGGGTTTTCTTTCACCCTTAGTTTTGCTTGATTAAATTATATTGATGAAACTTCCGAGGAAGCCTTGTAAGTTAATATTAAATTATGAACACTTTGTTATACTTTCAGTTTGCATGTTTTACACAAATACCTACACATAATGTATGTATCTATAGGTAGTTAGATACGTTATAGCGGGCTAGTAGTAAAATTGAATTCTAGTGTTTCTCGTTGGTTAAATGTGGCCAATAAAACACATAAAGTTTTCATGCAACACATGCGGTTACCAACATTGTAGGTAGATATATAACACTTTGTGGTACACGGATAGTAGTGGGGTTATAAAGTTGGTTAAATGATGCAGCAATCTACGAATTTAATGTTTAGAAAAGTGTTCTTTAGCAACAATGTTTTTTTTTAATGTTTCTCACTATCAAACAAATAATATTCTTTATGATGGTCAAAAGTTCCGATCGCTTTAAAAAAAAAAGTCCTTTAAAATACGATGAAACGTAAATGAAACTTAGGTACAGCCGGCAGCCGAGCAAAATTAAAAGCTTTACAAAATAACATTCTGTTGGTTCCAGTGTCTAATCTCGTTTTTTGAACAAATGAATGAACTAAAAACAAAAGCATTTGTTACAAACGGTAACAAATGGAGCTTGCCGTCAAGTTATTTTCTTTTATTGCCAATCAGGCTTGCCGTTTGAATTTTTTGAACGAATGAGTTGCCAAGTCCAATTCCGAACTTTTATTTAGCTCTACTGCTGCTTTCACAAAATGAATAATAATTAAGTATACAAGCTTGAATTTAAAGCAATCTTCCAATACTTATTTTCAGTATTTAATTTGAGACTATTTGTTTTAGGTGACTATGCCACGATTAAGCAGCGCCGGTGGGAATGGTCTCACTGACAAACGAAGACTGGAGTGGGAGGCGGCAGTAGAAGCCGTCATCAGGGACATCACAGCCCCAGTGCCCACTCAGAAACCACCAATAGTTCAGATTGTCATTTACGAGTCATCAGTGTAAATAACTGAATATGTGAAAGTAGCTCGAAGCTGCTGTCTGAATGAATATTTCGGGGTTTAATGAGGGTTTTCGTGAAAATTTACGACACCAGTTGGCACCACTGTGACAAGAGGTCTTCCAATATAAAATATATGATGACGTTCATCATTCGATTCATTCGTTCGTTCATCATTCAGTGAAAATATAGGCTCTTTGACAGATGCCTGGACCTGACGTATCAGTGCTGCCACCTAGCGAACGTCATTTCAGAAAACCCTCATTGACACAAGTTCAGTCACCGACACATTAATAAAGAAATGCTTCCATTATTGCCACAGCTGTTGCCATTATTTCCAATTATAATACGGGGCTTGATCACGGCCGTTCTCATTCCGCGTGATATTTAGACATTATGCGTCAAAGTTCAAGGCTAGTTACCCTTGTTAGCTCGAATTAAAGCAGTCGATACATAATAGTTAAAATACTGCTGAACATAATCAGCCTATAATATTCCCACTGCTGGGACACAGGCTTCATCTCTTCTAGAGGGAGTGGGCTGTAATTCACTACGCGGGCCCAGTACGGGTTCGTAGACGTCTTTCTTCGAATTTTTGGTTCTAGGACATGCCGGTTTCCTCACGATGTTTTCCTTCACCATTAAAATACTGGCTCGTTATGAATACTGTTAATGAGAGAAGTGATGCGAAACTGTGAAACTACGTAGAGCGTGTGGTTCTGTTCGCGTGCCAATGTCAGAAAAAGAAGTGACTCGTTTATACGCATTCAACTTTTCGTTTGACGTTTTTTTGTTAAGACGTTATGACTGGCGGCGTATTGTCTAGACAAGTGTGATGAATACATTTATTTTTATAGATTACACTCTTTAATGATTTGTAAAAGTGTTTATGTGATGCATCTACATGTGTTACATGACATTAAGAATTCGTATATTGTAAATTATTTAGTATTTGCAACGTCTTTGAATTTGTCTGTGTGTTGCGATCATTATCGTGATGTACCTGTTGCACCTTTAGATAATAAACACACATGTGCTTCTCAAAAAAGACACACGACGAATAAGATTGTGACCAGAATTTTTCTTTTGAATGATCAAGTGAAAATTCTTGTAAGTTATGCCGAGTAGTACTTAGTAGTAAATCGTGTGATTTAGTACTATACGATAACTCGATTGATTTTCAGTTAGTATAAAAATTGTAAGTGTAATTGTCGAAATAGCGACCATTAATTTTTATGATTTATTCCGGTCCGATTCCCTCTGAGCCCTCCCTCCACCCCGCCATCCTATTGATGTCCATTAATAATCAGAATGCAGAAAAATGTAGTAACTACAAAACTATTTATAGTAAGTTTAAGTAGAATGTGTTTCATTTACTAATACTTAGCCATTGATGTATGAACGATGACGTTCTTATTGCAGAATTATGAAAATGGTATTCCTATACATTGATTTTATTTATTTAGAATAATTTATTACGTTTTAAGAGCTATTTTTAGAATAATTTGTATTTAAAACTATGGAAAATATTTGAAAGGCGAAATAAATAACTAAGCAAGTGCCTAATTAAAAGTTCTAGAATATTAATTTCGTCTGACTCGGCAGTGTGTAGAGTATTAATTAAGAGGTTCAATGAAGTATCGCATCCACATGTAAGTATTTTAATTTAAGAGTATTACAGGACCTAAACGCAAAAAAACGAAATATAAAATGCCTAAAAGTATATGATCGACTACAGTAAACAAAATCAGAAAAGTATATGATATTCTTCAGGATATATGCTAGGTACTTAGGTATTGTGTTGAAAACATAATAAGTACAACTAATTTGATACGATAGAAAAAAAATCATGAAGATAATATCTCTAAAACATTCTTATTACAATAAAAACCATAGGTACTAATATACATACAATCATTCTAATTTTTTGTCAGATTATTCTACAAGCAACATGCTAAAACACTAATGTTTTAATTTTTTAGTTCAAACAATAGATTTTTGTAAATAGATAATTGCTTCATATTTTGCAATAAATTACCAGGGTTGTGTCATCGCGCTTCTCTTTCTTTTCTATGCAGTCCGACAGTGACCGCGGTTTAGGTCATGTAGTCCCCTTCACAAAATATATCGTATTTTTGTCTTCCAGACTGATTCCGAAAATCATGATGTCATATTATTCAGTATTTTCTGCAGACATAAGATATCTTTGCACTGGATTGGTATTCTATATCAAGTTTATTTATTTTCAAAGCAGAGAGAAGTATGAAAAATCTCTTGGAAAATGGGCGGATATTTACGAGTATAAACCTAAATGAGAAGTCGCCGAGATACTTCGTGTGTTAAAGCTTGTGTCAGACCAAGTTTATGAAGAATAGAAAATAAGGTTGGTAACGAAATAATATGTCACGTAGGTATAGGTTCAGTAAAATGAATGTTAGTGAATATCCACGTTTAGAATTTAGGTTTACTTGAGTGAACATTATACATTGATAAGTAAGCACAGTCTTAAAAGTGATATGTACCGTACATGTATTTTGCTTGCTCAGCAAAAGAATTTGGAAACCAAATTAAAAGGATGATGTTACTTTGAAGTTAGTATTATTTTGTTCAATAGCAAATTATGTGTAATTTAGATTTAAACATTTATTTCGTAAGCCTTTTAGAATAAGAATTTGAATACCTGTATGAAATTGTATTATATTAATGCCCTTTCAAATCCAAAGTAATGAAAATTTAAGTCCATCCGGACTTAAATTTTCTTCGAAGTCGAACCCGTTTCATTATCGGAATGATGCTAGTTATATGCCAAGCCAAATGCTGGAAGCTAGTGAATGGCGTGTTGGCTACCCAGTGGATGAGTAAAATGATTTTATGAGTGCGTACTCATAAAATCATTTTACTCATCTAACGGGTTTCCTCTGTGAACAGATGGCCGCTTTTCTCACACATCTCAGAATCGTTTGAAAAGACATTGATTGTTTAAAATTTAACACAAGGCAACATATCTCGCTGTAACTGTAACTAATATCACATTGCATCCTGTAATAGTGTAAGCAATTTGGCAGATGTTGTAATTTCATGTACCTAACATGTAATCTATCTTTACTCGATAATAGAATAACGATCGTATTTTTAATGCAGTTTGTTACTTTACATACTATGAACTGAAGCTGGAATTTAAATAAACGATTGTTAAATAAATTATTTGCGTTTTCAAACGTGTTTTATTTACTAACACTACATTGATTAAATGGTCTAGACATTTTGTAATCACGAACATAGTGGCCTAAATACACGTACATATTTAGGGCTCTATATCACTAGGACGCCAATGCAATGGCAGCCCAACCATGGTCGCACTGCCAAAAAATGTATGGTTGGTTGGCATTTGATTGAACGCTTGGTGAGATACCCACCATAAAGCTGTATATATTTTGCTGGCAGGGCAACGATGGTTGCGCCACCATGGTGTTCCAGTGATATATAAGCCTTAAACTCACGCCTTCTCCTCATAGGGTAGGCAGAAACTACCTCCCGGCCTCCTGCTACGATTCTTGCATACTCCTTTTGCTGTTAGTAGCCTGAATCTTCCTGAAATTTTGAAATAAGAATTTTGTTTTGGTTTGGTGGTTTAATCGACTACCGGAATAAAATCACAACAACAGAACATATCTTCTGGGATCTCGACGCGCTGGTGACCAATCCTGGAGGATCTCTGAAAAGAGAATTGAAGAGGCTCAAGTAATTGACTGCTATCGACTGATGATGTTTATCAAGCCTGATTCAGCTCTTTGGTTGAAGATACAGCTTTTGGCTTAAGATAATGCTTATGTACAGCCGGTCGATTCTGTAAAAATCTCACCGTGAAAACTTAGGTGAAGTGTGTTTGTTTTTGCTAGGAATTGACACTATTGACAGCTCACTCCACGCTCACTTCACCTACGTTTGCACGGTGAGATTTTTACAGAATAGCACCGCTTGTTTCAAAGTTACGTTATACAACTATGCGATCTATTGGTTGTTTGAAGCAAAATTGTAGGAGCCTGTGCATATATTTACATATACATCTCTTTTCATACATTGAAAGAAGAATTTCATTAATACAATCAACATAAACTGTTCTTCCAGCTAGGTCATCCATACTCAGAGCACCCACTCCTCGGACATCCGCACGATAAATCTTATTATACCAACCATTTGTTACAAGTCATTAATAAAGGCGAATGTGAACCACATGTATTTACTCGTAACTATTCGCTCATTTGGTAATATCCTCTTATTCTTCTTGGCGTTGAACCATCATGTATCAACGCTCGGTATTTTTGGCGTACGCGGTATATTTGTGTACACCTCTAACGTAGCCCAATGAAATATATCCCTTTACTAGCTTCTGCCCGCGACATCGTCCGCGTCAAAATATCTTGTTCCCCCGACACATCCCGTCGCATCGCATTGCCTGTCCGCGCTATAACATGGTTTTCGCTAAGCGTTCTTTGTGACTTTTTTCTTTTTGCTCGGTTCCTAAGGGTCCTGGCGTGATGTTAAATAGCCTTCCTCAAGAATTGGGCTATCAAATGCAAAAATAATCTTTCAAATTCGATTGGTATAGTTTCAGAGATTAGCGCGTTTAAACAAGCAAACTCTTCAGCTTTGTTATTAGTACCTATATATAGATAGTTTTGTGCTGAATTATAATTTATTACGTAAATATTTTTTTACTCTATATCGAATAGCGTCGATATCTCGATATTTTATACAAAGTCCGAAATAAAACATCCAGTTAATAATCGTGTTCTCTAAAGAGCGCTTAGCGTTGAGATACTAACGAACACACATGTTTTATCGCCATTATAATTCATAACGAACGCTTATGTTTTTTGTAGCGGTAGCTATCATAAAACACCATTACCGATGTAGCTGCTTTCATTTATCACAATCCTAATTGTCTGAGCTTTATTATGAGTCTTTATCTAAGCGGGATTTGTGTATCTAATTTGCCTACAAAAAGAGTAGCAAGACTAAGAAAAATACCATAATATTTTACTATTGAAGATATTTTCTAGAAAACGACTATACACAACAATGTATAGTTTCCGAGGGAAAAGGTTATCACAAAAGAAGTAGTTTCACAGTTATTTTACCTCTGATAACAGCAACCTTATTTTAACGAACATAAAGATCATTATGATTTTGACACATGTTAGCAGCAATCCAACAGCAACCTTATTACAAGGAGTCTAAAGACCACTGTGATTTTGACAGTGATGCAAAATCAGAGGTAAAAAATATCTGTGAATGGACTGTAGGCAGACTTCAGAGCTATACTTCAGTAGATTATTAATATCTGTAGACAAAACAAAATAATATTTCGTGCATTCTTTAAACCAACTCAAACGATAATAGAACATACATGTCTCTACAGCAAATCCTTTGTTTTTAATAAATAACCACTCATAAATTTACGTTATTGCGTTGAGAATTTCGGAAGCGGCGAGTTTGTTGATGATTAATTTTTACAATTAATAGAATGTTATATTTAGTAAACAGCCATCCTGCATTCTATTTCGGTATAATACTTCTGTTGTACGCTTGTGTCAGTGACTCACTTCCTTGTCGGTGCTTCATTCAAGCCGGTCCAATATTGATTTCATAAATATATCGGTATTGAAACTAGCGCTTACGCACTTACGATTACTGGGAACAGAAAATAAATCATATTAGAATTATTGACTACCGGAAGCCTCTATGGAATAATGGGAAAATATAGAAACTTTATGATGTACTTCTTGTGTTTATCGGAAACATCTATTTCTATTTATGATAAATTATTTGTAGATTATTGTATTTGGTTATTAAATGGAAATAACATTCGATTTTATTGGATTTATGTAAATATTATAGAATCGTTCTTCAATATAATTATGGTTCAGCTGAATAAATCGAGTTTTATTGAGCTTCTGGTGCCTAATGTATGAACACTGAAAATGATTCAGTTTCATCATTGTGAAAATTTATATTGATGTATCCTTGTAAGTATTTTTAACGTCTGACTTGAAATCTGTAGAAACTGAAGAATGACGTGCCAAACGGAGTTGACGAAGCGTTGAGTGTAGTGTTACGTGGAACATTTGCTATGTAAATAAATTAGGTAGCTAGTATCTACAACAAAAGACTTTGAACTCTTTTCTCGTGAAAAATAGAACAGGCCTTCCGCGCTGAAATAAAATTCAAGAATGAGTATTGATGGCGCCAAACGACAATGTATGAATCGCCTGAAAAGAATGTTCAGAATGCTCAGAATTTTTGTGTAATTTTCAACTATGACAAGTTTGACTTTGATAGATTATTTCGTTTTATACTTAGAGAGCTACCTATTTATATAGCAAATCCCAACTCAGTGTTATTACGTAACGGCTATTTTTTTCCTTTCAGTGTTTCACAATGTTCGTTTGTTATATCCGGTTTCAACTTCTATCTCGCCACAATAGGTTTGACAAATGGGACGCTTCCATTTACTAAATCTACGTTGACTGTAGTTCGTTGCAGGGGTGCGACACAATTTGTCATAACTACAATGCTCGCATTCAGATTTGATGTTACGTCTGCCGCCGCGCCCTCGCGATTTGCTTGGTTTATGACCCCATTCGGTAAATGTGTCGATTTATACTATTTCGTGACACTTGTGATATATTAGCATCATCTACGTCTAGGGAGTGATCGTCGGATCGCGTTTACTGTTGAGTATAAATGTTCAACGGCGCAGGTGTAACATCAAAGTGTTTGAGCTCAAAACAAGCGTTCAACACCATTTAGATAACAATAACAATATGATTAACGAGTTTCTTGACGAGTTTTACAAATATTGAAGACTAGCTGCGCCCCGCGGTTTCACCCGCCGCGCCGCCCGCGCCGTGTCGATTCCGTAGGAATATCGGGATAAAAATTATATGTTAATCCAGGGTGTCAGCTACTTCCACACAAAATTTTAATAAAATTGGTCCAGCCGTTTGAGCGTGAAGAAGTAACAAACATATAAACACACACACACACACACTCACAAACATTCGCCTTTATAATATTCGTGTGACAAAGTAGGTACCGTACGGTTTATTATACTACTTAAGTTGAAGTGTGTAACAGATGCATAGGTGCTTAAAAATATCCGATAAATAACATTTTAACAATAACTCCGTGGATATTATTCTTGATTGCAAGAATTACTAATCGAACTGTTCCGTGAATCTATTTTTACGGGTTTGCTAGGTACTGCAGATGTGACTTGTTAGGCATCAGTGGCGAAGAGTGAATTTATGACAGAGGTAAGCCGGAGCCAAAAAAAACGCCAAAAAATGTCAATAAACCGCTCATAAAATTCTTATTTCGATCTACTTTTCTAAGGTATGAACTTCATGTGAATTAGTGAAAAATGACAGTACCAAATTCATGTGTACTTAATGCTAAACAACTCCTTATAATAATACTAGCGACCCGCCCCGGCTTCGCACGGAAACATTATTATTATATATATATAAACCTTCCTCTTAAATCACTCTATCTATTAAAAAAAACCGCATCAAAATCCGTTGCGTAGTTTCAAAGATTTAAGCATACAAAGGGACAAAGGGACAAAGGGACATAGGGACAGAGAAAGCGACTTTGTTTTATACTATGTAGTGATGAATTCGCCAGATTATTAATATGTGTAAAAACTCCTTTATACTAGAATCTAAGAAAAGTATAATAAACACGGCACGGCGTAAGAGACGCGTTGAGGTGTCTCTTATTTTCAAAACTTTACCTTGAAAAGCATGTTTCCTCACAAAGCAAATAATTTGTCAAACAAACAATCTACTGCCATTGTTGCCATCCTAATGATCCTAAAAAATCTAGTTTAAATAAATAATTTCAACTTAATTAACTATCTACTTACTCCAAATACCTAATTATAACGTACTTTCACTATACACAACACAAAACTAAACTATAATTCTAATACTAAATATTAATCACTGTTTTATTACAAACAATTTCCAATTGTTATACTAATGAATTCAATGAATACAACGAACAAAATGCAAATTAACTACACAAAAGTAAACAAATTATTACGTCAAAATAATGTTCTACACAAAACAAAACACAACATGAATAAAATTGTCCGATGTCCGTACTCCGTCCCGATTGTATTGCGAAATTCCACGAATCCCACCGAATGGCGATATTGCTCCATCTCGTTCACGCGCACGCATTTTCACCCTTAATAAGCGGATCTTTTTCGGGTTATTGGCGCTCAAAATATAGCAAGCCACGGGACCTGAAGTGACGTCATGACGAGTTCATTTTCTACACAAATTTTGCTCTAATACAATTCGTAGGCGCGCGCGGCTTGTCGTAAATTATTACGGCAAGCCGTGCGTGCCTACGAGTTGTATTAGAGCAAAATTTTTTGTTGTTGGGAAAGAAAGACAAAACGTTTAATGGCCTACATTTTGCAATGTTTTAATTTTATGGTGTATTAAATACCTACAGTATGATATGATTATATTTCAATGATGAATTGAATTGAGTGGTGTGTATTGAATTGTGTTCTGAATTTGAAAGGAAGCCGGTGGGAATCGTGTTATATGGAACCTTCGCCACTGTTAGGCATCATATATTTTTTCAAGTTAAACAATGGCTTAACCCATCATTACGTTAATGGGTCGGTAATTATGTTTTTACTCATACGACGTAATGAAGCAATTTCTGTTTTAATTTGTTTAGTTATAGCCTTTATTTTGTATACAGGTAGACTCGATTTAAATTTATAAATATTTTGATGTAAAAGTTACGAGGAAATTCAGAAGTTATTAAAATTCTCGGAAATCTGTCGTTTGAACTTAAAAATACACTGCCATGCAATAGCCGACAAAGATTTTGACTCTTGAACAAGTAAAACGCAGATTGACTTTTGCAAAATAAAATGTAGATTTTTCAGGAAAATATTGTGCAGACTTTACAAAATATTTTCCAGAAAAATCTCTACAGATTGTAAGTTTCACGGCATTATAATGTTGTGAGCAATGTTTTTGAACACCTTGTATTTTCTGTAATAACATGTTATGCGTTTGGACTGGTGTAATTACCAACTTAGTATAAATACAATATAGAATGGTAATGTTTTGATTCAGATACTCGTATTTATGTAAAGCAGTAAGCTTTGGTTGGAATCCTGTTAAACCGTTCGTACAGACAATAATGTTGCAGTTCGAAACATGTTTCAAGAGAATAAACACTTTTTTGAAATTAATCGGTTTGACTATCGACAATGATGATAGTAATAAAACTATGCTACAACGTTTCAGAAAGCACTGGATGTGTTTCATTCACGCGTTCTCGTTCAACTTATCCGTTTTTGGTCAAATAATATGGTTAATACAAGGGATGGTCATTGGCTGTACGTTGGGGGAAATTACTTACTTGTTACCTTGTCTTATGTTGTGCTTACTTGGAGATTTTAAAGTTTATTTCTTCATTCATCACATGCACCAAGTGAGTGAGCTAGTCAAGATGTTGAGAAATTTGCAGGCTAAGGCTGCAGAGGATGACGAAGAAATTGTAGAGGAATCGAAGCAATGGTTGACGTTTTTGTGTTCAATATTTAAATTACAGTTGAGTTTAACTTTTCTTGGCGTTCTGGCATTTGCATTGGGACCATTTGTGATAACTGGTTCTTATTATTTAAGTACAGGTGAAATTAAACTTGTCCTACCTTTCATAATATGGTATCCATTTGATGAGTTGGATATACGAATTTGGCCGTTTATATATCTTCATCAACTGTGGTCTGGTGAGTTCGTCTTACAGATGTTTTTCTCATAATTATAATTCATTTGTTTGAAACAAACCTATCGCAATTCATTTGTTTGAAACAAACCTTTCATTGGTTTGAAACAAACCTATCGCAAGGCATGACATGGAAACATAAACAGTGCAATTCCATGAAATTATGCACGGATTTGGAAAATCCATTTGGAATAATATTTATACTTTACACTTCTCTGGTAGTGATTGCATTTCGATCGTGTGATCAGTGGTTTATATGAGCTGCCATAATGGTGGATTTATAGCGAAACCGCGACCTCATATAAATCGTTCTTACGGCTTTGTTATTGGCAGCTGTTCCACATGGAAGTGTTGAAATGATATCGAGCTAGTGGAAAATTGATTATTTACAACATTCTATTGATTAGCTGTGCCCACGACATCGTTTGCGTGCATCTCGGAAAACTAACTGGATTTCACAGTTTTGTTTTATTTGCTTGGAACCCTAATTATTTTTCTCAAGTTAAAGTAAGTCTAAGCCTATTCCTTATAACATCAGCTATCTGCCAGTGAAACTCAAGTAAAAATCGGTCCAGCCGTTTAGGAGATTAGCCGGGACAAACAGACAGAAAAAAGTTAAATTGTTTTTTTTTTAATTTTTGTTACCGTGTGTACTTTCATAAATGGATTTAGTAAAACGCTGTTATTTTTTCATTATAAAACAGTTATTTAAATTTTTATTTATTTGTATTGTTGATTGTTTACAGAAATTGAAGTCAGTCTATTTTTATATGTTGATACGTATAATATTATGTCAGACTTTATTTTCAGCATGGGTGGCAGTATTTTCTGTTTACGGGCCAGATTGTTTCTTTTTAACTTGTTGTACGTTTATTCAAATTCAATTTCTAAAACTGCAACACGACATGGAGCGGATTGTGAAAGAAGACGCGAGGCACAGACGTGACATCACACTAGATACATTTAAGGCAGAGCTTGTGCAACTTGTCAATAAACATCGGGAACTGATACGGTATGTAGCTGCTCTACAAACGATAATAGTCCATGGACTTAATGAATTTCGCTCTACATCGCTTTGTTTTGCTGGATCAGCTATTTTGGTATGACGTTCCTCAGTTACTAGTGTATCTACTGAAGGAATTTCCATTATATTCGATAATAGCTGAAGCAAAATGTGGATATCAACACTCTATGAAAGCTCAAAATACACATTTAGGAATGTATTTCAATACCGTTACAAACACAGTTCAAAATATCTATCACATTGCAGTTGACAGCAAAAATGGGTATTTTCAGATCGTACTGACTTTTATTTAAATCCTCATTTTTCGAGTCACTGTGGAACATTGCCAAAACGAGTCAGAAGTTTTGGCTAATTTATTTATTTTGACCTAAAGTTTTTCAGTTCACTTCTTTGTCTTTACTTTGATCGTTTATTATTATAGCACAAATTGTGAACTCACGATTTATTGACAGCCTATTGACCCATTAACTTTGGTGGTTCTTTTCAGATGTGTCAACTTATTAGAGATCATTTACTCTAAATCAACTTTATTCAACGTTGGGACCAGCTCCTTGATTATATGTGCCACAGGATTCAACTTGATGGTAATGCCTGAAATATTTTAAACTTATTGCAATTCTAGACCTAGAGTCTCTAATAGATTGTACAAACACTTTGTTCCAGGCTATCAAAAATCTAGCTCTAATGGCACCTTTCACCGCCTTCCTTTCATTTGGGTTGCTCCAAATATTCTTTAATTGTTATTACGGTGATTACGTGATGAGATCTGTAAGTGAACGTAACATAAATAAGGTATTATTTGTTCTAGTTTTGTTTTTATGGTAATGTTTTGTTATTTTTCCAGAGTATGGGAGTAGGCGATGCTGTTTACAAGAGTCTTTGGTATGAAACAAGAGCGGCCGAGAGAAAATATCTTTTGATGGTTTTACTTCGGTCAGTGTTACATTATTACTTATTAGGAATTTCAGAAATAATCGTTTAAATGAAGAAGGAAGAGGAAAATGTTCATAATTTATTGTTATGAGACTTGTTTTTATTACTTGAGTTAACTATAAGTCAACGAATTACCTAAACATGGTAATGTAGGTAATAAACTTTTATGAGATATAAGGGTTAATAGTTGTTGACCAAGTAGAAGCCAAAGTCATTATTAGCATTGCCATGCAACGTGGCAATGCTGCCAGTCTTCTGGGCACCTTTCCGGATGACAGCGATGCGGACGAGTGTACCGACGTCTAACTGTCCTTTTGTTTTTGTATTTATTTGTATAGTTAGTTAGTCACTTAATTTAGTACCTAGAATATGTGACTATTGTAGGAAAACTTTAGAAAAATTAAAATACATATTAGTGACGAAGTCCCTACTATATTTCTATCTATTGTAATTTATATTTTATTTTTATTTATTTATTAATTTTATTTATTTATGTTTGGTTTCAGATCTCAAAAACCGTGCAGGTTAACAGCTTACGGTTTTACTGTAATTAATTTAACAGCATTTACTCGGGTAAGATAATTATTATAAACACTACATATATTTATTGAAAACATGCAGAACTATCTTTACAGTAATATTTAAATATTTATTTTCAGATTCTGAGTACTTCTTGGTCTTATTTTGCTCTTCTGAAACAAATGTACAATTAATATTTCAGTAATTTGATTATTTCACTCTTAACACGCCTTATAAAGTAGACAATATTACAATTAAATAAGTATATTTATTATAATAAATACACAACACACACACGCAAGCACCCTCACATACATACACACACACGCGTAACATTACATCGTAATCATAAACGAGCAAAAAACCAGATCAACAAAAAAAAATTGGTATGTACCTACTTATTTTGTAAATATGCAGTATGAGGACAGACATTAGCTACTATCAAAACCTTCATTTATAAGATCACCCCTGTTTAAATTTTACTTTTGCTTCAGTTTTACATACACATTAATCGTAGTAATACCTCTATTTAAAGTCGGTGCAAAATTATACGAGTATATTGCTTTCTTTTAGTGTTGGTTGTGTGTAATTACGGTGAGGTGTTGTTTACACCATTAAATGCACGTTCATACCACAGTTCTATATTAATTGTTCGTTTCTACAGCATGATTCAAATATTTAATAATAATAATAGTTGAATATACCAAATTCCTAGGGATAACAATAGACAAACACTGTAACTCGAAAGCTCATATTGATGAACTCTGCACAAAGGTAGATAGATTCGTATTCGTTCTATATGGCTAGTGTTGATGCGGCACTATGAGAATATCATAGCTATGTCTCATCAATTTTGCGTTGCGCATTATAATATTGGGTAATTCTGTAGAACTTAACAGTGTTTCGAGCTCAAAAGAAACGCATTCGTTCAATATGTGGAGCGCACCCACTGGACAGCTGTGTTCCATTATTCAAAAAATTAAAAATATCACCACTCCCAGCACTATATTTTTGAAATTTGTATTTTTGTGTATCAAAATAAGCATGAATTTCATCTGCATAATGATCTTGTATCTAGACCTTACCGCAAAGTCCAGATGCTTCGTGTACCTACCTAGACGAAATTATAAAATATTTTCTAATAATGTATTTTGTATGGCGAATTGGCGACCAAAGTTTATAATAAACTACCAGACTGTTTTAAAACTCTTAACTTTAAGACATTTAAATCTAAAGTATTTAATTATCTCTTATATAAATGCTATTACTCGACTAATGATTTTATGAATGAAATGAAAACTTAAATATTAGAATAATTATATTGTGTTCTTATTATGTCTTTGGCTTAATTTAATCATTTTGACGTTTTCATTCCTAATATTTGACTAATTTGCAATTTTAGTGTTATTCTAATTTATTTAATTCAATGTTATATCTAACAAAATAACCAAAACCCTGAAAATGTATTTATACGCCGGAAACGGCAGAATATTATGAACTTTTAAAAGTAGGTATGTAACAACTCTGTAACAATATTCTGACAAATAAATGAACTATAACTATGACTATTTCTACAAATATTGCCGAAGAGTGTGTGCAAATAGAGTAGGTAGATAAATGTGCGAAATTAGCATATTATTTACTATGATTTGACTAGCAGATATGATTTTAAACATTCGCTTTATTATTCTTTGTTTAGTAAATACCTGAAGTTATCTATACGTAACCATCTCTTTGGTTTCATGTTTGACTCCATAGGTATATTTTAGCCCAAAGAATCAGCATTGCCATCCGACGTGGCCATGCTGCCAGCCATTTGGCACTTATCCCATTTACAGCGATGCGGACAAATTTTTTGATATCACCCTAAAAAGTTTTGTTAGTTAAAGTCTCACATGTCTGATCTTTTGATAACACCTTGTAGTTCAAATTATTATCCATACCCGCTGTATACTGTAGAATTAAAGTTAATTCGCTAAGTATTTCAAATGAAAAGTTTTTATATTCTTCGCCGGTTGTATCGAAGAGTTTTCCGCCACACTGACACCACTGCAAACATGCTCGTGCATTTTCAAAAAGAGTGAATTTATTATTTGAGGTTCCTTGACTTGAGCCTAGATAGCAAGGATAAGTATGAAACTATTTTAGAACTGGTCATTACTCACAGGATATACTGTGCACACTTCATTTCAGTAAATTTAGAAGTGTTTGGAATATTGTTATGGGTTTTCGAAGCCATTTTAACCGGAAAAAGTGTTGTGGAAATAACTCGTTTGATAACGTGCCTTGTTCTCTGCGTTATAAGTATTTTTAAAACGGTTTCAATTCTATACCATGTGAATTATAATAATAAATTCATTGAAGTTATGGAACGGTTGCTTATGAATCAAATGAAAATCGAAGAAAAAGGAAATATAATCTGTTCAAAAAGAAATTGTTTGACACGCAATTTTTAATGCTGACAAACATTTCAGAGAAGATTTGGTATCTGATCGTAATGGGTTTGTTAATGTTTGCATTGGCACCTGTGTTTATAATTCTGCTGAGTTATCTAGACAATCTTGAAGTCCAACTTGAGATGCCGTTTATAGCGTATTATCTATTCAATGAATTCGATCTCCCGATTTATCCTCGCGTTTATATTCATCGGGTGTGGACATGTATGTCGCTGATTCCACATAAAGTTCCTTATCATATTATTATCATAATCAGCCTATAACATTTCCACTGCTGGGACACAGCCGTCCTCTCGGTGAGAGGGAGTGGGCCGTAATCCACCACTCGGGCCCAGTCTTGGTAGATGTCACATGTCTTCGAATTTTTGGTTCTAGGACATGCCGGTTTCCTCACGATGTTTTCCTTCACCGTTTTGAGAGCAGTGGTGATGAAATAATTTACACAAAGTAAAGCACATGTCTGGGGTCGAACCTACGACCTACAACTCCTAAGTCGCGGCTGTTAACACTGGGCCACCACTGCTCTCATAAAGTTCCTTACTAATATGCTAAAGGCAATTTTCAAAATAGTCTAATACATCCTCATTCAGTTAGGTCCCAAAGTATTTATGAGAAGATGGATTGCCAGACCGTTTTTTGAGAGAGCACTTAGTTTATTTGTCTTGTGTTTTTAATTATTGTTTTTATGAGTAGTTAGAGAGTAGAAAAATATCTTACATAAGAAGGTTTTTTGGGAAGATTATCAGAAATAATGAATTTTTCAGCAACTGTCGCACTGGTTATGGTATACGGCGCTGACTGCTTCTTCTTTACTTGCTGCACCTTTCTTCATATTCAGTTTTCTTTCCTGAGTTATGACATGGGGAGAGTCGTACAAGTGTCACGAAATAGTATATATCGTCATCGATATATACTATTTCGTGACACTTGTGATGTATTAGCATCATCTACGTCTAGGGAGTGATCGTCGGATCGCGTTTACTGTTGAGTATAAATGTTCAACGGCGCAGGTGTAACATCAAAGTGTTTGAGCTCAAAACAAGCGTTCAACACCATTTAGATAACAATAACAATGTGATTAACGACTTTCATGATGAGTTGTAAAAATATTGAAGATAAAGTAGCCGTATGGCTTATTATACTACTTAAGTTGAAGTGTGTAACAGATGCGTAGGTGCCTAAAAATATTCGATAAATAATATTTTAACTATAACTCCGTGGATATTAGTCTTGATTGCAAGAATTACTAATTGAACTGTTCCGTGAGTCTGTTTACGGGTTTGCTAGGTACTGCAGATGTTATTTGTTAGGCATCATATACCTATTTTTTCAAATTACGTTAATGGGTCGGTAATTATGTACTCATACGACGTAAGAAGCAATTTGTGTTTTAATTTGTTTCGTTATATCTGTTGGGTTTCTTTAGAGGTGCTTCTTCAATAAAACGAAGTTTGGTACTGTTAGGTACATTAGAAATGGGTGTATTCCTTACTTTACAAAATTTTAACTTGTAATAGAAAATTTTCTTAGGACGTATGTACTACGTGCGCACTCCGCAGCGATCTAGAGCACAGAACAAAATGACTCTCAGCGGAGGTCTAGAGGGTCTCTGTAGATCAGGTGAGTCATTGGCGCGGCGCTCGCTGTCCCGCTCATACAACGTACATTTTGTAGCGGCGGCAACAATAGCTTTTATTTTGTATACATGTGGACTCGATTTAAATTTATAAATATCTTGATGTAAAAGTTACGAGGAAATTCAGAAGTTATTTAAATTCTTGGAAATCTGTCGTTTGACTTTAAAAATAAACTGCCATGCAATAGTCTAAAAAGATTTTGACTCTTGAACAAGTATAACGCAAGGTTGGCTTTTGCAAAATAAATTACTAATCATTACGATGCCAAATATTATGTAGATTTTTCAGGAAAATATTGTGCAGTCTTTACAAAATATTTTCCAGAAAAATCTCTACAGATTTTTTGTAATTTTCACGGCATTATAATGTTGTGAGCAATGTTTTTGAACACTTTGTATTTTCTGTAATAACATATTCGTTTGGACTGGTGTAATTACATACTTAGTATTAATACTATATGGATTGGTAATGTTTTAATGCAGATACTCGTATTTATGTAAAGCAAGTAAGCTTTGGTTGGAATCCTGTTAAATCGTTCGTACAGACAATAACTAATAGGCATGCTGCTGCAATTCGAAACACGTTTCAAGAGAATAAACACTTTTTTGAAATTAATCGGTTTGACTATAGACAATGATGATAGTAATAAAACTATGCTACAGCGTTTCAGAAAGCACTGGATGTGTTTCATTCACGTGTTCTCGTTCAACTTATCCGTTTTTGGTTCATTTATATGGTTTATACAAGGGTTTGTCATTGGCTGTACGTTGTGGGAAATTACTTACATGTTACCTTGCCTTATGTTGTGCCTACTTGGAGATTTTAAAGTTTACTTCTTCATTCGACACATGCACCACGTGAGTGAGCTAGTCAAGGTGTTGAGAAATTTGCAGACTAAGTCTGCAAAGGATGACGAAGAAATTGTAGAGGAATCGAAGCAATGGCTGACGTTTTTATCTTCAATATGTAAATTACTGTTGGGTTTAACTTCTCTTGGCGTTCTGGCATTTGCATTGGGACCATTTGTGATAACTGGTTCTTATTATTTAAGTACAGGTGAAATTAAACTTGTCCTACCTTATATTATATGGTATCCATTTGATGAGTTGGATACACGAATTTGGCCGTTTATATATCTTCATCAACTGTGGTCTGGTGAGTTGGTCTTACAAATGTTTTTCTCATAATTATAAATTTTACTCATTTAAGATTCATTGGTTTGAAACAAACCAAACAAACAGTGCAATTCCATGAAATAATGCACGGATTTGGAAAATCCATTAGGAATAATATTTATACTTTACACTTCTCTGGTAGTGATTGCATTTCGATCGTGTGATCAGTGGTTTATATGAGCTGCCATAATGGTGGATTTATAGCGAAACCGCGACCTCATATAAATCGTTCTTACGGCTTTGTTATTGGCAGCTGTTCCACATGGAAGTGTTGAAATGATATCGAGCTAGTGGAAAATTGATTATGTATTTACAATTATTGATTAGCTGTGCCCACGACATCGTTCGCGTGCATATCTGAAAAGTAACTGGATTTCACAGTTTTATTTTATTTGCGTGGAACCCTAATTATTTTTTTCAAGTAAAGTAAATCTGTCTACTCCTTATAACATCAGCTATCTGCCAGTGAAACTCCTGTAAAAATCGGTCCAGCCGTTTCGGAGATTAGCCGGGACAAACAGACAGAAAAAAGTCAAATTGTTTTTTTTTTGTTTTCAGTACCGTGTGTACTTTCATATGGATTTAGTAAAAAGCTGATATTTTGGCATTACCCAGATACTTAAATTTTTATTTATTAGTATTGTTGATTGTTTACAGAAATTGATGTCGGTCTATTTTTATATGTTGATACGCATAATATTATGTCAGACTTTATTTTCAGCATGGGTGGCAGTATTTTCTGTTTACGGGCCAGATTGTTTCTTTTTAACTTGTTGTACGTTTATTCAAATTCAATTTCTAAAACTGCAACACGACATGGAGCGGATTGTGAAAGAAGACGCGAGGCACAGACGTGACATCACACTAGATACATTTAAGGCAGAGCTTGTGCAACTTGTCAATAAACATCGGGAACTGATACGGTATGTAGCTGCTCTACAAACGATAATAGTCCATGGACTTAATGAATTTCACATTACTGAAAGTCAATTTTGCTCGACATCGCTTTGTTTTGCTGGATTAGCTATTTTGGTATGACGTTCCTTAGTTACTAGTGTACCTACCTACTGAAGGAATTCCCATTATATTCGATAATAGCTGAAGCAAAATGTGGATATCAACACTATAAAAGCTCAAAATACACATTTAGGAATGTCTTTCAATACCGTTACAAACACAGTTCAAAATATTTATCTCATTGCAGTTGACAGCAAAACCGGCCAAGTGCGAGTCGGACTCGCGCACCGAGGGTTCCGTACACTTGCGAGTTTCAAAATATGCAGCTTAAATTGCTGTTTCTTTTGATTGCGTTGACATAGAAGTTTGATTTTATTACAGCTTAAAGGTATTATAGACCTGAGTATTTGGTATGAATTTCAATTTAATACCTCTACGTGTTTATGAGGAAATGGGTAGTAAGTTTAAAATTATTAACCTATGTGATGTAACAAAAAATTTATGGTTTTCGTAATTTTTCCTTTATCTATGCTATAAGACGTTGCTTCGTACCAAATTTCAAGATTCTGAGTTCACGGGAAGCACCCTGTAGGTTTTGATTCCCTTGCAAGTGTCGAAAATTTGCGGCATAAACAGCTGTATCTTTTGATTGCGTTGGCTTAGAAGTTTGATTTTTTCACAGCTTCAAGGGACAGTAGACCTGAGTAATTGATATAAATTTCAGCTTCATACCTCCACGCGTTCCTGAGAAAAAGGGTCTTGACAGACGGACGGACAGACGGACAGACGGACAACAAAGTGATCCTATAAGGGTTCTGTTTTTTCCTTTTGAGGTACGGAACCCTAAAAATGGGTATTTCCAGATCGTACGGACTTTTATTTAAATCCTCATTTTTCGAGTCACTGTGGAACATTGCCAAAACGAGTCAGAAGTTTGTCGCCGCTTTGGCTAATTTATTTATTTTGACCTAAAGTTTTCAGTTCACTTCTTTGTCTTTACTTTCATTGTTTATTTTTATAGCACAAATTGTGAACTAATGATTTATTTATAGCCTATTGACCTTTGGTGGTACTTTTCAGATGTGTCAACTTATTAGAGATCATTTACTCTAAATCAACTTTATTCAACGTTGGGACCAGCTCCTTGATTATATGTGCCACAGGATTCAACTTGATGGTAATGCCTGAAATATTTTAAACTTATTGCAATTCTAGACCTAGAGTCTCTAATAGATTGTACAAACACTTTGTTCCAGGCTATCAAAAATCTAGCTCTAATGGCACCTTTCACCGCCTTCCTTTCATTTGGGTTGCTCCAAATATTCTTTAATTGTTATTACGGTGATTACGTGATGAGATCTGTAAGTGAACGTAACATAAATAAGGTATTATTTGTTCTAGTTTTGTTTTTATGGTAATGTTTTGTTATTTTTCCAGAGTATGGGAGTAGGCGATGCTGTTTACAAGAGTCTTTGGTATGAAACAAGAGCGGCCGAGAGAAAATATCTTTTGATGGTTTTACTTCGGTCAGTGTTACATTATTACTTATTAGGAATTTCAGAAATAATCGTTTAAATGAAGAAGGAAGAGGAAAATGTTCATAATTTATTGTTATGAGACTTGTTTTTATTACTTGAGTTAACTATAAGTCAACGAATTACCTAAACATGGTAATGTAGGTAATAAACTTTTATGAGATATAAGGGTTAATAGTTGTTGACCAAGTAGAAGCCAAAGTCATTATTAGCATTGCCATGCAACGTGGCAATGCTGCCAGTCTTCTGGGCACCTTTCCGGATGACAGCGATGCGGACGAGTGTACCGACGTCTAACTGTCCTTTTGTTTTTGTATTTATTTGTATAGTTAGTTAGTCACTTAATTTAGTACCTAGAATATGTGACTATTGTAGGAAATCTTTAGAAAAATTAAAATACATATTAGTGACGAAGTCCCTACTATATTTCTATCTATTGTAATTTATATTTTATTTTTATTTATTTATTAATTTTATTTATTTATGTTTGGTTTCAGATCTCAAAAGCCGTGCAGGTTAACAGCTTACGGTTTTACTGTAATTAATTTAACAGCATTTACTCGGGTAAGATAATTATTATAAACACTACATATATTTATTGAAAACATGCAGAACTATCTTTACAGTAGATAATATTTAAATATTTATTTTCAGATTCTGAGTACTTCTTGGTCTTATTTTGCTCTTCTGAAACAAATGTACAATTAATATTTCAGTAATTTGATTATTTCACTCTTAACACGCCTTATAAAGTAGACAATATTACAATTAAATAAGTATATTTATTATAATAAATACACAACACACACACGCAAGCACCCTCACATACATACACACACACGCGTAACATTACATCGTAATCATAAACGAGCAAAAAACCAGATCAACAAAAAAAAATTGGTATGTACCTACTTATTTTGTAAATATTCAGTATGAGGACAGACATTAGCTACTATCAAAACCTTCATTTATAAGATCACCCCTGTTTAAATTTTACTTTTGCTTCAGTTTTACATACACATTAATCGTAGTAATACCTCTATTTAAAGTCGGTGCAAAATTATACGAGTATATTGCTTTCTTTTAGTGTTGGTTGTGTGTAATTACGGTGAGGTGTTGTTTACACCATTAAATGCACGTTCATACCACAGTTCTATATTAATTGTTCGTTTCTACAGCATGATTCAAATATTTAATAATAATAATAGTTGAATATACCAAATTCCTAGGGATAACAATAGACAAACACTGTAACTCGAAAGCTCATATTGATGAACTCTGCACAAAGGTAGATAGATTCGTATTCGTTCTATATGGCTAGTGTTGATGCGGCACTATGAGAATATCATAGCTATGTCTCATCAATTTTGCGTTGCGCATTATAATATTGGGTAATTCTGTAGAACTTAACAGTGTTTCGAGCTCAAAAGAAACGCATTCGTTCAATATGTGGAGCGCACCCACTGGACAGCTGTGTTCCATTATTCAAAAAATTAAAAATATCACCACTCCCAGCACTATATTTTTGAAATTTGTATTTTTGTGTATCAAAATAAGCATGAATTTCATCTGCATAATGATCTTGTATCTAACCTTACCGCAAAGTCCAGATGCTTCGTGTACCTAGACGAAATTATAAAATATTTTCTAATAATGTATTTTGTATGGCGAATTGGCGACCAAAGTTTATAATAAACTACCAGACTGTTTTAAAACTCTTAACTTTAAGACATTTAAATCTAAAGTATTTAATTATCTCTTATGTAAATGCTATTACTCGACTAATGATTTTATGAATGAAATGAAAACTTAAATATTAGAATAATTATATTGTGTTCTTATTATGTCTTTGGCTTAATTTAATCATTTTGACGTTTTCATTCCTAATATTTGACTAATTTGCAATTTTAGTGTTATTCTAATTTATTTAATTCAATGTTATATCTAACAAAATAACCAAAACCCTGAAAATGTATTTATACGCCGGAAACGGCAGAATATTATGAACTTTTAAAAGTAGGTATGTAACAACTCTGTAACAATATTCTGACAAATAAATGAACTATAACTATGACTATTTCTACAAATATTGCCGAAGAGTGTGTGCAAATAGAGTAGGTAGATAAATGTGCGAAATTAGCATATTATTTACTATGATTTGACTAGCAGATATGATTTTAAACATTCGCTTTATTATTCTTTGTTTAGTAAATACCTGAAGTTATCTATACGTAACCATCTCTTTGGTTTCATGTTTGACTCCATAGGTATATTTTAGCCCAAAGAATCAGCATTGCCATCCGACGTGGCCATGCTGCCAGCCATTTGGCACTTATCCCATTTACAGCGATGCGGACAAATTTTTTGATATCACCCTAAAAAGTTTTGTTAGTTAAAGTCTCACATGTCTGATCTTTTGATAACACCTTGTAGTTCAAATTATTATCCATACCCGCTGTATACTGTAGAATTAAAGTTAATTCGCTAAGTATTTCAAATGAAAAGTTTTTATATTCTTCGCCGGTTGTATCGAAGAGTTTTCCGCCACACTGACACCACTGCAAACATGCTCGTGCATTTTCAAAAAGAGTGAATTTATTATTTGAGGTTCCTTGACTTGAGCCTAGATAGCAAGGATAAGTATGAAACTATTTTAGAACTGGTCATTACTCACAGGATATACTGTGCACACTTCATTTCAGTAAATTTAGAAGTGTTTGGAATATTGTTATGGGTTTTCGAAGCCATTTTAACCGGAAAAAGTGTTGTGGAAATAACTCGTTTGATAACGTGCCTTGTTCTCTGCGTTATAAGTATTTTTAAAACGGTTTCAATTCTATACCATGTGAATTATAATAATAAATTCATTGAAGTTATGGAACGGTTGCTTATGAATCAAATGAAAATCGAAGAAAAAGGAAATATAATCTGTTCAAAAAGAAATTGTTTGACACGCAATTTTTAATGCTGACAAACATTTCAGAGAAGATTTGGTATCTGATCGTAATGGGTTTGTTAATGTTTGCATTGGCACCTGTGTTTATAATTCTGCTGAGTTATCTAGACAATCTTGAAGTCCAACTTGAGATGCCGTTTATAGCGTATTATCTATTCAATGAATTCGATCTCCCGATTTATCCTCGCGTTTATATTCATCGGGTGTGGACATGTATGTCGCTGATTCCACATAAAGTTCCTTATCATATTATTATCATAATCAGCCTATAACATTTCCACTGCTGGGACACAGCCGTCCTCTCGGTGAGAGGGAGTGGGCCGTAATCCACCACTCGGGCCCAGTCTTGGTAGATGTCACATGTCTTCGAATTTTTGGTTCTAGGACATGCCGGTTTCCTCACGATGTTTTCCTTCACCGTTTTGAGAGCAGTGGTGATGAAATAATTTACACAAAGTAAAGCACATGTCTGGGGTCGAACCTACGACCTACAACTCCTAAGTCGCGGCTGTTAACACTGGGCCACCACTGCTCTCATAAAGTTCCTTACTAATATGCTAAAGGCAATTTTCAAAATAGTCTAATACATCCTCATTCAGTTAGGTCCCAAAGTATTTATGAGAAGATGGATTGCCAGACCGTTTTTTGAGAGAGCACTTAGTTTATTTGTCTTGTGTTTTTAATTATTGTTTTTATGAGTAGTTAGAGAGTAGAAAAATATCTTACATAAGAAGGTTTTTTGGGAAGATTATCAGAAATAATGAATTTTTCAGCAACTGTCGCACTGGTTATGGTATACGGCGCTGACTGCTTCTTCTTTACTTGCTGCACCTTTCTTCATATTCAGTTTTCTTTCCTGAGTTATGACATGGGGAGAGTCGTACAAGTGTCACGAAATAGTATATATCGTCATCGATATATACTATTTCGTGACACTTGTGATGTATTAGCATCATCTACGTCTAGGGAGTGATCGTCGGATCGCGTTTACTGTTGAGTATAAATGTTCAACGGCGCAGGTGTAACATCAAAGTGTTTGAGCTCAAAACAAGCGTTCAACACCATTTAGATAACAATAACAATGTGATTAACGACTTTCATGATGAGTTGTAAAAATATTGAAGATAAAGTAGCCGTATGGCTTATTATACTACTTAAGTTGAAGTGTGTAACAGATGCGTAGGTGCCTAAAAATATTCGATAAATAATATTTTAACTATAACTCCGTGGATATTAGTCTTGATTGCAAGAATTACTAATTGAACTGTTCCGTGAGTCTGTTTACGGGTTTGCTAGGTACTGCAGATGTTATTTGTTAGGCATCATATACCTATTTTTTCAAATTACGTTAATGGGTCGGTAATTATGTACTCATACGACGTAAGAAGCAATTTGTGTTTTAATTTGTTTCGTTATATCTGTTGGGTTTCTTTAGAGGTGCTTCTTCAATAAAACGAAGTTTGGTACTGTTAGGTACATTAGAAATGGGTGTATTCCTTACTTTACAAAATTTTAACTTGTAATAGAAAATTTTCTTAGGACGTATGTACTACGTGCGCACTCCGCAGCGATCTAGAGCACAGAACAAAATGACTCTCAGCGGAGGTCTAGAGGGTCTCTGTAGATCAGGTGAGTCATTGGCGCGGCTCGCTGTCCCGCTAACACAACGTACATTTTGTAGCGGCGCGCGGCGGCAACAATAGCCTTTATTTTGTATACATGTGGACGCGATTTAAATTTATAAATATCTTGATGTAAAAGTTACGAGGAAATTCAGAAGTTATTTAAATTCTTGGAAATCTGTCGTTTGACTTTAAAAATACACTGCCATGCAATAGTTAGACTTCATTTGCGATAAACTGCGAGCAATGCTAGCCAAATTTGCAATAATTAAATACAAAGTACCTTTTAAAATATTACTAAACCTTTATAATGCTCTCGCAGAATCAATAATTTCATATGGAATTACTAGTTATGGCAGAACGTTTAAAACTTACTTAGACAAAATATATAACCTACAACTTCGTTTATTAAAAATAATTATACCAAATAAAATGAGAAAAACGCTTTATGATGGTGATGACGTAACAGGTTTCTTTAAATATTGTAATATCTTGCCAATACACACTAAAATACGAAAGTGCTTATTAATCGAACAATTCACCAACAAAGAACTACAAATTAAATTTAACCATAGCATTGCAACAAGAATGGCAGCCCAATCAAAACTGGTAGTACCGAGATACAAGAATTATTACGGGAAACGAACGAACGCTTATTTAATACCAACTCTAATTAATGATGTTCCAACAAAATTCCAATCGGAAATAACAAACAATAACTATGAAAATAAATACAAAAAATTCTTTGATTCTCTTTGAAAATGCATCATACTGTGTACATGACATAGGTACCTAATGAAGTGATTAGCGTCTTCGTCGTTTTTTTTTTGTTCATTATGGTTGTTATTTACTAACTACCTCACAATTTTTTTATAAACAATGTGTTACGAGTATAATAACTAAGTTTTAAGTTAGTTTTTAAGATTGCTTAAAGTGTTTCAACATCCGGACAAACCTACTGAGGTTTTTGTGATGTTTAATGTTTGTATTTTGTTTAGTTCCTTAATTAATAAACAATAAAAAAAAAAAAGTTGAAAATGATTTTGACTCTTGAACAAGTATAACGCAAGGTTGGCTTTTGCAAAATAAACTACTAATCATTACGATGCCAAATATTATGTAGATTTTTCAGGAAAATATTGTGCAGTCTTTACAAAATATTTTCCAGAAAAATCTCTACAGATTTTTTGTAAATTTCACGGCATTATAATGTTGTGAGCAATGTTTTTGAACACCTTGTATTTTCTGTAATAACATGTTATTCGTTTGGACTGGTGTAATAACCTACTTAGTATGAATACTATATATGGATTGGTAATGTTTTGATTCAGATACTCGTATTTATGTAAAGCAAGTAAGCTTTGGTTGGAATCCTGTTAAACCGTTCGTACAGACAATAACTAATAGGCATGCTGCTGCAATTCGAAACACGTTTCAAGAGAATAAACACTTTTTTGAAATTAATCGGTTTGACTATAGACAATGATTATAGTAATAAAACTATGCTACAGCGTTTCAGAAAGCACTGGATGTGTTTCATTCACGTGTTCTCGTTCAACTTATCCGTTTTTGGTTCATTTATATGGTTTATACAAGGGTTTGTCATTGGCTGTACGTTGTGGGAAATTACTTACATGTTACCTTGCCTTATGTTGTGCCTACTTGGAGATTTTAAAGTTTACTTCTTCATTCGACACATGCACCACGTGAGTGAGCTAGTCAAGGTGTTGAGAAATTTGCAGACTAAGTCTGCAAAGGATGACGAAGAAATTGTAGAGGAATCGAAGCAATGGCTGACGTTTTTATCTTCAATATGTAAATTACTGTTGACTTTAACTTCTCTTGGCGTTCTGGCATTTGCATTGGGACCATTTGTGATAACTGGTTCTTATTATTTAAGTACAGGTGAAATTAAACTTGTCCTACCTTATATTATATGGTATCCATTTGATGAGTTGGATACACGAATTTGGCCTTTTATATATCTTCATCAACTGTGGTCTGGTGAGTTCATCTTACAGATGTTTTTCTCATAATTATAAATTTTACTCAATTAAGATTCATTGGTTTGAAACAAACCTATAGCAAGGCATGACATGGAAACATAAACAGTGCAATTCCATGAAATAATGCACGGATTTGGAAAATCCATTTGGACTAATATTTATACTTTACACTTCTCTGGTAGTGATTGCATTTCGATCGTGTGATCAGTGGTTTATATGAGCTGCCATAATGGTGGATTTATAGCGAAACCGCCACCTCATATAAATCGTTCTTACGGCTTTGTTATTGGCAGCTGTTCCACATGGAAGTGTTGAAATGATATCGAGCTAGTGGAAAATTGATTATTTACAATTATTGATTAGCTGTGCCCACGACATCGTTCGCGTGCATGTCAGAAAACTAACTGGATTTCACAGTTTTATTTTATTTGCGTGGAACCCTAATTATTTTTCTCAAGTAAAAGTAAGTCTAAGTCTACTCCTTATAACATCAGCTATCTGCCAGTGAAACTGCCGTAAAAATCGGTCCAGCCGTTTCGGAGGTTAGCCGGGACAAAGAGACAGAAAAAAGTCAAATTGTTTTTTTGTTTTCAGTACCGTGTGTACTTTCATATAGATTTAGTAAAAAGCTGTTATTTTGGCATTACAAACAGTTATTTAATTTTTTATTTATTTGTATTGTTGATTGTTTACAGAAATTGAAGTCGGTCTATTTTTATATGTTGATACGTATAATATTATGTCAGACTTTATTTTCAGCATGGGTGGCAGTATTTTCTGTTTACGGGCCAGATTGTTTCTTTTTAACTTTTGTACGTTTATTCAAATTCAATTTCTAAATCTGCAACACGATATGGAGCGGATTGTGAAAGAAGACGCGAGGCACAGACGTGACATCACACTAGATACATTTAAGGCAGAGCTTGTGCAACTTGTCAATAAACATCGAGAACTGATACGGTATGTAGCTGCTCTACAAACGATTATAGTCCATGGACTTAATGAATTTCACATTACTGAAAGTCAATTTCGCTCTACATCGCTTTGTTTTACTGGATCAGCTATTTTGGTAAGACGTTCCTTAGTTACTAGTGTACCTACTGCAGGAATTCCCATTATATTCGATAATATCTGAAGCAAAATGTGGATATCAACACTATAAAAGCTCAAAATACACATTTAGGATTGTATTTCAATACCAGTACAAACAGTTCAAAATATCTATCTCATTGCAGTTGACAGTAAAAATGTATATTTCCGGATCGTACAGACTTTTATTTAAATCCTCATTTTTCGAGTAACTGTGGAACATTGCCAAAACGAGTCAGAAGTTTGTCGCCGCTTTGGCTAATTTATTTATTTTGAGTTTTGACCTAAAGTTTTTCAGTTCACTTCTTTGTCTTTACTTTGATTGTTTATTTTTATAGCACAAATTGTGAACTCACGATTTATTTATAGCCTATTGACCCATTAACTTTGGTGGTTCTTTTCAGATGTGTCAACTTATTAGAGATCATTTACTCTAAATCAACTTTATTCAACGTTGGGACCAGCTCCTTGATTATATGTGCCACAGGATTCAACCTGATGGTAATGCATGTATAATATTTTAAACTTATTTCAATTCAAGACATAGAGTCTCTAATAGATTGTGCAAACATTTTGTTCCAGGCTATCAAAAATCTAGCTCTAATGGCACCTTTCACCGCCTTCCTTTCATTTGGGTTGCTCCAAATATTCTTTTATTGTTATTACGGTGATTACGTGATGAGATCTGTAAGTGAACGTAACATAAATAAGGTATTATTTGTTCTAGTTTTGTTTTTATGGTAATGTTTTGTTATTTTTCCAGAGTATGGGAGTAGGCGATGCTGTTTACAAGAGTCTTTGGTATGAAACAAGAGCGGCCGAGAGAAAATATCTTTTGATGGTTTTACTTCGGTCAGTGTTACATTATTACTTATTAGGAATTTCAGAAATAATCGTTTAAATGAAGAAGGAAGAGGAAAATGTTCATAATTTATTGTTATGAAACTTGTTTTTATTACTTGAGTTAACTATAAATCAACGAAATACTTAAACATGGTAATGTAGGTAATAAACTTTTATGAGATATTAGGGTGAATAGTTGTTGACCAAGCAGAAGCTAAACTCATTATTAGTGTTGCCATGCAATGTGGCAATGTTGCCAGTCTGCGGGGCACCTTTCCGGATGACAGCGATGCGGACGAGTACATCGACGTCTAACTGTCTTTTTATTTTTGTATTTATTTGTCTAGTTAGTTGGTTAGTCATTTAATTTAGTACCTAGTATAAATAGCTAGTTACCTATACAGACAATAATCCTTAGCAGGCTGATGTTAATTATTTTGAGACCGCCTCGTTGGTTTAGTGTTTGTAAGTGACTATTGTAGGAAAACTTTAGAAATACTAAAATATTTGTGACGTGGTACCTACTACTATATTTCTATCTATTGTAATTTATATTTTATTTTTATTTATTTATTTATTTTATGTTTGGTTTCAGATCTCAAAAGCCGTGCAGGTTAACAGCTTACGGTTTTACTGTAATTAATTTAACAGCATTTACTCGGGTAAGATAAATTATAAACAATATGCATATATTTACTAAAAACATGCAAACTATTTTTTACAATAATATTTTAATATTTATTTTCAGATTCTGAGTACTTCTTGGTCTTATTTCGCTCTTCTTAAACAAATGTACAATTAATATCAGTAATTTGATTACTTCACTCTTAACGTGTTAAGAAACGTGAAACGTTACGTGTTTACTAATTGAATTGTAAAGGCGTGCCTTTACAATTCAATTAGTATATTTATTATAATTAATACACAACACACACACGCACACACCCTCAAATACACACACACACACACGCGTAATATTACATTATCCAAATAATTAAGACCCTACTGATAGCATCGTAATTGTAACCGAGCAAAAACTAGCTCAACAAAAATAATTGGTATGTACCTACTTATTTGTAAATATTCATTATGAGGACAGATATTAGCTACTATCACCTTCATAAGATCACCTCTCTTTAAATATTACTTTAATTTTACTTTTGCTTCAGTTTTACCCACACATCAATCGTAGTAATACCTCTATTTAAAGTCGGAGCAAAATTATATATTGCTTTCTTTTAGTGTTGGTCGTGTCTAATTACGGTGAGGTGTTATTTACACATTTAAATGCACGTTTATACCACAGTTCCACATTTGTTCTTTTCTACAGCATGATTTAAATATTTCGACAAATATTGCCGAAGAGTGTGTGCAAATAGAGTAGGTAGATAAATGTGCGAAATTAGCATAATTATTATTCACTATGCTTTGACTAGCAGATATGATATTCATTTTATTATTCTTTGTTTAGTAAATACCTGAAGTTATCTATACGTCCGTTTCATGTCTGACTACATAGGTATATTTTAGCCCAAAGAATCAGCTTTGCCATCCGCCGTGGCAATGCTGCCAGCCATTTGGCACTTATCCCATTTACAGCGATGCGGACAAATTTTTTGATATCGCCCTAAAAAGTTTTGTTAGTTAAAGTTCTACATGTCTGATCTTTTGATAACACCTTGTAGTGCAAATTATTATCCATACCCGCTGTATACTGTAGAATTAAACTTAATTCGCTAGGTATTTCAAATGAAAAGTTTTCATATTCTTCGCCAGTTGTATCGAAGAGTTTTCCGCCACACTGACACCACTGCGAAAATGCTCGTGCAATTTCAAAAAGAGTGAATTTCATTTGAGGTTCCTTGGCTTGAGCTTTCATAGTAAGGATAAGCATAAAACTTTTTTAGAACTGGGGGCCTAAAAACGTCACTTGGGCAGAATCATAAAAGGATAAGGTTATGAATAGTAATATGGCGAAGACAGTTCGTGTTTTTCTTTTTTTCGCTGTACTACGTAGGTATAATCAAAGAGCACAGACAAAAAAATAACTGATCCTTCACCAATGTTCAATCCCGATGAATAAATTCATCAGGATTGGACAGGTATGTCGCTGATTCTACATAAAGTTCCTTACTTAAATATGCTAAAGGCAATTTTCAAAATAGTCTAAAATGGTCTCATTCAGTTAGGTCCCTAAGTATTTATGAGAAGATGGATTGCCAGACCGTTCCTGGAGTGAGCACTTACGTTTATTTGTCTTGTATTTTTAATATTACTGTTTTCATGAGTATGGGAGAGAGAGTAGAAAAAATTCTTACATAGAAGGTTTTTTTTGGGAAGATTATGAGAATTAATGAATTTTTCAGCAACTGTCGCCATGGTTATGGTATACGGCGCTGGTTGCTTCTTCTTTACTTAATAAAAGTCAGAAAGAACAATAAGCGAGGTGGGCGATGCGATGTAACGGGGTATAGGACGGGGGAACAAGAAATTTAACGCGGACGAAGACGCGAGCGGAAGCTAGTAAATAATAATGCCTTTTTATATCTAATGAGTCAAATATAAGTGTATTTGATTTGATTAAGTATTTTTTAAATTTAATTTTAGGTGTTGGACAGTATAGTACTGACGGCTCCGTTCACTGCGTTTTTAATTTTTGGCTTGATGCAAATATTCCTGTAATGCTATTATGCCGATACTATTATGAGATCGGTAAGTTAAGGCACTTTTTTTTTCATTGGTGCTTCTAACAGTTAGTAAAATTAAACATGATCTAAACCGGCACCTAATTTCCTAAAACGTTATCAATCACAATCTGAATGATTTTGAAGGATATTGTTAAGTAACCCATTGCTTTATAGATCGTGATTGTCGTTCAACTGTCAAAATAAAAGCCATTGCTACTGTCAGTGTGTTAGGTAATTATCCCATAGGTCATAGGTCTATTCGATCAGCCGGTCGATTCTGTAAAAATCTCACCGTGAAAACTTAGGTGAAGTGAGTTTGTTTTTGCTAGGAATTGACACTATTGACAGCTCACTCCACTGTCACTTCACCTAAGTTTTCACAGTGAGATTGTTACAGAATAGCAACGCTGGTTTTCGAATTCTGAATGGAATACTATAATTATGTTTCTGTTTTCCTAACAGTTAAATGTTTTCGTTCTTTTTCAGAGCATGCAAGTGGGCGACGCTATTTACAACAACTAGTGGTATAACAGGAGCGGCAGAGAGGAAAGGATTCCTCATTTTTTTAATAAGGTATTGTTATTTACCTATAACAGTAGAAAAAAATGAAATACTAGTATTCAGCTGCATCCTGTTAGACAGGAAGCTGACCCTAACATAGTTGGGAAAACGCTAGGCAGATGATGATAATGTATTAGTAGGTAATGTAGATATTATTTTAGGTACTATTGGTGATATAATGAACAGGTTTTTATTCTTTTCAGAGCCCAAAAGCCCTGTGAAATAACAGCAAATGGATTTTTCAAAATGAATCTGCTTACTTTTACGAGTGTACGTGAGCCATTATAATGTTAATCATTAATATTAATACCAATAGCATTATTTAACTAAATATATTAATTTATATGTTTCCTTTTTCATATATTAAGCAATTTCTGGTCATATTTCGATCTTTTGAAAACTATGTATAACACAAACTATGTATCACTGAATGAAAATTTAGATCATGACCGTTCTAGAAATGGCTTCTTCAAAAAACTAACATAAGAATATTATGACAATAGTCTCTATTAATAAATAATTAAGTATCAAAATCATTTAGTTTAGAAAAAACACGCTTTGACTAGTGAATAAACGTTCTTGATGATATCATATTTTATTTACATGTTCTCAACCACTTTGTTTGTCACTCAAACGAAGTTCGCTAAATGCTTTTATAAGAACTTCGCACGAACAGCGCTTGACAAATCGAAATGTTCTGAAAGCTGTTAAACTTAAGCGCTTAACTGTACATTTTCACGCCAGTAAGTGCCCACACGTACCACAACATCACCACAATGACAACACGTAGACGGGCGCAAATTTTTATGAAAATTAAAAGTTTTATCACACGGACCACATTTGACCTTCAAAATCGACGTGTGTAGGCGATACCAACCAATGACGCCACATCGCATCCACAACGCAACCACCAGCGAGACAGCGCACTAGTGACTGGCCACATTGTAAACTCAACGATCTGTCTGTCTGCAAACACTAGCCACAATGTAATCAGATCGCAACCTGTGTCGCAAGTATTAGCGACAACGCAACCACAACGCAACTACAAGAAGTTGCAGCGACGCTATTCACACGTAACCACCACTTGCCCACATTTTGTGCAGTGGTGTGGTTGCAAGTGTGAACGGGCCCTTAAAGCCTGAAGCCGTAAACTTGTTCCGTGGAAGCTCTGTGAACCGCTTAAAGCGAGGAGAGATTAACATTTTGATATTAAACTACCAGAACGATAACCTTTGCAGTAACAGGAAAGTTATACGAAAGTACATATTATCGTTTCGTTCTATTCCATTGTTTTGGCATTCCTATTATTCAGTCTCAGGAGAACCATATCTTGCGCCATCTTTCTTTTTTTTCATATGATACAGTCGTACACTTGATACCTTTAGTTTATTCTGGGAATTGCGGAACGAGGTATTCTCAATTCTTATGTAGGTCACGAATGCGGCAGTAGTACTGGTGCGCCAAATAGCGAAGAATCCTGAAGTAGGCACGCCGTCTCTTCAGACAGACCGCATTAAAATAAGTAATAGATAAATAAAATTAGCCAAATGACCACTGTGAAAAGCAGTAAAACTTGTGATTTATGGGACACTATCAACAGATATCTGATGAGACATCGTAAACAGTTCAAATAATACTTTTAGCCTAAATGAAAGTGTCGTTAATGTGATTTGTGTATTTCTTTTATGGTAGATAACTAGATCCCAACACCACCACCTTCTCACTGAGAGGAGGCCTGTGTCCTAGCAGTGGAAACAATATGGGCTAATTATGAAGTTATGAACTAGATATCATAAGACTATAATTGTAGCTAATAAAGAAATTAGCTTTCTGGCTGAGGGGCCCGTGGCTAAATAATAACAGCCGCACAGGTCGATAGATCAGGTTAAGCTACGCTTGCCGCAGTTGGTCTGTGGATGGGTGACTATCTTTACATACCGTGACCCCTCCGTGCCTCGTAATGCACTTTAAGCCGTTGGTCCCGGCTGTCATTCGTGGATCTTTGACAGTAGTTACGGGTAGTCAGAAGCCCGAAAGTCTGACAACC
Organism: Luperina testacea; assembly: GCA_927399505.1. Taxonomy (NCBI): domain Eukaryota; kingdom Metazoa; phylum Arthropoda; class Insecta; order Lepidoptera; family Noctuidae; genus Luperina; species Luperina testacea. Next base: position 13,446,260 of record OV656762.1, read on the forward strand.
AGTCTTATCAAGGAGTATCGTTTCACCCAGTAATTGGGCTGTGGAGGTCAGATAGGCAGTCGCTCCATGTAAAATACTGGTATTCAGCTGCATCTGGTTAGACTGGAAGCCGACCCCAACATAGTAGGGAAAAGGCTAGGGAAATGATGACCTTTCTGGCACTATTTTACCAGGAATTATAAGCTTGACTGCCTCGTTGGTCTAGTGGTCGCAAGCTACTGCTGAGCATGAGGTCCTGGGTTCGATTCCCAGATCGCGGTCGGGCTAAATGTTATTGATTTTCCCCATCAGGCATCATTCAGTGGCAGCCCTGAGTCTGGATTAGTGCCCGCTTGTTTAGGCCCGCCCCCTATAACAAGGGATTTATTCGTAACTGGCGTAAAGGCGCAAACCCACCGCGGCGCATACTGTGCACGGGCACGCGGCGCATTTTATGCGTGGATTCATTTGTTTGACTACGTGGGTCTATGGTTCCACTGCAGTACACACTACACATTATGTACAACTGTAGCGTGGCCCACCGCCGCGCACTGTGGTGCAATACAGTTGTACATACATAGTTGTGAGGGTAAAAACAGATGGAATAAAACGAATGCATAAATCGTATCAAATTTATAATTATTATTAAAGCAACACAGTAGCTAATTATTTCTACAACGAAATGATTTAGCAATATAACATTATAACAACAAAACATTTCAATCATCAATCATAAAATATATTTATTAAGAGCTATTAAAATAAAACATACCTGACCGTCCAGAATTGACCTGCCGAGTCCGTAGTCGAATAAAGTCTGACCAGTCGAGCCGCTTGTGCGCTCTTTTATACTGGCTTGCTTGTCAGTGGGTAGCCAACTGAACAACTTATCGGAAGGTACTCGAAAAATTACGTTAATATTTTTAAATTTTAAATTAATCAAAAGCAACGTTTTTCCCACATAGCCGTGGGTTAACATTCGTGTATAGTGTGTACCGCATGCACAGCATGTATGGCGTTGACAGCGTTGAGCTATGTGAGCGCCATATTCGAGCAAGCCACGCATGTACTAATGATGTCAATTGATGCGTAGCGTGTCCGTGGTTTGCAGTGGTCACAATCACGTACATTTTCTTGCAAAGCGAAGCTTAACACACGTGGGTGGCCTAATCGTGCGCCGCGGTGGGTCTGCGTCTTCATGTGGGTTTACTATATTATATTAGACCTTGCCTAAACCTGCTGAGATTAGAGGCGTGATGATATGTTCTGTTATGTTATTGTAAGCTTGAAGTGCGTCAGACTGCGTACCGTATTTTGTCAGTCGTAAACATACGGTGGCGCAACTTTTAATATAGGCGTTACTAGACGAATGAGATCACAAGAATGATCGACATGACACTGAATTCTTCTGATGCTGCAATACTACTTATAGCTATTCGTTACGTAGGTTCATGAAAAATGTATTTAGCATGTAGTAGAAGTGTCCAAGACTAAACTAACGGTAAGGATACAGAAAGATGTAGTGTGTTAATGAGTTTGTACAGACCCCAGCACATCAAGCTACTACAATCTGTCAAACTTTAATAGATTTTCAATTTTATCGGTAGAGCAGGTTTAAGGTTGATTGGGTAATATTTGACAGTTTCGGGTAGCTTGGTGTGCTGGCGTCTGTACCTAGTTAAAAATGTTTGGGTAATTTATCTATATCCATACAAATAAATAAAATTGAAGTGTTATTGTTATGTAAAAAAAACCCAGCTTTTTACTAAATGCTTAGGAAATTGTAACAAAAAAAAAAACAATTTTTGTCCCTCCCGTTTGTTCCTGCTAATCTCCGAAACGGCTGGACCGATTTTGACGGGACTTTTACTAGCAGATAGCTGATTTTATAAGGAACTAACTCTTTTAAAAATAATCAGTAAAGATAAACATTATTGTTTTCCGACATCCACGCGAACAAAGTTACGGGCACAGTAAGTTTTAAACTAAAAATACCATTCAAGACTTATACATGTGACTACTTACAAGTTGCAATGTCGCGGCTATCTTTAATTTTTGTCATCTGAACAAAACCGGCTTTTCTTGAAACATGAAAGGGCAATTTAATTTCTCATTGTACCTATCTCAGTTTTGGTGATTTAGTGTCCAACGGGCAGTGATGTACATCGATTAACTCGTGTGTGATAGATAGGTGCGTCCGTAATTAACAAGGGTGCGACTAAATTGCCGTAATTGTCGCCGAGTACACACGACGCGGGATTTGTAATTAAACCACATGTCCCGAAACGTTTATACAATGGAATGAAGTTTCGGGGTCGTTCATAACATTGATTTAATGTTGTTGCCGTCTTTGGTTGACAAAACATTGTTTTTAGTGAAAGATTTTGTTGCTCGTTCATGTTTTACGCGATGTGATAGAGAGTTATGAGAAACTAGAGTATAAATATATTTAAGTGCTAATCGTTAACATAATTTAAAAAACTAAGAGTCTTAAGATAATAATGATTTGTACAAGAAGCCTATTTTTTGGACAAAGAATCTGCCAGCCTTTTCGCACGCACTTGGCACTTTCCCTGTTGACGACGATGCGGACGAATTTTTTGTTGCTTTTGATTATTTCCCCTCCTTTTTGTGCCTTAGTACCTACTTAAATACGTTTTGATAATCAGTATGCGCAACTGTAAGCCGCAGTCTTAATGTAGCCAATTTCTTAAGAATATACAATACCGGAAGGAATTCTGTACGAAAAATTTTAGCAGCAAAAGCTTTCAATGATTAAAATTCCGCATTGCTCGAAAAAGCCACAACATTCCATTTTATATAAATAAATATTCGCATAAACATCACGTTTGCGAACTTGTCGTAAAATGATAAAAAAACGTTGGCAAAGTTAATTAAAAATTTATAGCCGAGCCGTGTTTGTTGTCGTAGTAACACATGGTTTGTGGCTGAAAGAAAGATTTAACGGAGCGGACGTGAATGTCATTTTGTGTGGCCGGGTTTAATCCTATTCTGTTGTTCGTATAACCTGTGAACTAAAATTGTGTTCTATTTAGGACTTTGGGCAAAGTTGTGCTCATTATATCAGGACATTATACAGAATACAGTAAGTACACACGATGATATAAAGGTATACTTTTCCAGTACCTCACATTGGCTTGGATTGGTTGTGGCTTTGCGTATAATGAGAAGTCAGCTTATACTGGAAATGTATAGCATGATATGTCGCCGTGCGTGTAGTGTGTAACAGTATACAAAAAATATTCTATCAAAAGATAATTTGCAATATGTGGCAGGCTCGAAGTGTTAACACGCCCTACGAAATTTTTTTTTTCTTACAACTACACATAAGTTATTAAAGGCAGCTTGGGAAAAGTTGCTTCTTATGCCTTCTCTTGTCTAGAGAGAAACTCTTCGTGCTTCGTATAGCTTAGTACAAAAGCTAGCTAAAACATTCCATATTTTATCCTTTTCATTGGTAGATAAATAAGCAATACAAGATACGTCACGAACAAAGCTAAGATCGCACTACGAAACAAAATAAACTGACGTCACACCGCAAATTCTCAGCATTGAATCCCGTCGAATCCCTGCTCAGTATCATCCGGTTGCGTAAACTTAGCTATCTGAGAGATGCTCTTGTAAACATTCGCTTACACAAATAATGGCTGTAATATCACCAGGCTATAGACACAGAATAACTAATAGTACTAACGTAGATAGAAATTCTTTGGTTGAATCCATGATAGTTAAAATAACGCTTTAGTGGTATTTTCAAAGTATCTCGTGTTTAAATGCCGAAAGGAAAGTTATTATATATCAATGTAAAACATTTTCTAAAGTTTGGAATTGCATTCTCGTGGTGAATTGAATTCTAAATGGATTCACGTTCTTCCTACGTTCTCATAGGTTCCGGTCGACTAAACTAAATAATATGCTGGTGCTAGACGCTTCATAATAAAATGGGGCAACCCGTGAGCTTTCGATCGGCAGTGAACTCCCCACTCGTTGAATTAGGAAATTGTTATTACTTCTTGCATTATTATTGTTAGCTTTCGGCAGCGCAAAATGTCTAAGTAAGTGGACCGTTGACTCGGATAAGGAAAATGACGGCCAACATTATTGGAAATTCTGTAATAAGATCTATTAAACACAAGCAGACACCACACACAGTTAGTCGTATAGATACATTCATAGTATTCATACATAGATAATTATTATAATAAGATAGATATGTGTTTAATTAACCTTATCTAATAATTAATATGTACCACAACCTTTATCAGGCTGATCTCAATAAAATAAAATGTTATATTCAACCAATGAAAATCTGCCTGCCATCCAATCTCTTCACCACCCTTGGTTGACTGGTAGAGAATGCCTAAGTGTACCTTTTTGTGCGCAAAGTTTAAATAAATAAATAAATATTACTTATTTAATTTTATAGCAAATTTTTAAAATTGCTTATTGTTAATTAGTTTCCTAAATGTATTTTTATTTTAAGAATTAATTTTATACTTTTTGCTGTGCCCTACAGGGTCCATAATTGTACCTTAGCTTTAAGTCATTGTAACACGTTTACAACATTATGGAATGCAAATAAATGGATATGAATATTTTCTCTTCTAGACAAACCCACTTCTCCTTCTTATCTTACTTCTCACTTCCAATATTTATGCTCTGCGCACATCAAGAATCTTCGTTCTTCCAATAATCGTCTTCTACGATGTCCTACTCACCGCTCTGGCTTTCTTAAATCTTCTTTTCCTGTCCAGGCGGTTTTCCTTTGGAATGCGCTCCCTCTGAATATCAGGATGGCAACCAGTCGGCTCACATTTAAAATAAAAGCTCGGGAACACATCCATAAGGAGTTGGCAGACTTGTCCCATAATTAATTTGTTGGTTTTCTCCATCTATGTTTTTTTATTTTTTTATCTTTCCTCACTTTGTATAATTTGTTGTATGTATGTATATAAGTATTTATTATTATATTTTATTCCTCAAATTTTTCTGTTCTGTTGCACCTACTGTTTTGTCTCTGCATCACCCTAAGGTAGACTGGTAGAAAATGCCCAAGGCATTAAGTCCGCCTTTGTACATTATGTGCATAAAGTTTTAATAAATAAAATAAATAAAATAAAAAATATATAACCCAATCATAAAGCAAAAAGAAATTATATATAAAAAAGTAAGTAAAGCAGAATATTTTGAAGTATTTTTTTGGCTATGTAAGAAATGCAGATTTATCAAGTAATAAAGTCTGCTTTTTAATTGTCTAAAACATAATTAAGCAGGTCCCGACGCAATACTTAATGCAAGCTTTAAAATACGCCGACTGGCCGCCAGAATAAAAATTAGTTTTTATTTTGTCAGTCTGAGACCCACATGGTCTTAGCGCCCACTCTATATTAAAACCTTGATTAAATAAGACTTCATTTAGCCTTTTATTCGCCCTCTCCCCATCTTGGTCTGCAATGTAATTTTCTTGTACAATTTTATATAATACATACTATGAAAGCTCCGGCTCGCAATTTAATTATGAAGTTGTTAATGCTACTGACAACTATCATACTAAGATTGTGGAAACTTTGTTCTTAGCTTGGTTAAAGTTTTACTATTATGTGGCTACACAGGGTGCCTCGCTGATATGGCTTTTCATAATAGGAATACTTACTCCAATTCATTAGTAATTTGTCCTTCGTCAGAGCAAATAGCCGTCATTAAGTTTATTTTTCGTATTTTACGATTATTGCTAAGAGAATAAAGTAAAAGATAAAACTTACTGTATATGCAAAAAGGTACCTACTGTTAGTTAGATGTGTTTTAAAATTATTTGCTGAGTCAGATGAACCTGAAATAGTAGTTTATAAAACTGTTGCATAATGAGGGGTATTAAACACGAGTGTGTGTTTACAAACCGAGCGGAGCGAGGTTTGTAATAGTATCACACGAGTGTTTAATACCTTATTATGTGCAGTTTTATACAACTTTTTATCTACTTTCATACATTGAGATTGAATATACTAAATAAAAGATCAAAGTTCAAAAAGTAAGACATACTTTACTGCTTATGATAATTATTGAAGTTTTGTATGAGTCATTTCCGTCGCCGCATCTAAAATATCGGGCGGATTCAAATTTCCTTCACATTCACTGGTATCAGACATTTTTAAGCAATAATAGAATAAAACACTAAATTCAGAAAAAACGTAAAAATGGCGCCAAAAACCCAGCTCTTCACCGCACTTTAGCGCAACCACAGATAAGTAAAATTTACACAACAAAACTTCACGCTCCCGTAGGTATATATGTAAAGCCCCATCCACACGCTGGCTGTTTGTCACAAACACCGCAAACAGCAAACAAAGTGCCAAACATCCTTTGATCTGGCAAGAAAAACCGACACCGATGCCGAACACTGCCCAACACAAACACAAACAGGCAAACAACGACAAACACCCATCCACATGTCCGTGTTTGCTGTTGGCTGTTTGCCATTGTTTGTCAAGCATGTGGATGGGGCTTAACGAGTTCGATTAAAAAAAGTTATGCATTCTCCTTCGTGATTTAACTTCTTGGTTAACCTGTATCGTAATGGAAAAAAAATTACTTTTCGTACCACTTGCTCAAAAAAGTGACATTCTATGCCACAAAAAGCGAACATAACAATAGTCATTTTTAATCTGTTAAAAACAGGGAAAGAAAATTGTACTGAATTTCATTCATCCTCTAGGGGGAGAATGTGATTTAAATTTGGAATACTTACAGAAATTTATACTGAACTACACCACTACACGGTGTTTACACCATTGAGTTTGTATATAAAGCATTGTACATCTTTTTGAAAAAGGAATACGCATTTATTATGCAGTTATGATTATTAAATAAAATTACGAAAACCGACGAGGCCGTATGAGCTTGACGCCTTTGCTTTTCCGACAAAAAAATATTAGTCTAGGAATTTGCCGCGTTTTTGTTTTCTTCAAATACATAAACGTTAGGTTTATTTTAATTTATTTTTATAAATAAGTTAATGTTCTAAAATGCTTATCTCATATTATTATTGTGTTAATTTTTTCGCAAATGGTACGAAAAGTAGAGTATTTTCCTCGGTGATAAAGCTGTCTTAGTCTTGGGTGAACTTAAATCCCTCGCTACACTCAGGACTCGACTTAAATCCCTCGCTTCGCTCGTGATTTAAGTTTTTAACACCCTCGCTACGCTCGGGAGTAAACCTCGAGTCCTTCGTTACGCTCGCGATTTAAATCGTCACCCGCGACAGAAGACACTGCTTTATCCCCTTGGTTAATAATCTACTATTATAACATTATTTTGTTCGAGAAATAGTGTTATAATGAAATTTTTTTTTTCTATTTCGGTATTGTGTTTATAAAGTATGTCAATATAAACTCGTTTAAAATTTTATAATTAGAATTTTACGACATGAAAGTAGATAAATGAGTTTATGAAATGACAGTGTCATTTCATAAGTGATTAGACCAAAATTATAGGATTTGTATATTGAAGTTCCTTGGTTGTCAGTTGATGTTAGTAAAATTGATTTCTATAATTATTGGAATTGAATTTGATGATGCCTGCTTTTATTCTCTCGATATAAGATACCAAAGGAGCATAGACAAAATGGGCCAACTATTAATGTCAACGAGCTTTTTACGTTATTGCAAAGCACTTTGTAAGCTCAATTTCAAACTTAAAGCATTTTACTATTTACAGGCACTTTTGAATTGTCGAGAAGTCGGTAAATTAGTCAGACAGTTGAAACTGCCCATTCCAAAAGAAAAACGGATCTGTGGAGATAAACGGGCAATAAACGCCAAGGACACTCTTTTAAATCAAGGTGTTACAAAATCCTGGGTACATTATTCTTGTTGCTAGAACAATGAAAAATAAAACTATTATGAAACAATTATAACGTAAGATTAAAGATAAGCCCTGGCAATTAAGAGATGACCGGTCTCAACTGACGGCGCCCGTTCACGAACATGACACGTGAATCAGCAACACCCATCTCAACTTTTTTTTTTAGAAAACCGAATGATCCAACACACGCGCTATCATGAGCGAGACAGTTCAAGAATGAGCATGACAGCTAATCCCAAAATCGTTGTGTATAAAACATAAACTGTCTCTTTAATCAATTTAAGAAGACAATAAACATACATAACGTTTACGGAGGCTGTCTGCCCCATTTCGTCTCGTACAAATCTAGAAATACTAGTTCGTTGCCAAGTTATTTAATTTATCGAGTCAAGGCCACTGTTTAGCCTCCTATGTTAAAGCACTAAACTATTTGCAAAAAATTTTAGACTCGAGTTCGAAAATTTAATTGGTTCTCATTTAGAACAATATAAAAAAAAACAATAAGGTTTGACCGATAACCGTATAAAATCGATTAAAACAAAAAAAAGGAAAATAATGACTAAAGAGGTTGAACTCAAGTGTAATATAATTATAATCTACACAGACTTCAAGTCTGTGATAATCACTGACCTCTATCGGTGATAATCTATCTAAATAAAACATTGCCCATCTTAAAAGAAAAAAAAATTGCAAGCCATTTGCGTAAAGAAAACAAAAAAAAAATTAATGGCATCCAATAAAATATTTTGACTAAAAACGGCCTGTATAACACAAAAAGCTTTCATTTTATAACGTTATAGGTTTTATTAGGAAAATTTATAAAATGTATTCGTATGTACGCCCGCAGAAAATTAAAAAAAAAACAGATACCTTTATTATAGAATAAATAAACATAAAAAGTACTTACAGGTTTATTTATTACAGACAAGGCTTCCATTGGTTCTGTCCTCATTAATCACCTCAGACAAAACACTAAATGGGGTCGCTGTTATATACGATATTCTTCACCCGAATAAAACATTGTCTTCTTTATTTCTAAATATTACTAGAGTAGGTACAATATGGCAATATAATGGTGCTTTAGGTAATAAAGTATCTAGTAACCTTAAAAAATATTTCCAATACATTGCATTGCGCACAAAAACCACTTCTACATTCTTCATTCCAAAATATAAAAGCAACGATTTCAGTTGCGATGATTAAAATTGCAACACGACGGTGTCCTTCATAATAATTCTTCTTCTTTGCTTCGCTATTGACAGAGCGGTCGTGATCACGAATTCATGATGAATTTTGTACAATCGCAGTTGTAGTCATAGCTCGCCTCACGAGATTCCTCCATCTGGCTCTGTTCGATGACAGCCTGGCGCATTCAATAACAGGGATAATAATAGACGATCTATATAGTCCTAATAATTGCCAAAACCTGAAATATAGTCAAAGTAGGTAGGTAATACTGTTTTTGCGTCGATTTAGTTATGAGCAATTGCGATCGACCAATTTTACTTACAATCCATACAATTCAAATGATTACCGAAGCATTTGGAATTTGAATAGTCTAACTAAGTATGCGGCGCGGATGCCAGGGAAAACATAGCCCAGGGCTCACTTGAGGCTTTATTTGGGATATTGGGGATAACATGTGGCTTTTCCACTGATCAAACTCAAACCCAAAGCATTTATTTCAATTAAATCATTAAAAGGCACTTTTGAATTGTCAAGAAGTCGGTCAATCAGAAAATATGAAGCTAGTTGCTCATTTCAAAACGTAGGTACCTATGGAGAAGAACGGGCAAGAAACTCCATGGACACTCTTTTAAATTATATTTTTTACAAAAATATTAGTTAAGTACATCATTAATGTTGAATTTACAATTATTATAAGTGAGAACGATGTAAAAAAGACGTACGCGTTAAACGGTCTGGACGCTTTTAACGCGTACGTCTTTTTTACATCGTTCTGATGTAAAAAAGACGTACGCGTTAAAAGCGTCCAGACTGTTTTATTATCAGCAAATATACCTTTGGACGAACTTCCACTTTGGTAAAAAACTATAAAAATAATTCATAACAATCCACATTTCAGACAAGAGCTGAAAAAAAAATCTGCTGAATGAATATGAATGGCATGGATGGATATAGGAGAGGCCTATGTCTAGCAGTGGACTGATGTAGGCTTATGATACTCGTAATGGTGATACGAACTGAAAAGAAACCTCTACGTATAAGGTAATATTATAATCCAGAAGTTGACATTGCTATATGAAATTGAAAAATCCGAGCTAGCAGGAAATTCGATTTATGTAGCTACGCACCACAGATATCTTCCCGGAAAGAAAATTTTGCATGATATGAAGTGGAAAAGCTTACCTCGTGACATCATGTACTTACACGGTTTTTTATTCTCACGGTATATACAGTACCCGGCGATAAATATTGCACATCGACCTTTGGAAAGAGACAATCGGCTAATTTCGGCTTCGTAGAGCGTTATCTCTGTCGCACGAAATACAAACAGTCCGGTATCTATTAGGAGCTGTTAAAACAATTATGATTTGCTTCTTTTGATAATTATTTTTATTCTTTGTATAAAATCGATAGGATCGAATAGGTCGATGTGCAATATTTATCGCCGGGTACTGTACAGTCCTTTTACAGTTAGTTAACCTCTGATTTTGCATCACTGTCCAAATCACAGTGATCTTTATATGTACTCATTTTTATAAGATTGCTGTTGGTTTGCTGCCACTGACAAGTCTGTCAAAATCATTGTGATCTTTATTCTCGTTCAATAAAGTTGCATTTAGGTTGTAGCTGTCAGAGGTAAAATAACCGTATTTTTATTCGAGTGTCTAGTATTCATTGTTGTGTGGAGAAATTATGACATGATTTCTCCTAATACTAGACACAGACTTCAAGAAGCCATTCTACGTTGCCAACACATTGTGTTGGCAACGTAGAATGGCTTCTTGAAGAAACAGTTTTAAAGTAGGCGCTAGAGTTATGCGTACTTAGCTTTTTATTATCTAGTACAAGATATTTCCAAAACTATAGGAAGTAAAGATAATAATACCTTCGCAAGTCTTACCGTCTCATTCACTGGACTAACCTAACCTAACTTTAGTCCGTCCCACCAAAGAAGTTTCGAACACACGGCGACATAGGCATGCGACCGATCAGAAATCTTTAGTTTTTAAATATCTGAACATCATATTACAGGTACTAGTTTGTACAATGCACAATCTTAAACAAAGAAAGGTGGCTTGGAGGAGCGTTGTTGAAGGAATGTTGCTAACAGTAACAGTTTCAAAACATTTAATTTTTAGTTGGTGGTGGTATCAAATTGGTTTTTGGGTGATGGGTCCGAGTGTGGAAATTGTGACTACATTGTTGTATTTAGTTCCCACATGTAAAAACAAATGTAAGTGGTAATAAATAAATAATAAACTACATATTATTTATTATTCCATTAATGCCGCGGGACTTCTCTCGTGCCCATACTGCGCGATAAACGCTAGCAATATGACAATACGCGTGTTATTGCTATCTTGATATATCCAATGTTTACTTTGGTTTCATGTTAGTGGTCCATGCACCGCAAACACACGTGATACAATTATGTATTCTATTGGTAAATAAACCCAATCATGACTTTGGTCATGATCTATATTAGGAACATTAGATAGTTCTATCTTGCTTCTAAGCCACGAAAAGTAATTTCTAAATAAATAACATGCTTGATTTTGCAGGTTTCTTCTAATTAATAGCAGAATATCTTCTTCCCGTAACTCTTGTTGATTGCAGTAACCTTGTAGGTACCTACCTATTGCTTTATAAGAAATCAGATTTTTTGATGAGCGCATTGTTGTATCAGACCGGAAACATACCTCCCTAATTCCCTATGTAAACACCCACAACAAAAAGAAAACAAAACCTTGCATAAAACTAAAATCCATTACGAGACTACAAAAACCTTATGTTAATTGACTTTTAACAGTTATTTAGTAAATTTGATTTTCGCAATTAAGCATTCGTGCATAATTTTTGAACAGGTTAAAATATCTACTGCAACGAAATTTTATAAATAATTTTAAAGTTCATTTTTTAAGTTTTATTTTTTATTTATTTTTTAGTTTTTTTTTTCAAATCGGGGATTTTCCGTGATGTATAAAATAAGAAACGTTTTCAATTGAGTCATTTATTTTAATTATATTAATAGCAACTCAAATAAACTTTGAACTTTATTAAATTAAAAGTAAGCGCAACCATCTTTTATTTTATGTTTAAAACAACTATCCGACAGGAGGACATTTGCATGCTGTACAGTGTTCAACTCCAACTGTTTCACATTTTGTTTGTCAAAGGAAATATTCATTTCCTCCGGCGACCTCTCCGCTTGGAATCGAGAATTTTCATGTTTTCATAAATAATGAGAGCCCATATTTTTGCAACAAAGGATTTTAATTTGACATTTAACGTAATTAAGGGAGACCTAGAAATATCCTTTGAATACGTATTTTAATTAACGAATATTTCCATGGATACCACAATTTTGTGTAAATGAACCTAAAACATTAAAGGCTATAAATATGCATTGTAACTTACAGATCTTGTGCAACAAACGAAGAATAACATGACTGCTATCTTCTGCAATCATTAATCCTAATTTAATACAAATTGCTACTCATGAAAGATTAAAACAGCGTACCGTAAGGAAAATCTGGAATTATGAGGTGTAGAACGTATGTACACCTCATAATTCCAGATTTTCCTTCCTTTCACATCAATTTACAGATTCAGTAAGTGACACGTTTTATATGAAAAATATGTAGAGGAACAAAATTCCAATCACATCGTGACGGACAGTTTTTATAAACGTCAAGAAAACAATATAGCTCAGGACACCGCCTCGTCATGTTTCCAATTTTCATAAAATACATAGTTCTAGACATTGTGGTTAGGGACTCGGTCATTGAACCCAGACACACCTGGCGCCAATGTATTGAGAGTTAGGTATATCTAAAATTCCCCTATTTTTTCGTTTAATACAAAACACTCTAATATCCGCATACTGAGACCATTAATCAAAAAGTGAAATTTCATTCCATGACTTATCTAATGACAAAAAGACCGTATTTTTGGTTGGCTGGTCATGTAAGAATAATATGGTACGACAAAGAAATGGACAAATGAAAAACGAAAACCCCGCTAGGTGTAAAAATTTTGCACTTCGATGAGCGCCATTTTCTAACTTATCTATATAACTACCTATATATGATTACAGGTGCTGGCATAGTATTTCACCCAAGTTTATGATACTAAGCTTCAAATATAGCCTTTATGACTCTATTGTGTTATTATTCGAAAATACCGATCATTGTTTATGTTAGTGCTTTCCATTTGCAGTGTTTTATGCTCATAACTTTAGTTTGTTATTTTGTCACTGTATTTTAGGTTTAAAGTTTATAAAGCTTTTTGCTGTAGCGGATATTTATGAAATAGTGTTATGAAAGCCAAGCTCCCTTAATTATTAGCACACACGCCATTATGCAGTATTATATTGTGGGTAAACGATTCTATACTTAAAGATCGTTTATTTATGGATTAATATTGAACTGCAATATTTTTTAAATGATAATAAATCCTATCATTGTCTCTGATATTTTGGGGTTGAACTTATATAATTTGTAGTTACCTATGCGTATATTTTATCAGTCGTATTAAAGAAATGTCTGTAAAAATGTTTCTATCAATTTTTGAGCAGCAAGTTATTAAGTAGGTTATACATGAAATATAATATGAAATATGCTGCGCCCCGCGGTTTCACACGCGTAAGTGTCGATCCCGTGGGAATATCGGGATAAAAACTATCCTATGTCCTTTCCCGGGACTCAAACTATCTCTATACCAAATTTCATCTAAATAGAAGTGGTCAGAGGGACAGACAGACAGACAGACACACTTTCGCATTTATAATATTAGTATGGATACGTAGGGATTTTTCTACTATGAAGGTAAATTTCTACCGTGGGGATCACACTTCATTTGCACTTTTATGCCACTAAATAAGTACCTACTTATAAGTTTCTTAAGGAATGTTGTCCCATTCTTCAAAGATTTTGGATGTCTTGAAGAGTGGTAGGGGTAGGATCTCGGATCCGCACTCGCCGTTTCAGCTCGTCCCAAAGATGCTCGATAGGGTTCAGACACAAAATACAGAGAGTAAAGAAGGCAATCTACATACAAAGTGCGCCACCCCCGTATTCCCAGATCACACTTTTATGCCACTAAATAAGCATAAGAAACAAAATATATAAATATAACTAAATAAGTAATAATATTCTACCCTGTGATTTAGTTTTTTTTGTGCGAATACCTACTTTAAACCTACAAAACACAGACATAAATCACCGAATGGATAGTGGATACAATTAAAACGCTCATTTGTCGTGACTTACACCAATGAATCTTCATCCCCTACATATTATCTAATTGTAAGGACATTCGTCTTTTCCTAAATATAATGTAGGCCAGCCCATTTATATGTGAGCTTAATCTTTTTGGTCACTCTAGTTAATACGTACATTCTGTGAATTGGTCACGTAGCATTATTAATGTTGTTATTTGGGTAAGTAGGTTTTGTTTTTCACGAATCGGCTGATATTGAATGATACAATATTTTTTATATTCTGCCGTTACTAAATGACTTTGACCTTGATTGACGTTTTTAAAGACCTGATATATGATAGATTGGGTTTTAAAAAACAGTTTCCCGTGGTCCCGGAGTTTGTAAGTTGGCGGTGTGATATCCCCGTGGCTCGGAAAGTCCAGCGTCTGTTCTCTCTCCGGGCGTGTCGGATTTGATCGGACTGAGAGTAAGGAAAGGACAAACTACCCTTTTAAAAAATAAGTAGGTATGTGTATGCATCTTGTACGGTCAGCAACAAAAGTCGATTAACACTTCAGTTTTGTTAATCTCAGTTATTGAGCAAAATATTTGTTCAAAATTGCAGCAGAAGTAAAATGCCATTTTAAACTAATATTTTGCTCGATAACTGAGGATAAAAAAACTGAAGTGTTAATATTATTGCTCAGTAACTAATATTAAAAAAAACTGAAGTGTTAATCGACTTTTGTTGCTGACTGTACCTTGCTCCATCCGGGGCTGTGTGTAAAGACAACAAGTTTCAGAAAAATGTCTGTCACCGATTGTGGAGTCGAACAATAAAGAGCTATACGTATTTCTAAACTAAATTTCACCATTTTCATGTAATAGAGATTTACAGCTGCGACCGCAATGTGTCTTTTAACAAATACAGGATAGTTTGCAACGTGTGCTTAAAACTTTCGATATAAATTCCAGACCCCGTCTTTGTTTTAGTTTTATTGTGGTACACTGAAAAAAATGTTTTGTGACCAGTTCCTAAATATTCAGTAACTTTCCACATAACGCTTTAGTTGCTATAGCGCCCGCTAAACTTTAAGCTTATGCTACTAAACAACGGTTTATCTGAGGCAGCTTAGCGATACATGTATTTAAGCTAAACTAGTTTGGTTAAAGTAAATGAAGAACGTTGGTAATATTTTACTAAACACTTTAGTTGCAATAGCTCTTACTATTGGGTTTTTTAACTCTACAACGTTAAGTACTGTAGCTCTTTACAGGTTATGATTTAGGTACTACAGCTGCTAAGCTTCAGGTATTTTAGTTCCCTAGGTTTAGGTACTGCAGCTGCCTAGGTTTATATTTGGGTACTACAGCTGCTAGGATTCAGGTAGTTTAGTTCCCTAGGTTTAGGTACTGCAGCTGTCTAGGTTTATATTTGGGTACTACAGCTGCTAGGATTCAGGTAGTTTAGTTCCCTAGGTTTAGGTACTGCAGCTGTCTAGGTTTATATTTGGGTACTACAGCTGCTAGGATTCAGGTAGTTTAGTTCCCTAGGTTTAGGTACTGCAGCTGTCTAGGTTTATATTTGGGTACTACAGCTGCTAGGATTCAGGTAGTTTAGTTCCCTAGGTTTAGGTACTGCAGCTGTCTAGGTTTATATTTGGGGTACTATAGCTGCTAGAATTTAGGTAGTTTAGTTCCCTAGGTTTAGGTACTACAGCTGCTAGGCTTCAGTTCAGTTTAGCTCAACTATTATTTGATAGGTAGTGCAGCTTAACAGTTAAGCTGAAAGCAAAACAGAGTACTTATAATAATTAAACTACGATCAGCTCGAGGGATCATGCCATGATCCAGAAACATAGGTAAAATACCCTGAGTTGTTGGTAGTTTATTTCAACTCTGAGAGATTAAACAAATATTTTGTTTTGTAAGAATCATCTCTTAAAACATTGTTTTCAGCTTCCTGCAAAGCCTGAAAAAGAAAAGCATGTTTTGTATGAACAGAAAAGCACATTTATTAATTAAACAATAGTACAATAATATTTACTACCGTATATTATAATTCGTACACTGGAGCACACCTACTCTAGAGACATTCTGTGAAGCATTGTAATTTGTAACAAGTTCGGAAATAAAGGCTATCATCATCACAATAATATTCAACTTATTATTATTATAATACAAAATTTAACTTATTATTAAATATTTTTTAAATTAATAATACTTAATACAATATCTATTAATTTACTGTTATTATAACTGAGATCTTAATGTTATATATTTATTTCCATTTGAAGATAAAGTTAAATGATTAGGTACATGACATAATAATGAGGTGTAAAATACAAATATAGAATTAGCTTGTTTTGTGGTATCAACATTATAACTATGAAAATGTTCATCAAAATCTAAGGTTGCAAACTTTGTACACTCAAAGATAACTATACCGGTGCCATACACAAAAATGTCATTAATACACATAAAACTTATTTCTCCTAAGTCATTTATATCCTCGAAAAGTACAGTTTTACTTTTATAAAGAGTACTCTTAATTTTAGCCCAGGAAACGCGAATCAACGGTTCTTGAGAACTCAAATGTAAAGTAGTTCTTACTTCCATACTCTTAGAACTTGATATTTTTTTCACAGGGCCCATACTGAGTGGTTCAGTTAAGTGTCCTGTCGAAAATACGCCATTTAGTTGCAGCTGATGTTTAATTGCGAGCGTTAACGTAATATTACGTCTATTAAAAGAAGCTCGTGCTGAAATTTTTGACGTCCTATGTTTTGCTTCAAACCTCATCCCCCATATATTAGATAGAGGCCCAAAGTTTTTCATAAATGCATGATAGTGAATGAGAAAGTGAAATTTGGGTTTAAGAGTTTCGTTAGAGAATTCCAAATAGAGCTCATTAAGTTCTCCAGCTAAGCATTGTAACAAATCAGGGGTATATTTCGTAACTTTTTGACATGTCACTAAATCAATTAATTTTCTTAAACCTATATACAAACTCCAATATGGGTCTTGATACGGCACAAAGTCTCCAATTATTAAGCTAAAATATCGAATGAAAGTTAACATTTCTGACGCTGAAAGTCTGACGTTACCATTAGAAATATGGGCCATATTCAAAGTACAAGGCTTACTACTGGTATCTGGGCCATAATCAAAGCTTGATATTCTGTCATTTAGTATTTGGATTGAAAAATACTTTAAATCAGTTACATATTTTGATATCAAAAAACTCATAATATACTTAGCAGTTCCTTCGAGAATGTCATGCATGACATCAACTCCAACTTGTTCGAACATACTGAATCCTTTCACATCTAGCCATACACACTTCTCTTTAATACCAGTGGCAGAGCAGTTATTTTCAGCCAACTGTGTTTCATACAGATCTGCATTACGGTAAAGGTTTTTGTCCTCATAACACTGCTTTATCATATCTTCTTTGTAAACATTACATATACGACATGGAAAATTTGAAGAAAAGGACTCATTAAAACCAATGATTGAATGTATGCCGAGATTATCACCTAAAATAAGTGCAAGCTCAAAATAAAGTTTACCTTTGTAAGATACTGTATCTATTTCAACACCATGTTCTAATAAAAAATTAAACTCTTCAATGAGAGGTTGAAATATTACACCATTTCCAAATTTATTTCGGTCAGAAGAATGAAAAAGCAGTGCAAGGAATATGTTTGTCAAAGAAGAAGCTCTGTGTGGTGGCATACATGCAACTGAAACATATACAGCTCCAAGTTTATGAATGCCTGAATGGCTGCCTAACACATTCCCGCTCTCATAATCATCAAAAAACATAAATAATGGCAAAACCACTTTATCACCATGCTTTTTCCTACGGTCAGTCCAAAAGTTAGCTTGAATAAAGTTTTCTATGAGACCCTTTTCTGTCATAAGAGATAGGAAATTTATGTAATTTAATGTTTCTGTCATCACACCTTGAAGTGAAAAAAACTTTTGTAAAACTTTTCTAAGGGGAATCAGTTGTTCTGTACATTCACATGGTTGAACAGTAACTGTGTCTTGCTTTCTGACAGTTATCATTTTTTGACCTATTGTTATTTGTTTAGGTGCTATGTATGTACCATTCGCAGATAAATATTGTAATCGTAAGTGTTCAGTTTTCAAGCTATCTAATGGTGATTGCACAGCTAACAGTAATTTATTTTTAAATGAAGTTACATCTTGACCATTTTTCACAGATGTCATCATTTCATCGAAGATGTTTACAATGTCGTGACTTAGGCCCTCCTTCATATAGTTACTCAATCCATCAACAACAAACTGAACTGCATTTCTTGGCAGCAAGGGATTTGCATACAGAGATGATATAAAAATAGACAATGAATTTGAAGGTGCTTGTGAAAGTGAATTTGTCTGAGAGGTTAAAGAAGAATAAGGTAATAATTGTTGTGGATGTACGATGGATTGTGATGGCACAGTTGATTGAGTTTCAGTTGTCAGATGTGAAATGTCAGAATCATTATTTAAAGAACTGTTACTTTCTGTGATACTTGGTCCGAGGTTATTTTCATTACTGCTACGATGATGTTGATTAAAATGTTTTCGAAATGACTTAAACAAATGAAATGATCGGAAGCAACCTTCATCGACACAACGGTAAACCGAAAATTCGTTATTACTATGGAAGTAATCAAAATGTTTCAATAAGCCTGTCACTGTAGTCGTAACTGTGGTACAAAGGAAACACGTCGGCATCTTAGCAACTGATGCCCAAGTCACTTATAAATGCATTAACAGTAGTAAAAACTTTATCATATTTTGTGGTCACTTTGTACATAGCTTTTTGAATAAAAGTCCAAACATATGCACTTTCTGCTGGGTATTCTGCATTTAAGGCAAATAAAATTTTAAAGCAACCATCAACAGCATTTATAATAGATGTTGAATTATACCGAATATCTGTTGTAGGTGAGTATTTTACATTGTTTACTACAATGTATCTTGTATGTATCTCGCTTAAAGAAGGTCCAATGATAATAATGAACGGTTGGACTGTGAATCCCAAATTACTCATCTTTTCTTTGCGAAGAGTTATCGAAGCTTCCAAATCCGCTGCGGTATTAACATGCATTATAAATCCCTGTTGAGATTCTATCTTCGAAGGTCTCCACTGTTTCTGTGACTTTGGCTTGCGAAGAGTGCTTGTATTCATCAAATACGGCAAACTAATGAAGGCAACTGTGTTCAGGACATCCTCATCAGTGGTATCTGCAAATATTAGAAAAAGGAACTTTAGGTGTGGGACCCAGAAACGAAATCAGTGTGTTTTCTCCCAACAAATTATGTCAGCTTGATGCGTTTAATAAGACCCTATATATAAGCTGATAATTATGATGGTACAATAAAGGTGCCTTATTTAAATAAACTAATAGGTTAGCGCTTTGCACTCTGGTCACCTTGGTTGTATGAATTTGGGAGAATAGATGTCTGCAAAGAATACCACAACTCCGTGCTTAAGTTTTATCTAGCACTAAACACATCACATTCATACACATACCTTCACAAGTTGATAGTATCTTTTTTAACATAGGATCTGTCCGCTTCCTTGCAAGTTCAATTATTTTGGTACGGTGTAGAGGCCAATTCTCAAATAGTGCATTTCTGCAGTCTGGATATATAGTGTTGAAGTCATCAAGCAACTGTAACAAATAAATAGTTACATGAAATCAATCAAGTTCAAAATAATTACCAATTATAAATTCCCAATGGGAATTTGAATGCTAGGAAGAAAGAGGACAAAACTCTAGTGATCAGAACATTACATTACATACCAGGTATAGCCCGCCTGATTGCCCCAGTGCTCGATAGTCATTGAAGTAATCAGCAATGCTCATGCCAACATTGGCATACTTCTGGAAGCGAGCTTTTCTTGTTAAATCCCAATATAACTGCACAGTCATCCATGGGTCACATGAATTTTTCAGCCACAGCATGTACTCTTCAATGTTGGTGTTAGGTTCATCTGGTAGTTTTTCAACATACTCATCAATTCTGCTTAAAGTTGCTGATGGAGAGGCAGGTGCGCTGCATGATGAGCTGCTTGAAAATTTTCTTTTTCTAGTGATAAGACCACATTTGGAAAACTCTTTGCGTTTCTGTCTATAAGTGTCAAGGAGTTTTCCTTTGGCAGCACTTTTTTGTGTAGGTCCAAAACACAAATAAGGGGTGAAGTAAACTGCTGCACTTTCTTTAGTAAATAATTTGGTTATATGAAAAGCCAACTCGTAAAAGCGTTTGCTTGTTACAACCTTATCGGGATTGCCCTGCAGTTCTTTGTTTATGATAATATTACAAAGGCGACGCCTGGCAGTATTATCCAGCAGACCTTTTGACTCATACTGCACTAAAAGTGCTTGTCCATCATTTACTGATTGGAGCAGTTTCCGTAACTCCTAGAAAATAAACAATTCCAGTTAAAACATCTAACTCAGGTAATGGTGTACTAACTGTATGTATACAAATATAATAATGTTTTTAATACCAAAGTATTAAAAACATTGGTATTTAAATAGCTGAGTAATAATTTTGGTGTGCAAAAAAGGTTATTCTAACTATATCTAAATCTGTCCCAAGATTGAGTAACAAGCTGGTAAGTACCTACTAACATATATTATTTACAATTTAACTATTTATATTCATAAATAATAAAAAACGGTAATTTAAAAAACTAAAAAACCCGACTGCGGTAAAAAAACTAAAGTTAAAAAAAACACTGAAAAGCTATGAACAAGCACATTTTAAATTTAAAAAAGTTGGAAGCAGGCGGGACCCATCTGAGTTTGAAAACATAAAAACGGAATGGATCCCGCCTGCATCCAACTTTTTTAAATTTAAAATGTGCTTGTTCATAGCTTTTCAGTGTTTTTTTTTTACCTTTAGTTTTTTTACCGCAGTGGGGTTATTTAGTTTTTAAAATTACCATTTTTTATTTTTTAGTTTTATATGAGTTTTAGTAATTTTATTACGATATGACTTTCACAGTAATTACGAATCTAACGACACCTCTCAAACTAAAATCCATCAAACCGTTCAGGCCGCAGAGCGTGCCAAACATTTGAATTTGGCGCCAAAAATTCGCCATTTTTTTTTTTTTTATTTAGTTATACCCAGTGTCACTCTCACAGTAAATACGAATCTAACGACACCTCGCAAACTAAAATCCATCGAGCCGTTCAGACCGCAGAGCGTGCTAAACATTTGAATTTGGCGCCAAAAATCCGCCATTTTTTTTTTTTTATATACCCAGTGTCACTCTCACAGTAAATACGAATCTAACGACACCTCTCAAGCTAAAATCCATCGAGCCGTTCAGGCTGCAGAGCGTGCCAAACAATTATACATACATACATACAACCCGTGCGCGATAAGTTGAGACCTGCATAGACTACAAAAAGTTATTTTTTATGCTAATAACATAACATTGAGTAAATAGAACTAGTTTTTTTACAATAATTAGATTGCTAATTATTTATTCTAAATTGTATTGAATGCTGTTTTCTTATTGTGATCTTGTTTTTACTGTTTCTTCACCGCATTCAGGTCTCAACTTATCGCGCACGGATTTTACATACATACTCTCGAAAAACATAACCCTCCTTCTGGCGCAGTCGGGAAAAATACACATTGTCACAAAATCCACAGTAGCAGATCTCACTGCTACATGTGTCATCTTTACTCAGTAAGTAGCCTCTGAAATGTATTAAATTATGGATAACATCCTAAGAACTTACATTACAATTATTGTCCTCCTGATAAGTTTCTTGAATCACCAAAGGTAAATCATTTATTAGACCACCTAACACAGAAAGGTCGTTTTCATCTCCATGAGTCGAAGTACTTGATTGAGAAGTTTCAGATTGTATTATCTGTGTATCCTCAATCTGAAACAAAGCTAAATACTTACTACTAATCATCTAACTAAAAATAAAAAATATCAGGTTAGTACAATGAGTTACCACAATTAGCTGACCCACATTTGCTTATATGGTTGAGATTTTTTAGAATATGAATCAATATAATTTTATAACTCTTTTATATTTATTTATTTGAGCAAAGTAAATAAAATATAAAAGAATTATAAAATTCTATTGAGTCCTATTTTAAAAATTCTGATCCATTTATGCAAAGGTGGGTCAGCTAATTGCGCTAACTCACTGTACAAATTGGTACTGTTAGTACATATAAAAAAACTTACAGGAATAATAACAGGTTCATTCGTTACATTTTTTAAAGTCTTAATTTGAGCTGTAAACAGAGCCCTGTGACCAATAACTGGAATCAATTCTTTGATGTCTTCCTGGGATAGGAGAAGGAGTGAACTAAAATCTACAGCTTGCTCTGAAATAATTAAGAATAGAAATAAATCAAAGAAGCAGGATGGTAACAGAGTGCAGAGTACTATGACAATTAAACAACATTAATTGATGACATCCTCAAATTAAATTAGACCACATCCACGTGGACTTTAGGTTAGAGACTTAAGGTTGAGGCGCCATCCACACACATCCGGGTTCCCGGCCCTGACGGAACACATCCGGGACGGAGGAAAAATGTGTGAACCCAGGCTCTGACGGGAACTCGGACACGGACGACTCGGACCCTGAAGGGCCCTGATCCGGATGAGTGTGGATGACGCGGATGATTCACGTTACACCTTACACCGTGTCGCGACCGGGCCGGGCTCCACCCGGGGCACGTCCACCGTGCGCCGGCCGAGACAGTCATTCATGCTACACCGGGCTGTTTGCGTGTATTATTTACACGGCCGTGTCTGTGATAGCTGTTGAGCTGCTCACACCTCAAAGATTTGTCGTAGACTGCTTTGCGGCGGGCGCCCCCGGCGTACACGTTCATGTTACAACGTGTCGGGGCCTGGTCGAGCCGGAGCCGGGAAACAAGACCAACCGACATTTCGACCACAGTCAAGCATGAATTACTTCATACAAAAAGTGCTTATACCTACTAAGATTTTTGACCGTGTCCCGGCCGGAGCTGAGCCAGGGCCCGGCCCGGTCGCGACACGGTGTAAGTACCATTATGAATCATCCCTAAAGGTTACGCACTGACTAGATACCTATGTATACCTACATGGTCTACCAAGTTAGCAAAGAAAGATCTTACCTACCTTTGAACTTTTCAATGTAAGATTCTAATCCCCAAGATGAAAGATAGTCTTCAACCGTTTTGTCTGCCATTGTTGGAAAACCTGGCCTTCGGAACTTCCAAATTTCCAATGTACACTTTTACGCAACCAAACACTCACTATTATACTTGACTTAAAAAATATAATATAATGTGGCATACAATGTGCGTACAACGCGTTTCATACGTGCGACGATGTGGTGCGATGCGCGGGAAAGGAATGAAATTGGCGCCATGGCGGCCGCGGGCCGGCCGGCGGCCGCGCATAGCTAGCGCGGCCAACAGTGTTACTAGCTGAAAATTGCAAACTACCGTTACCGTGTCTCCTGACAAAAATTATCGTGTTTTAAGTCTAATTACCTTAGATTTATTTTTTAATTACAGTGTGTATATTCCCGTGTAACTTTTTTAATATATATTTTTTGACGTGACAACGTCTTATAATTCGATGGAGCAGGCTGCACGAACGAAAAAACATGACTTGCGGCGTCACCTCGCTCTGAGGCGTTCCATTTAATGCTTGAAGTGCAAGCGAGAGCGCGGAACGAGCGACAAATAGGCACAATCGGCCTCCGCGTTCGGCAGCGTTCGACTCCTAAGACGTTGTCACGTTCAACTATCGTCAGTAAACCGTCTATACAGACAACGAATTTTTTATTAGAAAGAAATTATTCTTCCAAATTTTCCATTTATTGGACATTCAAATTTACGATGTCTTTGTTTAATCATATCTTTCGATGGTATAAATCAACCAACACCATTTTTATATCGGTGAATAGATCGTCGAGTTATCCGCTGGAATGATTTGAAGGTTTTGTGATTTTCATAATTTATAATGTTTCCCATAAGTTTTTAGCTGTCCATCATGAGCTCCTATTATACGATTTTCTGAAGAAAAATAATATTTTAGGCACCTGATAAATAGCAATAAACTTTTTCGAGTAATGCAATGACATTCCATTCATACAGTATTTTATTATCCACTCGTCTGTCAAGCGATCAAAATTTTTAATATAAGTTATGCAAAAGAATTTGTTCTTTACCAGAAAAACATTTTCATTTTGCTACAATAGAGGATCTAAAAGCAATTAAATGTTTGGGGATTTCCCCTACAGTGACGAACGGTGCTGCTGATGTTTGCCTATAATATTATAATGTTTCGTTGTACATTTTTTATAGATAGTTACCGTAGACCGTATTTTGGTAAAAAAATACCGTGCATCTCCGGTAAATACCGTGCATCTGGTAACACTGGCCGCGCCCCAGTGGCGCCGGCAGCGCGGCGGCGGCCGAACTGAGGTAGGGTGGGTGGGGAAAGGGGCAGGATTGTTCGAATGTTCGCGAAGTTTCCGTGGCCGTAACTAAAGTTCGGTTGATGAAAGTTTATATAAATAGTTCATCAAAAATGGTGTAATATAACCAAAGGTTATGGAAATTAGTAGGGAATTCAACCAAACTTGACTATGATTTAACTAAATAGGTACCTACCTATTTAACCAAAGTAGACGTTTATTACTCAAAAGATAAAGACTAGGAATTTAGATTACCTACCTACCTACCGAGGTAGGTATGTACATAAAAATCGAGATCGGATAGACCGATTTTCTTAAGGTATTCTTCATAGATTAGTAAGTATTCTTCTCTGCCATCGATCACTAATTAGTGATCTATGATCTATGTTCTACGCCCCCATTTAACATACTTAATAACTACCTATGTATCAGAAAGAAAATAATATAATAAATCTTTACATAAATAAGGAAGAAAATTATTTTTCCCATACCTACATTATGTTGTAAATAAACCATGTTATATTCTATGCATGGAAACAAACTTCATAGTTAATTTCAGGCGGTACCTACTAGTTTATATCGATTGCATTGGTACCTACTTACCTACGAAGTTCGCCGGGTCAACTATTAATTATAAAACTTAGGTACACCTACTAAATAGGTTAAGTAAAGTATTAGGCTGGTAATTTAGGATAATTAGCTAAATCGATTATTATGTTTAGGTAGATAATCCTTCAGTGCGAAATACATAAACTTTAGCCATTCTTGCTAAAGCACATTTTACTAAACTACAATGGGATTTGCAACTGTCATGCTTTTGTAATATTTAACTGAAGTTTAGGCGATGGTACCTTAATTTCTTGCACCTAAACTGTTTAGGTAGATGTTTTTTTTCAGTGTACTCTCTTCAAGATCATTTATGGGCTAACCCCGGCTTTATGTACGATTGCATACGTCTATTTATATAAGTTCTAAAGATCAGATAAGTCCGTTAAAGTGAGTTAGTTATTTGCCCTCTATATTGGCTATGAAATGTTTAATAGACGTTGAGTCAGGCAGTCTACAATGAGTTATTGGCTCTGGGTCAGCAATAAATTGAGTCCTATGTTTCGTATCCCCTCAAATTCCGAAAGGCTTAAATAGAATAAAGCTTGAATTAATGTTCGTTTATTTGAGGAACTCATTTGAGGGACTCTTGTATAAAGTTTCAGCTCGGTCATGTCCCTCAGGATGTCCCAACCCGTTGCACAGGAGGGGGGTATTGGTGGGTATAGTCGACAAGAATTCGTTTGGTTGTCTACAATCTGTGTTCAATAATACTGTATCAATGTGTAACTACAATTAAATAATAATATTACACACTGGGGACCAGTGTGAAATATGTTTTGTGGCTACACTTGATTCAATGAATTCCTGTTTATCTTATCCACAACCCTCTGTCGTCCTCAGGTAGATTTTCATTTCAGAGAAATGTCCTTTGTCGGAGGTCCTATTTATGTTTTATTATAATTTTTGTCCAAAAGTAGCTAATTTATTGTATCACCGAGCGACTTCCTTGAACTCTATGAGTGTGACAAGCTATTGATTTGATATTGAGTTTCGGTTTTCCGGTAAGTTACTCATAAACAGGTACCTTGTTACCGCGTTGAATTAGGTGAGGATCTTGAGGGAGGCTGTTGGTAAAACAAGCACGTATTCACAACTTAGATTATAGCCCGGATTCATTTGCATCATACAGGGAAGGGTAATGTCCCCGATGAGACAATTCATCGTTTATATACTTAGTAGGTGGTAAATTGAAGTTTAAACTGTTAATGGAATATTCATGGATTATTTGAATATCAATCATTTATTGGGATCTTTCATATCTAGCTTATCATCAATTTATTTCAAATGCATGTCATGGAAATAAGACCAATGTTTTATAACGATAACACTTTTCTTTTAATCAGTGTTTCCTATTCCGTGAGTGTTACACATAGGTATACTGTTACCTTGAAATCAGCACATGATTCTAGACCCCTTAAAGTAGAAATATCTCATCGGTTATCATAAAAAAAAATTCTGTTTCATAGAAATGTGCAATAACTACGCGGTCAAAATGTATGGAACAGCAATTTTTTTTAATAATCGACGAAATATTTCAACGCTGTCATATAGGTCGAGAGCAGACACCGGCGTGCCACCACTGTGCGGCTTATCCTGAGGATACGGCGCAGCATACGTTCAGGGCTACGCCGTGACCTCATCGGCATCGCGGCAATAGGCGGGAGCGATCTCTCGCTCCCTGCCGTCGTTCAATCGATGGTCGAGAGCGGGAGCGCATGGGACGGGTTTGCCTCCTTTTCAGATGTCATGTCTGCAAAGAAGGCGATCGAGCGGGAGAGAGAAGCCGCATCCTCTCTCCCCTCCCGCAGTCAAGACGCACCAGGCGCCCGAGAAGTGCGTAAAACAATCTGCGACCTCCATGAAAGGTGGCCTGCGGGCGGGCGACTAAGGGCGTCCGTCATCCGACCAGGCTCGAGTTGGCGCCGCAGCGTTACGCGCGCCACTCGAGAGTGGGTGCGGCCATTGTAGGATTGGCCGCACGGGGAGGTGGGACCTGCTGAGGAACAGCGGGTCGAGGCCTGTTGGGGGAGCGGTGAGTGCTTATATATACGTATTCCGCACCCCGGGCTATAGGCAAAGGTGGAACACCGCGGTGGTTTTAGCCGGTAAAGGCATGCCCCTCTGTTACCCCCACGATGGAGGAAGTCCATGAGGATTTCCAACGCGCAACAAAAAAAAGGGGTTCAGAATCATGTACTGACTCCATGGTCACAGGTTGTGCGCCGATGTCCCTGCCTATTATTTAAGAATTTTAATTCAGCAGCATCTCTTCAAGATGATGAAGCTTTGTTTAAGTTCAACTTGTTTTGGTAATACACTCGGATTTCAGCACAATGTGTGTGATCGTTTGTTCTTCTTCGGGAATACAGCTTGATTTATGAGCATATGACATGTTATTACAATTTGAAAGGCACCACACTGCGAGTGTGCGGGTTTCTTTGTTGATTAAGTGTACTTTATGGTGGTACGGGAAGTAGTGCTTAAACCTTGTATTTAAGCCGCATGGCGTGCAAATATCAATACAAAACTTTGAAGAGGTCCAACGAAATACGACAGAGGTTACGTGAACAAAACCACACCTAGTAGGTATTACTTGTTAGTGTCGAATCAAGGTTCAAAATTTATTGGTGTACCCTAATCTGATTTGACGATTCGAACAAAAAGGTTTCCTTTATATAAATATCCACGAGGGACTGAAAGATAGATGGAGCCTATTGTCTTAGATATTTTCTTAAGAAAACGAAAGTGTAGGCTTCTATTCAGCGAACGTGCTACGTGTTCATGGTCTGGATATAAGACTGAGAGAGGGTTTACTTGTTTGCTTCGTCATTTTGTATAAATTGGGATACTGTCTCGGCGGGGAGTTGATTGGTAGTCTGGATATTAGACTGAGTGGGAGTGTCAAGGACTCCTAGAATCTTTCATTATATATTCTGTAGCGACAGTATTAGTAACATCGAAATTTTCGATATTTATGATGACAAATGGTAGCAATTTATTTCAATATAAAGCGGATAGAAATCCGCTTTATATTGAAATAAATAGCTACCATTTGTCTGCATCATAATCAGCCTACCTATATTGTTCCCATTGCTGGGACACAGGCCTCCTTTCGATGTGAGGAAGTGGACCGTAATCCACCACTTGGGCCCAGTGCGGGTTGGTAGATGTCACGTGTCTACAAATTTTTGGTTCTGGGGCATGTCGGTTTCCTCACGATGTTTTCCTTCACCATTTTGAGAGCAGTGGCGATGAAATAATTTGTACAAAGTTAAACGTCTGTCTGGGCTCGAACCTAAGACCTACAACTCATGAGTCGCGGCCGTTACCACTGCGGGTCACCACTACTCTGCTCCATTTGACTGCATTTATAACTAGGTAATTCTTTGAGAAGCCATGAAATAAATCAAGTAAATATAAAAACATCGTTCACTACTTACGAAACACGAAGTTCCCTTATATTATGTCCACTGCATTCCGTAATTCACACAAGAGTTTCAACATATAAAATTTATGTGCGTCTTCCTGCCAACACAATACAGAGTTCGTTCTTCCGTCCTCATTTCTACAGGCTCGTATCGGGTTCCAGGACCCAATTTTGCGAAAAACGCCGGATATAAGAAATTCATATAAATGATAATTTAGTAATATGTATGGAAATGACAATATTTTAGCTTGTCAAATCAAAGCAGAAAAAGTAAGGACTTTGTCTACCCTTCTCATAACTTTGTTCGCGTAAATTGGCTTGTTTATTTGGACGGTCATAAAGTGCCTCTTTTCATGGTAAGAGGACATTTGCCTGCTTTCACATAATATTTAAAATATTTCTTGTACACATCAACGATATTAGCTTGACATTACCTACTTAAAATGTGCCACCAACTGGCTATTTTGGTAGATCAATTGTTAAATGATGACAGACTTCAATTTCTATTTAGTAGGTCTGATGACGAGTACATGACCTCCAAGATGACATCAAATGAAGACTCTACGGCAAAAATAATGAATGTCACTTTTTTGTGAAGCTGGCCTTTTAATGCCATCTGTTAACTTTTTGATGTACTATTTTTATACAAAACCATCGCAGTCAGCTGTAATATTTCAATTTGTATCTGTTCATCCATCGCAAGAACGGAATGTCCGCGGACCGAATATCAAAAACCGTCGTTGTCAATTTAACAGTCCACATGCGGGCTACGCTGTGCGTTTTTTCCTAACCTTGCAATTATAACCTAACCTACAAAATTAAGTTTAAAAGAAGTTACTGTCATTATTATAAGTTTAAACAGGTGATTGTTTCAATAGTAAAACAATTTCAAAACATATTAATTACTTTAAAAATTGAGCTGTAAGAATGAATGTCAATGTAATGCAACATACAGGAATGTCAATGACTTGTGTATGCTATGGAGTCACTAATTTCAGAATTTTTGCAATAATTATTAAAATATAAAACTAAAGCACGTTTTTTAAGTAAAGTAAAAAAAAAAAAATAAGTATTTATAAATGCCTACGTTGTTTCAATATACAGTGTGTTAGGTTAAACGAGGGACATATTTTAAGGGAGTGTAGTACTCATGAAAATGAACAACTTTTAATATGGGGCCGACTCAAAAATATGAAAAAAAAAAAACAGCTGTTCCCTACATTTTGTCCAGTTATGCGAACAGAAAATGTATAGAGAGGCTGGTTTTATTTTCTCGATTTCAGTGTTGGTCTCTTAGTAAAAGTTGTTCATTTTCATGAGTACTACACTCTCTTAAAGTATGTCCCTCGTTTAACCTAACACACTGTATATAAGAGGATAAAATGAAAATAAAGTGTCACTCCAGGAATGTCGACAGAAGTGAAAACAAAACAAACAGAATACTCTGCCATCACTCACTGACATATCGGATATACATTAAAACCGAGTACATCCTTAGGGCAGCCGAACACATCCGAATCGGTGTCGGTTACGGTAACAGTGGCGCGAGTTCAATAGTTTTTTTCCTTCTCAAAAAATGCCCAAAGCGCCTAAAGAAGTTTTCTCTTCAAAAACCCAGACTTTTATACATATAAACTTTTTTTTCTCTTACTAATAATTATCTTTTGACATTCATTGTCTTGCCGTTGAGTCTTTAAAGTTGATAGACATAAAAGTAAGATTATTCATTAACTCTGCAGTAAAAAGTAAATAAATATTAAATGTTGTCGTCCTGGCTCATGATCTTGTTTGATAAACTTTTATTGCTTCTGTTGCATAATTAGGCGTAAGTTGATCACTTACGGAGTATCCCAGTGACGTCGGCAGTCGAGACCAGATCCTGCTATGACGTCAAGAGCCTATCTATAAATAATTGGGTAAAACCACCTTTTTACACTTATAATATCATTGGGGAAGACATTACGAACAGACAGGTCGATAAATGGACAGGAAAATATTAACTAGGATCTTTCAGTAAACTAATTATACACCACGAAAGGACTGGCGTTTGTGTATGTTAGCGCGCACTATAGGAAAAATTTCCGATTCTGAAACAGTTTTCCTATATTCGTTTCACCACGTTCATCGGTGAAACGAATATAGGAAAACTGTTAATCGGAAATTTCGCCGACAGAACGATTCACTTTTCATTGTTTTACTGATAGAACGTTATAACGTTACGAACGTACACGCGTACGATGTTACGTGGTAGGTATCAATCAATGATATCCATTCAGATTTGTTATGTCTTTTCACAGTTCGCCGTTGACACGTTTTATCGGTGAAACAACGAAAAGTGAATCGTTGTGTCGGCGAACCGTTCATCGGTGAAACGAATGTCGTAAACTTTTCGGAAACATTTCATAATCGGAATACCCAGTGCTTTTCGTCAAAAAATTAATTAAAGCCAACTGATACAATACAAATGGATTCATAAAATCGCTTAACATAACATCCGATAAAGCTCCAGAATGTTAATTTCAGTATCGTTGAACGTATCATTCAAGTGTTTTAATTTGCATACCTTCTGTTGCGATTGCGCTGCGGATCTGCAATCGTGTTACGATCGCAAGCTTGCTTGAACGTGAATCTACTTTAAACACGTAGATCGCGAAAATGTTAACGTAGACTTTATTCCACGTTTTAGACAGGACTTGGATTATGCAAAACAGCCCATATTCTTCAAAGGTTACGCCAGCCTTTGGTGACCACACACACTTTTCTCCGTATAAAGTCCCAAATAATGCGAGCCCATAGCCAATACAAACTCGAAACTTATTGTGATCGTTGTAATATGAACACACAGTTATGTACCTAATTTGCCAGCTCAAATAATCACACTCGAACCCCAAACTAACTTAGTGGAGCTTTTGAACGCCGAACAGTGAAACAATTTCAATTAAGCACACTAGAAATACAATTTCAACGTTACTTGCACAACCTCAGAAGTTCATTTAATAAGTAGGTATCCTTGTATTCTTTGCTAGGTATATGTTTGCTGTTCCACTGTAGCGACTTTGTCCCTAATGTACTGCATTAAGCCAGCAATGAGCTCGGTAATTGTAGCTTTATCTGGTACATTGACCACGACACTTATTGTCACTTACTGTGAAATTTCCCCCAAGGGGGACTTTTCACAATAAGTGACACTCGGGAGGAAATGTGGACGGAGCTTGCTCTTTTATGTGTTGTTGTCTAAGTGTAAATAGAAATTTTGTGGAGATTACCATGGCTTTATTGAGAGCAAAAAATAATAATTGAAAGAATGGATCATATCCGAAAACTTCCGCATTTTGCTGATCCTGGTATGATTGTCGCTGCTGTTAATTTTATACTTGTCACTTGCTAGCCTATGAGGGCGAGTTTGTGGCTAAGTAATTACAGCCGCACGGGTCGATCGATGCAGAGTTAAGCTACGCTTGCCGCGGTTGGTCTGTGGATGGAATGATCTTTAAATACCAAGACCTTTCCGAGTCTCCGTGTCTTGGAAAGCACGTTATGCTGTTGGTCCCTGCTGTCATTCTCTAACAGTCTTTACGGGTCGTCAGAAGCCCGAAAGTCTGACAACCACTCTTACCAAGGGGTATCGTAAATATTAATCAGTAACTTGTTGTTCTGTTGGTTGTGGAGACAGTCGCTCCATGTAAAATACTGGTTCCCAGCTGTATCCGCTTAGATTGGAAGCCCCAATATAGTTGGAGAAAGGCTACGCAGATGATGACTTGTCAGCGTATTGATATCATTGGTTACTATAACTTCAATCACTTTCACAGAATCTTCTTCCTAGATCTTTGCATTAACGTTCAGCTAATTTTGCTCCTTTGACCTAGATTATTCTTGTCTCTCCAGGAAAGACAGAGGATAAAGACATAAATTACCTAGTTAATGTACAAACAGCTTTATAGCTTTAAATAACGTTGTTGTTTCGCAATGCAGTGGCGGTTTTGTTACTGGCTGGCCGACACGCCACGCGCCTGTGTGTCGGCAGACAGCACTGTGTCACCGTTGGACTGAAAACTTTATTAATGGAGAGTATAGCAACATAATGCATTCACTTTATTGTTTGGACTAGATTTAAAATGAGTATGTATTTTCGAGCATCGCTGTACGTCTGCCAGAGCGGAAGTGATGCAATTATTTAACCTCATCATCGGCTTATAGCTGTCCACTGCAGGACACAGGCCTCTCCTATTGCACGCGATTCAACTCGATTTTCGGCAACTCTCATCCAGCTGCTTCCAGCTATCCTGCGAAATACTTACTTAACCTACTTATATTGAAATAAGAAAACAACATTCAATTACAATCGAAAATTTTAATTGTATTTAATTCATATATTTTAATTAAATACAAGGAGTGCCATTTCAATGAGAAGGATGTACCTATTAGTTTCTTATTTTTTGTCATGTTTGCTGTAGCATCAACTTCAATTTATTTTAGTTACTTTTAATCACAATGATTTTTATACGTTCAATTTGTTTCGGTATTTAGTTTTAATATTAATCATAAGTGAAAATCCCGCCGCAACAAAAAAAACAAAAGTCAGCAACAGCTGAGAGCCAGAATCTCGTTATCTGCTTGCGATCAAAACTGTTTTTCAGTGACGTAACTTCAGATAAATAAATGAGATCTTCATTTGATATCGTTCTATTTTTCAAGACCCACACAATATTGGCTTCACGTGCGACCCACTGGTGAGTCGCGACCCATAGTATGGGAAGTGCTGTACTAACTCACTCAGAATCCAATAACGCTCCTCAAGACTAATAATCCGTTTGAAAATAGAGCCTTTTCATCCAACAACGTACTCAGTTGAGAGGAGGATTTCCTAACAGACATGGTAAGTCTTGTCGATAGAATTTCATGTGAAATACATGAAGTGTGTGTGTTCTTATTACCTACTTGTCATCGATGAGATTACGGATAGCAGATACCTTATCCTGACATATTTCAGGGATAAAGTGGGATGGAGGGCGACGTGCAGTGTGATTACTTGAGGTTTTTAAACCACTTTCATTTGCTTGAGGTTATTGGTGAAAATTACTTTCATGAGCATTTTTAATCACTATACGATTTAGTAAACATCCATTGATGAAAATGGGCTTTCCACTGTTATGGAAGGCGCTAATAAACAATAACATGACGTTATAGAAACACCTAAGAAAATTACCACTGCATCATTAGAGATTCACGGAAAAACGTCAAACACCACCAAATATAAATTCTTCGCAGCTTATATGAGAACCGTATATAAGAAGATTGATGTCCCGGGCGATTTAGAAAATGGTAATGAAGACAAATCGCAGTGTGTAAGGACTGGTGGAAAACTGAAGGTGACAAATTATGACAATATTCAGACGAAAATAAGATTCTACGAAATGTGGGATGAAAGATTTATATTATGTCTACGGGTTTTGTGAAGAAAACAATCTTATAGTGTGTGACATGCGAGTCCATGATACAAAATATTGGTAACGACCGGAAATCTAATTACTTTGGAAAGAAATTATACTAATTGATGAGTTTAAGCATCCAGACGACGACTGTCGGCCTTGATATCTTGAAGAAGGTGTAAACCTGCATTGTCTTACAAAGAGTTTGGTATTGACAAGAAAAAGGGCAGCAACATCCTTCCCTCTACTTCCCCTTTACTTAGTGTGATGGGTGGTGACAGGTGAACATCGCAATTTCCCCTTTGTTCAACAGCGAACAAAGACGATGACGCTGACGCGTTGATGACTGATGATGACGGAACGGAAGCAAGGTGTTCGCTCAATATCGACGTGATACTCTAGGTATCGATTACTTTAGGAATTTTATATTCTCTCGAATTGTCACCACCGTTTAGTCGTAAGCTTATCACTCAGGGCTTCACTTATAATCACTATCACTTATAATCACTAAGGGCCGATTTTACCAAAGTCAGATATCTTTTATTTGTGGAATAAAATTGACGTCTGACAGTTCTGGTATTGAAAAACTGTCAAAAATTCAAAATTTATTCTCAGGAGACTTACTCTAGGTATAAAAGTTTGGTGGAATGCGCCCTAATAGGTATAGTGAACCGCACATCAGTGGTAATAATTTGACACCGACAGCGTCATTATGTCGAAGAAGTAAAGGCGATTTTTTTAGTATAAGAGTTACCAATGTTGTGTTGTTGAATGTATCTATGAATGAATAAACAGACGCTAGCACATCAAGCTACCCGAAACTGTCAAATTTTCCGAATCAACTTTGAACCTTATGCTTTAGCGATAAAATTGAAAATCTATTAAAGAAATTTGACAGGTTGTAGTAGGTTGATATGCTGGTATCTGTACCTTAAGGCGACCCAGATATCAGACAAAATGTAGCTCCTAAAGTACCTAAGTAATTAAATTGTAATTAGATATGGAAGACGAAGAAAATGTCTACTGATGTGCTAGGTATTTCCAACGCTTATTTTTCTCAAGATATTATTATGAGCTTACCTCAATTTCGACTTGAGGAATTTGAGTGACAGCGATCCAATTACCTTAAGTTGTTCTTTTCTGTTACAATGTTGAATATTTTTCTTGTTTTTTTTTTACCTGCGTATTTTCCTATTGAATATTAGTAGTAAATAACGATTAACAAACCGATATACGATGCTGCTTTGATAATCATAAAGATACCTATTCGATGTCCGAACTATCAAAGAACAGCAATAACTAAAAATATATTTTTGTTAGAAAACAAAGTAGTACAAAATTACCTCATGAAATACCACGCCACTCAGAAAGTATTGCGAAAAAAAGTTTTTATGTATGATAGACTGGCCAGTTATAATCTATGTTGAAAATATGATTATTTGTTAGTAAAAATAGGTACGTTCCAACTTCAAAATTTCCCTCCACATTGTTTGCGACCTGATTTAAATTATTGCGTCTCATTAAAAAATGGATCGGCGCCGGGAACATTTTTGCGCTACGATTTTTTACGATTTCAAGTTTCGCCTGAACTGAAACCGGACGAATCGTACGATAGACTTCAAATGGCACTCATAGATGAAGGCCTAAGGCAACCGTATATCGTTGGTATAACCAACGAATTCAAGCGCGGTCGAATAACTTTGGGGCATGAAGAAAGATGTGGTCGCCCTTCGACGGCTGGTACGGAAGAAACCGTGCTAGCAGTGAAAAATTTAATCCAAGACAATAGGCGAGTTATGTATCAAGAGATTCAGCACGTACTGCAGATTGGATCGGGAAGCCTCATGAAATTCTACACGTGCATCTTCGCGTGAGGAGGATAGTTTCACGCTTAGTGCCGCACAACCTCATCGATGCTCAGAAGCAGTGGGAATGGTTCCGTGATATGATAAAAACATTTGAAGCAGGCTCGTCTCGGCGTGTTTACGACATCATTACAGGTGATGAATCTTGGAATTCTCAATACGATCCAGAAACGAAGCGGCAGTCGACGGTTTGGGTGTTTCAAAACGAATCAACGCCTACCAAAGTGAAGCGATCTAGAAGCGGGGGGAAGATTTTGTACGCGAGCTTTTTCAATTTGATTGGCTACTTGGTGTCAATTTCTT
Source organism: Luperina testacea (assembly GCA_927399505.1). Taxonomy (NCBI): domain Eukaryota; kingdom Metazoa; phylum Arthropoda; class Insecta; order Lepidoptera; family Noctuidae; genus Luperina; species Luperina testacea. The sequence goes on from OV656762.1 coordinate 13,482,631, forward strand.
TACGGAACCAAAGAAGCATCAACGCTATATGGTATACTACCAAATGCTTGGCAGAAGTTTTCTCTGTTGTGAACAACAAGCGACCAAACACAGGGTTTCGCGGGCTACTGCTCCACCATGACAACGCGCCTTCGCACACCGCGCTCAAAACGAGGGACTTCCTGGACAGCACGCCGGTCAAACTCGTGGGTGACCCTCCTTACAGCCCTGACATAGCACCGTGTGACTTCATTTTATTCCCAAAAAAAAAGTCTGTTCAAAGGGATACAATTTTTGCCGCCGGAAGATGCGCTGTCAGCGTTCGAGCAGGCTGTAAAGGAGGTGTCTGCGGCGGACTGGAAAAAGTGTTTCGACAACTGGTTCAGACGCATGAAACTTTGTATAGAGGCTAGTGGCGAGTATTTAGAAAAGATTTAATAAAAAAATATTTACCTATAGAATTTTCGCAAAACTTTCTGAGTGTCCCACGTATACTGTAAAAATGACATATTTCTCGGGCAAATAAAACGCCGTCGCACCGTGCCACTACTGATTTTTTTCTTTTTCAAGACCCAAATTGATGTATGCAAACCACTGACCTCTATCATACCCTTGTATAATACAGGCCAGTGATGAAAACATACTATTTGCATGGTTGTATGATCTCAGGCAAGACCACAACATGACCATAGATATTTTTGGGCAAGATCATAATAATATTTTTGTTTGCGTAAAACCTCAATACATACACCTCAACCAGTTTGACAATGTCTCAGAGTCACTGACATGTATTATACAAATACGCGGTCAGTGCTCAGAGCTAATAAAGGTGGACACGGACTGAGCTGCAACTCAAGATGCACCGAACCCAGTGAATTTCTCTACACTTTGCATGACATCTTGAAACAATATTACAATATCGTTGGTTTCTTTATCTGTTTACCTGCGCTCATTTGACTGGGGGATTGAATTGGAAATTGTAATGACTTCTTAAGATTGGTCGCGGTGGACTTGGTTGGTCGTTTTGGTATACAATAATGCATATATATCTATCTTAGTAGCCCAAGTCAATGCAGGAACGAGAAGGAGTGACGTTCACTTCTGTGGAATAAGTGAAAGTTTGACGCAAATGCGCAGTTTTGGCCAGGAATAAAACACATGACATAATAAATTTATAACTTTTATTGTTCATCGCGGTATAATTTACACAACTGCGCTCAGTGTTCTACCACATATTTATATGTATATTAATCTGTGTTACACAACGGCTGCCCATGATGGCGGGCGGAACCATAACGATGTCAATTGGCCCACCACACAAAGTGGGCATTTTTTTTTTTAGAAACTTTGCCCCACACTTTGAATTACTCCTGTATCGCTTTAATCAAATTGGTGATCAACAAAAATAAATAAAGCAACTAAAATACTTTGAAAAACTAATAAATACATGTTACAAGATTTTTTATAAAAATGAATTAATAAGCCATTAAAAACATTTAAAAGGAATAAGTTATTGAGTGCTTGAGTTTCTGACACATTAATTACCAAAATAAACGACCTAATGGCAGTGGGGGTCATGACGCTCAAATTACTACTCTGTGCGAGTGCATATTGACCTTTAGCATTGATCCCAAAGAGTTATAATAACTATATAAAGGAAATTGATCCTTCACATAGAAGCTTGTCAAACACAGTCAAACATCTGCGTGTCAAACAAGCGAGGCATTAAATAAAATGAACAATAATTGCAAAATGCAAAAAAAATATGGGATATCAATTAATGGAAGCATTCAACATGACTTCATAAATTAAAAGGGTAATAAAAGCTTTGAAAAAATGCCGCTTTCTGCGAATTTTCGACGAGGTAAGTGTTTCTTACTGCTGTGGCCATAACAGTCACTTTCCTCTTCTCTTGGAAGTGCTAAATGAAAAGACCCATTGCTCCTAAGGTTTGGCGAAATGAAGGTTTTCGCATAACGGCGCTAGAATGGTTCAACACATACGTGTGTAATTAGAAATGTGCGTCATGTGTAGAGGGGCTGGGGCTGCGCTGTTACGCCCAGGTTAACAGATTAAGAAGAAAGCTTTACATTGGAAACAATGTGAAGCTTTGATAAAATTCTAAATGGGTTTGCTTAAAAGTTTGTTACGAGTACACCTCATGTCGAGAAAGATTGTCAGACGGTGAAGGGTCGTTATTTCATAGGCTACGTCTTGCCTACAGCAGTTCGCCGCTATCACAAGGGACAAATCACCTTCACTTATGAGTTGAACCTGCTCGAATAAATCAGGCCCAAGTGGGCTTAGATTAGTTTGACAAATTCGTGGCTTTCAAGTTCAAACACCAAGGGATCTTTGACAGAGATTACCCGGCAGCCTGTTCCTTGGATTTCCACGGGTATTACCGTCGTTCCGAATCATTTCTATTTTGTGACATTATTCCTATATTTCGCTCGACATAAACCATAAAAAACTCATAAATTCCACCATTAGTTACTGTATGAATTTTTTCAATCAGGCAATATTGTGCCCACTGCTGGGATACGGGCCTCCTCTCGGTGAGAGGGAGTGGGCCGTATTCCACCACGCGAGCGCAGAGCGGGTTGGTAGCCCGGTGGTAAATTATTAAATGTATCTAATGTACGTATAAAGCTGAACCTGGAAAAACGGTGTCGATTATTATCCTATCGCGACATTCATAATGTTTTGTTTCAGAAATGCTGGAGGCACTAAAGAACGCAAAGAAGAAGAAAGAGGGACGGAAAGAAGGAATCGAAAATCCTGAAGGTAGCGACGGAGGTGCTACCAGTCAAAACGCTACTAGACTTGAAGTATCACCTGCTATTTCGGCAGAATTTTCCGACCCTACCCAGAAACCTGAAGCCATAACTAGTAAAACTAACACTAGGTCTGCAGACTAGTTAGGAGTCATCGTAAATACAAACACAACGACCTGCTGGAAGACCTAGAAATAAAAAGAGGAATATATTGGAAATTCAATGCGGCATAAAATTAATAAGTACATGAGTAATTTTATTATGTTGGTACCAACTAACAATATCAAAATGGACTATGTAAGAGTTATCACACCGATGACTAGCTTGAACAAATAAAGCGTTCTGTTTTTGTGTGAGTGATTTAATTTATTTTTGCCGACACCACTAGGAATGTTATTTTCCTACTAACAGCACATATTACCCATTGGCTAGTATGTGCTATATATATTTTCTGCTATACACATATAACCTTTCTTCTTTACATTACGCTTAGCGCTATGTAATTACACATATATGTAGGTATAAAATGTTAAATAATAAATGACTATTTATGAAAGTAGCCTTCTAGAAACATTTTTTCAAGTCCTGTCAAGTCTTATTAAAAAAAAGTAGATAGGGTCGGTCTATCTACATTCAATACTCGTTAGAATTCTATTTATTTTACTCAGTGATACATTTCGCAATCATTCGATTTATTTGCAAGTTATCTATATGGACAATAAATCGTAATGGTGGTGATTAGACAGACAAGGGTAGAATTGATCGGAATAGTTTGGCGACGTGGTGAGGCGGGCGCGACACGCGACCTTTCGGCGCCAGCCGGCAGCCTGAAAACGCCCCCTAAAAAGGTTAAGTTGAAAACACTGCTGCTGTTTACCTATAACTTATAGCTCATAAAATTATAAAACTCGTCAATTTTAGAATTTTATGAGCTATTGAAAAACATATGCCACAAATCTGAGGTAATTTATGGAAAAGCTCCTGAAGTATTATTTGAAGGGTTTTTTTTTTCATTGAATGGAATCAATTATGTCAAACTGAAATTATGGGGATGCTCACATGATTGAATTAATTCGCAGGTATCTTGGTTTTTAACCGACGTAAAAACGGAGGAGGTTCTCAAGTCGACGCGTGTATATACGTACATATATATTTTTTTTATGTTAGACTTTTTACAGAGGAGTCCGATTTTGATATTTCTTATTTTTAAGATTCGAATTCGTTATTACTTTTCGTGTTACGACACGACTGCTGAATATGGAAGTGTGACAACACATTATGTTTATTAGGTTCTTTGACCATTTATCAAGCTTTTTCTTAATATTGCATTTTTATCGGGGGCGCAAAATAAACCTTGATTGCCTGCTAGGTATGAATTTACATATTTAATAACAAGAAATAAAATAAAACACATGATTACAGTGCTCGTTGGAATAACTAATACTGAATTACCTTGACCACAATCTTACTTTTTTGTCTAGATAACTGTACCCACAAGATACTAATTGTGTAACATTATACGAAAAGTGTGTGGCGGCTGCCTAACATCTGTAATTTGTTTCATTTCGTGTTCATTTCGTGGGTCGTGTGGGGGTCGTGTGTCGCCGGCCGTGATAATATTTCCTCAATTAGGTTCAAAGAAACTTTATTCTCTATGAAAACATAATGTCACTTACTTGAAAACAATACTAACTATAATTTTTTGCAAAAAGATCGACATCACCAGTTACAGACTAATCAACATATTCGAAACTCGACCCACCCAACGCATTTATTTCTCCAGAAGTCTAACATACTGGCTGAGCTGCGTTTTAAATGCATTGAATGAGTGTAAATTTCTGATTCGTGAGGGTATTCTATTATAAAGTTGTGCTCCTTCAAATGTAAGCATTTTTTGCCATAGTTGGTTCTAGAAGGGTAGGAAAGGGTAGTTCTGACTACCCTGAAAATCTGACAACCAGTCTTACCAAGGGGTATCGTATTACCCAGTAACTGGGTTGTGGAGGCCAGATAGGCAGTCGCTCTATGTAAAATACTGGTATTCAGCTGCATCTGGTTAGACTGGAAGCCGACCCCAACATAGTTGCGAAAAGGCTAGGCAGATGATGATGATGAATTGGTTCTAGTTTTAGGTAACACCAGTAAGCTTACTCGTCGTGTGTTTCGTTGAGTAATTTGTTTATACTGCGTAAGATAATGTTTGTGTGAATGCTTTTGTTAAGAACTTTTCTGATGAAAATACATGTGTTATAAAATTTCAATACAAGGTTACACCCAATGTCCAGTCAATCAAGTATGTAACTGACACACTGTCTGTCTGTCTGACTGTATCTGACTGACTGTCTGACTGTCTGACTGACTGACTGTATGTGTCTGACTGACTGACTGACTGACTGACTGGTATGTGACTGACTGACTGTGTGTGTGACTTGTATTTGTTTATTTAGTCCTTTTCGCTAACATTATAGTCTTAACATTACAATCAAACAATTAACGATTTGCAAATAATAGGCATGTGTTCATAAGATCTAGTCTAAGTTGTTTAATATAGGTATGCATTTTCCTATACGATCGGATGGTCCATAAAGTAATGAGAATAAAGTTTTGTTTTGAATAAAAAAAATTGCCCTCCTCTAACTGGCCTTGATTCGGGCCTAGTGCCTAGCTCCTAGAGACGCCTAGGAAATAGAGACGCTTTCATCAATGTACTGATGACCGGAATTCTAAAGATCGCGTATCCTATCATAACCCTACAAGCAGCGCCGCAGAAGTGCTTTTCACGAAAGAAGTCCCGCAGCAGTAAGCGGAACTAATTATTATTATATAGTTAGCAACATTCCTATAACAACCCTCCTACTTCTTACACCTATTGACCTATCTCTAATAAAGATTGTGCATTTTATTAACCAGTGCCTGTAGATGTCGAGATAAATAACTAGATCAGTATTTATGATTCCGTCGCAAGACAGTGGCGCCGATTTTACGAGACTTCTTTCTTGAGACGGACTTTACATTCATTGACTGAAGGAACTGACACTTGACAGTGATAGGAGCGTGAAATGCCGCGCTTTTTTTTAAATTACCGGGCTAATTAGATATCAATGTTGGAGTGATTAATAAAGATATTAAAGTAATCGGTAATAAACACACTTTTAATTATTGAATTTAGCAGTAGGCACCGGCCCTGACGTACGTAGGCCCCGTTTTACATTTATTTCGTCTTTTTTCAGGCGCCTCTATAGACTCTAGCTAGGGCCTCTAGACGCAAAGCAAACCACTTTTCAGTGCCGACTTAGCCTACCCGATTTCTTAATTAAATTAAAACAAACAATACATCACACATTTGCAACTTTGAATTCGCCAAAAGACGAAATTATACGGTTTACAATATTTTCATTAGTTTTTGTCTTAATTTATATTTTATAAGTTTACTCAATTTGTGATGTCGATTACAACAGTGCCAGTGCCGAAGCGGGCTCGTAGAATACTTCTTCCAGTGTCAACCTTAACCAGACTTGGCTTGGAGGATTTCAGCCGCAAATCTGTGTACTCCATCAAGGTGTTGAATAAAAGAGAATTACGAAGGTATTATAGATAAGTTTTACAGCATAAGTCTTAAAGCATAAGTGAACTCATTGACATTGATTCCCCGGGTTTGGTGAGAAGAGCATGGCAATTAAAATAAAATTGAAGTCTGTCTACTTGTAATAAGGCCGTGAGCAAATATATAGGTACGGGGAGTACCTATAATATTTGTCCACGGCCTTATTATCTGTATATTGGCCTATTTTGGGTTAAAAGTACTAGAATAGGTTGGCCATTCCATCATTCAGTCTTGATAAAAAGTTGGAGTTCGTTGTGTGTAGGAAATATTAAAACAGGCAATGGCAAAGTGCATTGTTAACTATTGCATCAATCATTTTAATCTAGTCTATCGTAGTTCACAGCTAGATGAAGATCTCTCCCAAGTTGCGTCTCAGTTCTATCGTCTGCTATCATTAATCCAACTTGCATCCCTATTTGAATAAAATAGGGTTTTTTGAATGCAAGTAATTTCTTGGTACACAAATATCTTTCTGGCTAGATCAAAAGTCTGTTTATCTAGGTTAATATTATATCAGGTAAGGTACCCTCATGAACGTCACACAAACTTAGCCAGCAGTTGTTGGATCCGAAAACAGAGAGGCAAAGACCCGGAACTCTTGTTCCGTAATTAAACTTTGTTTAAAGGAACTCCCAAGTCCCTAGATGTGGGTCATAAAGCCTAAACATAATTCACAAAGTAACATTGCTAGTAAGGATAGTTCCTTAAAGGTCAGAGATTTAGTGAAATCAAGACGCTTGAAGTAGAAGGATAAAATCCGATACACAGGGTCCAAAATCGAGGATCCAACAGATCAACACTTCATTATATAACGAAAAAACAAAGTCAAACATTACTTACAGTAAATTATGAACAAAACAAGATGAGTAATTTTTTTTAGTAATTCATAATTATAATGCCTATATTCAATTCGGGATTGTTCTGAGCAAGTTAACATCAGCAGATAGTGAATGTGTGCAGTATTGCCTATTACGACATTTACGACGATATACACAATCGTGTAGAATGTATCATTACATTCTGCAATGTGGCAACGCTTCGTGTGTCGTACGTGACGGAGATATCGTTACATGTACCTATCATTACCTAGCACTAAAATGTAAGAAATAACCAAAACCTGGGATTATAATGTGCTCTTCTGCGCCCCGTGGTTTCACCCGCATAAGTTTCGCTCTCATGGGAATATCGGGATAAAAAGTAGCCTATGTGTTCATCCAGGGTGTCAGCTACCTCCATACCGAATTGTATCAAAATTAGTCTAGCCGTTTGTGCGTGAAGAAGTAACAAGCATACAAACACACTCACAAACTGTCGCCTTTATAATATTAGTGTGACACTTTGCATGCCCATTTCGGCTACGGTGACTGTTTCTGTTACTAACGACTATAGTTTACGAGCATGTGCTCTGGTATGGCGAACTAACCTATCTTGGCAGTAAAGGCTTACTGTCAAGATAGGCCACACTAGGTTAGAACTATGGTAGGGAAGCCCAGAGGGAAAACTTTATGGCTGAGTAGGTGCGGCATGATGAGAGAACACCGAAAATATATTTGAAAAGTTTTAGATAGTAGCCCTGTAGTCATGAGACCACTTTCGAAAATGGACCAAAAATAAAGTGATCTTCAGAGCCTTTGATATGTATGATCGTGTGCGGCCTAATCCATAATGACTTAAATAGGCAAATCTGATGAAGAAATTGTGGGCTTTCCCTAGATCTGACGACTTTGAAAACTGAGGAATTTACAAAATTTTTCATCCCGCACCTAATCAGCTATCAACTTTTTGCCCTGCATATGCTTGCTCAAAACTCTTTGGGCTCCCCTACCACTACGCACATCCCTACCTGCACAGCGCGGACAATTTAAAATACTATTATTGTAATAGTATTATTATGTAGGAACCCGAGAGGCTTACTCTTGAGGAGGTCTCGCCTGTTGTCGAGATCTCTCTTCCGCTGGTCTTCAAACGCATAAACATTTTGTTTCACCAAACGCCTCCAACCAACTATCCTTTGCTAACTCCTCCCAAACGATAGGGATCTATATTGTATCTCTTCAATGGTCTTATTGTTACAATACCAAAGCTTGAAATGTTAATATTATTCGACGTAGGTGTAAAAAATGTGCTGTACCCTCAGTTCACAATGGAATAATATGATGTGGGGTCGGACTGGACTCTGCCGAATTCATCATAAACTTTAACGAGAACACTCGTAAAAACTAACAAGGGAGTCTTACTCTGAAGTGATACAGTGGTCTCTTTATTGTATAATATTATTTGGGGTCTTCCTAAAATATTCTACTTTTGTTTGAAATTTTCACATCATGGTAATGAAGAGGAGCGTTCGCTAGACAAGCAGGTAGGCTTAATTATATTGTTTTAAACACTTACATGAAATTAAACATATATATTTATAAGCGCATAAGCGTGTTACATATCTATAAGCATAGCTATAAATATACATATCTGTAAGCATAGCTATAAACACCTATAAGCGAATCAAATGATAGTTTTTTTTTTAAACATGATACATGTGCATGCACAACAACAAAATATAGTAGCTTATACGGATTTCGTGAAATAGAATATCTATACTTAGATACATCATTATAACATTAATAATTCATTCTTTCATTTATTAAATTCTCAATAAACACGACATAACATAACTGTCGAAACACACCTCTGTCTGACTCTTCTGACATTACAGGCGTGATAATATTATGTTGTGTTTTATTAAATTTTTAGGTACCATACTCCTTGTTAAGACATGAGAAAACAAATTGCCAGTAGTATTTTGAAACAAAAATGTTAAAAAATGTCTCTGGTCATTTCTGACAAACTAATTCAATATTGTCAACTTTGTTAACACTTTTTTATATTACATTTAAAAACAGTTTTATAACAGTTTGCGAAATCAAAAATCGATAATGGATTCCTCCAGTACTGGGTTTCCGAAGAAGCGAACTCTGCCTAAACTGATGGCATGTATGACCAAAACCAGTTTGGAGACATTTCGAAGCAGGGCTTTGTTTAATTTAGCATTTCTCGATTCCAATGGCGTTCGAAGGTATGAACATTGATAAATATCACCCACTCGATCGACCAGCTTCACAATTCTTGTTTAATAAATAATTACGGTGCCTAAAAATTTAGGTAAGTCCAGCACTCAGTTTGCGACCTGCTTTGCCCGACTTGGGAGCCAGGCCGTCAAATTCAGCAATCAGCAGTCGCATTGCGACCACTAAATCAAAGTGCTACAGTCGCCGTCAGATACATAATATATTGTAGCAGGCAAGGTGACCAAATACTTCTGAACAATTATAATGTCGATAAGTTCCATACACTACAAGTTAACATTAATATCTGAACATTCATTACTTCATTAATATCTGAGCAGATGCTTGTCAATTATAATCTCTATACACACAACTAACCAAAAATGTCCATACACTTACAACGTCAAGTGTACCTATAAATACAATTTAAATAGGAACTCTTTTGCTAATTTTATTAATTTATTTTACTAATTTCTTTTGCGAAAACGGTTACACGACGTATTAAATGTAGAAGAAGGAGGTTACACAAAATACTAATATTTTATTGATGTTGTCACAGGTTGTCACAAATAAAAAATATTTACACTTATTTTTAATTTCATTACAAAACCAAGAACTATTTTCTTTCAATAGTTTGACTAGATAGATAGAGTTTCGAGATATTAGGTAATGGTAACTTGTAGTGTATGGAATTTATTGAAATTTATGATTGTTCAGAAGTATTTGGTCACCCTGCCTGCTACAATATATCTGACGGCGACTGTACAACGAACGGAGCTTTTCTTAGAAAGATATCTAGTTAGCCTGCTGCAGTGAATAGTTAGGAGATATTTAAGTACCTATGCATGTAGAACGTTTTTCATCATAAAATTGTACATGTTTCTAGGCGTAAACTTCCTTTACACGAATGTCTCGTTTTGGAAATGAGAGAATCTGGTTATGGAGAAGCGGCAGCGTATCTAAAAGACCTCATTTATGATAATGTGCAGCTTGTTAACGAAGACGATATCGGTATTGTAGTGGACCTCAGAAAAAGAGATGATTATTTGGAACACATTTCAGACATTCTGCAAAAAGCGGAAAAAGAACACGAAGAAGGTTTGTACCAAGTAATTGATTATTTGTTATTATTCCGTTTATTTATTTTCTTTCATATTAGGTAATACATTTTTACATATTCCTTAAAAAGTTAACTCAAAAAAAAAAACATTTTTAAATGATAAAAAATGGTACGCAGCTTCCAAATTACCGGTGGTTAGGGCTCCATAGACAGGAACCTCCTTATGATGCGAGGTGTATCGAGGAATAATGCTTTCTGAATCACGCCCTTGATTGAACCTCGTGACGAGAGCCTCGAGAGATGTTGATAGTGGCTTTCGGCCATTAGACCATTGACCGTTTCGACATATTATTATTATTCATTTCCGTTTCGACATATATATAGAAATAATATAGAAATAATAAGAGGCTAAAGGTTAATGTTTATATTTGAACAATAATGGAAGTGCATCGTATTTTTTTTTTATTTGGCTCGTGCGACTTTTACTTTATTATACAGCCTGTACAATGTTCGTGATTGATCTCTTCGGTGATTGGAACATTACAAATTGAAATCACTTTTAGTCCCTAGGGATTAAAGAGCTATTTTAGTCCCGGTTTACGAAAAATACACTAGGTCTATTTGAATAGATGTGATAAAAAATACTTTTATTGATAAATAATGTATGGACTGGCTCGCTACCCTCCTCATAAAACATTTTATTTTATTTTTCTTGCCACATAAAAGCTTAATGTCTTAGAATTATTGGTGTACTTATTATAATTATTGTATTAGGTTCAAAATCTGGTAGTAAATGGTAAATACAATCACGTAATGCCCTCCAAGGTATAGGATGGCTTCCTTAGACATAGGAATTTAGTTGAATGTGTAGGAACGTTTTGCAACATAAGTTTCATAATCACCTAATCAGCCTATAAGGTTCACACTGCTGGGACACAGCCCTCTTCTCTGTGAGAGGAAATGGGCCGTAATACACCACGCGAGCCCAGTGCGGGTATCAAATGAGAGTCTAATAGAATCTATTTATTCCATCACCAGACCATCCTAAGAAAGAATGCATCCACTTACTCAATCTAGCGCTCCACTATGCTGAAAGGGAAAAGGGTATCCTATGGTTGGCCGAGAAATTCTTTCAAGCAGCGATTGCGGTATCGAGTCAGTACCTTATCGATGGTGGTCGGTTGAAAGCTGTCTGTAAATACCACTATGGAAAGTTCCTGCTAGACAAATGTAAGTTGGTTCTATTATTAATACAATGTAATCTTTAAACATAAAACAAAGTCGGGTTAGTTACACCATTTATAACTCAAGAACGGCTGGACCAATTTTGATGATCTTTAATTTGTCGGATTTGTCTCTGCTCCGAATAGCAGAATAATTAAATTAACGAAAAAAAAAGTTTTTAGAGTTATCTTCCTATCGTATCAAAGTAGTTGTATTATATTTTCAACATATGATCTACCTGGCATATATCCTGAGGAATATCATATATTTTTCTGATTTTGTTTACTGTAGTCGATCATATACTTTTATTGTTTCTAAAACTTGCGTTTTTAGCGTTTAGGTCCTGTAAGCCCTTAAGACATTTTCTTACTGCATAGCTCAACTAAATTTCATTAAATGAAATTACAAATATCTTTGTAACGAAGCCTTTTTAAGTACTACTTCCTTTGTTAGATTTAATTTGTAAAAGCTATAGAAGCGTTTGACAAAGTTTATGGATAATGTGAAGAACACGGTGTATATTATGTATAAGTGTATATAGGAAATAAAAAGGCAAGAGTTTATTGGGCATCAAAAAAATCATCCGCATCGCTGACAGTGGGCGTAGTGTCCAAAAGGCTGGCAGCGTTGCCACGTTGGATGGCAATGCTGGTTCTTTGACCTAAAAATAGCCTAGCTCTCGTGAAGAGTTGATCAATATCGTGGCGATGTCCCGAAATACTCGATGAGCACTCGGACCCCATTTACACCCGTTATTCATTAGTTCCAGGAGCAGACCCAGAAGAACCGTTTATGTTACTCACAGAAGTAAGAGATAGTGCTATCGGAAAGGTTAAGTGTCTTTTTCATATAATGTGACATATTATCTATGTATTTTCTCTAACTCTAATATTTATAGTAGACAAAGAAAATATGTCTACGAAATTTGCTAATAGTTTTAAACAGTCAAAACTACTCGTAGATTTGACTGATTTTTGCAGTCAAAAGTGGTGTTGACCGATAAACAGTTTTGACAATGACATATCAAGCTATTCATTTCGAGTATAAGCTGACTTCCCATTTTACGACACGCCTATAATAATAATAACCCCACCGCCGTATCTCTACGTTGACGCCGTGGTGGGGCTCGCGCGCTCCGGACTCTAGGCCTGTGCCGGAAGAGTTTACTTTGCCGGAACAGATCGGATGAGGAGCCAGACCAAGCGAGATACAGAAACTCGCAGGGCAGCTGTTGGGCAGTAGCGAACCCACGGACCCCATCTCCCGGGAGAACTCTTATTCCTCACCTCTGGCTTGCCTTTATAGGTCGGCTGGAGTGAACAATGACGAGGAACAGAGCTCTCCCCTCGTTCTTGCGTTTATTGACCGGCTTGAGTGGAGATTTGCAAGAGCAAACGTGCTCGGAGGAAGGAAGTATTCCAGTAAGACGCTGGTAGGGATCTTGACCGTGCTTCCGGAATTGTCCTGTCGGGCTACGACACTACGTGCTAGCGACCGCTTTCGGGGGCTTATTATTGAGTGTGCAAGTCACCCCCTGCTATTTTATCTATGTAATTTATATAAAACATTGGTCAGGCAGGGGCTATAGACTTTCCATAGTCCTAAATAACCATTTCACTTTAGCCACCCAAACCCATAATCATTGGATTATCGACCCCCGATTGGTGTAGGACTGTTGCAGGATATGGAAACAAAGTTATTGATATTTGTTTCCATATCCTGCAACAGTCCTACACCAATCGTAGCGCCACCTCAATCAAACCCTTGTGGTAAACATCTAGGTCGAGTCGCCACAACTTCCCGGGTCGGCCTCTGCGGCGCCGTCCATCCTCAGGCACCCACTGTGTGGAGACTATTGCCCACATTTATTACAGAATGTTCACACTTTATTCAAGAACAATATTATCTTGACTTCCAGCTTTGGCCTCTATACGAAGCGGAAGAAGAAGATGAGGTAGTCCCTCCTGATACCGTGTTTAAGTCCACTGCCTTACAACTGCTCAGGGTCCTCCTCAACAAAGCACGGATGGTGCGGAAGGTGGACACCCCTAAGGCTGAGAGATTGGCTCGTTTAGCTGAGAGAAGAGCTAAAGATGGTTAGTTAGGGGGTTAGTTGGGTTGAGGTTTATAAGACTTGACAAAGCCAAATCTCTGGAACTTTGTCACGTCCAACACATAGGCAGAATTATTTTTGTTGAAGGGTAGTTTTGTTCTTTTGTTGGGCAGAGTGAAATATGAGGACTAAGCTGGAAGTGGTTCGAATTTTTACCTTTTTGTGTATATATATACAATTATACATATACACTAGGGACACGCGTCAACGGCAGAGGCAACTGCATCCGCCGGATGCATCAACGGCTGCCACCGATACGCGTTGCCGGAGGCCGTCGACACTCGTCGGTGGCTGCATTTGCCTCTGCCGTTGACGCGTTTCGCTCGTGTCTATGAGCACTCTCTTGTATATTACATTTATATATTTTTAAATATTTTAGCCGACGCAATACACAAAACAGCAGAGGCAATAATAGAAATCGGCATTTGTCAGTTAGTGATGAACAACTTGAATAACGCTCAAAAGACTTTTGAGAGAGCATTCAAGATACATGAGCAAAGTAAGAACATAGAGGGGCTCTGTGAGGTTAGGATGCACATGGCAGCTGTTATGCAAAGGTACGAAACTTCAATTACGTTTTACAATTTATTTTTTAAATTAATTGAGTTTCCTGGTAAAAACTTTTTTCGAAAACAAAAAATCAACCTACTTCAAAAAAGAAACACTACAACTTAAAAAATTACTTTAATTTCAGAAGTTGGTGGCTTATGCCACCAATGAAAGTGAAGAATTGTTGAAGTGTCTCCGGTTTAATTTCGGAAGACACTTCCGAAATTAAAGTAATTTTTTATTTTGTACTGTTTTTTTGGAAGCCGGTCGTTTTTTTATTTTGGAGTTGGCTAAAATTGGATAAATGGCCGGGCAAGGAAGAAATGTTGACACGACCTGGACACGTACCACAACGACTGATTCCATGTAGTCCAGGTAAAGAAGTACAACAGTGGAACAGTGTTGGCTAAAAAACAAGATTCGAGGAAAGCATTTTCTATCAAAAAAAATCTTCTTGATACGATACCTAATACTCGTGCGTGCAACATAAATTTTATTGAATAAACATAAAAGTTGAATTGGCGAGAATTTTCAAGTCAATCGTTTTTGTTTTAAATTACTTCAAGCAATTTGTAGGAAACATAGGTATGTTTAATTACGGTAAAATATGTGTATGAATATGTGTATATAAAACAATATGGGATCACTCAGCGATCATTGTGCCGATAGTGGTGATAGCCAATGGCTTAATAGCCAAGAGCCTCGACCAACATCTGAGGAGGCTCTCGTTGGGCAGCTGGATCTATGGTTTGATTCAGAAAGCTGTCATTCTGATCACTGTCCGCATTGTTAGGAGGTTCCTCTCTCTGGAGCCCTGGCCGCCGTCGCCGGTAGCTTGGACCCTGTTGCCAATACCGGTTGGCACTATTTTTTATATTTTATTTATTAAATGTTTTTTAAATATTTAATAAAATAAAGGAATAACAATAATATTATTTATTTGGCATAAAAAGGTACACAGATACAGAGTGACACTTAATTTAAGCGTGCGAATAGCCTGGTACAAAATAGATGACCCCCGTGCTAGGCAAAGCTTGTGTTACAGGGGTCATCCATCCGTCCATTCTAGATATTATAATAGTACAAGTAGTACAATAGCAGTAGCAGTAGTTACAATATAACATATTTGAAAAATAACAGAATCTATTATTCTTC
This sequence comes from Luperina testacea, assembly GCA_927399505.1. Classification (NCBI taxonomy): domain Eukaryota; kingdom Metazoa; phylum Arthropoda; class Insecta; order Lepidoptera; family Noctuidae; genus Luperina; species Luperina testacea. The sequence continues at coordinate 13,498,151 of OV656762.1, forward strand.
TTCATCATTAAGTATTTCAAATTTCCATACACCGCAATGTTTTGCTCAAACAATAATATTCCGACTTCTCATACGAGTAATATTCTACTTTTCATAAAATACATACATATTGAACAAGAATATTACATTTGCAAGCCCGCTTCTGTTTTATCCATGTTAATTAAATGTGTAATAACCATAATTTTATGCATTTCAATCAGCTAATCCATTAATGCTAATTAATTCCTAGCCCTCCAAAGTGTAAAAAAATTACAATTATTTCTTTATTTACTACAACGGATTCGAATCTCTTCGACACAATATCGTTGTTATTTGCGAATAAGTTGTCTTTGATCAAAACGATGTCATTATTCCACCTGTTTTCACCTGCATTTAGAGAATTTTTCTTCCATAGGTATGTATTTTTTGCACCTCATTGAAAGTGAGAAATAAGATCTCCCACAAACTCAGCTAAAAATAATTATTTTTTAGCTGAGTTATTGGGAGATCTTATTTCTCACTTCTTTCAAGTCGGAAACATTTTTGAACTTATGTCCGAAATCGAGCGTAAAATAAAACCTATCTGGTACAGATTGGGTGACCATGAAGCTGCGGCCAAGTTGCTGACGGAGATGGGAGCCAGTGCCATGGAGCATGGCCTGAGGAGACAGCTCGGCCGGGCGCTGCATCTACTTGGCGAGCTTCATCTGAGGCGAGAGAGGCCAGAACTGGGCACCCAGCATCTTGCTGAAGCATTTCTTTGCTTTATGGGCTTTCATTTTGAAACGGTATGCACATCATGTACTTCCTGTTGGAAGTCTTTTTTTTTAGGATGGGATATCATCAAATGACCCCTCCCGCTCTGGGTGGAGCGGAAGTGAGTGTCAAACTCTTACTGACTAAAACCCACCCGTGTTCCTTCCTTAGCCCTTTATGTTCCGGGCCAGCGGTAATCCTTTCGGACAATCCCGCTGCCCCGGCGGGCTTCGGCCCTAGCGGGCCCCTTCTCTGTTGCTGACATCTCTTTGAGGCACGCGTGGAACACGTACGCGCCATCTCCTGTTTAAGTCTGACTAACTGCGGAGACGCACTTATAACAAATACTTAATGAGAATTTGGTTACTACTCTTTTCGGACGGTTTGTACAATAATGTTTTTTATTTATATATATAGGTGACCAGTGCCGGCATCGCAGAAATGGATAAGATGAAGGAGGAAGAAGATATAGGAGCGATATACGGGTACACGAAAGAAATATTCGAAGAGGAAGCTGAACAATCAAGACTTATGATGGCTATTTCTGCAGGTAAATGACCTGCGATTTTGTTTTGAAGTTTTGAAGTTTGTCGATACCTGATTTTTTGCCATTTTGTAAAGTGCCACACGGAATGGTGGTGGAATTTCAAAAGAGGTTGTGGTCAGTTATTAAAGATGAGTTTAATCTGTTTGTGACAAACTTTACATTGCAGGCTATAGACGTCTATTGTTATGTTAATGTACCCTAATGTGGTGTAGGTATAGTATAATTGTTTTTCTGGGGATGTGTCATACAGGCGTTACAACATGGGGGGGGGTTCCGGAATTGGTCTTTTCATTCAAGAGGAACCGGGACCACCTCTATGTGTTGATAGTGATCACCGGGGTGGTTTTAGTGAGGTAAAAGTCCCACACTCCCCGATCTCCCTACCCGGAGGTCGGGTGCCTTTTGATGGTTACCCCTCGAAAACAAGAAAAAAAAGTACTTATAATTGTTTTGATTTTTCCAGCAGTCACTAATATCAAATAATGTTACAGGTCAAGAACTAATGGCGTCCTATTTCAATTTGTTGAAGGAGGCCGGCGGATGTTCAGTCGCTAAAATGAAAACGATTGAGTGGAAACTATCGCACTCGGGCTGGTGGATCAGGAGACAACACCACGACTTTCTGCCGTGTATGTGCCCTATACACAATCGGACTCCATTGGATGTGTTATGGTAAATATTATTTTGCTAAATTATTATGTACAAAAGGACCAAATAAATACTATTCTTGTATAAAATAGTATTGCTGTACTGACTACATTTTATTTTTATAGGCTTCAATTAGCAGCCAAGGTGTCCAATGTTGAAATATCTACTTGTGATCTCGGCCAGGAAGGCCTCGGCAGAACATCAACGATCCATGATATCAGGAAACGACACAGCAGCTATGATAAATCTATTTCGGCTCTAAGTCGCATAACATCCAATACTAATGGTTAGGTAATTAACTAATTATGCATTAGTCTTGGATGTATAAAAAAATAAATATAATCATATTATGTTGAGTGTAGGTAGGTCTACATTTATTAGGTATATTTATATTTATTTTTTCCTTATAGAAACGAATTACTTATGTTTGCTTAATAATTTATTAAGGGGCCTCATATTATTCTAAACCGGTAATTATTCAGAAATAAAATATAGTTTATTTAGTATAAAGTTTATTAGTTCGTCTCATTCATCGTACAACGTACAAATGGTATAATTTAAATGTCTATTTATTTACAAAGAACTTAAACTAACCGTATAGTTAAATAATATTGAGCAAAACATGCAAATGGTTGCACCGTCTTCAATACCTTCCCGTGTGTAAAAGGTCTGCCACCGATATAACATCTTTTTTGACAATAGCAATATGTAACAAAATTATTTTATTCTGTGCTATCAGCACAGGCTTAACAATAATGCGAGAGCCATGCGTCCATATTTACATAAAATTAAATTTAGGAATCTACTATATAACTATTCAGCACGCTTTGGTGGTTTTGCGTGGTTCAAGGCGGACCTTGAATCCTTCAGCACGCTTCAAGATGATGTCTGCCTGCAATTTGAAGTCAGACTCCTTAAGATCTGAGTGGACACGGAAATTCCTGAGTATCGTAGACAGGATAATCTTCAGCTTCAACATGGCGTATTTACGACCTATGGAAGAAACACATAGATTGAGTACAAAAACACTTAACACATCATGGATTGCTTTAAGATGTTGCTACGTTTTGTTAGTGTACTTACCGACGCAACTTCTGGGCCCAGCGGAGAAAGGCACGAATGCGTAATAATGGCGATTGGCAGATCTTTCAGGCAGGAAGTTGTCGGGGTCGAACTTTGTAGGGTTCGGGTACACGTCGGGCCGGCGGTGCAGCTTGTACGTGGCCACCACAACAGTGGTACCAGCAGGCACTTGCTTACCGCAGGAGGCTGTTAAGAGATAAGGTTTTATCAAGTTGACTGTTACAAATGTTTCAACACAACACCGGAAATATAAACTATTACTTACGAAGAGTGATATCTTGTTTAAGGTGACGCGCAATGATTGGCACTGGTGGGAACATCCTCAATGTTTCCATGAGACACCTTTCTAGGTATTTCATTTCTAGAGTATCCTGGAATGTGGCAGGGCGGTCTGAATCACCAAAGATCTTGTCGAGCTCATCGATAACTTTGTCTTGAATGTCCTGGTGGATGCCCATCATTGATAGGAAGAAGCTGCTACCGGCGGCAGTTGTGTCGTGACCCTGAATGAAACATTATATTTAATGCGTGATTTTATATTCTACAAAAGAAATCATGATTGTTGTCTGCTCTATTTATTTAGAATATTTACCTCAAACATAATGGTGTCTACTTGTTCTTTAATTTCCTCGTCGGAAATAACAACGCCGCTTTGTGAACTCTCGAGGAGTAGGTCAAGGAAAGCCAGACGTTTCTTCTGTCCTACATCTGCGTCATCTACATCCAAGTCGTCCTTAAGACCAGCTGACTGTCCGAAGGAGAGACCGTCCACGGATGTTGTTTTTTTGGCTTCATCGGTGGTGGTGTTGTAGTCTTGCAAGATTGTTGGCCTCTTGCCAGAGTTGAATTCCTCCTTCTTCCTTCGGATAACCTGAAAATTCATAAATGCAATGAGGTAAATGCTTTAGTACCTACAATTAATGTCATAGTTATTTATATGCGATTCATTATAATGCTAGTTTATTCCGTTGCATTCGATGGTCGCATCAATAACTAGTTCCCAGTAGCGTCCAATAGGTCATCGAGTCTAGGACGCCGAGGTAATTCTAGTTATTACGATGTACTAGTTAAGTAATATGGTATGTACCTTCTTGGTCAGTCCGTGGATGACGTCAAGCAGTTTGGTCTGCTTCTTTGCGTAGTCGGTGAGTTTGAAGAGAAGGTCTGGTCTGAGCCAGATCTTAGTGTGTCTCAAGTGAAGGATGTCACACATCTTCATCACAGCCATAGCATATTCAAACCCGCTCTGGTCTTGTGTGGATTTACTGACACCCATAGCGGTCTCTAGAATAGATAAAAAAAATTACAATGAAACAAATAAATTCTTGCAGTACCTAGTAATAAGGTGTTTTTTTTAATACGTTCTCTTGTATTGCATTGTATCCTTTTAAACATTCAGCAATAGGTAGGAATTTGTTATTAGACTTGTGCGGTAGGTACTTGTCCATTGGCAAGTACACTTTTAGAAGTAGTCATAATAATAATAATAATAATAGATCCTGAGGGATTTTTTTGAGCCTTCGTGGTCTGTTCAACTACAAGGTTTTTTGCTAATAATGTTAGGATGGTGCGCAATTCTTGCCTTATACACCCTTACATTTTGATCGTTTTAATCCTTAAAAGGGGTCATTATACCATCATTATGAACAACTTTTACGACGGGACTGATACTGAACCGTGAAAAAATAAATGTTGCCCATACATTATGTTGAGTTATGCGAACATAAATGACATAAAAAATAAATAAAAAAAAACGGCTAAATTTTTTTTCAGTAAATAGTAAAAGTGTGACCTCACTTTGGACTTGTAAAAGTCGGATAGTTGTAGTTTGATGGATAAGGATAGGGCAGTAGTATGCGGTGCACATAAATGCGGCCTGATTTTATTTAGAGAAAATTCGATCATATATCAGTGGATATTAAATCTGCTGTGCACGCCGGTCGCGCTATCACACACTCCTATTAATAAAAGAAATAGTTTTGACCTCCATTGAATTCAAAACAATTGCGTAAGAAGGATAGCTATAAAGGAGCGTAACGATCGTGGCCGGGAATGGCGAATATTGGCCATTAGCACGTGAGCACGTGGGGGGTCGCCAAAACTGACTCCCAGTAGTACTACGTGCCCGATGAATCAGTGCCGACTGGTACCACGCACGTACCAATGATTCAATCATACTTCCATCAACATTGACCGTAGAGATTCGTCTTTATGAAATAATGACCTGGCACAGTGTTCTTGATGGCAATTGAAATCTCACACCGAAATGCACTGTCTAGTGTTTCAAGTGCTTTAAAATATAACTACAATTCAGGACCTTAACGCATTGTAAAATACGGCCAAGTTGAATATTATGGCGGTTGATTTTGATGGCGTGTCTGGTGAATTAGCAAAAATAACAATTCTGATTGCGACAACGTTTATAGCTAATAATAATGCAAATAAAATTCTGTCCAATGGCCTTTGTTAACCCCTAAATAAGGTTAAATTAGCTTGGAAACTAATGCAAAAGTCTTTTAGTTCCTTCCGAGGCTTCGTTTTTTCCGCTTAAGGAAAAACATGTAGTAGGTATAGTACCGCAAGTTTAGGCGGGTCTGCACAGAACCGGATAAATTGTTCTAAGCAAACTACATAATTACCACCATAAACATCACGGATACAATCCACACTGCTATTTAGTGTTCTATATATCTCAACTTCCTTCTAATGACTATTATTATTATACGCAATATGGCGATTACTTGCTACGTGATAAGTGTACATTTGCGTAGTTTGAAAATCTAGGAATTATTGTTGCATGGAATTACTTCTTAAAACCGCATGATACGATCGTGCAATATTTAGTAGTTATAGTAGATGTAGCGGCACGCGGCGGCGCGATTCGCGAGTATTGTGCATTAAATATAATTTTGTATAAGAGTGAGTTGAATCAACACGTAGGTAATCTTCGTCTCGTAGATTTCGCAAACGGTTTAATAGGTTCTCGGGACATTTGCTTCAAGAACACGGTCTGCTGTCCATGTGAGGGCCGCCGTGTTGTCACAGCGTGGCTGCCTACGTGACATTACATACAAATTGCTTTTTATCCTGCTTTATTTTTGTGCAAACACCTTGAGATTTAAGACCATTTCCACTTAACGCGTTCAGTCTAGTTTTAGGGTGATTTTAGTTTAATGTTAGTCTTTATGTTTGCGAATAAGCGAATTAAAGCGTATATTATTTATTGTTTGCTTTATTATCTTGAATCATATTTATAGCCCCTTCATATTTGATATTTAATAGATGTGGATGTGAATCTAGGCAAACGAACTGCTGATGGTACCTACTAGATTGTCAAGTGAAGGTTACCAGTAGATTGAACGCCTATCGCTTGCTATACGTCGTCGTCGCTTGCTAATCGACGACCACGAAACTCTAAACATTTTCAAGATCTATCTTGAAAATGTTTAGAGTTTCGTGGTCATCGATTCGTTCCCAAAGAGCGTTTGTTGGAAATCAGACACACCTATATTTTACTAAGTATTTAGCTACCTAAACATCAAAGTGAATTGCATTGAGTAGAAGAGTCATTGAGAGGGAATATATTCAGATTATAACTATTCGGTGCACGCGCATTGGTAAGAAAAACTGAATGATCCTACGCATGTCTAGTAGAACGTAGGCGACATTGATTTGAAAATAAATGTTATTTTAACTATTTTGAATGTTTTATTCAATGTCCACGTCATGTGTCCTGTCCATGTCTTACACGTCATTTATTGACTTCAATGAATACAATAAACTTTTTGTATTATTTATATTTGAATAATTAGAAAACAATACTTGTATTTTTCCGCTTCATTTCCATTTATTAGTCGCAAAACTAGCGGAAATAGGTACCTACTATCCCCAGTAACAAGGCAAATTCTTCAAGTCGTTTAAATTATATAATATATCTCTATCATCATATATCGCGAATTAACTTTCACTTTGCATTTAACTACTAGTACGAAAATTTAGGAAAGGCTTCCTTTGCCACAAAAAACTCACTAGCGACGTGCATCTCATTTTAAAAGAGATGAGATGAAAGCTTACTTACCAAGTAAGATTTCCACAGTGCATTCGCTCATGTAGTCATGGCAGTCGAACTCTCCAGCCTCCTTCTTCAGTTTGCTGACAACGGACCTCGAGTTGGCGTTGAACAAGTCGATGAAACTCTTCAGCACGTTCAAGTGGAAGGTAGGAGCGATCAGCTTGCGGTGAGACCTCCATTTCTGGCCTGAGATTACGAGAAAAATAAATATCAGAGTGGTTCGTAATACTTAGTCATTTGTAGCATCTAATCAATGCTTGTATCGTTAATAATTATTACGAGTTAATTGAGACTTTTTTATGCGGCTGTAAAGTATTTCCTGAACTTTGTTTATGTATATGCTTTGTTTTATGCTTTGTCTAAAGTAGAATTAAAGTAACGACCTTATTTGAACACGTAGACGTTGCTGCCTCCGGGAATTTTTGGTCTAAATATAAAAATATTTTCCTCAATAAATCTTAGCCAATTGACATTCTAGAATCGTATACAATCTTTATTACAGTTTGACGTCAGAGTTAGACGATGACTTTGAATAAGGGTAACAATGAAGTACCTATATAATTCTGTTTAAATTTATTTCAGTTTACTTCATCATATCTATATTTAGAAGATAATTTTTATCGCTTCTTTTCGCAAAATAATTGTACTCATTCAGTTATTTTCCCTTCGGTACTTATATAAAGCTGAACGTTTCGGAAGCATTCCTATCCAAAATTATTAAAAACAAGTTTTAAGATGAACTCACCAGTACTGATCAGTAGACCATCTCCGAGCCAGGGCTTGAAGAATCTGTATTCGTCAGCCTTGTCGATGTGTGTGTGGCTGCTGAGGATCAGCTCCACGTCACGAGGGTCGTACAGGAACACCAGGAGACGAGGTCCAATCCAGATCTTCACGACAGACTCGTCATCGTAAGGGATGCTCTTCTCGATGACGTTTCTGAATATATCTGTGGAAGGAATTAAAGTAATATAGTTTAACGTTACATTTCTCTTGCATGAAAGAATAATTGCTCTGCTTTTGGAGGATTTATTCAAAAGTTTTAGCTTACGTACATTTCTGCTTAATATGGATTAACTTTGTGATGCACGATACGACTGTTTTTGTTGGAAATGTTGTTTGGATGCCAGCCAGCTCTTAGTTTATTTCAAAAGCACATTTTCTATTGAAGTTTTTGAAGCATATATCATACTGTGCTAAATTAGAAGTTTCATAGCTTACCATGAGATCCACCGGTAAACTCCAGTGCGTTTCCAAGAAGTGGCAGGCCAGGTGGCCCATGCAGCTTGTCTGCGAGCTCATACAGGTGTCTCCTCGACATACGCCAGTAGGCGTACCAGAGGATGAGGGCTGGTACCAAAAGGACGTAGAACATGTTGGTGGCACCCCAGGTGCTGGTGGGCACCACGCTTTCGGCAGCCGCGTAGCTCATATTGGGATGATTTTACAGCTGCAGAATTCGATAAGGGTTAACAACCTGGGCTTTGGAGAAAGTGACTTAGGATAATCTACTATGTAACTGGAGGGTCGATTAAACATGATTTATGATGACGAGTACCTACCTAAAATACTTTGTAAGACTAGAACTTAAAACCACAACCAGCGTGCATGTAAAATGATAATTGAAAGTGAAATTGATTTACAATCTTGATATCGTTTTCAACACAAATGATAGATCCTTATCTATTCACAATACTGTTACTAAAAACGTGGTTTCTGACTGATCTAAGATTAAACAATCAGTTATTGAGATAAGTAAATAACATGTTCAGAAGTTTTGTTACGTAACTTGAAACAAGTTTGTAACTTGGAATAATATTTAAGTTCTTATCATTACTCGTATAAATGCCGAGTTATTATGATTACATTAAAGGCTCCTACAAACAGGCGCGACACGCGATTATATCGCGTGTCGCGCCTGTTTGTAGGAGCCTTAATAGTTCCCTATAAATGTTGAATATTGTCATTCTATTTATACGATTCATAACTACGGACATAAAATGAGAATAAGGTAGTTAACTACCTATAAAAGTATTGTATTTAATAATTCGCAAATTTGCTATAGAAAAACCGGGCAACTCGAAAATATTTGGACTGTAGGTAATAAATTAACAATAATAAAATCTAAATATAGTGCGAGACACACGGTTTACGATACGTGTTTTTTGCATAATTATTAATCCGATACAAAAATAAACGGGATTGTTTTGAATGGAACTTTTTACGTTTCGTTAGAGTAGTAAACAAAAATATGCCTGCCTAATTTTTTGCGGGTCAAACATAGTAGTTAGGTTAGGTCTCTCTCACCGAGTCGAATATCTGGCACATTTGACTAAAGGTCATAACATACATATAAACTCGGAAAGGGATCGTCACCGTATCAACTCGAGTCATTCATTAATTCTTTGTATGAAACTCCCTACTGCAACGCACACTATTTGGATTCGTATCGTAATCGCCTCGCCTCGGGACAAGCTTACGAACCGCGGTGCGGTGCGTGGTCAACTTGCAATTCCCGCGCTTACGGCTCGTCTTCCCCGCGCTTACGTCTTTCCGTACCCGAGCTTACGTCTCATCGTTCACCCTTGCCCCTCTCACTCCTCCCGCGGCCTGCCTACTACACCATCAACCAGCGGTCGGCGAGCTGTAAGCGCGGCGTCACCTAGCCGTAGCCGAGTCGTCGTATCGGAGCTTCTGATCCGCTTTGGTTACGTGCTTACGTTAGGTTGACGCCTGTTTGACGGCGAGGCGAAAGGTGATACGGTGCCGATCCCTTTTCGATTTGATACGTGCGCTATGACCTTAAGTTGGGTAATACCTAATGAGTTAAGTTGCAATTGTTTCTTTAGAGCTAAATGGCTTTAGGCACTATTAAATTATACCGCTTACGCCCTGTGCTGTGACCCTCGAAGTACTTATCGGAAATGTGGCTATTTGAAAATTACAATTGAGACTCGTAACGATATCATTTATCTTTGACTACCAAACCGTGTATAAAATGCAGTAGAAGTTTTCATAAGCACATTTAGGTATACAATCTTTAAGGATGTAGCCGTAGGTAAATGTCTCGTAAGTGAAACCACGTGCTTGACTACAACCTAATACTAATAAAGAAATAAGCTATCAAGTCAAACAGACCAAACAGGTATATAATTAAAATTTAAATACGTCATAACTGATTTTCTTTAGGTATTAATTTTATTAGTTGAATATTAAACGTGTTTTGAATTTCAAATAGCTTGTAGATTATCTACATATTGAAGTATAAGTACCTATAAGTTATAACTATTAAACTAGTACCCATTATGTGAGTACTTATTAACATTTGTGTGCAGTACTTACAAGTGCTCGTGGATTATTAAATAGATATATACAGATTAATGTTACAAGTGTATAGAATAATATAAATGTATTAACATACAACATAGGCTTCTAAAAACAAACCTTTCTTTTTGGCCTCGTCTTAGTTGGGTAAAAAGTAGTTAATGTTTGCTTTACAATTAAATTTAATCTATCTCTTATAGTGAAATGTGCGGCTCTGCGATTATTATACATAAACGGATTTCAGAGCTTGACTTTATGAAAAACCAGAGGGAAGGGCTGTTACAACAAAAACTTTATGTACATAAAGTTTTTGTTGAACTTTGTTACTGCCTATCCCCATAAAGTTTGTATTGTGAGGCCAAACGTTACCATAGAGAATAATTATGTTCAAGCCTTCCTTTACGACACTTTTACATGTTTATGTTTGTGGGAAACACAATGACCCATCCTGGTAAAAGAAACGTCGAAAGTTTTGTGAAGCTTCTAAAAGTTTTCGCAATGTTTACACATATGTATACATGCAAGTATTAGTTTGTATTAAGAAGCTATTTATAATGTTTACGCAGTAATAAAAGTTTAGTGTTAAAACTTTGTAGAATGCATTTATTGGCAATAAAACATCGCGTAATAGAAACGATGCTAAAAATCAATCACTTAACAATTTTTCTGGTAATAAAAAAATGCGCTTAGGTATTTGTGTTCTACTAAATTTTTACAGAATTTCTTGCTGTTTTACGTAATGTAAATAAATATGTTGAATAATTCTAAGTTTTTCTTGAATACAATGGGTTTGTTTTTGTCACGTTTACCTTTGAGTAGTAATTAAAATAGCTGCACAAACTTAATGTCAATTAACATAAAAGTGAGTTTTGATAGAGTTCGAATTTACTTCTGATTACACATCCAAAATCTCCAATCTAACGATCGGAATTGAATGACCCGTAATTAGAAATTTACACAGAGGAAAATGAAAGTGATGAAGAGCATAGAATTCTAAATTTAGGTAAAATACCCATTACCTGTATTAGTATCTTTTTGAATAGTAAACCTTATGGTCCCCGTCTATCTTCTATTTCTTATTCCGTTTCGTGTCGGATTTAAAACAAAAGTTGGTACAATAACCACGTAAGTACCTGCAATAGGCATGTTTCGCAATAACCTAGTTCCTACATTGCCTTGTACTTGGACTTGATTTTTCATAATGAATGCAAAATTGACACTTGTTGTTTAATGTATAAAGCTGTTTATTCCGCAAACACAGCCTAATTTATGCTGAGCTGATCATTCCTTAGAATGTATTGAGGCAAAGATAAATTCCTTTACCTAGGTATTACTGCGCGATTTATAGGTAAGCCTTGTAAAAGCAATAAATACAAACAATATTGTATTTAGTAGGTATTATTTATACATTTCATAAAAGGGTTTTGCATTTATTTAGCTTTACGGTGCTTAAATCAGATGGAATTAAAGTGTGTGGTAGATATTCAAAGTAACTTATGAAGATTTAAATAAAGGAAATAATTGAGATTTCGAAACAAACAGAAAAAGTCGATGTAGAGTTATAATTTAATTGATTTAACTAGTTAGCTTTTGAACCAACATCAGAGAAGATCAAATAGATGCAAACTAAGATGAAGATATACGCAGTCCAAATGAAGGGGAACACTCAAGTTTAAACGAATAGCCAAGTGGCATTGGATAGAACAAGATGGGAACTGCTACACCGACAAAATGCCCGGCACTTAAATTATGGATAGAGATGGTTGGATCTACAGTTGAATCAACAGTTGGATTAATCATGTTGTGAAACATTTTGAGATGATTATGATTTGATCGTACAAGAACTCATTTATTGCATTATTATTGACAGCTACGCAAAATATGCGCTTGGACGTGCAGTTGCGGACACCAGTTTGTTATTATATAAAACATATTGTGGTTTTCTCCTAACATCAATTTTATTCAGGCAAACATCTTATTTAAATATTATATATATTCAGTTAAATAGCTGGCGTTAATAAACAAAGTAAAAGTCCTTTCTTGTACTGTATCCTCTGACTTATTACGATTGTTGTTGTAAAGTGTTTGTTGGTATAAGAAATGTAGAGAGTATTAAATCGTAAAGCTAATTACAAAAGAGAAGTTGTAATCAAGGATAATGATAAAATGCATTGCTATAACCAGCTTTGTGCAACAATCATAATAATACGCACAGTTGATTTCACAAGTAAAATGTTTACGGTAACTTTGAACCAGACATAGTTTTGATAAAATTAACAGAACACTTTTGTGAAAGTACACTTTACAAAAACACTGAACAATATAAAGTGTCTAATTATATTTACCTACCAATTAATTTTTAACTGTGGACTTGCGACACCAAACCGATATTTTTAACTGCTTTAATTTTCACTAGGTATATTAAAAATGGCTCCCTACCTCTGGTTAAGAATCACCTCCACTGCGGGGTACACAAATTGTCCTATCCCCAAACGATACTGAACGTGTCTCACTACAGACTATCTACGAAACTCCTGCGCAACAGTCTATATACACGCGCGTGACGTCAAGCGTCGTCACCGCAGCCTAATGATACTCATAAGCTACATTAGTATGCAAATCTTATTAAAAAAAAAATGCAAAGAACCATTTGTTTATTTTCTACACATTTACCAAAATCGATTCCCGTAATGGTAATAAAAATATTCAACAGAATCATGAGGAGATAATTTTGGCGTGTTGAGAAAAATTAAAATACTTATTGACAGAAAAGTCTTGGTTGACTGTCTGACCGTCAAATATATGTTTTGTTTACTAAGCGTTATTTGATGAGATTATGTATCGTTGTGATCAGATGAAAGAAAAATAATAAATTGGATTGCTTATCATCTATACAAATAAATAAAATAGGAGTGTCTGTTTGTAATATTAATATAACCGCTTTTTACTAAATGCATATGAAAGTACACACGGTACTGAAAACAAAAAAAAACAACCTGTATACAGTCACTCGGTACATATACCAAAATAACATTTTTTACAATTTTTGTCTGTCTGTCTGTCTGTTTGTTCCGGCTAATCTCTGAAACGAATGGACCGATTTTGTCGGGACTTTCACTGGCAGATAGCTGATATAATAAGGAGTAACTTAACTTACTTTTATATTAGAAAAAAAAATAGGGTCCCACGAAAAAAAATTAAAACCAATGAAATGAAATCTATACATCTATACAAAATAATGAATAAAATTAGAGTGTCTATTTCCGCTTTTTACTAAATGCATATGGATGTATACACGCTACATATACCAAAATAACATTTTTTACAATTTTTGTCTGTCTGTCTGTCTGTCTGTATTACCGTCGAATTTTCCATTTGAATTCCAAAGATTGCAATTCCCTATCAATGTCAGTTTTGCTATGACAATCAACAAGTCACAAGGGCAAACGTTAAGCAAAACTGGCAGAGATTTAACTAAGGGTTGCTTTACCCATGGGCAACTATACGTGGCATGTTCACGTGCGAGGAATGCCAGTAGTGTTGTTGTTTTAGCCCAAGAAAATCGTACACATATTGTATATAAAGAAAATTTTCAATACAGCTAATACGGAAAACTAAAAATAAATAATAATTAAACCAAAAATGCAAAAACGAAAAAAGGAACTAAATGGAGAAATATGTACAAAAACAAAATATCGATTCATAAAATAGAAGAATTTCATTAAAATTAGCATAATCACTATGCTAATTTTAATGAAATTTGAACTTTACGCGGAATACAGAATTAATAAGTTATCGTAAACTGTGCGAACTGAACAATAACTTTTTTTGTTAAATTCCACGCGGACGAAGTCGCGGGTAATAGCTAGTCACTTATAAATTGTAAAGACGTTACAAACCGCTCTTGTTATTGTTTTTTCCAGTAATTATTCTGTCTAAAAATATCTTTAAATGTTTATTGATGACATGCGGGTTACGTTGTTTCAATATATTTGACGACTAGTATAAACAAAATTAGCTTTGCCCATTTGGTAATTTATTCAAAACCAAAGTGCTATAGTGGAATGGGCGATCAGAAGCCTATCCATCGTATTGACGCTTAGGATGAAAGGATCTGCTAAGGAGTCCGTGTATCAATAAGACATCACGACATTCAATTGCACTTGCTGCCACTACAGGAGCGTTTCGATGATAAACTAAATATAAAAGCCCAGAATTACCAGGCTACGACGGTGCTATGTTTTTTCCTGGACGGTGTTTTTTTATCCTAGTAGCAAAGCAGGAATTTAATATCTACTATCAAAAAATCTCTTCGCTACTCAAAGTTGAAAGAACGTTGAGAATTGTGACTCCGTCTCAAATATTATCAACGGTCTTTCTTCATCTGTAACGATCTGTGGCCTGGTGGAGTGTGGCGCGGATCGGTGTCTACAATTAATTGCTCGGGTATTTGATCTGACCACCTTTTTGAGCTTCGGCCTCTAGGTTTTCCAGTCACCATTAGACGTTCCATGTTGTTGGTATATTACTACAGCAACATTGCCCGCAGAGGTGCGGGGAATGTGGCCGAAATGTCTCACGTCACGTTGCAGGCAGTTTGAAGACAGTTGTTGTGCTTTCTCTAATTTGAGTTGTTTGAGGATCGATACATTTGTGCGGTGGGCTGTCCATGGTATCCTTAACAAGTGGCGCCAGTACCCCTTTTCGAAGGCGTCAATTCTATAGATTTATTTGTCCGATTGGTGATATTTTTGTTCAGTTGAGTCATTGCTGTTTGTGTTTTCGTCTTCGAATTTCTAGTTCGCAGCTATCATTAATGGAATCATGGAAAATAACAAAAATTGGTACTTAAATAGTAACAGTTTGTGTGTTGAATGAATATTAAGTGTAGGTATCTAAAATTTTATTGTGTAAACATTATCCTACAGCTTCCAGTGAAAATGTAACTTTATAATGGCTTGGTAACAAGAAAACGAATTAAATTCCGGTGTGATCCTGGAACATATTTTAATGTCTTCTAATAAGATTAGATTTAAAGATAAGATTTGATTGATAATGTTTACAAAAACCACAAATGATCACTGTTTTCTAAACGTGCCATCAGTTGTTATTTAACACAGTTTACGTAGTAATAAGATCTTTTTCCTTACACAATCTATGTAATAGAACAACGTTTTTTCAAGCTGCGTTATTATAAAAGTGGTAGAAAACACGGCTTAACTTACGTTCATTTCTTTTGCATTTGTTAGTTACCGACCTGAATAAAATTTGCCTTTATATAGGCAAATGCATTGATAGCTGTTTATTGACAAATTGAAAAGAAATGCATATAGATACCGAAGTACCTACCGATATTTTGATCTTCTGTATTTGAACTGCATTATACATCGTTTATAAGAAAAGTAAGATTAGAAACAGCTTTTCTTTATTTCCTTCTCATAAATACGAAGTGTAAGATGTACAAGTGAAAGATTTTAAAGGGTAGTTCGTCGGAGCGTCATTTAAGTACCTACCTACCTCAAATAACGTGGCAAAGGGTGGAAATCCCTCAATTTCACCACAGAAAAATAACCTAAGAGGTGTACAAATAAACGCTTGAAAACAGACTAACTTCGGTCTTTGGCGTGTTCAGAGGAAAATCAAGAATTTGTAAAGACATCAAAATCTAGCAGTATGATGTGTTCAGGAAAATTCTCTGAGTGAATGGCAATTTCTATAAAACCAAACTGATAACTAAACGCTGTTTTTTGTACCCACTTAAATTTCAGGTCATAATATTACATAATTATGTAAATGGGCGGACGACATTGTTTCCATCGCGGGCAAAGCCTGCATGAGACTGGCACAGGAGCGTGGGGATTGGCTTAAGAAAAGATAAGCTTATGTCCAGCACTGGGTAAAGTTGGACCGTGGATGATGATGAATATTAATAATTATAATATTCTTTATTTTCAAACAACAGTTACCCAGCGTGTTAGTAAACAATATTATAACTTATTATTTTCAGACAACAGTGACCCAGCGAGTTAGTAAACAATATTACTAGTGTTAGTAGGTTAAAATACAGTAAGACAGAGTAAATAGCATTGTGAAAAGGACATCCCCAAATTAATGTTTAGTGATTGTCCTTCTAACAAAACTTTTAATAATCGTGTAATATTAGAAGCATGGTACACAATAAATAACATAATCAAAACTAATTGAAAATTTAAGTTATGAGTAGCAGCAGCATGTAAAATCTCTATTTCAAAACATTTAATACAAAGCAAAGTAACTCCCAGTAGCCATTTAAACATAACATTTACCTACAAACTCTATCTCTCTTAATTTATAAACAAAAAGAAAGGTTGAACAAAAAGATGCTGAGAGCGTAATTTGCTAGAAGTTCGAAGTAAGCATTGTCTCGACTATGTAAGCATTCTGCGCAGTTATTTGCAGGGTTGGCAATAATCGGAGCGTCTGTACTTAGACACAGACACACTGTTTGCCTCGTTTAATTTGGCCGAAATTGACTAGGTTCAGGTGCCGATAGCCCAGGTTACATTTATGTTCATTAACAGAAATGTGTTCAGGAATACTTACAGAATTAAATAAGGTACCAGCATGGGACACCTGGACCAAATTACGGCCTCTTTTTTATTGAATTATTTGATTTTTCTCTTCAAACAAATTTATTTTTATGCAATGGTTAATATCATTCGTTTTCAGGTAACTACGACTAAGAGTAAAAAAAATAAAAAGTTTTTCTTGGTATTAACACATTTAAATGATTTTAGTTGTTATTGCTACTAGTGCTACATAGGTAAATAGTGCAAAAACTACGGAATCGCATGCTGGTTTATTTCACAGTACTTTATATTTATTTTGTAAAGCACCTACCGATTACCTATTCTAGATTTCTGATTAGGATGATATTTCGTAAACAGAACGGACATAATTAGGTATTATAGTATAGTTCCCTTGGTAAATAATTAATGCAGTTTTTTCAGTCTAAGTTACCCAATGTTAGACATTACGTTTAAATATTTTGTTTCGTAACCACCTAAGCAAGAGTGAACAGGCTTCATCTGGGTGTGCTCACTCCATCGTAGACTTTGTCTCTGTCATCTCTGACCTAGACTAGAGTCAAGAGCAAACCCATTTCAAATAAAAAAAAAAACCTACTGTAGTTTTTGATCAGTAGGTAACAGTTATATTTGCTATCCTTTATCGAGGCAATACCTTTTTTCTAGTGTTACCTCTACCAAATTGGTTTTAGACTCGCCTTATTAGATTTTCAGAGCTAGCAAATATTCAGTAGCTGTAAATTATGTATTAAAGGTCAAGAATCATTTTAACTATTGATAAAACGCATTAGCATTTTGAATTGCTTAACTGCAATGGCGGTTTAAAGGGAATGGAGGGCAATTTTTCCAAGCTTTCTAAAGCAGGAAGGAATCCTACCCTTTTGAAGTTTTTTAGAAACTTTTACGGACGTGTCATTTCTCAGTACATATTATAATATTACCTGCCTCAATGGACCATGGACCGTGCTTGGGGCAATTTATCTGCCATAATTAGTTAGGTACTTACCATAAACGTAAATATCAGCATAAATAACATGTTTACGAGATATACGTATAGATCCGGAGCTGTTTTTTTGGCAAAAAAGGCGTCGATACGCATTCACAGCGGCATATTTAATAAACAAGCATTGGGTTGCAGTCGGTAGTCTGATACTGTGGAGATCAGGTAGGCAGTCGCTCCATGTAAACTACTGGTATTCAGTTGCATCCGGTTAGACTGGAGGCCGACCCCAACATAGTTGAAAAAGGCTGGAAGGTTGAAAGGATGATGATGATGACCTAGTGAAAAAAAATCTAAGTTGTGACGATAATGTCTTAGTCCAGCATTGCATTTGGAAGACCTAAAAATTTGTCCTGCACAGTAATTGCACTTTATGAGAGGTCATCGCACCTTCTTACACTTACCACGAAAAAAAACCCTAATACGCAAACAACCTCTTCCCAAACCCAAAATAACTCTTTTATCATAGTGTTATATCGGTAAACAAAGATTAAAAATAAACTAAATTAAATTTAGCCGGTTTTTGTCGATAGATAATAAAATATTATGTTTGTGGGTCTGCTGGTACATTTCCACGCACCTGACGTCAGAAGGATTTTATGCCGTAGGTTACATAACACCTGGGTATTTTTCCACGGATTCTCAGTGCATTGCCCTAGAGAAATGAAATGCAATGGCAGCAATTTATATATTTAATTAATCATATTAATTCATAACATGTGAAGGCTATAAAAAAGGCTAAATGGCTTTGCAATTTGCGTCTTATCTCGCACTCATAGGCATAATAAACCGTAATCTTAACAACTTTTTTTTTTAAGTTTGGGATATCATCAACCCCTCTCGCTCTGGGCGGAGTGGAAGGGAGTGACAAACTCTTAAACCCACCCGTGTTCCTTCCTTAGCCCTTTATGTTCCGGGCCCCAGCGGTAGCCCTTTCGGACAATCCCCAAAAGAAAAAAGAAAACAGACAGAGGAGAGAAAGGGGAATGCCTTACAATCCTTGGCAAATAATACATAGTAGGTAGGTAGGTATACTTATAGGATAAGGGAGAAGACGCCTAGGCACCCTAATTGCGTAACACACTATCAATCACAATCTGAATCATTTTGAAGGATATTCCTAATCCATTGCTTCATATATGTTCGAAAAATTTGCCCAACAATGTAATTAATAACGCAATGAATGTTGTTGAACTGTCAAAATAAAAGCCATTGCTACTGTTAGTGTGTTACGATTTCGAATTTCAACGCTGGTTGTCTTTTTTAATTCATTACTTTTATGCTTGTTGAAGACGTGAGTTCGTTGGTTTTTTTACAAACTTTCTTTTTTTTTTTTTTCTTTTTTCAAAAATCGTTGCCCCACACTAGGAATTACTCCTGTATCGTGGGTGCGTTTACAAACATTTAAATTCACATACACAAACAGCCAGACCCGGAACAACTACCTGTAGGCAATACAAATATTTGTTCCGTGCGGGAATCGAACCCACGACACGCAGCGCAGCAGTCGATCGCTCAGCCACAGCGCCAACGTGTCGTCAAACTGATACAACTTTAATTGTTTAGAGCCAGATAACTCAGTAATTTGCAAAATTAGGAATTGAATTTGTTACAACCTAGTATCATAACACATCTCACATAATTGGAACAAAAATATGAAGAACAATATAATATTCAGAAGTTCCTTAACCGCTGAAAATGTTGGGGTTTCATCTTTCGCTGAAAATGAGGAAGTAGCAAGACCTCTTCATAAAGCCTTTCTATTCATAATAAATAATGTAATGTACGGCCAAGGAACATAAAACTGTATTAAATATTTGGAGCTTATAACGTAGACAGCGGACAATGAATAAAGTACTCGTATATCTGCTAAATCATCTTTTAAATGCATTACTCGCTTTGACCTTTGAACAACTTTAGCCATTTAATTTTAGAGCAGAGTTGTATTTTGGGAAAACCACGGAGCTATAAATAAGTGTAGGTATTTACTGTCATGTATCAATAACATGAATTTTATTAATACTTACCTATTATATACCGTAAATCCAATCTCCTGCTCTGCTTATATTATATTTAAATATATACCTACTAATAGCTGTTTAAATAATTATATTCGGTTTGCGAGTTGAAAAGTGAATCGAGGAAAAAATAATAGTTCTAAGATAGGCATCAGACACTAACGTAGTCTGATGCCTATCTTAGAACTATTATTTTTTTCTACATACTAGGAACTTAATATTTCTGTTCAAATGATTAAATCTAATAGAATTGTAAAAATAACTCCAGTACAAAGAAAAAAAAAAAACAAAAAGTAGTGAATCGAGAAAAAGTATTGTTCTAAGATCTAAGAGATTCTAGTGACGTATCTGCCTAACACGTCACTAGGGGTTATTTCGTTAACACCCCTCAAAAAATCTACTCTAAGGTGGATACGCGGAAACGCATGTCCGAGAATCCACCCCAGGCCTAGTTGGATAAACGGAAATTAAAGGTTTAGGGTGGATTCTCGGACATGTGTTTCCACGTATCCACCTTAGGGTGGATAAACGGAATAACCGACTCAATGTTCCTGCTCAAATGCCGTAGAATGGTAAACAACCTGTAAAATAAAATAAAAAGAAGTAGGAGTGAATGGAGGAAAAGTATTGTCCTAAGATAAGCCGACACGTCACCAGATACTAGGAACTCACTATTCCTGCACCCATTGCAGCTTATGGTCTTAATTACTGAGCGCATTCTGCGCTTAAAGGCTCCATAAAATCGCGCGCGACACGAAGGCACCGCAAGTCGCGCAACGAGCGGTGCCTTTGTGTCGCGCGCGATTCGCGTTGCGCGTCGCGCCTGTTTGCAGGAGCTTTAATACCAAAGAAAATATTTAATAGATCCTCTAATTTTGGTCTTCTAATGATGATCGCCTTTGTCATAAGTGAGCGTATTTTTAACTTTCTGGCCTATTTTAAAGTTGGTCACATAGTAAATAAGCTAGGGCTCCCCGACCAAACGGGTGAGGAGGTTAGAACTGTGACCAGCCATGCGCGAGTAAGAGTAGCATGCCGCGCCGGCGAGCGGTACATCGAAATTGGTCGCAGTTACTAAACTCGACCTCACAGAAATACGATTAGTATAAGGATAATAAGTATAATACGGTATCGATTTGTATTTTATAAATTAAAATACATGTCTAATACCAAGTAGTGCTAAGAGAATACCACCGGCCTAGAAAGGCCACTTTGGCAGAATCATATAAGGATAATATTATGAATCATAATATGGCGAAGACAGTCCGTGTTTTTCTTTTTACGCTGCACTACGCAGGTATAATCAAAGAGATTGGGATTGGATTTGGATTGGATTGATTGGTATTTTAGCACAGACAAAAAAATAACTGAAAAATCCTTCACCAATGGGATTTGATATGATTAACTTAATAGTTAACTGTCCATTATGATTCATAATGTTATCCGTTTGAATCGCTTTGAGTGTCGTTACTTGGCCTGAATTCCTGTTACGCTGACGTCGTCGGTCGCGTACGTCTGTCGCGCGTTTGAATATAATATATTCAAACGCGCGACAGACGTACGAGAACACAATATATTATATTGTGTTCTATATAGCACCATACTGCGACGTTGACGTCTGTGGCGCGTATGTTGGTACTGACCGTAGGTGACCGACCGTACGCGACCGATGTCAGCGTAACAGGAATTCAGGCCTTTTAGATGTATACGCCCAGTGCACCCCGCACCACCGATACCACTATAGTGGTATGAGGAACGGGTGTAAAGTTCACTCATCCTCCATAGGAAAGGGAGGATCCTCCGACCAGACGGGTGTTGAGTCTGGCGGGCAAATGCCCAATGATTCATGTCGGTCCGCTGTACCTATGTTAGTTGCGCGGTAAACTCTGCTTGCGAGATGCAGGATTTTGCGTGACGTCAGTATGACGCGTTATTCGCATGTGGCGTTGTAGATACCGCTACATCACTCCCCTCCGGAGACCAGAGGTCGATAGTGAGCTGAGTCTTGTATTTTGCGATGATTGCCAGGCCAGCTGAGGTTCCAGTGAGTCGGAACCGGTTGCCGCATAGTTCACGGTGAGTCGGAACTGTCTGCGAAGATGTCCCCAGTGAGTCGGGGTGGCGCTGCATTATGCTCCAGTGCGTCGGATGTGGTACAGCGCCGGGTTGAGGCTGACTGCTGGCGTCGACCAGGAGAGGAATTAAGAGCTCTTCTTGTTGACCGGCCGAAAGGGCGGTGTACTGTGCCAAAGTTGCTGATGAGGCTGAGGGTGATGACCAGGTATGCGCGGTCGCTGCATACTGGCGGTCAGGATACCCGTTGAAGCCGTGGGTTCTGGCTGGCTGGGTGACTCGCCGCTAAAGCTTGCGGGAGTGATAGATGATGACGTCACGCTGAAGTAGGTGCACGAAAGCTGTGCTGACGTTCATGTTCTGGGTCACCAGTATAGAGTTATGAGGAACAGGGTGTAAAGTTCACTCATACTCTATAGGAAAGGGAGGATCCTCCGACTAGACGGGTGTTGAGTCTGGCGGGCAAGTGCCCGATGATTCATGTCGGGCTGTTGTATCTATATTAGTTGCGCCGTAAACTCTGCTTGCGAGATGCAGGATTTTGCGTGACGTCAGTATGACGCGTTGTTCGCATGTGGCGTTGTAGATACCGCTACACCACCTTGCTATGTCATCTATGTCATCATCTGCCTAGCCTTTTCCTAAATAGGTATTATGTTGGGGCCAGCTTCCACTCTCACCGAATGCAGCTGAATACTAGTATTTCATATTAAGCGACTGCCTATCTGACCTCCACAACTCAGTTACTGGGTAATACAACACCGATTGGTAAGACTGGTTGTCAGACTTTTGGGCATCTGACGACCCGTAAGGCTACCAAAGATCCACGTATGACAGCCGGGACGAACGGATTAACGTGCTTTCTGAGGCACGGAGGGGTCTTATGTTAAGATGGTCACTCATCCATGGCCAACCGCTTAACCTCGTCGAGCGACCAGTGCGGCTGTTATTACTTAGCTGATAATATGTATTTTACTAACATGTATTTCTCCATTGAGAACAATCTATTATACAGCAGTATATATATATATATATCTATGTATCTATTATAGTATATTATGTTGCACCATTAACAACCCCATTTTTTATATCCACGCATTCACTGTCCATTCTAAGGTTGCCTGGAAGAGATCGCAGAAAGCGATAAGGCCGCCCATTGTATGTTTTGTATTCATAATTGTATTTTTTTGTTATGTATTTTCTGGTGTACAATAAAGAATATATAAATAAATAAATAAACAATCACAAAATGCAATAAGCAGTTTGATTTTTCATAAATTTTACTTATATGCAGACGGATAATATATTTTCATCAAGGTTACCTGTCAATTACATGTTTATGTATTTATTAACCTGTAAATAATCGGTCAAGTCACCGTTGCGTGTAATTATGAGTTATATAAGACGGGGGGTCTTATATAACTCATAATTACACGCAAATAATACTAACGGTTACGTTTTTTTTAAATAATTTAACTCACGTGTTGGTTATATTTCCCCATAATTAATTAAATGTAGGAAAACCATATACCTAAAACTATTGCGTTGTAGTTATGTTTGTGATAGATGAAGTTGAACGCAAGGCATCAAATATACACGGTGGAGGTCTGCCCTGCTTGGGCGGAGCACCGCCGTGTCCTCGTAGAGGCGATCGGCAGCGGCGGCGACCTCTCGCGTCCGGGCCTGGTTCAAGCCATGATCCGGGGCGAGAGGGAGTGGGGGCAGTCGCCTCCTTCTGCGAAGCAGTCATGCTAGCGAAGGAGGCGGGCGGGACGGCTGAGGGAGAGAGCCTCCCGTCCCAGCCGCCGCGGGAGACGCTCCGGGCGTCGTGAGCCGCGCGAGCACGACGACTCCCGGCCACCGTAGGCGCGGGCCTGCGGGCGGAGAGTAATGGGTAGCTCACCGTCCGATCTGGACCAGGCCCGTGCCGGACGGCGCGTATGTGTTTCACGCACGCCTCAAAGAGATGTCAGCATCAACCGAAGGGGCCCATCAGGGCTGAAGCCTGCCGGGTCAGCGGGATGGTCCGAAAGGGTTACCGCTGGCCCGGAACATAAAGGGCTAAGGAAGGAACACGGGTGGGTTTTAGTCAGTAAGAGTCTGACACTCCCTTCTGCTCCACCCAGAGGGGTCATTTGATGATTTCCCATCCTGAAAAAAAAGGCATCAAATATTTCTCAGTCTCACTATGTACCAATTTTATCATTTGTCTGGCACCAGTAAAGTATTGGTCGTGAAGTTCTCATAAAATAAGGACCATAAATTCTTCGCTCTTGAGTGTTATAAAAATCGAATGCAGGATTAAGTGCAGCAGCGTCCTTCTTTCTGCTGTAAAATGATAAATAGATCAGAAATCCTTCTGCGAAGTGTGATTGTAGCTTATAGTAATATCTGTGATCATTCAAAAAGTGGTCAATGTATGGCCAATGCTTACCACTAGTTTACAGGCTCATGATATCAGCACAAGAAACAATATGGGACGATAAAGTTCAAATTGACTGGTCATATTGCTGTAAGTAATCTACTGACCACCCTTACCACACCATTATTTTTCTTTTACGTCACAAATGAGTAGAAAGCCAGTGATAAATAACTTTATAGTGTCGCTGTACCGAACTAGGTGCCGACCTAGTTGATACTCAGGATTATGACCGTAAAAGACATCCTCAAGCTGAAAATAAAATTGAGACAAAAGAAACTACATGCTCTTGTAAGTCTGTGATTGGTAACGAAGTGAATAAGTTTTTAATTACCGACCAAAATAATTAGGTAACTGTAAAGCAGCCAACTATATTATTATAGGTAGGATACTCCTCCGACCAGCCTATCCATTTGGTCCCTCTATTTTGACGTCAAAATGAAGGGACCAAGAATTTTGTTATATAACTCAAATGATTTAAAAAGCTGCATTGAGGTAGCTAAAATTATTGCATAGATAGCAATTAGTAGATTTACAGTATTCAAGTTTTATGTAGGCTGATTTGAAATCCACAACTTGGTCCCTCCATCTTGACGGGCACATTAAGCTTTATCGCTTATTAGTTCAAGTATTTCTGAAACTCTTACGAAAAAATCGATACCTACAAAAGTAGGTGGTAGCACCGCAGTGCGGTTCAAAAGACAGTTACGGGGATCTAAAATTTCTTTAGCACGATAGTGTTCACAATCCTTTGCTAACTTCACAATGAATTTCAAATTGCTAATTGATCTGTGAACATCGGAAAGTAATGAACATCGGGGGTTGCGGATCGATCTAATATTGTTTAGAGAGTTATTGCTTTCTCATTAATACCATTTATCATATATGTATAACAAGAACGATGATATGGTTAGAAGGGGGTGACTGCCGTGATGAAGACTAAATAGAGATGTATGGAAGAAGAAAAAGACAAGTTGCGCCGACTCCAAATAAATTGGGATAAGAACAGGAGAATGATTAATGGTGATATAAGTAAACAAGTCAATCGTGTCTTTGGAATCCGACTAATATTATAAATGTGAAAGTTTGTGAAGATGTTTGGATGTTTGTTACTCAATCACGCGTAAGCCATTGAACAGATTTGGATGAAAATTGGCATATAGATATACCATTTCCCTGATTAACACATAGGATACTTTTTATCCAGATATTCCCACAGGATTGAAACTTATGCGAGTGAAAACGCGAGGCGCAGCCAGTTCATTATAATTACTGATTGCTAGTCGAGTCAAGCCAGTGCTTGTCGGTTGTTGAACTCAGTAGTAGACGTAGCAATAGTTATTATTCTTCGGTAGCCACTTACCAAAGTGGCTATACATATCGCCTAGTGCATGGATAGACCACCAAATCAGTATTATATCTTAGATTAGGTTTCAAGATATTTATTATTAAGCTGTAAAAAATCATTGCTTTATGGTCAGAAAGAAAACAGGCGAGAGCGTTTCTATGGAGAATAGCGTCGTTGCGCGTGCAAAAGCCGCTATGTGTTATTTAGTTATTTTCGGTTCTTTATGCAGTTTTAATCGTTATTTCAATACACACATAATGTATAAACAGCTATGTGATAAGGGCAATATTAAAGAGTTAAGGAATGTAGCTATGTAATATTCATACATCGAAAGTTCCGTATAAACACGCTAAATCTTATAATTCATATAGCTCAAATAAGTTCACTAAAAACGCATAGCGACTTTTGCATGCGCAACGACGATAGACTAATCGCATTTCCTCTTAAGAGGCCTATTACAAAAATGCGCGTAGATGCATGATTTCGTCCTTGAAATTGAATACTATTCGTTGGTTGGTATAAATAAAAATTAACTGGTAAAGATAGTCCGTTTTCTCTTCTGCAATAATAATAAAGCCATTTTTTTATTATTTGTCTATTTATTTAGCAATAATCGTTCTCCTGATGCATGTTTAGGCAAAAATTCATGGAGAGCTGATTTGAGAGCTCTAATTTGCAGATTCTGTTGAATACAATCCATCAAAACAATTTTTTTCATATCACAAATATCATATTCTTTTAGAATAATAGAATACATGTTTGTTATATGTCTTATAAATAAAGAAAAAAATACTAGACCTAATTCAATTTTCTACTGGAAATAAGTCTGAATATCTCTGAACTTTTACATCATTTTCACATCGTAGTTATACCAAAATAGTCTCCAATAATTGCTTAAACAATATAAAATAAAAAAAGATATTTTGGTTATTTAATAAATAAAATAAAAGTACCAGACGACAACCTCATAGGTTGAACTGCTAGATGCCATTTATAACCAAAAAAAAAAACATGTGCGCTCAGTACCAAAATGTAAGAAGGCTTTTGCACCTAGGAGTAAAAAATTGCCAACAAAGTTAATAAACCACTGACCTCTAACATACACTTATACGAGTATAATACAGGTCAGTGTAATAAACACATACAAACTTCTAACTCTTAAACTATGCTCATGCTATTACCATAAACTATGCTCATGCCGCCTGTGATACAGGTTTATCCTAGTACAGGCATCTAACATTAATACATATGTAAATAATTTCTAAGACTATGTAATAATTTTACCAATTTTAATACCGAATAAAACATTTATTATTATTATTATCTTATAAGTATCTCATTTCAGAATGAGTTTAGAGATATGCATGTCAAATAAGTTTCGTTTGTTAGATATGCATGTCAAATAAGTTTCGTTTGTTACACTTATTCTGTACCTACTAGAAAAACAAGAATTGGTTGATGGCCGCAAGACGACAAAAAGACGCCACCTTCCATACTAAAATCGGCATTGTTCTTTTGCATGTTGATGTTAAATATTAGTTAAAAATCTATTTTATTATTTTGTTTTGTGTCTTGGAGACTTGCTAACTTCTTGGCCGCACTACACCAACCAGATATCGTAGGCGTGGTTTTACTAAGGCGTTATAGATGGTGTGACGCAGTCTATGTGGAAGAGTTATTTCAGGATAACGCATATATTATACTTGCTGTAGCAGGTACCTAGCATCTATAGAAAAATCAAACACCTCATCGTTTTCATGAGAATGAACGTGCCAATCTGTAGTTCGTCGATCACACTTACAATGCCAGTGCGCTTGGTACGTGTTTACGTGTATACAATGTATACCTAGTGACTTGCGATTGTCAGTGCTTAATTACAATATTTAATTTAATTAATCAAAACACTTCCCTCATCCACACGCAAAATACGCGCATTGACGTGGAGTTACGGACACCAGCCCGTATTACCTATTACACAAAAATAAGTAAATAGGTAACCGATCCCTACAAAACGTGAAGTTTAAAACTTTGGAATTAATACAAAAACTATGGGCTCGCAATCAGAAAAATAGCCCGCTAAGGCTACCTAAGCGCGCACCACGATTTTTTATCGTGCGATAATTTTGTCGCAGAAATGCAACGTATGAGTAAATACCACAGTGTACGCTCATTCGAGTAATAAATCGCGCGCGATATTAAAATTGTGATTTGTCACAATTTGCTGCGTTTGCTCGCGACGGAATTATCGCGAAAGTAAACTGCAATATAGAATTGTAGAGCACGCACTGCGACAGAAAACTGCGTATAGAATTGTAGAGCACGCACTGCGACAGAAAATCGCGCACTCGGGCCGGGGCGGGCGCCCATTGTATTCCGTTCTATCGAGAATAAATATGTTGTGACGTTTACGTGGCCCTCCACGTAACGTTTACTTTCCCTCCGAAGTAGTAAATAGAGACAAACTACTTGTACCGAATCCATGGTGAGACTGAGCAATGACCAACGAGTTTTTTAGCGCAGGGCGTGCACTGTACTTTCTGCGATATTTTACAGCGCGATTCTAAAATCATGTCGCAATAAGTAAAATCGTGGTGCGTGCTTGGCCTTATTAACATTCAGTGTCCCTTATCTATTCTGTGACTTCAATAGGTATGTCATATTTTAGAAAATATCTTTGTATAATATGTATAGGTTCTGTATATACAAATAATATTTGACATACCTTTTTTTTTTTTTTTTATATTATATTATAATATCTAGGGTCAAATTAAATTAGCTAGCGAAACTCCGCATATATTATGGGTATCGATATCTAAACAAGATCAAATGAAAAAGAAAATATTTGATGTTTTATTTTAGGGACAGACCACTCTGGTAGTGTTGTTACTTGAGGTAGAAGTTGAGAATTAGGTAGAGAGTTAATTAATTAATAATTAATTAATTATTTATTATTATTAATTAATAATTAATTAATTAATTATTTATTATTAATTAATTAATTATTTAGTTTTTATATTTTTGTTTTAGTTTATTTTATTTTAATGAGAAATGTCACTGACGTAGTTTTATAAGTGTTAGTAACAACAATATGAATCATTTGTGTTCGATTTAAATAAATATGTAATAAAAAATAAAATAAAATAACTTAATTTCCGCAAAGTCAGACTAAGGTTTACATACAGTGTAGACTCAGTTTGTTAACCTAATCGTTCGTATAATGATACAGAGAACAATATGGACTAAGTATGCGGTCACCAACCCTAGCAATACATTACAATAAATTGTTAGAGGTCTCTGGTCCAGCAGTAGATCCATACGTCATCAGAACGCATAAAGTAAGTATATCTTATAATAACGAGTCTCATTGTTAATACAAATCACATGGTTACCATTCCAGATTTGGAACAAATATCTGGAGGCTATATGAATTATATCCCGATGAGGAAATTAAATCCACGACCTAATCAAGGTCGTCAAGGTCATTTAGCGTTAAAACAGGAAATGGATACCTACTTCGCTTTTTTAATATGAATATTTCTTGATATTCTTAGAAATTGCGCGTATTTAATTCCACATAAAACATACGACCTGTACGTGATCTATGTAAATCAAACGTGTTACTGTTAATGTCCCAACTACTTGATATTCGCAAAAACAGATAACGTAATAAATACAAATTATTAGACGCCTGAAGATTCGTAAAGCGATAGTCTTCGCGCGGTGTCTACGCTGCGTAATACGGCGCCTACGCGGCTGCTACGGTAAACAAACGCCCAGTATAGAGACGCTCAAAAATGTTATTTTATCATTTGTGCTGATATTTTATAGGTTAATACACAGTTTTCGTTTCGCACACAAAGACTGTATTCCAACCTCCTTGTAAGGGACTTCCCAAAATATATTTTTTAGTATTTATTTATTCCTCAGTATAGTATGTACATTGAGATCTTACATTTAACATTGTTTCACATATAACTGCCATCAGTGTTGTAGAAATATTAAATAACAAGTTAGGTACGTGCAGATCAGAACCAGATACCTACATTATAAGAATATTATACAAAGTGTTGAAAGGAGCATGCCATGGGACCGTACCAACTTGCGAGGGAGCGGGTCACAACCAATTGTAGCTCATAAAATTAATCATCTCCTATTTTTTAAATTAGAATTACGTTTTTGTTATGAAAAAGATTCCCGGATTTAGAACATCAAAAATTTACTTTTGTTCGTATTTTCTCTTATATCACTGCCATTGCACTTCATTTCCGAATGTTGCTTTTACGTGAAGAATATAGGTACCTGCCAACAAACATTTAAAGGAAAAAGATAATTTGTAAGTACCTACCGACACCGATTTACTATAATTTTAGGTATATTTTTGTGTGTCAAAAAATGTTTAGGTTACGCGTTGCGTCGCAAAAATTTAAATTATTATTTTGTAAGACATTACATTACGTTTTTTTTAATCGGTTCTCTTTTCTTCAAACGTAAGCATTTAAAGAAAAGAGGACCGATTTATAAAAAAAATCGTTTTTATTGTGACGTATTGCATTTGTTATGTTGCACTGTCACGAATGATGTTACTTTCAATATTGGTTTCCTCTGAACTATTTAAATATAATTAAAATCCTTATTAACGAAAACGTTCAGGTGCTTTTCCATAACGTAGTCTTTGTGTGATAATCCTTTGCGATGCCTCCATCATTCATCGTCATCGTTCATTCTTCATTTTCTCGAATGTGACCTCAAAATATTAAGTAATGGCAAATAAATACGAATTGCAGAAATCCATGTAAAAATTGTTAGCAATATAGGTATGACATTAAATTCTTCTCCAAATACTGGTTTGGTTGTGACAGCAGACTTTTCGTTTGGTACAGGGCGCCCTATATTTGACGGCATTCTCCTTTTGTATTAACTTTATTAATTTATCATTTTAACGATAAATTGTTATACTGGTTAAGATTCATCAAAATGCATTATTTAGTTAAATCCATACTAATATTATAAATTCGAAAGTAACTCTGTCTGTCTATCTGTCTGTCTGTCTGTATGTTACCTTTTCACGCCTAAACCACTGAATGGATTTCGCTAAAATTTGGCAGAGAGATAGATTGCATCCCGGGGCAGGACATAGGATAGTTTATATCGACTTACCTGGCGGGCGAAGTCGCGGGCGGAAGCTAGTCAAAAATATAAATCATAATGTCCATGAATTCACAATAATGTCAAAGTAATAATGTCATTATTACGATCTTAGTTAAAATGTCAAAAAGTATGATTTAAAAATTCATTGACGGAATAAAAATACAATTATGACTAAGAGTCAAGCAAACATTTTACATTTAAACTTATTAATTGGTAACATTTTCAGGGCAGGTGGTAATTTGTACATTTAAATTGTCATACAACTCGCATTTCTATTGTATAGCAACTTATAGATTTGGTACTACAATGTTAGTGCCTCAGGCACGTGTTGAAGTACTTAGTAATTCTAAATGAACGGAAGTTATACTGGATATACTGGTTATTTTAATGAATAAATGAATAAGTCAAGGCTTGCTCGTTTAAAAATGATCACGATCTCGACTACGATATCCTTACGGAAAACAATTACATCTGTCATTGATTATCTGCTTTTATGTAAGTTGACACTACATACGATGGGAAACAAATATGGGATGAGAATTATCTGATCTTGATATACAGGATATGTTTTTATGCATTGCGCAAACACAGGATGTTCTACTCATAAATATGAACAACTTTCACTATGGGACGAACTCTGAAATCACGAAAAAAAATCAGCTGTTTCCATACAAAAGTTACCTAAATCCCTACTCGACCAAAATGTATGAAACAGTTGATTTTTTTCATGATTTCAGAGTCGAACCCATCGTGATAGTTGCTCATATTCATGGGTAGAACATCCTGTAAAAATGTGCGCACTGCTTAAAAAAATATCCTGTATATTTTGTATTTGCTTCGATGGTTTTCTATATAATTATTTATTTATAGAGAAAACCCATCGATAGCGAACCTATTTATTTTTGTTTGTGCTTTTTCTTAGTCATGTCGACATTGCAGCGACATTGTCAGCAGAAATCACTGTGGCTGCACTTTATGGGGTAAAAAAGCCAATACCGATGAACAATTTTGTACTGTGCTCATTGTCAAAGATATTCTAAATATTAATTCACTGCTTTTTAACTCCGTTAATCTAAAGTGAGTAGCTAAGCTATAGTATAACATCCCTGTATAACTTGGCTCGTTATGGCTTAACCTAGTTTATTTAAATAGAAAACATTACACTCACCTCCTCTACATTAAAATACTGGTCGGTTTTGCTGAAAGCCTTTAGTAAGCCTCCTTTTTAAGGAACTATACTTTATTTTCGGTTTGTTTATTAAACAATAAACATACCTAATCAACTTTATAGTTGTTCTAGTTACTTTCTACACAGTTTACGAGATACTTACTTGATAGATGTTTACTTATACAAGTAAGTAAACGCCGAAGCTCTCGTAAACTGTGTAGAAAGTTATAATAGATAATTACTAATTTTGTTACTACCTTTTTTGTCATCAAGTGTAGGTGTCAGACATGTGTCTATTTCATAGAAAAAAAAATGTAACTTGTCACAAAGAGCACATTTTTCGACATTAATATAATTTTTATATAGGGAGCTTGTTCTAAGCTTGTTATGAAACAAAATTTTCTGTGTAGATAACGTGCATAAAATTGATTATCTAAATTAGGACCCAGTATAAATACTTAAATAGCAATGAATCAAAAACCTAGGAGAAAAAAATCTCCGCTTTGCAGGAAAAACCGACAGATGCCAAGTTTGGAATCTTTTATATCATCGGAGTCTGTAATCGCAAATCTACAGCCAGTCCAGGAGGAAACAAGAGCTGAACTCGTTGAAGAAACTCCAGATAAATATTGTTCAAGCGAGGCTTTCAAGGCCGAAGTTGCAAGGTTCATAGAAATATCCAAATATTTTTCGAGTCCTCTTCATAAGACCGCATCGTATATCTGTGAGAATCGCCTAGTGTCCTACCCCAGTGTATTCAGATTCGAATATAAGCGAGGAGCTATAACAACTGAGCACATTAAGTTCTGCAATGTTACTCTGGAGCCGGTGTTCCTAAGACTGTTTAAACTTGTTCCTGATTTGGATCAAATCAGGTTCACAAACTTGTCCCTCTCTCGATGTAAGAGGATTCCTCCAGGCCTGTCCTTCAACTTGGGATTTGTGTACGACGATGTGAATGAAAAACCGGCGTGTAATGCGAAAATGATATTTGTTGCTTCAAGAAAAACGTCCACCCCATGCTACCAAATATGTGAAACTGAACTAGACATTGATGTTCAAAAAACTCGTCTGATTACTAATTAATCAAGTTATTTACGTGTTAACCGGCAATTTGAAATTCTAATTCTAGTAAACAATGTGACCATTGTTTCAATTTACTTGCCATGTTTGCACCATGTTTCTGGTTCAACAATCGTAGTGCTGTTAATATTTTTGTATCATTAAAGTTATTCCTCGTTTACCTGGTGCTTCTAATTTCAAGGTAGCTCAATGTATTATTAGCCCTCGGCGAAAGGTCGCAACATGTAGCAACTTCATAACGTAGGTATATGTTTAAGGTAAGTTATATGCCAGTTACAGGGGGAGGGCGCTCCACATAAATCTATTAGCCCATGCACCCTTGCGTTTTA
Organism: Luperina testacea; assembly: GCA_927399505.1. Classification (NCBI taxonomy): domain Eukaryota; kingdom Metazoa; phylum Arthropoda; class Insecta; order Lepidoptera; family Noctuidae; genus Luperina; species Luperina testacea. The sequence continues at coordinate 13,531,712 of OV656762.1, forward strand.
TTCAGAGTGCACTTTGTTATACATATACAACTGCACAGTTATAGTTTCGTTAGTTATAGTGTACGTTTTAGCTCAAGTTCGCACAGGCGTATTTTTATCGCGGTTTTTTTTCGCTCACTTCGGATATTCAACGCTCTGCATAGGGCCGAGAGTTGAAAATACAAGTGTGTTTTTACGACACGCTGGGATGCGCTCTGTTGGATTTTGTCGTTGGTTAAACTACGGTTCATCTGATTACACGAGGTATCTAATATCGAAAGTCAATACATACACGAGGTGGTACGTAAGCTGGTCAACAGTGAACAGCAAAATCCCGGAAAAAATTATGTAAATGTTGTATTGTCGGTACTTTTAAATAACTACATTTCTATGTACTTACAGATATTTACCCTGACCTCAAGCGTCCCCACAATTAATAAAAATTTACTAGTAGGTACAGCATGACAATTTGATTTATGCTAATTGCATGAAAAAATACGTTTTCACAAAGAAATAAATTCACATGTTTTAAAAATATTTTTAAGGTCATTTTGTCAGAAATATTTAGAAATAGAGAGTTAATAACATTTTTTTTAAAGTTGCCGTTTCTGTAGCCTTAATACTTTACTTCGGCTTCTAAATCTGCGTCTAGGGGAAATGGGAGCCAAACTTTGGGCCGGAATTAACCTACGTCGTTAAAATCCCATTAACAGTTCCTACCCAAAACAGCCCAGTACCAGCACACCTACTGTAAGTATCTTGGTATAATTATTAGCAAGTTTGACTCAATTCAGGTAGGTACTTACTTCATAATGTAAAGCATATACATCTATTTGTTATTTGTATGACCAATTATATAATAATTATGATACATATTATGTAGTAACATAATCACAACATAACTGGTAACGTACTTGGATGATTACATCTAATCAAAAGTTCCAGTAAGTACCTACTAAGATTGTAGCGATATAATTATTTTGCATATCATTCTTTATATACCTAGGTATGTACCTATCTATGTCAGGTCAAGGCTCTTCAAAGTTAAGTACTTCATAACAATAATTCATTATGTCTTCATAAGGAGAGCTGACCCAAGACTTAGCAAATAATGGTAACACTAGACCATATACGAAATATTGAAGCGACATGGGAAAGCGAGCGATAATGCAGCATTGCGTGATTTTATACTTTGTCGATTATTTATGTACGAGTATCATTTTAATGATGTACCAACCCTCACAATAATATTTATAAGCCTGAAGGCACAGGACAGTCGATGTCTGCTAACAGAAACTTACTAACTTTGTAATTAATAGAACGTATCCATCGTTCCCTCCATAGTTTGTTTGAATTGTGAGGTTTTTTTCCATTTAAACAAATTTCCCATAACATTTATTTATTTATTTATTTATTTAAACTTTTCGCACAAAAAGGTACAAAGGCGGACTTAATGCCAACAACATTCAACATACTTTCTTCTAACGACTACTATTTCTTGATTTAGCCGGAGAAAGCAACAGAGAGAGGAAGAAGAATTTTACCCAGCATTGGTAAACTAACCTTTGCTCCATGAACCTTACACAGGGTGGCACGGACATTGACGACCTAGTTACCTTGGACTCGGTACATGATTCTGAATTTTCTGCGTTGAAAATTTACCGCCAGTTATTACAAAAAAAATCCTGTTCTATACATTTTGACCGCGTAAGTAAGTATTGCTGTCTTCGTGTCATGTGCTGAATTTGTAGTTAAGGCTCCTTCAAATAGGCGCGACACGACACGCGACACAAAGGCACCGCTCGTTGCGCGACTTGCGGTGCCTTTGTGTCGCGTGTCGTGTCGCGCCTGTTTGAACAAGCCTTTACAGTTTATGCGTCGATGTCCCTGCCGCCCTGTTTAATATGGAATAAATTTAATGTATAAACAGGCAAGCAGTTAACGAAATCAATGATAAAAACCGGTCAAGAGCGAGTCGGACTCGCACACCGAGGGTTCCGTATTGTGAAACGTAAAATGTTTTTTCATCGGCGAGGCCAATATTCGTCAGAGAATTTTAACACTGCGCGCTGCGGTGTAGAATATTGTAGTTTTAGGTCAGCGCCATCTCTTGACCGATAGTGGAACTAATGTAACTTTTGTTGATGATTTCTGAAAAGTGTGCTATTTAGAGACCGTTTTATTTTTCCTATAATCTTTACATAAGCTTTTATCACATAAAATAATTTCAGATTTTTCTCTATGCGAACTTCGGAGATAAGGGGTGGAACGGTATGTTTTTTTACATTTTTCATCAAAAGTCGAAAACTATGCGGTCTAAAAAACAGAAAAAAATGTTTGTGAATATGCAAACAGCGTTCTTTCATATGACACCCCACATGCCCTAGTAGCCCCACGTCGAATTTTTAAGACAACCTTTCAGAACCTGTTGCAAAAAAAAATCTTTCTTTTTCGCTAAATAGTTGGGCAAACGTCATCTAAAACTATTCTAAATTTCAAATTGATAGCATTAGTGGTTCTTGAGATATTTAGCTGTGACAAACGGACAGACAGACAGACTGAGTATTAAATAGTAAAAAGGAACCCTTATGGTGACATAAGGGTTCCTTTTTACCGTTTTGGTATGGAACCCTAAAAACGATTGATCGAAAAAATAAGCAACAAAAAAGCTAACAAAAACATAAAACAACAAAAAATAAAGCAATTAAGTTGATCTAAATGACGCATATGGTGAAGATCTTTCCGATTGACGTCATATTAGGTACTGGAACTCGGCTGCGTATGGTAAATTATAGTCATTATTTATCTTTGTATGCCTATTACAATGTGACTACTCAATTATGGGTGTATGACTAATTTAACTACAGTATTGCGTTTAATAGCTCGTCATATATGTAACATCATTTTTATCACACTATCACACTAATCACACTAATATTATAAAGGCGAAAGTTTGTGTGTGTGTGTTTATATGTTTGTTACTTCTTCACGCTCAAAAGGCTGGACCAATTTTGAATAAATTAGGTATGGAGGTAGCTGACACCCTTTTTTTTTTTCAGGGTGGGAAATCATCAGACTGTTGCAGGATATGGAAACAAAGATATTGATCTTTGTTTCCATATCTTGCAACAGTCTTACACCAATCAGGGGTTGTTCTTGGGTGCACTTGCATAGTGCGAACAGGGATAATCGTCGGTCGGTGCCTCATTTCATTAAAAACGTTAAACGGGCCTCTGCGAGATGACTTCGGCCCCTCGTACGCCTTCCAAAGGTTCGGGACGCAAGGGACCCGAGAAATATAAAAAGAACGAAATAATAATAATCTAATTAAACATTTATTTCAGAGTGACTTCCATATTTGTTAGTAACAATGTAAACTTATAAACTAATGTTAGTAACATTCATTCTAAGCTGTGTGTGTGAGCCTACACCTGTAACTACACTACACCTATAACAATGCGAGGTCAGCTAAAACTGGAATTGTATAGCTTTTTTTTTTTGAGGATGGGAAATCATCAAATGACCCCTCCCGCTCTGGGTGGAGCGGAAGGGAGTGTGACTCTTACTGACTAAAACCCACCCGTGTTCCTTCCTTCGCCCTTTATGTTCCGGGCCAGCGGTAACCCTTTCGGACAATCCCGCTGACCTAGCTGACACCCTGTATTAACATATAGGCTACTTTTTATCCCGATATTCCCACGGGATCGAAACTTATGCGGGTGAAATCGGGGGCGCAGCTAGTCATAAATAAAGTCAAAATAGTCACTTCTCACAAGACATATATTATTACCGTAGTCTTCCAAGAAGTTTCTATTCGATAGCCAGCGATTACCATACTAACATTTCTTGCAAAAACACAGTGAGTATGTAGGTATATCTTACAAAAGATACGAGTATATTTAGCCTTCATAAAGCTTGTCAGTTCATAAACACCTTAGTCCTTTTCCGAGTACCCAGAAAATGAAAGACAAAAAAAATTATGAACCCAAATCGTCAAAGATTTGCCCGAAATGTGATAAGTTGGAAAACGCACTTCCCTATGTGTCTATTATTCGAACGTATGGAACTCGTAGGCTGCTGCTGACAATCAGCGTCAGGTGGTGGAGTCCGTCTCACGAACTTGCGACGGTGACATCGTCTTTTTCTCCTGCCCTCATAATTTTTAATTTAATTTCTTAAATCTTTTTTTCCTGTCCAGGCGGGTTTCCTTTGGAATGCTCCCTCTGAATATCAGGATGGCAACCAGTCGGCTCACATTTAAAATAAAAGCTCGGGAACACATCCATAAGAAGTTGGCAGACTTGTCCCACAATTAATTTGTTGGTTTTCTTCATCAATTTTTTTTTTCTTTTTTTTATCTTTCCTCACTTTGTATAATTTGTTCTGTTGCACCTACTGTTTTGTCTCTGCATCACCCTAAGGTAGACTGGTAGAAAATGCCCAAGGCATTAAGTCCGCCTTTGTAAATTTTGTGCATAAAGTTTTAATAAATAAATAAAATAAATAATTTATTTGGGGTCGTCGCAACATGTCTTTTCTTCCATGCCTCTCTATTAGTCGTCATTTCGGTAGTCACCCCCTTTCTGACCATATTTTATATCATCATTCACACAGTCCGTCCATCGTTTCTTTTCTACGGAGACATACATCTCATCATTATTTATTTATCTCAACGACATATGATAGGCACTGGTTAATAAAGTGCACAATCCTAAATAGAGAAAGGTATATGAGGTAGGAGGGTTGTTGTAGGTTGTAAGAATGTTCAGGTGGAAGCCAGCAGGCGAGGGGTGCGGGGGCACCCTCGCCTGTATTGCACAGGCTTCCACCAGTGCCGGACGGGAATGGCCAGGTGTTCCCGGCCATTCCCGTAGCCCCCCACAATCCCCGTATGTCCCCGGGGGGACATGCGGGGCCCGCCAGTTAGGCGGGAAAGCGCCGGGGGGGTTGTGGACGCAAAGGCTGAGCCGGATTCCCATGACCCCTCCATCAAGGCGACGAGGGAACACCGCTGAGTTTTAGTGGGTATACTGCCACCTTGGCAGGGAGTCCCACATACTCCGTGTCGTCCCCCGACGAGCGGAGATGCGTAACGTCATTTCTCAGCGACAAAAAAAAAAAAAAGGTTGTAAGAATGTTGCTAACTTTAAAATAATAATTAGTTTAACTTATCGCCACGGTACTTCTTTCGTGAGACTGTCAGTATACCTTGTGCTTGTGTTTTATAATGTCATCGGACATTAGGCTGAGCTAAAGCCCTTGTAGCATTATATTATTGTTTTCTTTCTGGTGTTTTAAAATAGTTTTAATGTGTTTTTTGTTGTAATGCCAATAAACTCAGTTTTCTTTCTGTCTGTAAACTACCTTGTTAAGCAAACAAGCTGCCTTTATGGGTAAACTGAAACTCTCGAAATAGGAAAACTGTTTGACATGAACCCTTCGTAAAGTAAAAGTAAACTACGCAGACCTTCTATTCAATCTTCTGGTGGAAAGTTAACTAAGTTACTTATTCAGTAAGTTTGGTCGACGTTAGTAGTCATCCTTCAATTTGCCGCCACATAGAGTCCTCAACTTACCGGCGAATGACCTCACTGAAACGTTATCTACGAAAGTAAGTTGGCGTATTTTCCTAGAGAGAATTTTTTGACACCGTAAAGCCAAACCTCGCTGCGATTATTTTCATGCCAGCCGTCACTGCGGCCTACACAAAGTAATTTCAGGAAATAACCAAAGCACTTAGCCAACTGGTAGTTTTTAAGTTTTAATTTTTACTTCAGCTTCACACAGACAGCTACAGCTGTAGACTTTCTATTATTTAAGGCGGTTTTAAGATTCTAGCTTTAAAGTAATAAACGTAGTATGCTTTTCATAATATAATAGTCGTGGCGTCTACAAAGCCTCTACGTGACGTCTACGCGGCTACGGTGTGCACATGTCCGATCGCCTACGCTGGATTAACGCTGGAACCTTACTCGAAAATAGTGAAGACACTCTTCCAGTGAGATTCCATATTGGGTGTAGGTAGGTACGGTCGGTGAGCGACCTAAAGTCGATTAACATGCTATTTTTACACATCATTTAAAATGGGCACAAAACTATTCGATACATTGTATTACAGCATTGGCATAAAATAGCTAAGGGTTAACATGCATTTAATTTAACTTCTGTTCCAATTTTAATAAATATTAAACTCAATAATTAAGACTAAAAAAATCCGAACTTGCCGGTCGATTCTGTAAAAATCTCACCGTGAGAACTTAGGTGAAGTGAGTTTGTTTTTGCTAGAAATTGACACTATTGACAGCTTACTCCACGCTCACTTCACCTAAGTTTTCACGGTGAGATGGTTAGAGAATCGCACTGCTGTTTCAGACTTTTATCGCTGTTTTTTTGTTGTTTTTGTCGAAAGAAGATCAATTAAAAGATACCTGCTACTTACGTCAACCTGATCTGTGGTATCGACTAACTACATAAACTGCGTCAACAAACGGAAACCTATAATTTATTCCATGTTTGCCTTGGCCATTTTAAAACGGCTTTTCACCTCAATCGTTAATACAAAATACTACCGTCAAAAAACTATACTTACATAACGTAAACAACGTAATTAGGCATTAGATATTGCATAATATTATTCGTCTAGATAACTAATACTCACAGTTTAGGGTTCAGTAAGGACCTATGCATAATATTCTTGAAAATTGCTATGATCGTCAGAAATAGGTACCTTCTTACTCAAGATATAAACAGAAAGTAGAAATCCAGCAACATGACAATTTTCAGGGACTCTCTCAACTCCTTAAACACGGGGTCACATTAAAGGGTCCTTCAAACAGGCGCGACACGACACGCGACGCAAAGGCACCGCAAGTCGCGCAACGAGCGGTGCCTTTGGGTCGCGCGCGATTTGCGTCGCGCGTCGCGCCTGTTTGCAGGAGCCTTAAATTGCCTAGCGAAAGTCCGCAGACAATGGGTATCGATAAATAAACATGATAAAATAAAATAAAATTAATTTGATGTTTTTTGTCATCGACCGCAGTTAGTAAGTTGAAATATTTTTTTTTAAACTGTTGTTATTGTTGATTGTGCAAGTCTGCCCTAGGCTTTATGTTTTGAAGCCTCTTTTTAGGGTTCCGTAGTCAACTAGGAACCCTTATAGTTTCGCCATGTCTGTCTGTCCGTCTGTCCGTCCTCGCTTAATCTCTGTGACCGTTAGCACTAGAAAGCTGAAATTTGGTACCAATATGTATATCAATCACGCCGACAAAGTGGTAAAATAAAAATTGGAAAAAAATGTTTTATTAGGGTAGCCCCCCTATATGTAAAGTGGAAAGTGATTTTTTTTTTATTTTAACCCTAACGTGTGATATATTGTTGGAAAGGTATTTAAAAATGAATAGGGGTCTACTAAAATCATTTTTTGATAATGTTAATAATTTCGGAAATAATCGCTCTAAAAGTAAAAAACAATGTGTCCCCCCCCCTCTAACTTTTGAACCATAAGTTTAGAAAATATGAAAAAAATCTGAAAAGTAGAACTTTATAAGGACTTTCTAGGAAAATTATTTTGAACTTGATCGAAACAACAGTTTTTGTACAAAAAAGACAAAAAGTTGTACCTACAAAATAATTGCGCGCTGCTGGAGCGCGAACATAATGGATACCTACTTTTAAACTCATAAGTGGGAACACTTATTGTGACGGACGGGAAACTACGGAACCCTACACTGAGCGTGGCCCGACACGCTCTTGGCCAGTTTTTTATACCTTTCGGTCGATTCTGTAAAAAACTTACCGTGAAAACTAAGGTGATGTGTTAGTTTTTGCTAGGAATTGACACTATTGACAGCTCACTCCACGCTTACTTCACCTAAGTTTTCACGGTGAGATGGTTACAGAATCGCACTGCTTTTGTCTATTTTTGATACTTATTGTTTATGTATTTCTGATTGACTGATTACACTTTTGTTTTCACTACCAAGAACCAGCGATTTTTATTTCGGTAGTTGATGTTGTTGAATGTTGACTGTTGAAACAACACGTAACAAAAAAAAAACTACTTATTTTCTGAATATATAGAATACCTAAATTTAACTTTAACGAGTTTTATGGAAGAATGGACGATATATTGCGAAAACTTGTTCAATTATAATAAAAATATTTTTTTTATTTTATCGTGTTTAGATAACGATTCGCATTACGTCTGTTTTGCTAGCTAATTTAAGACTGCTAGGAAAACCTGTAGTTACACGAGTTCTATTTAAACGCAATAACTAGTAGGTAACTATGAGTGCATATTACATAATTGCTTCTGGAAAATAACTAAATCTGTGAGGGCAGGTCGCTAGTGTGAGTATCCTAGTGTATACTAGTGTATACTAGGCTACTCACACTAGCGACCCGCCTCAATACACTAGGATACTCACACTAGCGACCCGCCCCAGCTTCGCATGGTTTTTACGACTTTACGGAATATCGAGATTTATTATTATTTCGTTTGTTTTCTTGTTGTGAGTATAATATATTATGATGCTTAAAACTTATGGAGAGAGGGGCCCGTGACTATATAATAACAGCCGCACAGGTCGATCGATCAGGTTAAGCTACGCTTGTCGCAGTTGGTCTGTGGATGGGTGACCATCTTTACATACCGAGAGCCTTTCGTGCCTCGGAAAGCACGTTAAGCCGTTGGTCCCGGCAATCATTCGTAGATCTTTGACAGTCGTTACTGGTAGTCAGAAGCCCGAAAGTCTGACAACCAGTCTTACCAAGGGGTATCGTATTACCCAGTACTGGGTTGTGGACGTCAAACAGGCACTCGCTCAATGTAAGATACTGGTATTCAGCTGCATACGGCTAGGCTGGAAGCCGACCCCAACATAGTTGGGAAAAGGCTAGGCAGAAGGGGTATCGTATTACCCAGTACTGGGTTGTGGACGTCAGATAGGCACTCGCTCCATGTAAAATACTGGTATTCAGCTGCATCCGGCTAGGCTGGAAGCCGACCCCAACATAGTTAGGAAAAGGCTAGGCAGATGATGATGATGTTTAAAACACAACCCTTCCGAAATATATTGTCTAAATGATGGTGAAATCTGCAAAGTTTAGAAGAACAGCGCGAAAACAGACAGACACGAAACATATAAGATAAATATACAGATATAAGCTAAATATTGAGATATAAAAGATGCTTAAAGAACTTACTTATTTGTCATTTTTCTCTGAATGCAAATATTCGGATAGGTACGTTACATATCTCTCATCTGCAGCATCTTTAAACAGGACTGAATCTTGATTTGTTTATTCATTATAGATATTTGCAACTGCGCATTAGGTTCAGGTTACTGCTCAGCAGTGCGATTCTGTAACCATCTCACCGTGAAAACTTAGGTGAAGTGAGCGTGGAGTGAGCTGTCAATAGTGCCAACTTCTAGCAAAAACAAACTCACTTCACCTAAATTTTCACGGTGAGATTTTTACAGAATCGACCGGCTGATATCAAGATTTAAGCAAGAACTTTTATTTCTCTCATCTATTTAGGTTCGTGTAGTGACGATAGATGTAAAGGCCCGAACCGTACGCTATTTGCGTAACACTATCAATCACAATCTGAATCATCTTGAAGGAAACTGCTAATCCATTGTTTCATATGTTTGAAAAATTTGTCTTATCAGCAACGTAAATAACGCAATGGATGTGGTTTAACTGTCAAAATGAAATGTCAAAATGTGGTTTAACTGTCAAAATGAAACTGCTACTGTTAGTGTGTTACGCAATTCTCCCGCCCGCGCCGCCAGTGCCGGACTAAAACTACTTGATGCCCTAAGCAATCCACGTCTATGCCCTCTATCCACAAGTAAACTATGTAGTATCGGTCTTAAATTTTTTAACGTATTACGAGATAGACCATTACGTACCGTACCTTAGACTACTTATGTACGAAAGAGGTATAGGTAAGTGTATTAGGTATTATAATAAAACCAAAGCCTGTTATTTTTATTGATATTCGACTTGCGGCTTTGAAGGGCATTAAATTCGAGGACCATAGTTTATAAGTTCATCGTTTTTGGCATATCTGCCTCTTTTATTATTGACTAGCGGCCCGCCCCGGCTTTGCACGGGTAGATATTGGTTTGGTATTTAACAAAAATAAGATACCTATAAGGATTTTCTATTGCATGTTTTAACATGGAAAAGTAGTTATTGTGACATAACTGTAATAGTTAGACATATGGTATCGCGGACTTAAGATGTTGATATATCCTCTATAAACACTTTACATCACTTTGCTCTATTGTCATTAGTTTCCGCAGCGGACGCGATATAAGGATTTTCTTTGGTATTTTATTCACACCTTGGGTTATATTGTCGAAGTTTTCATACGCATCCCTAACTTTTTTGAAAATGTTCTATCGCCTATATTCATCAGGGATAATGTAGGATTCTAATGGTGAAAGAAATGTTCAAATCGGTCCAGTAGTTTCGGAGTCTATTCAATTCAAACAAACAAACAAATCTTTTCTCTTTATTTATTATAAAAACTAGCGGTCGCCCGCGGCTTCGCTCGCGTTGTCCCGCTTTTCTGTTGAAATTTTTCCTGAATTTTCTTGCTATAAACCTCACGGAGCCCGATACCTTTCCAACGAATGCAAAACCGTGGAAATCGGTTCGTGCGTTCTGGAGTTATAGCGTCAGGAAGGAAAACCCGACTTATTAAACGGTTTTATTTTTATATAGTAGACATATAAACACACCCCCCCCCCCACACACACACACTCACAAACCTTCGCCTTTATAATATTAGTGTGATAAAAATGATGTTACATATATGACGAGCTATCAAACGCAATACTGTAGTTAGATTAGCCATACACCTTTATTTGAGTAGGTAGTCACATTGTAAACAGCATAAAAAGATAAATAATGACTATAATTTACCATACGCAGCCGAGTTCCAGTAATGTGACGTCAATCGGAAAGATCTTCGACATTTCATGCGTCATTTATATCAACTTAGGTACTAGCTTTATTTTGTGTTGTTTTATCTTTTTGTTGCTTATTTTTTCGATCAATCGTTTTTAGGATTCCGTAACAAAATGGTAAAAAGGAATCCTTATGGTGAGACTCAATCTGTCTGTCTGTCCGTCTGTCACAGCTGGATATCTCAAGAACTACTAATGCTATCAATTTGAAATTTAGAATAGTCTTAGATGACGTTTGCACACACTCACAAACTTTTGCCTTTATAATATTAGTGTAGATAAAGCATCGAGCTTTTCCAAAGTCAACGCAACGATATCTCCCGCCGACAAAACACGCGGATTTTCAAACAGCCTTGCCTTTCATGTGCTAGTAAATACATATTTTTTCTGTGCTGTTTATGTTATTACGAACTAACTGAACAGAGTAGTTATCTGCACCGTGGAGTAAATATAAGCAAATATAAGACTTGGCCGCGCAATCCGTTACGGGGAGGCTGGGTGGCATGCGGTGAGATTAAAACAAGACAATGTTCTGGTAACTATTCCTGTATTTCAAAATGGGATTAGGATAAAAAGCTCAGAGAAAAAACGTGTTCTCACCTTGATGACTTTTTGACAAGAGGAAGTTCACAGGTATTGTCTTTGTATAGATTGAGAACCACGCTCTATGCTACACAGATAATTAAAGTAAAGCGTAGAACACACATGTTTCATCAGTTTCTGATGCCCCCCTAGACGTGATGCCCCTAAGCATTCGCTTAGGGTTAATCCGGAACTGCCCGCTGGTTGCGTATCGGAATAAACCTCAAAACTATGCTAAGGTAGTGTGGAGTAGTGTAGTGTGCCCAAATAGTATTCCCATCACTTGTACCGATTGACCTAAGCAAAATAATTCAAATTAGTTTAATTTCTTGACTTTTATCATGACCCCAAACTTGTGAAGTTGTTGTTTGCAGCGACATCTCTCGATTTACGCACAGACTAGTTGCTTTCTGATCGTTGTCGATGCGTTCCTTTTTTCTGCGACGTTCGTCAGTCGGGGCAGGTAACAAGTGTAGGTATAAGTAGTTGCGTGTAGATGGCGCTTAAACCAAATTTGGGTTTAAGTTAGCTCTTCGACCAAACAGTAAGTACCTACCAAGCGGATTTGAAGAAAAACTAATGCTCATAATTTGCAATTTTTTTTTAAAGCATGCCATATACTGTCTGGGCTTCAGAAGCTCCTACGAATTAAATAGCAGTACCTCTTCAACATTGAGAAAATCTGATTGAGAATAAAATCTGTTATCGGATGGCATTGGTTAAAAAAAATAGTGCATGTATCTACCTATATTTTTGCAGTGAGAAATCAGGATCTTGAGGAATAGCCATGTTTATACTAGCGCCTAGTATCAGTTTGTTAGCAGTAGATCTCGGAAAACAGAAAGGAAATTACTGTTACTACAGGCGCTTAAAAACGCCAGTACGTCGTACCTACTGGAATCTAAATGAATAAATTAATTAATTCATTTTAATTTTCATTCATTTTGAGAAGTGAGGTTCAATGACAGTTATGTTTCTGTTGGAATTATTATTATAGGGGTCCTGCCTGCCTGCTGTCAACCTAGGTAGGTGCTGAGAGCAGTGGGAGAGCAGAGGTAGACCAGTGGTAATGGCCACGAGTTACGAGTTGTACGTGGCAGGCGCTTTACTTTGTGTAATTTATTTCATCACCACTGCTCTCAAAATGATGAAGAAAAACATCGTGAACAGAACCAAACGTTCGAAGGCATGAGTCATCTACCAACCCGCACTAGGCCCACGCGGTGGATTTCGGCCCACTCCCTCTCACAGAGAGGAGTTCTGTGCTGTGTCCCAGCACTGGGAACATTATAGGGTCATTATGCAACGTAGAAGTGAAGCCCCTGTCGACATGAGTAAACTAAAAACACAATCTAAGATGGTGTTTAAAGCTTGTACAGTTTAAACTTTAAAGCAAAACTTGAGCAGTCACCTTCCAAAAGTCATCCTCATCTGTTCTACTCTACTCTAACGATCGTTAGATGGCGTCTAATAATATAAATATTTCATATGCCAACTTCTATATTTCTAATATCCCATAGTGATAGAACAGAATATTTCAGTAGTCAGCAATTTAGGGACCTGTAGTCTTTAGTGGTGAATAACACAAAACATCACGCCTGTAATCCTCGAAGAGTAAGTCAGGGGTATACCTAGAGTAACAGGAGCCTATTGGCATTAACCGAGCACAAATCCAGGCTCCAGGCTGCTACTGTGAAATTCCTGAAGGAAAAACCCATGACCTCTTGCTCATCAGTAGAGCTTGAGACCACTAGACCAGTATCCTAATGAGGGTTTTCGTGAAAATTTACGACACCAGTTGGCACCACCTGTGACAAGAGGTCTTCCAATATAAAATATATGATGACGTTCATCATTCGATTCATTCATTCGTTCATCATTCAGTCATGACTAAAGAAAATATAGGCTCTTTGACAGATGCCTGGACCTGACGTGTTAGTGCTGCCACCTAGCGAACGTCATTTTAGAAAACCCTTATTGCGTAACACACTATCTATCTCAAACTGAATCATTTTGAAGGATATTGCTAATACATTGCTTCATATTATATTCGAAAAATGTGTCTGTTCCAACATAAATAACGCAATGAATGTTGGTGAATTGTCAAAATGAAACCCATTGCTACTGATAGCGTGTTACCCAACTACCCTGCAGATATGAAGGGACATTGTTAGGCAACAAAACTGAACATGTAATTACAGACTCAGCACACCAAGCTACCCGAAACTGTCAAATTTTCCCAACCAACTTTGAACCTTATGCTTTAATGATAAAGTTGAAAATCTATTAAAGAAATTTGACAGATTGTAGTAGCTTGATGTGCTGGCGTCTGTACCACAAATCTTTTTCTCATTTCCACAAAGTTCATTGCTCCATCAATTAACGAACCTAAAATACCGTCATACTTGCACAGCAAAATATAACCTAGAACTTCTCATTGTTCACCTCGGCACTTAAAGATAATAACAGACAAGAAGGCAGCGGTTTGTTACACGATTTAATTACCTATTATGTGAAAAACTATGAAGGTTAAAGCCCTCATAATGAGTTTCCGAGTGTAAAACAGGTTAATTAGCGGATATATTCGCGTTCGGCCGCGTCGGAGTGTTTTGGTCAGGACTCGTCGAGTGCCGTTACATTAAAGTGGGACATGCGACTCAATGCCATTGCCGTCGTGAAAGAGTTGTGTGGACAATCCTAAATCTATACAACATTGTTTTGATGTTCTATTAGTTTCGGGTTTTTTGTGCCGCAGTTTATGTGTTTTACGAGCATATGAATAATTTCCATGAAGAGGAAATGTCGAATGTTGCGATTAAGTAAAGCTTAAGTCATGTAGGCGTAAGATGGATGTGGTAGTCTTACCCATCTTACCTCACAAAGATGGTAATAATGTTACGAAACTTGAGCAACAGCACGAATATTTTTACATCGAAGTCATCTTGATTTATCGTATATTATGTAGATAGGTACTTGCGTTTTAAATAAATATGTACTCTGTCGTAAACTTTACTAGAGTCGTTATATAAAATCCTGCATATCTAAATATTTTCCGATATCTTTATTAGTGATTGATGTATCCATACTAAAATGTTTTCAATAAAAAATTGGTTATTGGTGAATAATGATTAAAAGGACGGGATTACGGACGGAATATCCCAAAAAAGCGGCCAAGTAAGAGTCAGACTTTCACATGAGTAGTACCTACACACTATGAAAATTTCAAGAGTCTACCTATTACTAGTTCAAAAGATACAGCCCTGTGACAGATGGACGGACGTACGGATAGCGGAGCCTTAGTAATAGGGTCCCGTTGACACCCTTTGGATACGGACACCATGAAAATACTTTACAACACGTCCATGCGCAGCCTCATTGCAGGTTCCTTCGTCAGCATGTTTCATTTGGATTCAGAGTATATCAAAACCATATCCTCGCTACGCTTAAGATCATTAACAGGAAACACACCATTATATAATAAATTAAAAAAAGTACGGATACATGATATGCAGAAAAAGAAACAAAGCAGTTCATTACAAGAGGAAGATCCTGAAAGAGACACACGTAGAAGTTGCCAAGATAAATTACCGGAACGTGTGACCTAATCACAAGGAAATAACAACTTACGAGTGGCGTACGAACGAGGAAACTACCGTTATAATCGAAAACGCGAAAACCATCAGAAAATGAGTTTGTTTCTACAAATCCACTTAATACCCGCCCACGGACGAAGTGGGTTAAGTCAAAACGTCCTTGAGAATGACGCAAGGGAGTACAGTTAGTGCAGTTAAGGAGTGCCTAGCAGAGTCGAGCGCGGGAGTCGCAGCGTAGCATGAGCCGTGAGTCATTGTTGCATGATTGCATCGCATGACGTTAACGCTTTAACGGGAGCTTTCCATCTCCGCGGTCCGGCACAGGATAACGGGATCACTCCCTTCGATTTCAGTTTCGAACACCTTTCGTTTTCGAGTGTTGTGTCGCGGCCGACCTCCGCTGGCTTGCGTCACCTCGCCCGTGTAATCGGGTTTTAGAAAATGAAATTCAGTGCGCTCGTGTCCTTCTTTATATGGCTAAGTTATGTTCTTTTAGCCTTTGTCCCGTTTGCGGGTGATTCTGTTGTGGTCGACGTGAAGATGTTTACGTCAACTTAACATGAAGACTTCGATGAGACACGGGGCATGAATAAATAATTTGCCTTATTGTGTATTTTTTTGGCGTACCAATATGGTACTGCTAAATAATGGAGGATGATACGCAATTCTTTGAATGCTTCTGTACAGATTGGGTTAATCCGGCATTATTTTTTATTGAATTGCAAACGTGTTACTATAATATATATTATGTACCTAATTAAGGAAAACCTAACAAAACGGTCTTAAAAATCATAAAATTACAAGACTTCATAAGACCCTATGAAATTGCTAAGATGAATCTTTTCGAATCTTTTAATTTCTAACTTTATCTTTTCTATATTAAGGTATACAAAACCAGGCTATACCAAGCCGATATGCAACAAGTCTGGCGCCTGATAATAAGTTCCTTCATCCGTGTATCCCTGGTTATGTTCGTAAAGATTGCGGTTTCACCTACGATTCGTAATCTCTGGGTTTTCCTTTAGGTTTGCAATCACTATAGCGACTGCCCCATTTCAAAACCTAGTAAGGACTTAAAATGAAATTTTACAGGAGAGCGCATAAACGTAATATTGGATGGAATGTGTTTTTTTGAATTGGTTAATGTGACTTACTAGGTTTTAAATGGTTACTAGGGAGTGAAAGATGCACTTACGATGTTTAAATATATCTCCTTTTATGTTAGTTTAAAACGCTGGTGTTTTTGTATTTGGTAGAGACCTTCTAGGTTAGCAAGATTATGCAATAAAACGATTTTTGTAAAAAGTGTCCCTTACTAGGTTTTGAAATGGGACAGCCGATAGGTACAAAAAAGTCTTTCTAAAAGCAATAAAACCATCGATAGGAAAACAATTATGACGCTGAAACACTACCTAATTCTAATTTGAGTGACGAAAAATTCATTTTTCATTAGATATCTATAGGATATAGAGATACATTGGCCCATTCTACGAATGAATCTTCCGGATGCCTTAAAATCCGTTCTTTTTTAGCCTTAGCTACGGAAATCTGAAAAGAATACCAATAAAAAATTACTGGGATAAATACTGCACTTGGAAATATAAATGTTCAGTGACCATGACCAGAATCATATTCAGGAGCAACATGGGTGAAAATCTCAATTTCAAATTAGTATATTATACATTATTGATTTCATATATTAATACATTTCACACAACCGGATGCAGGCTGTCAAATTACTAAATAGTTTATACAGACAGTAGGTAGTTCGCTAAAGGCGTCATCTTACAAGCAAAGTGTCAATGACCTTTGTTGAGATTTTACGAAGTATTTTTCTGTTTTATTGACATTCTATCACGTTATTCTAAGCACCTATAACGTACAGATGTTGTTTAACACGATTCGTTTCAACTGGTTTTTATCAGTCTAGATTTATTTAGATATGTAGCCAGCTTGGCCTGTTAAGTAATATTATCGCTATAAGGAATTATAAATTTTCAATGTAAGTGATGTTTTTCTTAAGGCCCTTCAGAAGCTGTTTGGTTCCGTCATATTCGAGGGTAAAACACCACAGGCATGGAACAGAGGAGTGGTGATAATTTTCATTAAAAAGGGCGTAAATGCCCTTCTTAAAAATTATAGCCCATCTCACTTCTGAGCCAGTCTACAAGCTGTTTTCGAGAGTCACCACGAACCGTCTCGCGCGTAGGTTTGACGACTTCCAGCTTCCCAAACAAGCCGGATTCCGTAAAGGCTTTAGCACCGTAGACCACATACATACGCTGCGGCAGGTTATACAGAAGACCGAAGAGTATAACCTGTCTCTCTGCTTAGCGTTTGTGGACTACGAGAAAGCCTTTGATTCGACCGAGACATGGGCTGTACTGCAGTCTCTTCAACAGTGCCAGATCGACTATCGGTATATCGAGGTGCTGAAGTCTCTGTACGAAAACGCTACTTTGTCAGTCCGACTCCAGGATCAGACCTCGAAACCTATCCTTCAGCAGCGAGGTGTGAGACAGGGAGATGATCTCATTCCGAAACTGTTCACAGCTGAACTGGAGGACGTCTTCAAGGTTCTGGACTGGAAAGGGCCTGGCATTAACACCAATGGCGAGTACATAACTCACCTTCGGTTTGCCAACATATCGTAGTCATGGCTGAGACTATGGAGGACCTCAGTACAATATGCTCGATGACCTCAGTAGAGCCTCCGAAAGAGTGGGTTTTAAAATGAACATGGACAAAATGAAAGTCACGTCAAATGCCCAAGTAACACCCACTCTCATAAAGATCGGAGACGCTACACTCTGAGTCTTGGACGAGTATGTTTACCTAGGACAAACTGTCTAGTTAGGTAGGTCCAACTTCGAGAAAGAGGTCAATCATCGAATCCGACTCGGCTGGGCAGCGTTCGGGAAGCTACGTAATCAAAATCAGAAATGAGAAGAACCAAGGTAACCGACATAGCCCGTGGGCAGGGTACATTGCTCGCAGAACAGATGGCCGATGGGGCTGAAAGGTTCTGGAGTGGCGACCGCGTACCGGAAGATGCAGCGTTGGAAGGCCTCCCTCCCCCACAAGGTGGACCGACGACCTTGTGAAGGCCGCAGGAACCCGTTGGATGCGAGAAACAAACAACCGGTCGAAGTGGAGGTGCTTGGGGGAGGCCTATGTCCAGCAATGGACGTCTTTCGGCTGAAATGATGATGACGATGAAGTAATGTTTAAAAAGCAAAGTTATGTACAGACGCCAGCACATCAAGATACTACAATCTGTCAAATTTCATTAATAGATTCTCAACTTTATCGCTAGAACATAAGGTTCAAAGTTGATTGGGAAAATTTGGCAGTTTCGGGTGCTTGATGTGCTGGCGTCTGTACATAAACTTCTTTTACAAACGCCTTAATGTTTAATCTTAAATAATATTTCATCATTGTTTTTGTTTAATTTTTATGACATCAAGGCCTTTGCTAAGGATGAGCAATGCGGTAATGCATTTATAAGGAGTAACGACACAACTTCTAAGTTTATTGATTTCCTATTGACATTTTTCCAGTAGCAGCTTGGATTTGTGTAGGCTCACCTTCTGTTACATGGAAGAATAACAGGCGAAAAGTGGGCAAGCTACACCCGTGCCAACTCTTTCTCTTTCGAGGAATCTATACTTCTATACTAACATTATAAAGAAGTAAAATTTATTGTTTGTAAGTTTGTATGCAGGGGATAATCTCTGAAACTACCAGTCGGATTTAAAAAAATCTTTTTGCATTTGGTAGCCCAATTCTTGCGTAAGGTTATAGGCTATTTACCATCACGCTACGACCCTTACGAGCCGAGCAAAAAGAAAATAAGTGAGAAGGAACGCTAAACAAAAACGAAGTAATAGAGCCGGCGGACGAGGGGTTGCGATGGGGTGGGTCGCACGCGGACGAAGTTGAGGACAGAAGCTAGAGAGTAATAATACATCTGAGAATCGGCTTCGACATAAATGTCAGTAAATAATCTAATAATTTATAAAATGATGACTCAATCGTTTCTAGTTCAGACTCTTCGTTATCTAGATAAACTAAAATTCCACAAATCTATTCCGAATACAAAACAGTCAGTCATAGCTTTAACCCATAAAACCTCATTGTCACGCAGCTCGTCAACTTGCCTCCGCGCTTCTGTGCTGCGCCATTTTCCAAATGCGTTTGCGAAAATATTCCGGGAGTAACAGAGATAGCTGTAGTTGTCATTGTATATGCGAGAGCGAGAATGAACACAGTGCTAGGCTGCGGCGGAGGTCAGGGAACCACAAGTAGGTCGGCTTCATCCTTCCTTAACCGCGTCTAGAGCGCGTTCGTCGCTGAACTTGAACGCGTTTGTTAGATTGTTCACATTTATAGGAAAGTAACTGTTGTTAATTAATGTTATAAAACAATCACCTCTAAAACGTAAACTGGTAAACAGAATGCATAAATAACAATGACAATGTCAGCTGTCACAAGACAGGTGACGTTGACATAAGGGAACTGTCCATCTCTTATTTATTCATTCTACCCTCACCGTAAATTAATATTTTGTGAAACAAGTTTCGATTTAAAATAAATGTAATTATCACTTCATGGATTTATATTTCAAAGACAGAATAATTATCTTAATAGTTAAAAGAAGTAGTCTTATAAGGCAGAATAAGAAACATTATGAATTAAAAGACTAGAGTCCAAACCAATGTTTTGATTTGCAGTTTGTGTAATCAAAACTAATGTTTATTTTTGTTAATGTTTTAAATTGATAACGTAATGACTAATGGTATGATACTTTAATATTTCTTAGATTTTACATTGCAATTTCGATGTACCAAATTGTTACTAAACGATTTTAAACCAAAAAACTGTAATGGCGAGCTGCAATTGGTAGATACTAAAAACTTGTCAGATATTACTTAGAGATTATAAATATTCAATGATTATATTGCTAAACTATCCCATTAAGTTTTAAAATAGTTCTATTACATAAGTTTTGTTTATTAATAGCTATTATAATAGATATATTAGCTAAAACTTGAGAGGCTCCGTGATTGGTTAAAAAAGGTGGGAACCTTTGGGATTCCAAAGACTATAAAAAGGCATGTAACCAACAGATCGGGGGATTCTTTGTGCTAGCTGTTGAACGGAAAGACCCTCTGGTGTCTGCCGTAATTATTAAGCTGCCAAAGAGATCCTCGCCACAAGGAGACAGTACACTGACGTGGAAACTCTGACTGGCAAAGCCAAAAGTGAGCTGGTACGCCGTACCGCGAAAGCTCTGGCCCAAATTATCCTGGACTGGCTGTGCTAAACTGTCCGACGCGCAACGGTTCAGATCCTAACCCCAGGGTCCTATGTCCGTCATATTAAGTTGCCTGAAGTTTCCCACGGATATCACACCTAAGAAATAAAAACGCTGCGTGACTTGTGAAGCAGAAGTTCTGCACAAAATCTATAAAGATGAGTATTTACTTTTTCTAAAAATATGTATGTTTTTCTTAGCCATTCTATGTACCTTCTGTGTAAAATATAACTAAAGGGTATTATTACTCTTGCTATTAGGTATTGACCTAAAATCTAAGTATAAGATGTGTATTCTGTCTCGTCTAAATGTGTACCAAAGAGTATAGATGTGTACCAAACTATGTAACTCGTGTGATTTTGTTGTTTATACAAATATAATAATATAGTTAAAATGCTATCAGGTTTTATTTGCTTTCTTACAAAATGTACCCTGTTACTAGTTTCCGTTAGATTAGCTAGAAATGGGTTCAATTCCCATTTCTAGTATTGATTTACTATGAATTTGTGAGATTCAATTTATTATAAAGTTCCTTTTTCTTTTATCAGAAGTGGGATCGCCCAAGAAAAAAAATATTAAATCTAATTAATTGTTTGTGTTATAGATATCCAACTTTAAAATGGACAAAGATCTGCTGGAGGGTCTACTTGGCGCTATTCGTGATGCTGTGTCCACGAAGTATCGGCACGATGACGTCGCGCTTCCGTTGTTTGATCCTGACAAGTCTCAAAATGGAGCAGAGTCATGGTGCAAGAGTATCGAGGCTATCAGCAAGGAATTTGACTGGAGCTGTATCCAGGCGGCAGCAAAAGCTGGTAAGGCCTTAAGAGGCTCTGCATTAAGTTGGTTCGAGTCATGGGAGCCGGAAAATGGTCGTAGTTGGATAAATTTCAAGACTGATATCACTGCTTTGTACCCGGAAAGAAAGAACCTTTCTGAAAAGTTAACAAAAGCTGTTCTTTATACGTCTGACTCGGCTGGTAGTTATTGTGAATACGCTAGAGAAAAACTTAGGTTATTGAATAACACTAAAATAAGTTTTACGACTACCTACACAATTAATCGAGCTTGTTTGCGGCGGTATTAGCGATTTCAATATTAAAACTGCATCGTTGAATAGTAATGCAACTTCTACATCTGAATTAATTATTTCTCTATCATCTTGGACTAAAAATCGTAAAAGACCCTATTGATAGGTCGTCTTCAAGTAGTGACTATATATCGGGTTCAAATGAAACTAAACGTATTAAGTCTGATGAAGTAATTGATAAAACTAATTTTAATAACAAAGAGAAACGTTGCCATATTTGTAACAAGTTAGGACATTTAAAAAATAATTGTTTTTTTAATAAACCTAAGACTACCAATGATAAAGACTCTGAGGTATGTTCCTATTGTAAAAAAAAAGGGTCATGTAATAGAAAATTGTTGGCACAAACAATACAAAAACAAAAAAAAAAATGCTAACGTAAATACCATAAATTACGTCTCTAGTTAATTTTAGCTGTAGAAATACACCTACTGAATCGAACTGCCATTCTTACGAACTAGAAACTCCTTCAAAATAATCACCGATTGTAATGCAATTAAGTCCACGGTTAACAAAAAGGACTTGTCACCTAGAGTTGCTCGGTTGTGGACCTACATATTTGCAAGATTTCAGTTTTGACGTTGTTTACAAAAAGGGAAAATATGTATGTTGTGTATGTTATGTGTTGTTGTGTTAGAAAGTAAATCACATTCAGGTCCAAAACAGGTTTTTTTGCATCCCATAATTAAAACACCCATACCATTCCATACGGTTCATTTAGATTGCACAGGTCCATTCTCGACATCAGCCGAAGGATTTAAACACATTTTGATCATAATTAGGTCTTTGTTCAATGAATGGTAAGTTAATCATCATATGATAGCTACAGGTACCCCTAGAAGTAACGGTCAAGTAGAGAGATATGTCATGACTATAATAAATATGCTTACTATGGAATGTCACAATAAGTCAGACTGGCCGAAAGGTCTATGGAAAGTCCAACAATCTGTCAATTCCACTATACAAAAATCAACTGGTTTTGCTCCTTTGAGATTACTGATACTTCGTGATACAAACATACCATGTGTACAGGCTCGATTAAATGACGTTACTGATCCAAATAATGTGGGACACGCTATTGATGTCCAGGCAGAACGTAATTTGGCTATGCAGAAACTTAATCTAGTTGCTGAAACTTTCAAGAAACGTTTTGATTCGCCTAGGCGTGATACTATAGCTTATAATATTGGAGACATGGTATACGTTAACCAAGATCATAGATCGCCATGATAAACTAAGTGCCAAATTTAAAGGGCCCTATGAGAATGTTGACATCCTTGAAAAGGAACTTTACGAGATATAACCATTGCGAAAGAAAAGCTAAGAAAATGGACAGGCGCGTGGGTTGATCAGAACGTTTCCGTTGAAAGTAATTTAGAACGAAGTGATTAAACAATTAATTTTTCCTCTTTTTTCTCTTCATTATAACTTGTATCGTATTGTTTTGTTTTAATGATTGATTTGATTGGCCAAAACTTTTTTTTTACAACCGTGTTAGATTAGTAAATTTTAAATAATCTCATTTAATGTAAAAAAAAAAAAAATGTTTTGACTCGCTACTTGATTTAAGTACTCAGTTATGGGGTAAACTCTTGTTTGTAAATTGCAAGTATTCACATAGATGGAATTTGGAAATAAGTATTCACATAGATGAAACTTATTATATTGTTAGATTTAAGTAGGTACATAACATAATTGGATGTAAGTGTTCACATAGAGGAAACTGCATCAATTATGCAAGATTCTGGTGCTCACATATGGATGAGGCTGAGAATAAAACACTGTTCACAAAAAATAATTGGATGTAAGTGTTCACATAGAGGAAACTGCATCAATTATGCAAGATTCTGGTGCTCACATATGGATGAGGCTGAGAATAAAACACTGTTCACAAAAAATAATTGGATGTAAGTGTTCACATAGAGGAAACTGCATCAATTATGCAAGATTCTGGTGCTCACATATGGATGAGGCTGAGAATAAAACACTGTTCACAAAGATGAAACTTATTATATTGTTAGATTTAAGTACATAAAATAATTGGATGTAAGTGTTCACATAGAGGAAACTGCATCAATTATGCAAAATTCTGGTGCTCACATATGGATGAGGCTGAGAATAAAACACTGTTCACAAAAAATAATTGGATGTAAGTGTTCACATAGAGGAAACTGCATCAATTATGCAAGATTCTGGTGCTCACATATGGATGAGGCTGAGAATAAAACACTGTTCACAAAGATGAAACTTATTATATTGTTAGATTTAAAAACTAAGTTTTATGACTGTTCTAAACTAAGTTTTAAGTACTTTGAGAGCAAAGTACCAGTCAGTATGGCCGTGTTAGATTGTTCACATTTATAGGAAAGTAACTGTTGTTAATTAATGTTATAAAACAATCACCTCTAAAACGTAAACTGGTAAACAGAATGCATAAATAACAATGACAATGTCAGCTGTCACAAGACAGGTGACGTTGACATAAGGGAACTGTCCATCTCTTATTTATTCATTCTACCCTCACCGTAAATTAATATTTTGTGAAACAAGTTTCGATTTAAAATAAATGTAATTATCACTTCATGGATTTATATTTCAAAGACAGAATAATTATCTTAATAGTTAAAAGAAGTAGTCTTATAAGGCAGAATAAGAAACATTATGAATTAAAAGACTAGAGTCCAAACCAATGTTTTGATTTGCAGTTTGTGTAATCAAAACTAATGTTTATTTTTGTTAATGTTTTAAATTGATAACGTAATGACTAATGGTATGATACTTTAATATTTCTTAGATTTTACATTGCAATTTCGATGTACCAAATTGTTACTAAACGATTTTAAACCAAAAAACTGTAATGGCGAGCTGCAATTGGTAGATACTAAAAACTTGTCAGATATTACTTAGAGATTATAAATATTCAATGATTATATTGCTAAACTATCCCATTAAGTTTTAAAATAGTTCTATTACATAAGTTTTGTTTATTAATAGCTATTATAATAGATATATTAGCTAAAACTTGAGAGGCTCCGTGATTGGTTAAAAAAGGTGGGAACCTTTGGGATTCCAAAGACTATAAAAAGGCATGTAACCAACAGATCGGGGGATTCTTTGTGCTAGCTGTTGAACGGAAAGACCCTCTGGTGTCTGCCGTAATTATTAAGCTGCCAAAGAGATCCTCGCCACAAGGAGACAGTACACTGACGTGGAAACTCTGACTGGCAAAGCCAAAAGTGAGCTGGTACGCCGTACCGCGAAAGCTCTGGCCCAAATTATCCTGGACTGGCTGTGCTAAACTGTCCGACGCGCAACGGTTCAGATCCTAACCCCAGGGTCCTATGTCCGTCATATTAAGTTGCCTGAAGTTTCCCACGGATATCACACCTAAGAAATAAAAACGCTGCGTGACTTGTGAAGCAGAAGTTCTGCACAAAATCTATAAAGATGAGTATTTACTTTTTCTAAAAATATGTATGTTTTTCTTAGCCATTCTATGTACCTTCTGTGTAAAATATAACTAAAGGGTATTATTACTCTTGCTATTAGGTATTGACCTAAAATCTAAGTATAAGATGTGTATTCTGTCTCGTCTAAATGTGTACCAAAGAGTATAGATGTGTACCAAACTATGTAACTCGTGTGATTTTGTTGTTTATACAAATATAATAATATAGTTAAAATGCTATCAGGTTTTATTTGCTTTCTTACAAAATGTACCCTGTTACTAGTTTCCGTTAGATTAGCTAGAAATGGGTTCAATTCCCATTTCTAGTATTGATTTACTATGAATTTGTGAGATTCAATTTATTATAAAGTTCCTTTTTCTTTTACGTTCGTAGTTGAAAACACGGTTTTTGAGATAAAGAATTCATAATTATGTGACTAATTCGCACTACCTACAGAACGCCTTTGTCATTTAAACATCTTTGTATCTGTTACCACGACTGTTGAAAGTAGGTATATACTTACCTACCTAAGTTATTCTTGGTCGAACTATTTCTTAAGTACCTACCTGCTTTTGTAATATTTTTTCATTATGTACGCATAAGTCAGTTACTTTTTTCACAAACTTCAAAATACTCGAAGGAATGGCGTCGCGTACGTTTTTTTGCTATTATTAAACATCTTTACTTATTCAATAGCATGCTGAAATCTTATTTGTTTTTATCTTGTCTCTATTTTCATTCGTGTCAGGTATTGTAATAAAAAAACTTTGAATTCAAGCCGCGATGGATGACGCAACTGCCAAAATGGTCAACAGCGGTCATTTCACTTTGGCCAACTTACGTGAGAGTCGGCTCTATCGGCTATCTCCTTTCACCCATAGAGAGTGCTATAAGCGTGAAAGGGATGGATTGCTGGCAATCTTTGAGATATTCCCTTATGTATCGATGTCTACGTGATTATACCTACTGGGCCTCTCAAAACTTGAATCTTTCTAAATGTAATTATATGAGCTTAAAAATGTTTGCATACTATTTTAGTTTAGCAACATTCCTTGCGTGGGTAGTTTACATAGGTCGCGAGAGGTTTATCTCTACTAATTTTTGTAATCTATAAGCTACAAGGCTCTGTCGTTGGGGTATCAAGAGAACATGGATTATACTGATTGCATTAAGTAAAGATATGTAGGTATATCAAGCAAAAATTATTCATGCAGACGAGAATTCTGTTGAAATATGGGCTTCAGAGCGGGGAACTTTTTAGATAAACAAGCCTACGAATGCTTCATTAGCAACTTCTTCAATATATAAAAAAAAAGAAAGTATTGAACAAAAGTATTCTCAAAGGTTTATTGTCCAATACCCTATCAGTTTTTACTTTTCTGGATACAATTTCAACGGTACGAATTCCTTTGACAACTCTACAAAGCCACCTTTTTGAACAGTTAAAAGTAAAACTGAGAATACAAATGCACCACTTTTGTATATCCATATTTATAACAGTTCAGACGTAATAAATTATATGGTGCAGTGAAATAGAAAGTTAAAATAAGAGTATTTCTTTTCATTACACCCTTTTGTTTCAAGGAAGACACCATTAAAGTTACTTGGAGAATATGTCGAAACCGAGAAGGCCTTCCGTTTGTTTCTTATGAAACGAACAATAGTCCGAATTGCGGTAATTTGACGTAGTTTACATTTTGCATAATATATTTCTGCGTAAGGGTTCGGCGTCGGATAGTCCGCGCTACAGTTTTATGTCGTCTATTGTTTTTTTTTTTTAACTAAAGATGTCTAGTCTTAACGCACGTAAAAGGGGATCGGCGAATGGCTACCAAATATAATAAGAATTTTACGGCTTAGGTGTCCAGTGAACTATAAATAAGTTAAGATTTTTTTATAAAATGTTAGCTTTTAAATTATGTAAATATTATAATTAAAAGGAAAATACACAAAAGGCTTCGGCAGCCATACGAAACAATGCCTTACCGAATGATAAAATTAGCAAAGAACTTATTGATGAGCGCTACGTGTCTCTTGTTTACGCTTTTATTAAGAGCTCATCAGCACACATTGCGGAGCTTTACAAGAGAGCAAACGAATTTGTGTAACTTTTCCTCTACTTATTCTTACACTACTCAATTCTAAATGTGGTTCGCAACTGCAATGAGTCCGCATGACAACTTTCCTTGAATAATATACCAAGGATTTATTTATAAGTTCGTCTGATTTCCGCCAACATTCTGCATCAAATAACATAAATAGAAAAATCTGTAAAAAATATGAAATGGAATTGAAGTTTGATTATATTTCAACCCTTTGTGTGCTAGTCAAAACCTGTAACTGTATTAGATAAGATGGTATCATTGCCAATGTCATTGAATGAATTCAAATGATGACATTCGTCCGTGCTATTGTAGTTGACCATTGTTACAAAATGTTAAAATTTCGACCGACCTTCAAAAGCGATAGCATTCACACGTTATATTTAAATAAAAAAGTACAGAATCATTTGAATTGGTTTCAACAAAGGTCCATACTAAATCTGATCGAGGCACAGCTTCCGTTACGCGTCTAGTGTGTGAAGTTCCTCATTGCTAGGCAAATTCGCAATACCTACACGTTCAAATGCAAAAAAATCTTTTTTGCCATTCGCCGGCTCTACTGTTCAACTTACATTTTTGCTTAAATTCTAATCACGTTCAACATTCTTCCATAATTTGTGTGCTACGCTATGCTACATCAAGATTGACGACTCAATGTGACTGTAAAATCATAGTAGATTTATGTGACTTTGGTATTTGATCATTGGTAGAGTGAGCTATTGACTCTACAATGATTATCATAGTGATAAATTAAAATGGGTCACAGACTAAAACGAGGCTCACGTGGCTTGCAGTATTGTTTCAAAGGATTGCCAGCGGGTTGGCGTGAGTGGTCACGTTGGGAATGAGTTAACTTGTGTGTGTCTCTGCACGTGTTGCACAAACTAGTTAGATCAGACTAAAATTCATTATTCCCTCAGTCTAGGTTTTTAGGCCGGGACCTTGTTGGGACGTATGCTGAAGTTTTACTGATTCTAGAGCATATTTTCAATTAATTCTTCATTATAATTTTCATGTATTAATGTTAATAATATAAATGATCTGTTCGTTTGAATTATGTAAGCAATGGACTAAATGATAAGAATTGATTAAGTATTAATTGGATAACTGTAAACGTTTTCTGAATAAATCGAAACTTATATAAGTATTATCATTATTTTAATAGACAGAGAGGAATACGTTTCTAGGCATAGAAAAAAATGCAAATACTCTAGAAAATCATACAATCAGCAGTAGAATATCTAGCTGCTTGCCTTACAATAAGCCGTTCCCAGGGTTAACAAAAGTAGTGCTGTACCGATGGTTAACAAACGTCATGCTGTGGTACAAGGAAGCTTCATAGGGCAAGGTAAATAAAAATTTTCACCTGTTGGGTCCTATGGTTTCTATCCATGAACACCAACTCTTAATGATAGTCCAAGACAACGTAGTTCCACAACAGAATTCAAAATTAAAACAAAACACTTCATTGCGTGACACAGGTACGTTGTAGAGGTTAGAATCGAAGTTCGCGGGCAGATACTCATTACCATTACATGCGTTACTTCACAGTCGGTTCTCACGACCGATGCAACGAAATTCGAGGCACGTGCGACTTGGTGCCTCCGAATGCCAGGACGAGACAATGCCGAATCGATAAGTAACTGTACTTATCGCCAAATATCTACGTTGTCGCCACTGGGACTGACGAGCAAGGACAATTGTGGCTTTTAAGGATTGGTGAGGCGGGAAGCAGTTTTGGTTGTCAAGAGTTATGCAAGAGGGATTGGTATTTGTGCTTGATGATACTGCTGTGCTGCTGGTAACAAGTTTTATGAAGGGGAATTTAAGCTGAAGGCACAATTAAATGATATACCATATCACGTCAACAATTTTGTATTCAAAGCTAACTTATGTCACTAGAACAACTTCATTATTATTTTTTTATTAAATGTCTCTGATGTCCCACTGCCATCCTACTCCCTTTCTACTTCTCTCTGTTTGAAGCTGCTATGGATCAGTTCTTGTCGAAGGAGTCCAGCTCGTGCCGCCATCTCCGTCTGGGTCTGCCGCGGTGCCGCTTGCCATTAAGAGGGACCCATACGATCGGAAGTTTTGTTCATTGATCGTCTGACATGCCAGATAGATCGGATAGATGCCATCGTAGATATGTCCAGCGCAATTCCAGAAAAACTTAAACTTAATGAAAATTCTTAGCACTTACCGTAGCACTAATCTTGGACAAACAAACAAACACAAAAAAATCCCAAACCGTAGCACTAATTTAGAAGTCAAATATCTTGTAATTGTTATTCAATCTCAGCCATCTACTTCAAGACGAATAAAAAAAATTAATCGATTTCAATTCTAAAGGTCACAGACCTGAATAAGCTGCATACCATCAACCTATTTCGAAAGGAGACTCAACAAACAATCTTGCGGTAGCTCGAACTGTTTACAAAGTCTTATTCTGGCACTAAACGGGGCTAATGACTACACATTTACCTTCAGACGAACCGTCTTCAGAAACCTCAAGTGCCTAAGTAAGTCTTAATTGTCTATTTGTTTGTTGTTTACATTCATAGTTCGTCTCTCGCATGTCAAATTAGTGTTTATCTAAGGAGCATTTTATGTGCAACGTTTACGTTATCAAGCATTCCCTAACTAAAGTCTGCGTTATTTGATATATATTGGGCCTGGGATTGTGAGTTTCATCTTCCATAGTTCAAGCTGATAAGACGATTAACATTTCATCGGCATTCAGAGTCTTACATGATCTCATTTTAATATTGTTTTCAATCTTGATGATCTGTCTGCTTTCGTTATAATACAAAATAGTTCTGGGTGCTAATAACAAAATACTGTTTCCCGAAACAGTGTTTGCAATGCTATGCGACATTATATACATATATCAATATCGGATTGACTGCTCATCATAGCACCTATTTAGATGTTAATCTTCAGTAATTTATATTCTGACTGATGATGTATATCTTTATTACAATGACACGGTAAAAACTACCCACTGAAAAATCATTCTCAAGTGCACATATTTAAAAGCATCTAGAATATGCTCAGAAAATGCATATTCATTGCAGAGCAGACACTGAGTTGCAAATTCACAATTCACATCAATTAAAACGGACACAAATTAACTGTTTAGTAAGTTGAGCTAATAAAGATGGTCTGTAATGGATAGTGTTGGTGCAATCTGTAGACATCTTAACTTGTGTCTTTATCTGGCTCGCTTCTATCAGGTTCTGTGTCTGTAGTCGTAGCTACTGTATATCGTTGTAAATACTGCTTGATGTTTTATGCCGGTTATGCGTCATATGTAGAGGTCATGTTAAGTAATATGTTTGATTTTCTGTCTAAATTTAATGGTTTGTGGTTATAGTTTGTAGAGGAGCTGATGGCTCGATTGTTAAGGGGTAATAAGGATGTCGTTACTTTGGTTTATGTTTTGTTTATTTCACCACACAATCCTGCCTGCTGTCGCAAGTTATCTCCGATCGCATGGTGTTTCCCTTTAGTGCGGACTGCGGACATCAAAAGTGTAATATATTTCTTGTAAAATCCGTACATATTGAATGTCATGATGACAAACCACTGTTCTGACTTTGGACTCTCCAAAAAAACCCGCAAAATGACTTGCTTCATATGCATCTGGCGATGGCATAAATGCATAGATATGTTTTACCGTTTTTATACGCAACACTAATACAAACTAGAATAGCCATTCAGATGCTAATCTTACGAAATTTCAAAGAAAATGATGTAGGAACAGCGCAAGTAGTGAGTATCGAGCCGCGGTACAGGTTTAACCGGACAGCAGACCGGCTTATCACGGCCCGGGACGTGGGGTATTAATAGATGCAGTGTAACCCGGATGACGGCTGCGATTATTAAGTTTGTATTAATTGGCCTTTGAATATTATTTTAAGATTCCCGCAGGAAATAATGAACGAAGTCATTATAATTTGAGTCTTTCGGAGAGGAAGTTACGGTATCTTTATAGTATTTTATTTGGTTATTTAAAAGCTTGAGCAGATGCATTGACAACTTCCGCATTCATAAATAAGAAATGCATTTTATTAGTTATCTTTCTTCTAATTACATAAGACATAAGCATTACATGAGACGTGGACGAGCACACAGTATCCCACATTAATGAAATCTATCCCTTGTATCAGAAAGGCTAGTTTCGTGACAAGAATACGTGTACAACACGTGTGTATGCACAGACGCCAGCACATCAAGCTACTTCAATCTGTCAAATTTCTTTAATAGAATTTCAACTTTATAGCTAAAGCATATGGTTTAAAGTTGATTGGGAAAATTTTACAGTTTCGGGTAGCTTGATGTGCTGGCGTCTGTACATCAGCAACATTGTTGCGTAGTGGCCTCCGAGTAGGGACTACAAATTCTACAGAAAATTTCGACGGCCAGCCCTTTCTAAGGTCTCTCTGAGTATTCTAGTTCTGTCTACCTAACAAATAGTGTCAAAATAAAAACCCAAATTATAAGTTTTTTTTGTAGTCCAGTTTTTCACGCGCGTTTTATTGCATGTACTATAAATAAGATAACGATTTACTAGAGATCACTTTTAACGATCTTAAATGTTAAGACAAGGTTAATCTGGAGGGCCTTTGCAAACGGCCCATAATAAAACCATTACTCACACGACCCACGCGATTATATGATATAAACCATTGTTGCAAGGCTAGTGCGAAAATAAAACTACTAAAGTAGTAACCAACGACTTCGCAAAGGTCATCAAGTCTTCAAAAATCATCCGCAATAACAAATTTATATTCTGATTAGTTGGAGATAGGTATGGAATAAAATTAGTAATAGCCCGAGAATCATTTGTGCCTTGAGGTAAAAAGATTGTGACTAAAACAGAGATAAATATAAAAATGTTGGTATAAACCAAAGAAAACCGACCCTGAGTAACATGGGACAAGAGCAGAAAGAAAAAGAAAACTCATGTAATAAATTTTGCCGGCTGCAAAGTCCTAGCCTTTTCCCTTTAAATGAGTTGTAGGTGCAAATTATTAACACAGTATTGGTAACAGCAGAGCTGATTGGCAATAATAAATTTATGGTAGGGCTCCTCAATCCATTCATTAATTTCTAGTGATGCTCTCATTATGAACGAAGTTATTAGTAAACTACTTGTCGTCGCTCACCAAGTACAATTAACGTTTCTAAATGGTATGGTTCTCTGTGTTTCTAGATTAAAATTAATCCGGTCTTTTCAAAAAACGTTTTCGTAGCTCTGCGGATAGCGCTATGATTGCTATAAATATTCTTATCGAGACAAATAACTTTATTTTATTTGAATTGCAGCTAGACTAAATAGGTAATATTGTTTTTATTTTAGTTAATTTTTTTCTCCAGGTCAGCTGATGTAAGGAATTCGACTACAACAGAAAATGCATAAAATGACGTCAAAAGGAAACCGCCAGTCTTAAACCGTTGTTCTAACGTATTGCAATAGAGATCCTAGTTAAGATAACGTGAAATATGTATAATAGCTTATTTCTACTGAACAATACAGTATACAAATTCCTACAACCTGGGTTTTACTACCTATGGATACAGTTTCTCACAGTTTTAGTAGGAAATAAAATAAAATTTGTGGGATGGTTATACTGATGCTTAAAACAAAGCCATTATATTTTCTGTTTAATTTTATATTTTTTAGTACATACGCGGGTTATTTCTCTATTTGTGAAGACACGCTATTTTCCACGTAATCTCTGATTGGCGGTCCCGTTGGTTGCCTCCCGCCGTGCGATGGTGCGACGCGGTACGACATGGAGACGTAACGACAGCGCAATGTGTCGGCATTTGCGGTTTCATCATCAAGATTTATTAGGCTTTACGATGTTATCTATAAGGCGAGATCCCACTGTTTTTCTTTTGTATCGTAAGAGACTATTAAGGGAATTTATACCTATTTATAAATATCAGTGTGGCATGACATTGCGATCGTCGTGGTTTTCTAATGGTAGAGAAGATAAACAAGTCAAACCAGCCTTACGAACGGACGGAGTACTAAGAAGGATATAGATTGAAAAAAAACCCAGCCTTCATGGGATGGTATGGGATTAATCCTGCCCGTCTAATTTAGGGGCTATTCCTCGACGAAAGGCACCAACTTTGAGCCGCACCAAAAGTATTCCTCGAAAAAAAGTAATATTAATAAAAATAAAAATATTATAATTTTATTCCTCGAAATGCATCAACGATGAAACAGAGAAGAGCATGAAGGATTATGTAATAAATGATATCGATAGACGTTTCATTTGGTGCGTTTCGAGGAATACCCCTAATTTAGGAATCTTGAGCAGCAAATAGACGATGTGTTTTCTTAAAGACTCGTGTTGATCCAAGGATCACCACCCTTGCTCCTGTAACGACACTATGTATAAGCCTGAATAAATGATGACATTTTCCAGCAAAAAAAATCAGTTTACCGGCCATCTCTATTACCGCCACAAACAATTTGTAGCGAGATGATACGTTTATTTATAGTATAATTGTTTAGTTTACAATTTTTATCGTTATCACGTGTTTATCTTTGTAAATTTTCCTCTTTACGAGACACGGCTAAGCGGTAAATTACGACGTAAATAAATACGTTTCAATGGCTTGACTCACGCATTATAATATGTATGTTCAAAGATGGCAATCTTGGACAAATATTTTACTGGCTCAATGCTTACAGACACAGTGACCCAATTTAAAAACATATTACATGATCCGTATTAGCGTTACTTATATAAAAAATATAAAAATGTGAAATAACAGCATCAGGGTGACGGAAGACAGGTTTCAAAACCCCTCTAAAATACACACAAAATACCTCCATACAAACATACTAGTACGTAGGATTTATCTGTTTCTGCCTATATATCAACTGTTAAATAAAATAAAGTAGGTATGTTCTGTAATATTGATTTTCCGTAATATTGAATCCGATGGAAATCATCTATTGCAATAATTCTATTTCATCTACTTTTTCTGGTACAGCCTGTATAGTAAAATAGGTACCTACTAACAGATGGCAACTCGAAGAACGCTACTAAGAACTCGGACATCACTAGGTTTAGTCTATGATTGTATCACGAAAAGATGGTCAACTGAATCAGTTTTTCAGGGGTAATCTACATCTTAAGCAAACAGAACCAGAACCAGTGGCGTATCGTAGTAGGGGTGGCAGGGGTGGCCCGCCCCGGCCGGCACCTTTAGGGGGCGGCAAAATTTCACAATAAATAATAATAATAATATCATGTAAATATTTGAACTATTTCATATTTTGTCGCACCTATAGACCTGGAAATTGAAATTGACCAAAAATATAGTGCAATAAAATACTATGAAAATGATTGATCGGAAAATAATGCATAGGTACCAAATGTCAGAATAACTTGTAGATGACGCATAATTACGGATCCATTCAAATGAGTAATTTCCGAGTAATCTTTATGAAACAGACTCGTAAACAGTTAGAAACCTGTCTATAGCAAGTCATTAATCGTCAGATAAGATTTGAATTCTCATCACGCTATGCTACTATCGATGAGGAAGAAGATTTGTTCGTTCACTAATTAGAAATGGAAATAGGGATGTTAACTGATTGCTCTGAAGACTGCTCCAATATGTCTTACTAAATGCTATCTTTTAACAGTTCTTTTGAAATAAAACTCTGTGTAAACGGCACTAAACCGTGGAAAAAACAATTATGTGCTGTTATAATTAATAAACTACCTAAATAAATAAAACAGTAGTAAACGTCTGCCGTCACATAACGTCTGTTTCGGACCAACAACATTCAATATGAAAACATTATAAAAATAAAATTCAAATTTATAAATAACTTGGAACCTACGCTACGTAGCAGCCACAACTCCGCAAGTAAGTGCATACGCATAAAAAGCTTGGATCGTCGTTAAAGCCGGCGCGTAGCGGTGCGCGCGCGCAGCTAACGGCGCGACACGTAAGGTGTTATGTCACACGGCCTTGGCCTATCGTTCGCGTTACACCACGACCAACGGACCGCCTTCATTCAGAATAGATATGCCGTTTTGTTTCCTATACTGAGCTCAAGGTCAGGTTTTTTCAAGGGCAATTTGTAAAACGAATGGTAATAATATGTGCTAGATGTTAAATACATTATTAATTTTACTTGTTATTTGCCTGAAAACATTACAGAATGTAAGTATGACTAGATATTTTGATAACCATACGTAGCTATCTTAGGTAAGTACTTAAAAAAGGTTTAACATGGCAACGTGCTACGCAAGGACTTTTTTTTTTTCGAAAAACTGGAAGTCCCGTTTGCTTCATTTGTTTCTTTTGTTAATTGTTGCCAATTTGACTCGAGAGAGCAGTGGTGGCCCAGTGGTAATAGACTTACGAGTTGAGGTCGTGGGTTCGAACCCAGCCAGGTGCTTTACTTTGTGTAAATCATTTCACCACCACTGCTCTCATAACGGTGAAAGGAAACATCGTGAGGATACTGGTAGGTCCTACAACCAAAAATTTCGAAGACATCTACCATCTACCAACCCACACTGGGCCCACGTTGTGGATACGACCCACTCCCTGTCATCGAGAGGAGGCCTGTGTCCCAGCAAGGGAACGTTATGGGCTGATTATGCAATGTGACTTTGAAAACATTAATTCAAGTGTACTTAAGAGTGCAAAATATTTCTAAGACCGAATAGAAAACTCTGTAAACATTCTAAAATAAGGAAAAAATCTAAATATTTTCATAAAAAATCTTGTACGGTAATCATCAATGTTTCAAACTGTGTCTCGGAAAGTCAAGGCATTAGTGTTACATTTCGTTTCCTACTAATATCAAGGCCAGCATTTTATTAAGACCCAATTAGCCTGACAGATACTGCCAACACATGTGCACGCGCAACATTGAAAAATAGGTATTAAGAAAAAAAATTATAGCCTGTGAAATAACATCATGTTTTTAAAAATAGTATTTCTACAGTATAGTTTAACACATGTTCGATTAGGCAAAGTGAAGAGTCAGTGACGTAATTTGGTTGGTTCGTACGTATGTGACTTAAAAAATTTAAAATAACACAAATCTACTTGATGACAAGTTGAACAGCAGTTTATCGTGTTGCAGAAATTATGTGAAAGTATTAAGGTGTTAGATAATATTCATTGTATAGTCAGGAAAAGTAATTGTTTATAAAATTGAAACACTATGTTAATTTTCATTTTTATTTTATTATCAGGTCCAGTTGAAAACCAGCGTCAGGCACCAGTTGTCTGGCATTTTTGCTGAACTGGGCCTTTTTGGCGCAGCCGTGAGGCACACTTTCCTGCTAATTTCTAACATCGGACTTTGTACTTTTTATTTTTGTCTTAGTTTTTATCTGATGTACGACTATTATCTATCTGGTGTATTGTGTGTCTCTTAGTCTGTTACTAAATAAATGTATTTTCTTTCTTCCTTTTTTCTTTCATTTACATACAACTATCAAAGAATGACAGTTGTGATTCGAATATACCGACAATTTAAGTTGGTAGTTAATTTAATAAACAATTAATTTCCCGGATATTGACTAACATTAGAATAAGAAAAACTCATCTCGTCATGTTATCTACTTGATGAAATGCTGAACAGTAGTGTACCGTGTTGCAAATCTATGGTGTGTCATATCAATCATACACACGAGCGATACGCGTCAACGGCAGAGGCAACTGCAGCCGTCGACAAAGTGCCGTTCATGTACCGACGCCAGCACATCAAGCTAACAGAAACTGTCAAATTTTCCCAATCAACTTTGAACCTTATACTCTAGCGATAAAGTTGAAAAACTATTAAATAAATTTGACAGATTGTTGTAGCTTAATGTGCTGGCGTCTGTACACACTCCCCCGCTATACACTCGAATGCACTAATGCCCAAAAACTAATAATGATGCTAATGCTCGAATGTGCTATGGTGCTCGAAAATAAGAGCGGCAAATTGTCGACGACTGCTGGCGACACTCGTTGACGGGAGCCGACGACAGTCGTCGACGGCTGCAGTTGCCTCTGCCGTTGACGTGTGTCGCTCGTGAGTATGAGCACTAAAAGTAATAGTGTTAAATAATTTACGATGTACATACACTGCATGTTGTTTAAATACATGTTTATCAATATATATGTAGATACTTATATTTTATGTTTCATGTAGGTATGTAGCGGCAGAATTATTACAGCATGTACAGTCAACAAAATGGATAAGTATGCAGGATCGTCGGATATAGTTGAAGTTTAGTAAGAAACCGATAGATGTTGTCGACTGAAATTTAATTTAATAAATGAGCTGCTTGTTTTCTATAAACAAAATTTAATTTTATTCGAGGACATCCATCTAACGATCCTGCATATTAATCTCTTTTGTTGACTGTACCTACAATGTGAAATATAAAATGTTCAACATAATTTAACATGCACATTACACGCATAACTTGGATGCTTAAAATGTTGCATATATTTTTGCGGCATAGGTCAGAGATGCATGAAGATATCATAATGTAACTCACTCGTAAATGCCGCAAGAACATATTTTTTTTTTAAGATAATTACGAGAAGAAATTCAACAGCTATTACGTGCTTTTTAATTAACATTAAGAATTAACATTATTGGGATTACCCCATATAACTAAACTAATATTATAAAGAGAACAGATTTGATTTTTTGTACATTTGTTTGTGACGCTTTCACGTTAAAACTGATAAACGAATTTGGATGAAATTTGGCACATGAGTAGACCATGACTGGAATTAGGACATAGGATACATTTTATCCCGATATTCTCACGGGATCGAGGCTTAATATTATGCGGGTAAATCCGCGGGCCGCAGTTTGTGTAGAATGTAGGCGGATAAACTCTTTATTTCATGCTAAAGTAAAAGAGGCTCCATTTTTCATTTATTCTAGCGTCAAAATTAAAAAGCTATTCTATAATCTTGCAAAACAATTCTCATCTTCTCATTGTAAGCAATCCATGGTTTTACACAATTTTAAATTAATGAATATCCTGTCCGAAGATTGCTCGATATTTTGCTGCTTAGAAAGGAATGGATCCAAGTTCTGATTTTGAGGTTATATTTTCAAATGGATAACCATCGACTCGCCAAGAAGAAAAAGCTATTGCATGTTGCTATTACAATTATTTAATATTAACTACTATTTAATATGAATGGCGGTTAATAAAGATCATTTTTATTAGGATTAAAATTTTCTATAGGTAAAATACAACCACGTACGAGCAATACCACAAAAATGTTAAAATAATTTTACAAGAGACACCATATCTAAGTAAATTAGCATAACAAATAGTTTTCAACCAATTAAGACCACATGTGTAAATGAAAACGAGGTGTCGTCCGTCAATCGTTTGCCTACGCATACATTATGCGCGGGAGCCGTGAGCAATATACTGCAGCTGTGCAAATTACGACCATTTATCTGCTCACAATAAATCGAAGAACGGCGCGGCGCGGCTTTACGTAAAGAGGTTTAAATTAGCAGAAGTCTAATTTTTCAAACGTAAATGCCACAGGCTAGTCGTCGGTGTAGGCAGGACTGTTCCTAATGTTCCATTAACTAAACAATAATTGCTCATACCTATCCAACTCTTAGTAAGAAGATTAGTCTGTCAGGCAGGATGGTAGATGGGTGGACAGCCCCGGAAGAAGGTGAGGTAAAAACTATTATCTTTTTTTTTTTTGACGATGGGAAATTATCAAATGACCCCTCCCGCTCTGGGTGGAGCGGAAGGGAGTGTCAGACTCTTACTGACTAACAATACAACCCACCCGCGTTCCTTCCTTAGCCTCTATGTTCCAGGGTAGCGGTAACCCTTTCGGACAATCCCGCTGTCCCGGCAGGCTTCGGCCTTAACGGGCCCCTTCATTGGCGCTGACATCTCTTTGGACGGCGCGTGGAACCCGTACGCGCCGTCCGGCATGGGCCTGGTCCTGATCGGACGGTGAGCTACCCATTACTCTCCGTCCGCAGGCCCGCGGCCACGGTGGCCGGGAGTCGTCACGCGGCTCCCGACGCCCGGAGCGTCTACCGCGGCGGCTGACACGCGAGGCTCTGTCCCTCAGCCATCCCGCCACCTCCTTCGCTAGCATGACTACTTCGCAGAAGGAGGTGACTGCCTCCCATTCCCTCTCGCTCCGGACCATGGCTTGAACCAGGACCGGACGCGAGAGGTCGCCGCCGCTGCCGATTGCCTCTACGAGGACACGGCGGTACTTCGCCCAAGCGGGGCACACCTCCACCGTGTCCTCTGGGCGATCCTCGCAATAGTGACACCCGGGCGTTTCCTCCCGCCTGATGATATGCAAGAACCTCCTGAAACATCTTTAACTACTATTACTATCGAAAACTATTATCTTACGTAGTGATATTGCTATAAAATGCAGGCTGACCAACCACAATCCTACGCACACTTCGAGCATCCAATCATAAACCTGACAGTAGATTCTAACCCCTGCTTATATAATCTAATTGTAATGTTGTTGTTTACAGTAGCAAAGTATCTTATTGAAACTCCAGTTATCTCTCGTTATCATCACTCAACTCTTACGCTAATCTGAGTCGTGATGGACCCGATGTACCGTGCCCCTTCATCGTGACACGCGTAATGTAGCTGCGTCAAACTTGTTTATTCTCTATGTCGTGAAAATTGACAAAAGTATGTATTATGTATTTAGAGAATCAGAATAAAAAAGTAGAGACGATCATACTTGCTTATTCATCGTTGAGTTCCAAAAATCTGTGTGAATTAAAATGACTTACCGGTACATAAACAAACAGCTTTGCGCAGACATACCTACCTACCGAACTACCGAGTGCGTAGCAATTGAAATAACACTGATTTATTCATTATCTCCCTCGGAATTGTCCGAACCGTTTGTAGGTAGGTACCACTTCTATTTAAATACTTTGTTTTTCTGGAATATACTAAAAGGTTTTCAAGGTCCTCAGCTGATCATTCACTAGGAATCAACTCTTTTATAAACTCAATGAACTGTTATACTACTGCCCTTTGATTGTAATGCCTTGCCATTGAAATTTGCATCAGTATCGCCGCATCCAATTAATATAGTCGGATTTAAGTAATAAAATAAAATGAGTTTGTTGTTCATGAAATATTTATAAATGCAAAGAAATCTAATCTTCGTTCGGCGCGAAGCGAAGGCAAGAAATTCCTTTGAGATTCTACTGTGCCTGTAGCTTAATTAGCATTTTTGCCCTCTTACTGCCGCACTCACAGATGTTATTTTATAATAATCAATGATTAACTTGTCGGTCAAAAAAATGACAGATTCAGAACTTTAAAATATTCTTCACATGTGCTAAGATATACTGGCCTATAGAAGTTACATTACATCACGCCTGTTCTGTGGTTAGGCTGAGGTGTACACTTATTGTAGGCTATATTTCGCCAGTTATGGTCCCATGTAACAGGGGTAAGCCTATTGCCATCAGCCGGGCACAAATTCAGGCTCCGGGTTGATCCTGAAAAATTCCAGGTGAAAAACCCTATAAAACTTTGCCCGACAACAGGACCTCATGCTCAACAGTAGCGCTTGCACCCACTACACCAACGAGGCAACTGTCTTATAATGCTGTCAATCACAACATTTTGATAACATGTGCTGGCCTATAAAACTTCATCATCATCATCATTTCAGCCGAAAGATGTCCACTGCTGGACATAAACCTCCCCCAAAGTCCCTCAGTCTGTAGGCTATAAAACTTAACGACTGTTTATCATTAAAGGTCACCTCTACTTACACACCTACTTATACCACTCCTCTACTTACACTCACTTATTTTTCCCTCAAGTTCAAACAATTATCTTATATAATAATGATTACTGAAAGCGTGTAGTTTTTTCAATGTAAAAACATCATAATATAAGAGTAAAGAGAGAGAGAGTAGAGTTTAAAAGTATTCTATTCTATTCTATTCTATTCTATTGTATTCTATTCTATAAAAACATGTAAAACGTTTTTACGTATATTACGGTACAACCACCTGTAAAGCTGTAGACCACTTCGTAAATCCACTTCTATTTATGTGTAATATTGTAAACTTAGTTCAGCAATTACTTTTATAGTACAAAACCCGTGTATATGTAGCAGCTACTTTCTGAATATGACGTGATCATTTATTTTATGTCTGATAAAATGGAACGAATCTTTTGATTATTGTTCTAACTCTAAAAACATTCTACCGTCGCTTCATAACCAAAAGCGACAGTCGCGCGAATTTAAGCGATAGTCACGTTCTTATGTCACTTTTTGTACGGCGAACACGAACGCATGGTCGCGCCGACAGAGGGCGCAAGTTTTCCGAACAAGTAACATAATAATTATGAACGCAATGATCGCGTATTCATGCGAACGACATTTTGGTTAGGACGCGGGGTAATCAGTATCTACCTATTAGATTATAATAGGGTCCAAAAGCGTAAAAAATAGCATTCTTAAAGGGGCTTATATTTTTATATTAGCGAAAATTGAAAATGAAATATTTATCTTCGTGGAAAATGAGAGCGACTCACAACACTTTTTCACATAATATGATCTAGAGTTTCCATAATACAACCGTTTTCCCTATATACCTGCAACAGATATTATTTATATTGCATGGATGTTAATTAAGGATCGATTTAAGTTAGCGGCGAAGATTATTAACGTTGACTGGATACTTTATGATGAAGCAATAGATCTGCTGTAAACCACCTAACTGTATGAGCTATTAATTTCACCTTAGTTTATGTTACTAGTCTTAGGCAATTCGCATTTTTACTATCTTATTACTTACATTTTATGGTCAAGGCTTTTGAACAAAAATATTGTTACTTAATGGTTACCGTTATGTTACAAATAACTTCATGTTACTTAATAATTTAGCCAAAGTAATGGGTTATTAATATTTTCTTACTGTAGATTTTGTTTCCGTGTTAAGTCTGTAGATGGCGCTACATATAAGAAACTAAATTTACTCAGCACATTATGTACAAATAAACCACACAATAAAAACCGCAAACAATAGCCGTTGATAACCATATAACCATATTATTCGTGTACTTGGTAAAAAAGTCTGTTCAAATTGGATCAAGTGCTCGACTCACGACACTCGCCATTAATGAGCTTCAAGCCCAAGGTTAGCCATTGTGTAAAGCCGTTTGTACAAACGCCTCCACACGTGTGCAGAATGGCAACAAAAACGAACTGATGGATTGCTGACAGATCTTATGTTTGTGCCCCATGACTGGACCAGCCTTTATCTCCGATTCTCCGCGTCTCCGCGTCTCGAACGGGGTCACAGCACTCGCATAATTACGATGTATTTCTTAACTGAAGCCAGTCATTTGTAAATAATAACCATTTAAATCGCCCGTCAATTAGTCAATGCGGACAGCACAATTGGGGCCTCCTGCAGAAAATAATTAAAATTAGATTTTTGTGCCGTTTTAATGTTTTAGGTATCCTAATATCCCACATACATCCGCTAATGAGTTTATTTTCAAATTGCACAGTTTTGGCAGCCTATTTGCCTCTTAAAGTATACTAGTCTACTTAATTTATTTCACTAACAAAAAATTCAACCAGCCAAGTAGTTTTTGTCTTCAATTTAAACTGAATCAAATTGATGGTTTTCGAATGAATAATTTTGGATATCGGTTTAAGAATTCTGGGAAAATATTATTGAATCTGCCTCTGTATTTTTACAAGCCTTTTTTTATCTTGTTTAATTTTACATTTATCAATGTTTGTTTGTGTTTAATGATTGAACGATGCTTCACAAGAATTCATCAGTCAACGCTCATCGCAGAGCCTAAAGAATCACTCCTGCCAAGTTCACTCAGACAAATTCATTATAATAAGACCATGTGTGAGTAAAATAACTTGTGCAAAGTTCAAATATTAAAAAATATTGCCAATTTCATAGTGAAAAATACGATTAAAATAGCATTGTTGATACAGATGTGCATACAATTTAAATTATTTTCGGACCAAGAACTCAATATGAAACTTCAGTCGAAACAAGCAAGCCTCAAATTGCACGAATTCTATTTCGGAAAGCTATTATGGAAGACCACAAAGTGACAAAGCACCTCGACATTGGAAAAGCCCCGCCGTTCCATTATCTTTCAATAAAATGTCATCGACTTGATTTAGGGCTGATATTTCCTGTGGTGGTTTTCCATTCAGAGTAGGTTGGTACAATTTGTGGTATTCGTGGGAAGAATCAATCTTCCAAATGTGGCATATTTGGTTCATTATTTTGTCTTTATATTCAATATTTATACTGTGTGTTTAGACACACAGTGAAAATATTGATTATACAAACTTCTGCAATAGCTTTAGAGCTATTGCAGAAGTTTGTGTAAAAGTAATAATCTATGATATTTAAATTTTTAAAACCAAGCTAGTAATTATCTAACAAACAAAGACGAATTTTCCAAAAAAAAACGAAGACTGTTGACTACTAACTTAACGTGAATCAACGCCGTAAAAAATCTAGTGAACAGTTAGTGCGATTCATATTAATAAAAACAATTCATTCTTATAAGATTCCCAGAGTTCACACGACCACACATCAAGTTATAGATAGATTTCCAGTTTAAGCAGACCTGTCATTGTACGGAGGGCGTATATAATGCGAGGTCAGCTTGTACTAGAAGTGTACAGCTTAATATATCGTCATGTGTACGTAACGATTACCATCAAATGTTAATTCTATCAGTCACAGTAGTGTGGTAGCCGGTTC
Organism: Luperina testacea; assembly: GCA_927399505.1. Lineage (NCBI taxonomy): Eukaryota > Metazoa > Arthropoda > Insecta > Lepidoptera > Noctuidae > Luperina > Luperina testacea. Next base: position 13,575,616 of record OV656762.1, read on the forward strand.
TTCACACACTTGCCGGATACTGCTTGTACTTACCGTGGCAGTAAAAAGGTCGGTATTTAATGGTGATGACGAGGTTTACCGTTTCAGGATGAGTCTTAAGACCTGGCTATAAGTCCATAACAAGACCAATTGGGTCAGGTTAGAGTCAAGCTTTAACTTCACTACTCTGTTAATAACAATACCGTTAACGGATATTATATTTATCTTAAAATTGAGGATGGCAATATTTTTCCTTAATTTAATAGCTGAGGTTTTTATGTTTTGAGTATTAAAACGTAATTAATCCCCTGGCTCTCTTGTTATAAGAAGTATCAGGTCCGGCTGTGTATTATATGTATTAATTGTAGACAACAAAGCTTTTTTTTTCATTATCGATCATCGATCTTTTACTCTTAAATCGTTAAATCTTCGACAATTCTGTAGCATCATAGATTCTGTACAGAGTTGTAAAACAAAAGCTTTTATTCACCTGTATATTAAGCGTGAACATTATTCCATTTATGTCCTTTATTTAAAAAACTCGAGAAATTCCATAGTTTCCAAAAGAGGCTTTAAAAGAGTTCATATCTCAGTAACAACTTGAGATTAACACATAGGCTAAAAGCGGTACTTTTATGTCAAACATAAAAAAAATCACTTAAAATTATTTTCAATTTATTGCAAACTATAAAAAGTTAATGGTAGAAACATACTAAGTTGTTGGATTATTGTAATTGCTTCATAGCGTAATAGGCTTTTAATGAGCTATTACGTCACTTCCTGTAAGGAACATGATTCACATATTTACATCCACTTAGCTTAAGGAGATTGGTGCTAAAATTGAACTACATAGTAAATGATTCAAGTTATCACTACAATCTCTGTCTGTCTGTATGTCACGAAAGACGTTCTCTAAACATATTTGACGCAAGAACTTGTAATCTTGCGGAATTATAAGACGTGAAGTCCAAATCTATAGACTATCTAATAGAAGCAATATATAAGTACAAATTACACTTATTTCCTTAGAAAAATATAGCATTGTAATCAACAGGAAAACCGCAACATGATACCGCTACCTATGTAAGAAATAGACGTTAAAAGGTAATAACGCAAGTCACAGGAAAATTTAAGTTTAACTCCCAACCCTTTTCATAATAATTATGTACTTGCAAATATTCATAATTCTTGTACTAACAACATCATGCAGCAATGCATAAAACATTTACATAATACATTCGAACAAGACGTAATACATAGCACATTTCTACATAAAACACGAATCAACTAAGTAATAAATTAAGTACGTAACATGTGCACATAACAGTAGTATAAAACAGTACGACAAGTGTAATCATAATAGTGTCCGTAGCAGCTAATACTGTCCTTGACCGTGACAGCGCAGCGGTTCGCTCCACTCCCGCGTAACTTCCACCTCCCACCGCCCGCTACCGCCGCGCCTCCGCTGTCAAAGAATAAAACTGAAAATGTACATGTAGGCAGAGTACTGAAGTTTGTTCGAATTACGAATAGTTTTATGTTTTTAGTGACAAGTAAGCAGGATTTTCCAACTTGGAGGGCAAATGTATTGCTGTTCTACAAACGATGAGATACCTGATATCGTCTCCTGCGTGCCCTGATGCCTACACGTTACAGGAATTGATGGACGCTACCGTGGCGCCAAACTCGTAGCTAAGTTCTGGATCGACTTAGTTTTGATTGCGACATCTTAAAAAGAAGCTGGTGGCCAACGTCACCATCGCCTTTGGACATCTGCATTACCAACGGTATCGCGGGTGACAAACTGAATTTCTCATGCGCCTGAGCTTCGCTATATTTGATAATAGATTAAGTACAATGAATTTAAATAGGCTTTAAAAAACCAAGGGCAAGAAGAAGTCGTTGTCGTCGTCAAGGCTGAGAAGAACATTCTTTCATTCTTGCTTGAAGATTATTCTTGCCAATGGATAAACCATCGACAGTTAAATTCCTATACTGATTGAAAATATTTTAAGCACATATAAACAGAGCCAGAACAAAGTATCAGCATGCAGAAACGCATTTACATACTCGCATGTAGTCTACATTTAGCTAAGCGTAATTACCGCAGTATTCGAAGAAGGTACTGCAAGTTTCCTTACTCTATGTTTGGAAGTGCGCAAGCGGCGCACCTGGCCGCGATCTACGTCGCAAAATTACCGTCACTTGTGTAATGCAGCGCAATGTTATATTCCTTAGTGATTTGATGTCGTTGCCGCTGTTATTACCCACGCTGCTATTTATCATTTCTATTGCAGTCATCAATTGTTTAAGGTAGCTAGGCACTTGTTTTTAACGTTGTACAATTTATGTTGATTGTAGTGTGTTTGTTTGTATGGGTAATGTGCCGTCACACCTATGGTCCCTGGAAGGTTGGGCGGTGGCTGTCTTGGACTTATTACAGTTTACCGGAGACAGTTTTAGGTTAGTGTAGATATAGGTGGAGTATAACGCCATATTATAGTGGGTATAATGGCCCGGAACACAACTGTTATAAAAAGGCTAAAGCTTACCTTGATAATCCTCGGTTTTTGCACACCTAATCAAAACTGCCATTAAATTTTGACCATTAAATTGTCGATCACAAATCCTGCCAGCTAAAGGACAATTCCTGTAATTAAAAAGTCTAGTGATCTGACATATCAGAGGGGCGATTCCGTAATTTAAAGAACGTTTTTTTTTTAAATTTTCTTTTTAAACATTTGCATTTAGTCTGATCTCAGACTCAATCTATCAAAAATACCTCTAATTTCCATACATTTTTGACGATAAATTATTATCGCTGAGATGAGACAGCGACTAGTTTTTAACGTTTTTTTTAGTACGATAATAGGCCTTCTGACAGTGAACATTCTTCAAATTACGAGAATTGTGCCTCTGTTGTCATTGGATGCATACAAAAAAAACAATAACAAACGTTGCCCTGACGTTACTTTTCGAATAGGCTTTCAATTACCTGGTGTTTGAGAAAATAGCTCACACATTTTCCGAAGAACGATCCAGGACACTACTAATGAGTATGTTTTATTATATGTATTTAAATCATGAAAATAAAGCGGGTGTCTACATAAATATCCCGCGCGTGTAACAACATCCTGTAAGGAAATAGGCGTTCTATCCTTCGTTAGCTTGGAGATAGTGGACTGTCATTATTTATATGTTGTGCAATCAACATTGCTGGTTAATATGAACGTGGTTGTGGCATCACTTTACCAAACGATGATAAAGTGATTTTATGTCTTAATAGAGGAAATAGAGAAACTGAAATGTATAGACTGTTGACCACGAAGCAAAGGCAAAATGAAGATATAATTTTGCAGGAATTTAGGAGGCTTTTGCACTGAGTAGTGATATTATTAGATGCTAAAGTAAACACACATAAAAACAGTGACACATTTGACATATGTTTACTCCTTTCCTATAATTTTTCTCCATTTCCCTACTTTAGCATTACGTATTTGACGTTCGTCTATCCATTGTGTTCGTTAGGCGCCGTAATCTAAAAATATGTGTTTGGTTATATATTAAATTTTTCCGCACCTGCCTTTTATATTTAATCTTCTTATCCTTGACAGCTTACAAGATTCATCCAAGTTACTACACGGATATCAGTTAATTCGTTAAGTTACAGAACTTACTGATAACTTATCGAAGAACCTGTATGGACATGTTGCAATACTTAAGTTAGAAATGTCGACTTGAGTATTAAGTAAAGTCGATAAGTCAAGATGTATTAAGTGTTGAACTATTTCCGAACGAACATAAAAATGTTTGTTTAAAACTCGTCAACTGAGAAAGGTGTTAAGAGGTACGTAAAGTAAACTAAGGCAAAGTACATATAGGTATGAAGTATAACTATTTATTATTGAGATTTTGGTGTGAGTGAATCATACATTTACATGTTGCAACAGTTACCTATTTTGTGTGAAGTTTCCCACTACCTTTTTTCGGAAAACTACTGACTAACTGAAAGATTTGAAGTTTAAGTTTTTGGTCAAGTGATAGATCCATTTCAGTCATATGAGATTTGCACAAGGACTACGATCCATATTTTTTTTTATGAAAGCTTCACTAAAAAATAATCTGAAACCCTTTTTGGGAATTACATTCAGGAAAACTAAAAAAAAAATCTAAGAAAGACCACATAAGTAATTTTCCGGAAAATTTGCAAAAAAAGTTGTTCGCGCTATTAAAGAACAAGATATCGAACCGTGCCTTAAGGCGTAGCTAGCAATAAGTACTTGTAGGATGTTAGTTTTTACCGGGAGGCCTGCGCCGGACCGGTTTGTGTCCTGCTCGCCCCGCAAATACTAGCCCCACGACATTGTTGATTCTTAACAAGTACCTTTATAAATGCCAACACTGCCCATGTATTGCCTGTAACGAGTTCGCCTTAATAACACATGTAATGTACATTAAAACTTCAGATCGTTATTAAAGAGAACACGACGGGACGTCAACACGTAGGTACCAGTGCTAATGTTAATTTAAATGTTTAACATTAGGTGTTTGAAATAAATAAAATTGTATAAGAAATTGGTATGACACACAGCATTCGTGAATCGATTTGTGGGAAGGATAAAAAATTATGTCCATATGTGGCATCCCTGAAGAGAACTTGAACGATATTTAGGATATTCAGCGATGAAGAAATAACCTCTTTTCACCAATAGGCTCTTATCATCAAAGTGCCTTTTATGTGCCTATTTGAAATAAATGCTTTGACTTTGACTTTGAAAGCCAGGAACTATAAAACTCAACCTTTTACCATTTCAACTAGCTAACTATGTATATTGTAGAGGCTGCTCTCAAAACGGTGAAGGAAAACATCGTGAGGTAACCGGCATGTCCTAGACCCAAATATTCTAAGACTTGTGACATCTACCAACCCGCACTGGGCCCGCGTGGTGGATTCCGTCCCACTCCTTCTCACCGAGAGAAGGCCTGTGTGTCAGCAGTGGGAACATTATAGGCTGATTAAACGTTGTAGAGGAAAAGTTTTGGCATACAATAAATATACGTGTGCTAACTTGTTATATAGAGCAAACAATATAATATTAGTTCTAGAATCTAGAGATTACTCACTAACTCCAACTGATAGTGTCAAATGTAAATATATTCTTTTAAAACATTCTCGTCTAAAATCTAAAACAATACTTGAAAACTGTCGGCCAATACAGACATTATGACACTTACAGAAATGTAACGCTCTAATGAGAAAGCAAAGCGGCAGATGTCTTCGACCTCTACGTCACGACACAGATAAGTGCTAAATTCAAAGAACCAAGACAAACTTGACGTGACGAACCACTAACTCGTTGTTTGAACTTCGTACATGACACATCTAGGCACCTACTAGCAATACTTACCACCACTAATATGTAATGTCATCATAAAAACTGGGACGACCAAATAAGATGAGACCATACTTAACGCAGCGGTGCCTATGTTCGTTATTCCTATTTTGGACGAAAGGAAATCAAATTTTTTTATCACTTCAAAAATCTGTGGAACTTACCACAAGTAAATTAAGTGGTCATCGCGGGTCATGTTGGCTTGAGAAGAATGAACGAGGTTGGGAAATGTTTTTAAATAAACTACTCATAAAGATGTAAGAAAATGAATGAACAAGTCAAAATAATGTTATAACTCATCATTCCGTCTTGCTACAGCAAGACGGAATACATCGTCGAATTCTCTAAATAGTTTTTGACTTGTCTTAAACCTCATTTCAATTTAATTTGATATAAATAAAAAAAAAAATATTCTGATAAATAAAATCGCTATTTGATGTTGAATAGCGACTATAGAATGCAAGAATGCACGCGAAGAATTACACATTACAAATAAAATTGATTTATTATAGAACTCTTACAATTCAATTAACACACCGGTAATGTATGGCGGTGGTTCTTGATTTATTAACATGGGTAGGTACGGTCAGCAACAAAAGTCGATTAACAATTCAGTTTTTTCTCAAATCTCAGTTATGTAGCAAAATATTTGTTCGAAATTGCAGCAGAAGTACAATGCCATTTTGAACAAATATTTTGCTCAATAACTGAGATTAATAAAACTGAAGTGTTAATATTTTGCTCAATAACTAAGATTAAAAAAACTGAAATTTTAATCGACTTTTGTTGCTGAATGTACATTAGTAAGTTTTGAATTAAAAACATCCATTTATTTTAATTGCCCATCACAGAAGTTGCGAATAGCCGAAAATCTCCGCACTATGATTAGTGCGGAAATATTTGCATAATCGAATACAGTAAGAGATTGATCTCATTAGTGTTTTCATTTTAGACTTCAGTTTTATCCTAGAAAGCAGAACAGAAAAACTTGACGCGACTTGTACTCTCATTTTAACTTTTTTACAGGTCTTGTATGTAAAAACTGTCCAGCCTTCTAAAGAAAAACTGGTACAATAATATAAATAAAGTTTACATTACACCTTACTTAATTATAGCTAATGTGCTTCAGAAAAATGTGGACTGGTTTATATTTATACATCGCCAGAGGTCAATACTCCGGCGCTGATGTGGGTCAGCTGATGGGGCCCTGCCGTGGGCACCGCAGCCATTCGATTACGAGCGAGAGGGAAAAATGCGAAGATTACATCTAATGAAACTATCATTACGTACATTCAATGGAGAGTACATGGGGCTACGCAATCACTGCGAAGAACACTCAAACCTACGGCTTCTGATGCCTATTCAATTTTATCTGCTGGCTATTCTCAAATCAAATGATGACTAAATGATGATAACTGGTACTCGTAATATTTTCGTTTAATATTCTCAACACCTAACATAAGATTTCTTAATAAATTTATGCAAATAACTAAATACAAACTACACTACTACTGTACTATATTTTGTAACTTTGTTAGTTTTAAATGCTCCTTTTTTACTATTTTTATTTCTTGTGTGTGTCCCAATAAAACATTTTTCTTTCTTTCAAATCTGCTATCAGTATCATGAACTGTGGAAGATGTTGGTGAAAAGCAGGTTAATAATATATACAGAACATTTTCACGGTTTAGGTCATGTTTAGTGATAAACTAAACGAAAGTGCCTTGCCGGACAGCGAGCCATAAAACAAAATTTATTTTCCCGACCTATGCAGATCCCGTCTATAAACAAAGACTTACTCAAAACCGAAATTCTTCGAAATTGATTACAAGGAAAAGAATTGAGGACACTAAGATGTGAATACCGATACACGAGAATATTCTCCTTGTATAAATAATGATAAAGTGAAATATGATTCACGTGTAGAAAATTTCGATTAGGTATTATATCTATAAAATCGGATTATGTTATTTTTAATTAAGTTAAACATTTGACCGTTTATGAAAATCATACTTGTGAAAAGGGTTACATTTTGTTTATCAAAGAATGTTTTTCTGCACTGGAATATTTAAATTTTAATAACATGGCAATCTCACAGACCTCGCCTTACATAAATCACTCCCAAAAAGGTTCGGTCATTGATGACAATGCCTGACCTGCACTGAAGTCACCACACGTGCTAGTGACCGAAATAGCATGACATAACTGATATGAGGTCACAATATTATGATACTTTTACGTACATTGATACAATGCCAGATAACCAGCATAATATCGTGTGGACTCAATTCATAAGTGAAATGGTCAGCTACCGTCAAACGGGGTAACTTTAACAGTAAGGGTAACTTTATCAGTTTATGGGGCTACTTTAACAGCGCGCCAAATAATGATTTAAACGTGTGTGAAACGAACGCTAGTGACCTTGATTGGTGGCTAGTAGCGTCCCGATCTTCGAACCTATACCTTCAACTTCTTCTTTGCTTTTATTTCTATTTCCCCTAAAATGTATAAAATATTAATACTTTTTTATCAAAATGATGTCAAAGTAATCCTTACACTTTAGATTTTTGCCGTTGATTGCATTTTAAAGCCTTTTCAAAGAAACCCCACTTGGGGTTACTTTGACTCATGGAAAATAAAAATATATATATTTGTGGGGGGCCTGTAGGGCTTGATATTGGTATGAGATTGATATAGTTAAAGGACACATTGTTCTGTTGGAACAAAAACATCATTAATTATTTTGGTTGTTAAAAAGTTATTCTTAAAAAACTATCGAAATATGTGCAAAGGGTGACTATTTATGTACGTCAAACGGGGCTAGTTTGACGTACATAAATAGTCAGAAAAGCAAAACCTGCAATAGTATATAAATGCTAGTACCATGTAACGGGGTGTACAGGAGTACCAGGACACTTAATTGAGATCAGAGTCCTTTTTGGCAACAAACTATATTTATTACTTATTTCAATGTATAAATCCCTTTTAAAGTTTCGCCCCTGCATACCTACGTCGTTTTACCTACCTACATATTTTATTAGAATAAAATGATCACGGTTATAGGAAAAGGTACTTAAAACACGAACATAATCGGGTACAATAATCAAGCGAAAGATGGAAGGAGTGGAGGGAGGCCTTTGCCCAGGAGTGGGACAGCACAGGCTAAACAAAAAAAAAAAAAATAAGCTCCTTCCACATTTATTGTATTCTTAATTTCTTCATAGCACGATTATGCTGACGCAGTTTCATCCTTTTTCCTGTATTTTTTTTTTCATTCTATAAAGAGATGAGCGTTTAATTTGTTCACGATAATAGATAAATAATACATTCCAAACTCACTTGGAATCAGCCATTTCGTAATGGTACACAACACACCACATCACTCACTGTCAAAGCCTTCAGGAAAAACAGGCTTCAAATTAGTACAAGTAAACAACAATTTCGTTGAAAAAAAAACTATGTAAGAATGAATGGCAAATAAAATAGTGTGAGTGAACGTTGTGGGGGTCAATACTCCGTCAGTAGGTCAGCAATGAGTCGCAGAGGCCCAAAGACCAGTCCCTGGGCACGCCAAAGCCTTAACTCATTTTCCGGCCTCCAACATTATGGTAGCCCGATAGAGGTGCCGGATGTTATGATCGGAATGACGTCACTACGATACCTGAGATTTTGAAAAATACTTACGCAATTTACTGCAAAGTTATCCCATGCTTGACAATATCTTTGGCATATTGGTTTTCGTGTAAATATCGAAGAAGAAAGACGTTGGATATCAACACGGCTTAAGGCGTGATTGTATTAAAAAAATATATATTCAACCGACTTGATAACCTCCTCCTTTTTTGAATTCGGTTAAAAAGCGTCTCAATGTGTGACATAACTTACGTAGGGATGTCCGATGCACCATGGGCAGCTAGTCCCGTTTATATGTTCATATTTTGGTAATGCATCAACTTTTTCTTATAGCTTACACGATATTTTGCGAAAAATTTGAAATCTTATATATGTAGATTTCAAATGTAATAAGAATGAAATACTCTTCGTTGATAAGCTCATCACTTAAGAGCGACTGGACCGAATTGGCTATTTTTGTTTTAAAATATTCGTTTTAGTCCGAATCAGGTTCTAACTGAAAGAAAAATTGAAAAAAAAAAACGGAAAAAAATCTTCAAATTAGGGAAAAGCTAAACGACCTGTTTTGTATGAATTATTAAAATTGGAACTAGACAACATCTGCCGGGTCAACTAATTGAGTTGTAAAATGCTGGTGCATATTTTTGAAAAGCTTTTCCATAACAGAGTTTACGAAACTATTAAAATTGTTTCGACAAGAACTGGAAAAGCGAATCCGGTCGTAATGTAGAATATCTTAGTTCGTTGAATATAGGCTTAAGTTCGCTTTCAAGTATTATGTTTACTATGGGATTATGTGATCAAAGGTTTATATTTTCTGAAAAATATAGCTGTAATAAAACTAAAATTAAAAATATTCATCACCATCATCATTTCAGTCGAATGACCGTACCGTTGGATGCAAAAAGCACAAAACCGGTCGAAGTGGAGGTGCTTGGGGGAAGCCGATGTCCAGCAGTGTGCGTCTTTCAGCTGAAACAACTATTAGGTATATAAAAAATATCCAAATAAATAAATAGTTTGTAATAAAATAAGTTAATTGTATATTTTAACAAAAATAATTTATGTAAATTGGTTGAAAATAAAATATCCAATAGGTTTCTAAAATATGACAAATGAACAAGCCAGAACTTTTTACCTCCTACAAATTACGACACGTGTTAAATGACTTGAATTTATCTTACAATGAGATACCAGCATTTGTCACTTTAGTAGCCTTTTAAAGTAGTAACACATTAGCACCATATTTATAGTTTTCTTAAACCGTCCATAATATGTTAAAGTTTGATCACGTAATTCTAGTTTACTCGATGACGTAGTTTAAATACTCAGTTTGTTATTAGTAGAGAATATACATACGTTACCATTTTATTATTTCGAGGCAAACAAGTATCTGCATAATTATTAAATAAATTAGTAACGGTTCTGAAGTTACAGATAAAAATGGTCAAGGAATCAATTAGAAACTTGTTTGGCGAGTTTAGATTCGCATAGATCTATGCTAATGGTCTTTTGATATAGATATTTCTAAGTGTTGCATCTTAAATGAGACGTGAGCTTCTATGAATACACTGATGCACCAAATACCTCTCCTACGTGACTTTTATGCGGTTCTTGACTTCAAAATTTACAGTCGTAAAGAATTCGAGACGTAAAAGATTAGTGAAGCTAACTTTAAGTGATCTAGACCGTTTTCATTAAATTTTTTGTTGCTTTTTGTGCAAAGAAGATGCATCATTTTAAAATCTTTTTTAAAGCTTTTTTTATCTTCTTTAGTGGTGTTAAATGGACAGTTTGACGTCTGGAACTATCGTTTTGGTTCAAAGTGCGGCACTAAAGTAACAAAGTAAACTGTGGACTTGCGAGAGGCCTCTAAGAGTTACAGCTCTTGTAGAGGACAAGGGAGGCCGTTCACCCCGCAGTAATAGACGACGAAATAGCGTGGATATGACTACACAACTTTTACGGAAATATACTCGTGTTAATTGAAGGTTGCTAACGTACACGAATATGCTAAAATACGTTTGAATAATACCGGATCTTTAGTTTCTGTTTGACTGCGCAAATTATATTTTGTCTCGTCACAGTAACTAAAAAAGCATAAAATAAATAAATGATTTAATATTATTATTAGTTATCATGCTCAAATCCCGTTACAGAACCAGTTATGTATAAAGCAAATACATTGCTAACATTTTTAAGAAACAAAAGCTTAATTTAGCATAACACTTGTGCCGCAGCTGGTTTTCACCCCGAACCATTGCAAAAACTAGACTCATACGAAACGGTCATCGAGATAAAGTTACCTTTGGCAGAATATAATAATAATAATAATAATAATACAATTTATTCAAAAATATAAAGAACTAGCGGCCCGCCCCGGCTTCGCACGGGTAGAATTTGATATTTAACGAAAAAAAAAATCCAGATAGACATCAAGACGGATGGTAGCTGAATTAACAAAGATTTAAAAAGTGAATAATGTTCCTTAACATGGTTAATGTAATTGGTGGTTATGCATGGTACAGGTACTGATATAGCCTTGAATACGAAGTGATTTATTTGGATATAAGGATTAATACCAAGGTACGAATAATGTGGCCTAGTTTGTACCGGCGCGGCGTTACTATTGCATATTTTAACATGAAAAAGTAGTTATTGTGACAAAACTGTAATAGTTAGACATATGGTATGGCTTTTTTGTAGATATTGATGCCCCCTATAAATCTGTACTACATCATTTTGCTCTATTGTCAATGGTTTCCGTAGCGTACGCGATATAAGGATTTTTTGGTAATTTTTTCACACTTTGGGTTACATTATCAAAATTTTCATACGGATCCCCAACTTTTTGAAAATATTCAATCGTCTATGTTCATCAGGGATAATGTAGGATTTTAATGGAGAAATAGTTTTTCAAATAGGTCCAGTACTTTCGGAGCCTATTCAATTCAAACAAACAAATCTTTCCTCTTTATAATAATATTACTTTTATAAGGTAGCCCTCGAAATTCAAATTTTCTTAGTTTTTTTGCAATTTGCTGGTCAGTATTAAGTTGTACGTCTATCAAAATATGATCCGCGGCCGTGACAAATATGTATTTACAGAATTATAATCATTAAATTCATCAACGCAACCCTCTAAGACCACGTAACCCCAAAGAATAACTGTTTCGTGAAATCGTCATTCTTTGGGGTTACGTGGTCTTAAAGAGTTGTGTTGATGACTTTAATGATTATAATTCTGTAAATACATATTTGTTACAGCCGCGAATCATATTTTCTTCATTTTCTTAGTCAGCCGAAAAAAGTAGAGCAGTGTCGTCAGCGTAAGTTATAATAGTGCCATGCTCTAGCTTTAGATTGCAAATGTCATTTATGTAGATCAAAAACCGAGTGGGCCCTAAAATACTTCCTTGAGGAACACCAAAAAATGTGTTTTTTTGAACAGCGCTGAGAACATTGCCAATTTTTAGGCACTGCGAACGATCTTCTAAATAACTTTTGAACATTCTCAGCTGGGTGCCTCTTACACCCATGAGCTGAAGTTTGCGCAACAGGATTGGAATGGAAACTGTGTCAAAAGCTTTGGCGAGGTCCAGGAAAATTCCTACTGTGTAGTTACCCTTGTCAAGTTCTTGCGCTAGATAGTCAGCCAGATAGTGTACCGCATTAGCAGTTGAAACTTTAGGCCTAAATCTAAACTGCCGCTCAGACAGAATTGATTTATCTTCCAAATATTTAAAAAACCTTTTATTTATATTTTTTTTTCCAATATTTTTGACATGGAAGGTAGTAATGAAATAGGTCTATAATTCGTCACTTGCTCTTTGCTGCCTGATTGATAGAAAGGGATGATTACAGCTTTTTTGAGACACTCAGGGAAATGACCTGATGATAAACAAATGCGAAAAATATAAGTCAGTGGTCGTACCAAAATGTCCTTGAATAAATACAACGAGAACTTAATGAAATACAAATCAAATAAATAGAAACATAATTCTGCCAGTCGCATCCATATTAGTGTCATCGCTAGTTAGAGGCACCTGTTCACCGCAAAGGACAAAGTCAACTCGCGGAAATTGTGTATAGAGCAAAAAACACTATTGAAACAACTCCTAGACAGTTCTCAATTGATGTCGATCTAAGGATGTTTTATTATCTCCCCTTTTTAAATTAACAACTTTTCTGGAATTCTGTTGAAGAGACATTTTTGCGTAGTAGTTACAAATTCAATGCTCTACCTACCACCATGCCTTGTTAATCTTGACAGTCATTTTGCTACTTCACGATATAATTTTCTTAAGAAAATGTACAGGTATTTTCTGAGCGTACTGTCGAGAGTGTACCTAAAGAAGTTTCGATGACTTCAAGAATGAATAGGATGCTGAGTACCTAGCTCCTAGACGCGGTTGCAGACTCACATTCCATTGTAACGTATCCTGTCTGAGATTGTTATTACATGCCCGAACAAGGTATCCCTTCATTACAATTCTATGGCAAGGGAAACAAAAAATACGGGGAACATTAAAAAACTAGAAAAGCTTTTTAAAGACTAAGCTCATAGTTCATATTATATAGAACTTATATACCCATACTGCAAATCACTATATATTATAAAACAAAGTCCCCCCGCCGCGTCTGTCCATTTATCTGAACGCGATAAACTCCAAAACTACCGAACGGATTTTCATATGGTTTTCAAAGTGAGGAAGGTTTAGGTGTATAATTGATTAAGGTTTTGTGCAAATTGGCTGAAATATGACGATGATTGTTGAAGGTGTCGGAAGAAATCATGTCGGATGGGACCTTTACTGGCGTGTGCGGCGTAAACCAATAGCGTTATATGAAGACATCCACGCGGGCAAAGTCGCGGCAAAATCTAGTAAACTTACGTCAGCCAAACTATTTTTGAAGTGAAAACTTCTTTAGGCGCGTTGGGCATTTTTTAAGATGGGAAAAAACCATTGAACTCGCGACACTGTTACCGACACCGCTCTACATTCGGATGTGTTCGGTTGTCCTCGGGATGTACTCGGTTTTAAATCCGATAATATGTCAGTGAGTGATGGCAAAGTATTCTGTTTGAGTTTTGTTTTCACTTCTATCGGCACTCCCAAAGTGCCACTGTTTTTTTTTAATGTCACTGTGAAAACTTAGGTCAATTGAGCTTGAAGTGAGCTGTCATTCCACTTGCTGCTAGGGATTGACAGCTCGCTTCATCAAAGTTTTCGAGGTGACATTTTTACAGAAAAGACCGGCTGGTTTCTTCTATACACTGTCTATGAATTTAGTAACCATCTTGCGGTAGGGGTTTGGAAAATACATTAACAATTGTTAGATCTTAAACTGTACTTATTCTGCTGCTACATAGCTCAGCACCTAATTAGTCTGTATTTTCCTAGTAAAGCTTGAACAGCGGCCGCCATTGTTCCTTTAGCATCGGGCTACTAAATACCAGACACATGTTTGCCCACAAGAGAGGACCACAGACGATGTACCACAAACATATCGCAATACACATGCCGATGGAGTATTTGTTCGGTAATTAAGGCTAAATAAACATCTTAATCGGTCTTTCAACTTGACGTAAGCCCGGTACCAGTACCTACGCTATTTGTCTCTGATTGGTAAGTTGGTAATTAATAGATTTTGGATAGTATTTAGTATGGAGGAATTTCTACGCGAATATAATTAACGTCTGCTGAAGCATACATTTTTTGACGTTTAACCGCCTTTTAACAAAGCAATGTCTTTACAACGGAGTATGTCTACGGTCTACATGGAAATCAATATTTAAGTTTATCAACGAACATTAACTTATATGAAAGAGCAATGAAATCACGATCTAACAATAAGATATGCAGATAAAAATAGTAATGTTTAGAGCTTTAGTATCTGCGCTATTGTGAAACGTATTATATAACTTACGTCATAGAGCTTTGAAACCCTTTGTGCGATTTACATATTATTTCAAAGATATTTAACATTTATCTTGTATACCACAGAGTAATACAGTAGACTGCATCTGATCTTAGCCGTTTGTTTTCGCGCCAATATTCTGAAATTGTTTTCTATAAACTTAAAACAGGTTCACATCCAAAAAGCTGAACCAGTCAAAACTCCATTCATCATTTGGGCTTACATACATACTACATATATACAGCTAATGTGTGCCGCTGCCGGTTTCTACCATTGCACAAACTGGACTCAGACGAAGCAGTCATCGAGATAAAGTTATTTTTGACAGGATAAATATCATACAGGCGTCATTGAGATGAGCATAGACAAGAATTTTGGCTTACATACATACTATCAGAGATACTGCATAGCGACGACATAGCAGAATGTAGCTAAACAAGGTAGATAGCTTAAAGCAATGCAATGTAACTTCAGGGGGAAGCACCAGGTTAGCCCGCGAAATACAAATTTTCTTAAGTTTATTGCAATTTGCAGGGTCAGTGTCAAGTTGTATGTTTAACAAAATATGATTCGCGACCAAAACAAGTATGTATTTAGAGAATTATAATCATTAAAATCATTAATACAATCCACTTAGATTATATAATCCTATTGATTGATATTTCACAATTCACCATACAACCTGAAAATATAAATTTCGCGGGCTACCCTGGCGCTTCTTAATGACAAATGTTTCTACACAGGTCCATTCTACCCCACTTGTCAAAGGCCGACCGCTTAAGTAAGACGTTACCTGAGGTGGCAGCGCGGTGCGGAAGGGGTGTGGTGACGTGATGCGAGAGCCCACTGATTCGTCAACTTGTGACAACTAGCACGGTGATAGTTGTCACGGAATAGTTGTTGGTGATAGTTGTTGCGGGAAGGGTGATAGTATCACCCTTCCCGCACCGCGCAGCTACCTCAGGCAACGTCTCAGTTAAGCGGTCAGTCTATAATACTATTATTGTTAAATAACGTAGCATGTAATTGGATTAACTTATAATTGTTTCACTAGTAAACCTTCCTGAGGTTTGACACCCGATTTTTCGACCAAAGGGGAACTTCTAACCACGTAATTCATAGTTTTGGCTCAAGTTAAGGGCATTTCCTACTCCGTATCACCTAGAGACGTAAGAATAGTTCGGAGCTCGAACTAAGAATGAATGACACAATAGGCAGTTGTATTTAATTTGACACTAGTTTTGACGGGTCAACTACTTTCGGGCAGGTCCGTAACTTAGTAACGGACTAGGAGAATAGACCGCCAGATTAGCAAAAACCGGGGTAAGTTAAAAAAAAGAGTTATGTGTTATACTTAAGTGATGTGTGTTATGCTAAAACAAGTTATTTTTAATAGCTTTTAAGTATAATGACGTAACGTGTTTATTAAAATATCCGGTGTGTAAATGTCACGGAGTCACGCCCAGAGCGATTGACTTGTATAGTTTGTATCGAAATGGGCGGAAGCTGGCGGCAACCGGTTGACTTCCATTGTGGCGTGACAGTTGGATCATAAGTAGCTAAGCCACATTTAGGTTACTTTGGGCGTGGCGGTGGTAAGTAAAGTTAGGAGAGGGTTTAGAGCTTTCGTCATCAGGCTAGCCTCTTTTTGATTTTGGGTTCCAGTTTAACCAGATGGTGTAAAAATAATTTGTAGGTCTGTGCCTATTTGATTCGAAGTATATGTGGACGAATATTCCCGGATTTTTTAAAACGTTTCCATTCTAATCTATTAAGATTAGAATGGAAACGTTTTTAAAATTCAAAAATACAGGGGGCCTAAAAAGGCCACTTTGGCAGAATCGTAAAAGGATAACGTTATGAATATGGCGAAGACGGTCCGTGTTTTTCTTTTTTTCGCTGCACTACGTAGGTATAATAAAAGAGATAGGGATTGGATTTGGATTGGACTGATTAGTATTTTAGAACAGACAAAAAAAATAACTGAAAATTTTTCATCAATGGGATTTGATTCGATTAACTTAACAGTTAACTTTCCAAAGTGGCCAAAGTGGCCTTTTTAGGCCCCCTGGACCTCTAATTTTCATTCATTTTTCTCCAATTTTTGACATTTATTGTCGCTGAGCCGCTGAGATGACTAGCTTTTGAAATTTTTTAATTACGGGAAATAGTCTTCTGACCACTGTAGAAGGTTACAGACATGCATATTTCCAGAGATTTGACTAAAACAATAATTAATAATAGTTATTTATTTATTTTTCACTTCAGGACACAAACAGTTGGGTAGCCGTGGCTCTTGTACCAGGAGTTCCTATCACAAGAGCCAGTAACAAACAACTTGAATAGACTTTAAATTTTACATGAATTCCGTTTTTCTTCATATGCAAGACATACGATTCAGTTGCGTACAAGCGCAACGCACGCGCACGGTGTGACGCAATTCTGGTAGAACAATTTTCATGAAGTTTCCACAGACATTTTTCTACTAGAGTTGCGTCGTGTCATCGTATCGCACCTATCTGAGGGAGCCTTAATGTTTCGTCTTAAGTAAAAGATAAACGATCAATATACACAGTGCTGGCGATCAGTATAAACATCGCTTATTATTCCGTCATTCTTCCAAAGTATTCGAACCTCTGCGCGAATCCACAGATGTCTTCAGCACACATTTGAATACTCTGTGAAGATAAAAGTAAATAATGATTGATCATTTAAACGTGACAATTCACGTATGCACCTTGTGAACATTTGCGCTTCACTCAGACGTCTCAAAACACACGCAATGTGCTCCTGTCAATTGCGAAGCTATTGAAATATTTGACACAATAATGTTATAGGCAAATGTGGTATTGATGGGATGGACAAGAGGGTTCTGTAGATGTTTTGATTAATAAATACTTACTTAGAGCGTTTTTTAAATTATAAGTTCGTATTTTTGTATTTATCGTTTTTGATTCTAAGAGTGATGTTATTATTGGGAAAATCATTACATAATATTTTATTTTAATGCTAGCTAGACTAACTTCAGCCCACGGCTTCGCCCGCGCGGTCAAAAAAAGCCTATGGTCTTTTTCAGGATGCCGTCTATGTCCTTGCAAAATTTTATCAAAATCCGTTCAGAGGTTTAGGCGTGAAAAGGTAACATAAGCCAACTGACAGAGCTACTTTCAAATTTACAATACTATTTGATACCTATGGAAAACTGCAAGTATTTTGCAGCCTAACAATATTTCTAAATCTGACACTACATAATGGCGAGACGTCGTCATGTTGTATTTCGGCCAACATTACGATGTATCTCGATTAAACTAAGCCCCGCTGGCCCCTAAACACATAATGACGTAAGTAGCACGCATTAACACAGGAACAGAAATCATCTGTCGGCCACAATGCAGTACTTTCATTATACACAAAAAAACGTAACATGCGTTTGTTACCAATCTGTGCAATCTGCGCCTGCGGTTCGAACATAATACGAGTATTGCAAGTCATGTGGCGTGCTTGCATAAACCGCTAAAGGGTTAGCCATTGTGCCAGACAATCAGTCCGCGGGTTTGGCACAAATGTGAATGTGCATTGAGAATAAGAATAATGGAAAGTTTCAATAATAGTCATTTTGACATGGGATGTCGAGGAAAAAAATACGTTTTAACTCGTGGCAAAGTACACAGTGGCGAAGTCTTATTATAGCTGGCCAAGGTTATGAAGAAATTTGGCCATTGTGTCACCCTTTGTAAAATTTCTACATTTACTCGTATATCTGTATAATTTATATGATAAAGAGTATTCTATTCTATTCTGGCATTATACCTAACAAATAATACAGTTCAGAAAATACTACATAATTCTAAGCTTTTAACACTATAGTGATATTTTGTAGCTATGAAATGTACGGTTTTTGTTTCAAGTAACATAAAATCTAACTTAATTCAGACAGCATAGTCATCCAAACGTAATTTGTTTGCGGGAAAATAAATCAACTTCATACAGATATCCCCTTGTCAAACTACAAAATGAACGAGACAGAAACTATTTTTATTACTCCTTTTATTTATGGCCTGTGCAGCAGCACAGGAGCAATCTAACACACAGTCTTTTGCAAAAATATCTGACGAAAGTGTAAACAAAGGGTTTGTTTACACTTTCGTCAGATTAAATTCTTATGTAATCACTTACTGGAATTAGTAACACATTCATCTATATTTAGGTTTCAATCAACTTTATATCTTACCACATCTCCAACAATTATTGTTCAAATAAAATATTAAATTAAGCATAATAGAAAAGTCATCGACGGAAATTGAGGTTATAAAATTAAACCCAATTATGAAATTATAAACATAACGGTGATTTTAAACCAGAATTTCGGGCTTATGTATTCAAATAATGAAATCAAAACACTCGATTTGCAAGTAACACTAAAAATTGGCATCCACAGGTACGTTTTCTGATTCATTTGTTTAGTTTTTTGTAAGATATTTTTGGAACAGATCATAACTATCTTTTTTTATTTAAAAAACAAACATGTTTTTCTCTAATTTTAAAGTAGCGATGACGCAGTTTAAGCTAATGTTTGTAAGCTAACAATGTATAGTTTTACGTACCGCAGTCATTTCCTAAAATTTTGGTTACGAAGACAGTGGTTAAGTATAATAAAAAACAATTTTAATGCTCTCGTTCGTGCCATCCGGTATTTAAAAAGCAGATGCAAATAATTTTGGGTGAACTGGTTCGCAAGATTTTTTTGTCTTTTTTTTCCAAAATGACAGTGACCGTTTGCCATTAGACTGTCGCTGACCTTATTTAGAAATCTGTTAAAGTAACTTTTTTCTAATAAACAAATACATTTAAAAAAAGAGAGAGATTTAACTATAATTTAACTGAAATGGCCTCTGTTACCTACTGTGATAATTAATATTAGAACTAGTTCAAGTGCATAAAATAGGTAGGTACCGTATTTGAAACGCCATAATGTTTTTTATTTGAAACGCCATAATGTTTTTTTTCTAAGTTTGAAAATTTTGTTTTGTCATGTTTGTATCACAGCTTAAAAAATCCAGTTTAAAAAATCCATACTTAAAATACAAAATTTAAAAGGCATAGCGTCTTGCTTGGTGCGTTGATGTCTTTTCTTCAGGTGGTATTAATCCGCTGCTACATCTCATTAGTATCTTTTTTAACTGTTGATTTCAAGTTATTCAATCTAGAGTTACTTCACGTTAGTATAAAACAGACGACTTTGTCATTATAATAAAAAATAAAAAAGGCATAAGTAATACCTATTTTTTTTTCTGTTTCATAAAATAAGAAACGGGTCATGTCATGAGTTGTACAGGTAAGATAAACTGAGAGTATCGCCTTTGGTCCATCAAGGCTTGGCAGGGGTACAATCCTTTTCTACAACCCGTGGGAACCTTGACAGATGCGCTCCTAGCAACAACAAATCCTTTTTCTGAAACCTTATTTGTAGGGTGGCCATAAAGTTTTATGAATTTATTTTTGTCACCTGAATTTGTATGCGTATTATTTTATATACCGAGATGTCAAACCAAAACATATTAACAAGTGGATTTTTTGGATAAAAAACACGATACCACAAAAAAATATATTAACTGTTGGTTCCTTGCAAATGTAGTGCAATTTAGAATAATTTAAACTATAGCAGTTTATTTTTATTATAGCAGCTCAACCATTACACATATTATTTTTTCTCGTACCTTGGCAGTAAAGTTGATCGAACAGTCCCGTATTCCAACGCTTATCATAGCCACCATATACACATCACTTTGATGAATAGGACAGGAAACAACTCTCTATTTGTTACTCATTTTTTCGGAAACTGTGAGTTATCCTATAAACGTAATTTCTCAGTTTTTGTGTGCAAGGGTTACATTGCATCCGGTGAATGTGATATTGGTGTGACTCTTCAAATTTTAGAATTCGCAAAAAAAAAAAACGTTAACTTGAATACAGACCAAATGTAAAAAAAAATTGCAAATCATTGAACTGGCGGGAAGTTGAAAAAGGTAATTTTACTCTCGTGCATCCTCCAGTTAGTATGTTTTATTACGTTCTCTTTTTAAGTCTTTTTTGTGTTGAATGCACTGGGTGTCTAGATTTGAATCAAATGTTACTAAGTATTTAAGTGGCTGTAAAGTTTTATTGTTCAGCGCATATTTTATAAGGCAGTGCTGATATCAATCATAGATGGCGCCTCGTAATCTGAATAATAATACACATTAAACTCAGTATTGAGTGTGTTGTTTACTATGTGTTTGTCTTTTTAGACCATAAATATGTTGGTCCTACAAATCCATAAAATTATTAATTAACTAGTTGAGCCCCGCGGTTTCACCCGCATAAGTCTCGATCCCGCGGAAATATCGGGATATAAATTATCATATGTCCTAATCCAGGTCTATACATGTGCAAAGTTTCATCCAAATCCGTTCAGCCGTTTTAGCGTGAAAGCGTAACAAACAAACATACAAACACATTTTTTTTTTAAATATGAAAGTTTAGATGGTCCGCAAGTTACGTTACAACTTACATCATTTTTACTAATAAGACGTAAGCTACCACTACTCATCATCATCTGCCTAGCCGTTTCCCAATTATGTTGGAGACAGATTCCAGTCTAACCGGATGCAGCTGAATACCAGTATTTTACATGAAGCGACTGCCTATCTGACCTCCACAACCCAGTTTCTGGGTAATACGATACCCCTCGGTAAGACTGGTTATCAGACTTTCGGGCTACTGACGACCCGTAACGACTGTCACAGATCCACGAATGACAGCCGGGACCAATGGTTTCACTTGCTTTCCGAGGCTCGGAGGAGTCTTGGTATGTGAAGATGGTCACCCATCCATGGACCAACCGCGACAAGCGTAGATTAACCTGATTGATCGACCCGTGCAGCTGTTATTACTTAGCTACCTCTACTGTCAGAGATAAAAGTCAGCTTACAGTAATTCTCGAAATTAAAAATAAAAATGCGAACTATTACAATAATTTAAATATGTAAGTGCAAACGAACAAGCATTTGAATCACAAAAATGTTATCTCTCACATTGTTATCACATTACACAATTTGTCCGAAAGAAAGTTCAGAGCGGTCCTTTTGATGATAAAATTCTTTGTGAGGCAATATAAATATTTACCTGTTTACGCAAAGAACTAACGTTCAAGTCCGTTCAACGTTTATCTTTGGCCGTAAAACTTTCTTTGAAACTGTTACATTCAAGGGTGAAGAAGGACCCATTATTGAACTCGAACGGAGTTACATAAAGGCGTTAGAACGCTTTGTAGACAAGGTTCGGTGTTGGGAGCTCAGAGTGCATAAAAAGAAACGGTCATTCTTCAGGTATTATCTGTATTGATGTAACAATGGTATATAGAGCTGTGTTAACAAAGGTGTAAGGACAATAGAATAGCATAGGATATTTTGTTTCAGTTTTATAGTATGACGGTTACCGCCAGAGACTGGACGGAATATTAAGCCAGAAACAAAACTAAACTCCAACATAAAAGTGCTAATAACTACCATCAAAAACGCGTGTAAGTCACAGACTCATAGTATATATTTATAAAATTAAAGAACAATTATGAACCATGTCGACATCATTAGTATTTAAGTCCAACAATAGTGTGAAACTGTAATTAGTTCCAAAATCAGATCACGTGTCATGGCAGTAGGTACATAATTATTATGGTTCTACCGTAAAACTGTGATAAAAACTAATCCTAATACAAGCATGTCATACGTAATTGAACACATTGTTTTATTTTATTGGAGCAAATAATTTGAATACGCTTTGTTATGCTGACACTTGTTAAAGGAATGAATAGTTCGAAGAAATTCAATAAGTAGTAAATAAAAACATTGCCCAGCAGTGAAACACAATATGTATTTATATACCTAGGATAACAAAAGAAAACCAAAAAGTATCGTAAAAGTTCAAATATTATGCAGAAACGGTAGGTTATAAACAAACCAGAAACCCTGAATGTGCCTGATTGGAAACATTTTATTTTATAGTAGCCATCAATAAAAAATAAATAACATAATTATAAACTCACAAACAAAGAGGGTTAACCTCCTATGTATATCATAATTTAGCTTTATAGTTTTTTCATCACACAATATTTTATGTTAAGCAATCCAACCATCCATACTGATTATGAAATACTTTAATCACTATAATGTACAAAATTAAATGTTAAACCACAATCGTTGAGAGGCAACTTCCGGTGAAATCCGGACAGAGGAAAAAAAGTAATCTAAACAAACACATGACAAGAATAACAGCAGATGGCGCCTGAGCGGAAATCGAAAGGGATTTTTTCACCAATTTTTTGTTCGTTATTGAAAGCAAAAAACCTGTGAGGATATGTTTTCAAAAAAATAGTGAAAGCGTTTGATAGTCTGACCGTGAGAAATATTGAGATTTAAGGTGCATTGAGGTTCTTTTCTGTACTGCATAATAAAAAAGATTAATATCAGTAACACGTTGAAAATGATACTGGCCAAATATAGTGGAGCCTGTCGCATAAATTCGGTTGGAAATCCAAATTGAATTTTATTCAATTAATATTTATTTGGTTTTGCAGTTTAAGTGCAGTTAACATTTCGAGTGGACTTTTAAGTGAAACAATTAATAAATTATCTTACATCTTTTATCGCTACAAGGTGGTCCCGTAGACTCGTAAAGTATAAAATTATATGGAAGCACGGCTATCCACTCTGAGATATAAATCTTTGATCACGGTGATCGTCATTAAATTAATTTATAACTTCAACCCCAATTTGTTGTTCGGTTTTGTCACGAAAATCAAACGGACACGACAGTCATAGTTTCTATACTAATAAAACTTTTGTATACATATTTTTCCTATTTTGCCTACTTTGTAGTGTAAGCTGTTAATGTTATTTTAGTTAATTTACCAAAAACACAATGAACTTGTATAAACTCCAATTTGTGAAGCAAACTCGTTTTTAAATGTACTCAAAGCGATAGCAATACGATGACAGACAGCTACTGTCAGTCAGCTACAGTATTTTTCAATTTTTAACCAAACATATCAACATATTTAAAAATTGCACTCCTATTTGAACTTTGCACTAGTTTCCTGTTGATCTTTAAATAAATAAGAGCCTTAAACATATGTGCAGAACCGAAGTGAATAACTAAATGTCAGCCTATTTATAAACGCACCTTGCGCGATACCATTGTGCCTATTTGACACACACAGCCTAACAATTAGGCTTTATTTATATCAAGCTAGGAAGGTTCAATTAATGTTATTTTGTACTCAGAATGGCGTTTAAATATCACCGTCAATAGGTACCAATTAGAAATTATGTAACATCCTATGCGTGGTCTTTACTTTGTCGGCAATGGATTACCATACATTACAATGTATTATCACTGGTAACTACTGATGGGAGATGGAA